>CM038669.1:441424392-442024392 GCA_021605145.1 Aegilops bicornis
ATGGTAATGGGATTCCTGAGTCCTCATGGCTCATAGATTACTACAACAACAGTTGCAGTTACATGTTTGCGATGATCATGACGCGAGAGCGATGTTTACTTGTTTTGGAGTTCTTCTTCTGCTTCTTCGATCAGGGGATAGGTTCCAGGTCGGCAGCCTCGGCTAGCAGGGTGGATATTGTTTGACTTTTTGTTTATGTTCCATCCGTAGTCGGATGTTGATCTTATGTATGTTGTATTGTTGTATTCATGTGTCATTGTATGTCTTGGATGTATCCCCACTATTATGTAATGTTGATGTAATGATATCCACCTTGCAAAAGCGTCTTCAAGATGAGCTTCTATCCTTGGTGGGACCTTCGAGTTCCTTTAGGATAGGGTCGCATCTTGGGCGTGACAAGTTGGTATCAGAGCCTCGACCAACCATAGGAGCCCCCTTGATTGTTGGTCGTTGTTGAGTCTAGAAGAAAACTATTTTGAGTCTTAGGATTATATATATCGGAGTAGGATTCTTTTTACTCCTCGGTCCTTAAATCGCTCTGGTGAGGCCTCCTGACGTAGATGTTTTGTCTTTCCTCTCCTCAAATTTCATGAAATTTTTTTAGGATCACGCGGGTATCATGGGATCGTTCCGATAGTCTTGTGACGAGAACATTGTTCTTGGTGCCTCCTGACATTTAGGGGTTGTGGCAGTGTCCCGGGGAGTTGAGCTCCGAGGAGTTGTCGTCATAATTTTATCGTTCTTGATTACGGAATACCCGAGTTTTTCCGACATCGAAAATCTCTTTTATGCAGTTGTTGGTGAGATAACCTCGACGCCACCCAAAGATCGGGAGTTTGGGAGTATTGCCATAGCTCGTATAACGGATGCTTTTCAAGGTTGAGGTACACGATTTCGGAGTTTTCTTGGTTATGTATTGAAGGATGGATACAATTTGGATCTAGGTATTGTTAGTTTGGGTGATATATTTTGTGTCCTCGTATCCCCAACACCTGATTGCATAACCGTAAAGTTTCGGAGTTTATAGGTGGGAATTCAAGTAGCTCCTAGAATATATTTCCGACAGATGCATGATATGAGATTGGGTAAATCTCTATCATATGTATTTGTTCCGGCTTATTCTGCAAGCCAAATCCTTTGTTTTGTTTTATTTCTGGTATTCGAGTTGCTTCGATGTCAAATGTTGAATCCATACCTTTCCTAAACGGTGTTCTCATATTGCTATGTGAATACTAATCCTTCTTGATCATCAAGGTCGGCATGTTAATTCTTTTCCAACCGGCGTGCTTCTCTTTAAGTGGATCTGATCATTTCAACATCCGCAAGATAAATTCTAAGTTTTTTCTCAACGGTATCTATTTCATCCGTCCCCAAATTGCCTTTGTTTTCCCGCCCTCCCACCCTTTTTCTTCAAGGACTCAGATTTCTTAATCATGTATCCTTTTATTTGTGGGAAGTCTCTTCATTCTTTTCTTTCAATGTTCTTATCCGGTGATTTCCCATGAAGATGCTCAACAGTTTCAAGTTCATCATCCTTCATTGTTGTTTCTTCTCCGGTGGATCCAATTCAAGCTTTCGATAGTCATCATATTCCTTTCCTCGTTTCTAATGTTTTTCTCGTACCGGTGCACTTTTTAATCATCCAATTGTCACTATTCAATTGTTCTAGAGTGTTGAAGATATCTCAGAAGATTCAAGTTTCCATTCTCAATTCACTCAAGTTCTTTTGAGGGTGCTATCTCATTCAAGCCATTTAAATCAACCGGTGCATTATCTCTTCCTAAGCAATCGTTCAACAATGTTTCTTCTGAGTGGGCCCTAACCCACAGGTCTTTTCCCAGGATCTTACCTGACTCTTCTAATTTTCCCGGAGCTTCTAAAATTCTTTTCAAAGTTTGACGTAAGAATGAGTTATCATCGGTCAAATGTCTTTCTCCAAGATCTTCCAAATTCTTTTCATCGTTGGTTCAACCTTTCTAATTTTCATCCCGGAGTATCTCAACAATTCATGGTGATGTTTCTCATCGTCATTCTCAACATTTGAAGACCAAAGAAGAGTTTCTCTTAAATCTTGCTCCATTCTCTTCAAGATTCATGGTTCTAGTTTGATGCCATCCTCTCACAATTGTTTTCGATTGTGGGAATTCTTTTCACCCATCCGGAGGATTTCATGAGTTGTTTCCATTTCTTTCCTTCGAAGGCCATCATGTCATAATTCTTCATTCTCAGCGTGTAGCTCTCGTTCCCCAAATCATACCGGTGAATCGTTCAACTATCCTCTAATCAGTTCATGATCTCTTCATTCTCTCGTATCTAAATCCCCTCAAGTATCTTCATTCGTTTTCCAATTCTTCCCGGTGAATTGTGCCTTTGCTACTTTCATTTTCAATTTTTACGGTGGTTCGTTCAAGATTCCTCTTCCTTTATTACCGTATCAGTTCATTCGTCCTTTCCAATCCTCTCAGTGATTCGTCGAAGACTTCTTCAAGTTGGCGCTATATCTCTCTTCAATCCTTGCAAAAGAATAAGTAGTGTGCCAAAGCCGTTGCTTATCATCAATTAAATTGGTGAAGGATACACATAACGTAATTCTTATTATTGTTTCATCCAAGTGATCTAGTTTCTTCTTTCCATCATTGTCATCATGTCACATTTCTTGGTTCGAGATGCTCCATCTTTTCTTTTCCGGAGTTCCAAGTTCTCTCGGTTATATAATCGCGAAGCTCCATCTAAATCATCGCAAGGCTTCACCCTGTGTTTTCAACTTCTCTTTCTTTTTATCATCCTTTTATTACCGAAGTTCTTCATGGAGTTTCTTCATGGTGGTTCATCAAGGATTTAATTCATTCTCGAAGTGTTCTCAAGGTTCTTGTTGGAAGAGCTCAAATATTCTTCTTCCTGCATTCCAAAGTGCAACTCTTCCTACCTTATCTTTTGAGGTGGGGTTATGTCACTCTTGACAATTTTCTTCATGTTTCATGATTCATATGTTGTCAAGAATGAGGTATTTTAAATCCATCATTTTCTCTTCGTTCAAGAGATGTTTTCAACCAATCAATCTTTTTGTTGGAGTTATATTGGGTTATATTTCACCTACAGCCTTCCTTAAGGAATGTAACTATTTGTGGTGCTTATTAATGATCCAATTTTCTCCTTCTCATCTCGGTGAAGAAGTTTCTCTTATCTTCATTGATCTCAACCAATCAATTGTTTCTGTTAATGGCGGGTTGTCACCTCATCATTTTGAGATGTTTTCCATAAGCCCACTACAAGCTTATTCATTTCGTTGTTGGTTTTCCAACAATTCTGTTCTAACCTTCTTGGAAGGGTGCTTTCCAAGCTCATTTGTGGCAGAAGTTGGCATTTTCTTCTCCATTCTTTTATTTCAATGATCTATCTTCTATTCTTTCTTCTGGAGGCATGGTGATGTTGCTCTCTTCACTCATCATCTCGAATTGTGAGGACCGTGTTCTTTTCATATTAACAAGTTTTCCTTCTTCTTTCAGTCGGAGTGCTGCCCAAATTATATCAATCTTATTCCTTCTCTATCTAGTTTTAACCGGAGTGGTTTCAATATCTATCTTATCACTAAACCTCTTGGTTCTCGTCGTATCCCTTGTTCCTCTTTTCTAACGGAGTGTTTTCAATTTTGCTCATCTTCGTTGTTTTCTTTCTTTCATTTTGCTCAACATCTCAAGGTTCATGGTTTCACTCGTTTGTCGAAGAAGCAACTTAGTTTTACCTCTTATCTTCCTCTTTCGTTTCTCTCCGGTGCCATCCTAGATCTCGGGACGAGATCCTCTCATAGTGGTGGAGTGTTGTAACGCCCCGGATACTACTTTCCATATTTGTAACTCCAACTCTTGCCATTTCTGGCGATGTGATATGTTATGTCCTCCGTGGTTGGGTTTTGTCTGTTGTTTTGCATTGTGTTCATGGCGTGCATCTCATCTCATCGCATCATGTGCATTGCATCTGCATATTTTCATAAAACTTGCACCCGTTCGTAGTTGCAGCGTCCCCCTTGCCTTCATTGACCGTTCCGAGGCCAATCGAGTTTTCGCTTCCCTCTTGACCGTGACCACCTAACCTCTCTTGCCAGCTCGCAGCACCCTCGTGTGTGTGTCCGAAACTTACCCGAACCCGAACCGGTCTGTCGTTACCAATGAGTTCGGATCATTCCCAAACATTCCGAAAACATCTCCGTTTTCTTAATTGGACTTCCTAACCTATATTTTTCTCGACCGCCCAATTCCGATCGGACGTACCGAGTTAATCCCAACCTTAATCCTCTTGCTATATAAATCAGTCCAAACCCTAGACTAGGCAGTCCCATCAATCATTTCCTCCCCCCAGCCGCAAAAACCTCCACCCTGTCTCCTCCTCCTTGGGATCCCCTCCCAATCCAAATCACCAACCGAAGGCGCCACCTTCCTCCTCGTTTTCCAAATCGGGCCAACCACAACCTACCGATTCCATCGATCCATCCCCTCCTACGAGGGACACCCGCAAGAGAGAGCCAGGGGTCGATCCCTGCTCATCCCGAGCGCCACCGCCGGAGCTGCTCCATGTGCCGCCCGAACCTGCCAAGACCAGCACCCAAGCCGCCGTCCATCGTTCTCTGCTTCACTTTGTCTCCGGCGAGCAGAAGCCTCGCGCCTGCAGCCTCTCGTCCCGCAGCACGCCCGTCCTCAGAGCCCCACGCCAGGAGCTCTTTCCCTTTGCTCGCTTCGACCCCGAGTCGACGGAGACACCAGGGGATCTCCTCTGCCTCGCCCCATTCGCCCGCAAGTTCCGCAGCACCACCGGAGCTCCCTCCGCCGACGAGAACCACCCGCAGATGAGCCCCGCGCCTCCCGTTCCTTCCTTTCCCGCTTTCTCTCTTCTCCCTTTCACATCTCTGTCTTGTTTCCCTTTTCCGTCAGGGAACCAGAGCCGGAGTTTGCCGCTGCCTTGTCCAAGCCGCATCCTAGCCGGATCTCGCCGTCGTCGCTCCACCTCGACACCGGCGCGCCTCCGCGGTCAGACCTCGCCGGATCCACCTCGGGTGCCCGCTGCCGGGCCTCCTTGCACCGAGTCCCTCGTCGCCGCTCCTCTGTTTCGTTGGAGCAGAGACGAGACGACGACGAAGCCGCCCTCCTGCGTTGACCGCGCCCTACTCGAGTGCTCGTGCGGGCCTGCCAAGCCGCCTCTTCGCCAGGCCCAGCGTGCCCCCTGCCGGCCTCCCTCTCCACCAACCGGCCCATGACGCCTGGTGAGCAGCCCCCGCCCTCTGTATGCTCCTGTTGGCCCAGCCAGTTTCGGCCCGTGATGTTTTTTTTTCCTGCCAGGACGATTTTATCTAATTTCCAGGAAACTGCATGTTTACAGATTGACCCCTATTGTTCATGCATTAATAATTCACAAACCGTGCATCGGATTAAAATGACTTATATATGCAACATGCTTAGTTTTTCATCTAGTTTCATAATCTGCTGCTTTCATCCCATGTTAAAATGTTTAAAATGCTGTTTGTTTAATTTTGCTCAAATGCCATGCTAAAATGATTTATTTCATAACTAAATAACCGTAGCTCGGTTTTAAATAAACTTTATATGTAAATGGGGTGGAAAAGTGCCTAGTTTAACATGGTGGACTTTATTTTCCTGTTTAACAACATTAAAATATGTTTTAGAGCAGAACAGTACCGAATCTAAAATATGCATATGGGGATTTTCCGGAATTGTTGTTTGTAGTTCCGGCCTCATTTAAATTTTTCCTAAATAGTTAGTTTACTTATGCTTCACCCCTTGCCATGTTTAATAACATTTAATATTGTTGGGTACATAACCGAGATTAAACTAAATATGTCAATGTGGTGTCTTGTCAATATGCAACTCGTTGCATATTGAGTTCCACTTAACTTGTAGCATTGTTTGTTGCACTTTCCCATGCCATGCCTCATTAAACCGGACATGCCTCATACTTGGTTGTGCATCATGCCATGATTATGTGATGGTTGTTTACTATGTTGTTTGCTTCTTTCCGGTTTGCTTCTCTCGTTAGCTTCAGTTTCGTTCCGGAGTTGTGAGGATTCATTCGACTACTCCCGGTTGTCTTCTTCATGGACTCGTTCTTCTTCCTAGCGGGATTTCAGGCAAGATGACCGTCACCTTGGATCTCATTACTATCATTGCTATGCTAGTTGCTTCGTTTCATCGCTTTGCTGCGTTACCTACCACTTGCTTATCAAGCCTCCCAAATTGCCATGAACCTCTAACCTTTGTCACCCTTCCTAGCAAACCGTTGTTTGGCTATGTTACCGCTTTTGCTCAGCCCCTCTTATAGCATTGCTAGTTGCAGGTGAAGATGAAGATTGCTCCATGTTGGATTATGTTTATGTTGGGATATCACACTACTTCTTATATTATTAATGCATCTATAAACTTGGTAAAGGGTGGAAGGCTTGGCCTTATGCCTGGTGTTTTGTTCCACTCTTGCCGCCCTAGTTTCCGTCATATCGGTATTATGTTCCCGGATTTTCCGTCCCTAACGCGGTTGGGTGATTTATGGGACCCCGTTGACAGTTCGCTTTGAATAAAACTCCTCCAGCAAGGCCCAACCTTGGTTTTACCATTTGCCTCACCACCACCTACTTTTCCCTTGGGAGTCGCTCTCTCGAGGGTCATCTTTATTTTAGCCCCCCCGGGCCAATGCTTCTCTAAGTGTTGGCCCGAAGCAGCAGAACTCACGGGCCACCTTGGGGAAACTTGAGGGTTGGTTTTACTCGTAGGATGTCTCATCCGGTGTTGCCACGAGAGCGAGATATGTGCAGCTCCTATCGGGATTGTCGGCACATCGGGCGGTCTTCTTTGGTCTTGTTTTACCATTGTCGAAATGTCTTGTAAACCGGATTCGAGGCGATCGGGTCTTCCCGGAGAAGGAATATCCTCTGTTGATCGCGAGAGCTTATCATGGGCTAAGTTGGGACACCCTGCGGTTTGAACTTCCAAAAGCCGTGCCAGCGGTTATGTGGCGTATGGGAATTTGTTAATGTCCGGTTGTAGATAACTTGACACCAGATCCGAATTAAAACACATCAACTGCGTGTGTAGCCGTGATGGTCTCTTTTCGGCGGAGTCCGGGAAGTGAACACGGTTTTGGGTTATGTTTGAAGTAAGTAGGAGTTCAGGATCACTTCTTGATCATTGCTAGCTTCACGACCGTTCCGTTTGCTCTCTTCTCGCTCTTATTTGCGTAAGTTAGCCACCATACTTGCTTAGTCGCTGCTGCAACCTCACCACTTTACCCCCATTCCTTACCCTTTAAGATTTGCTAGTCTTGATACCCATGGTAATGGGATTGCTGAGTCCTCGTGGCTCACAGATTACTACAACAATAGCTGCAGGTACAGGTTTGCGATGATCATGACGCGAGAGCGATGCTTACTTGTTTTGGAGTTCTTCTTCTGCTTCTTCGATCAGGGGATAGGTTCCTGGTCGGCAGCCTGGGCTAGCAGGGTGGATATTGTTTGACTTTCTGTTTATGTTTCATCCGTAGTCGGATGTTGATCTTATGTATGTTGTATTGTTGTATTCATGTGTCATTATATGTCTTGGATGTATCCCCACTATTATGTAATGTTGATGTAATGATACCCACCTTTCAAAAGCGTCTTCAAGATGAGCTTCTATCCTTGGTGGGACCTTCGAGTTCCTTTAGGATAGGGTCGCATCTTGGGCATGACAGTTACCTCGAATTTCTCTTTCATCTTCTTCACCAGGCCAGCTTCATAGTCACGGCTGGTATACAGCCGGTTCAAGTAGCCAGAATGAAGGTCTTGGGGGTTCAGAGCGGCATAAGTTGCCAGATCAACATCCCACTTGCACTTGCTCATAGTGGCTGTCACATCCCTAGTTCTGGTATGACCTAGACTAGCTAGTCACTTGTGCATCATGTTTAAATTCCATTTAATATTGAAATGAGGATTTTTGAAACCCTCGTAATCATTTTTTTTTCCGGAAATGACCCAAATAAAAATTGCTTCAATTTGGCCCAAGAAAATGTTCCTGTTTTCTCTAAAAATATTGGTCAGAGGTAAAATTCCAACTAATATTTTTGGGAGCTCATGGATAAATATTTTGGCCATTTGGATTAATCCGATAATTATTTACATTGGATATATATATGTCATATATATAATATATGTCCAAAAATTATGCCGTTTGCTGAGGAGCTCTGGAATAATATAGTTAGCTCCTACAAAAATTGGCATAAGGTAAGAAAATGATTTAGTATTTTAATTAAATCAAACAAATGTCAGAAAAATAGAAAAAGAAATAAAAGAGGTAAACCCTACCTGGACTTACCCGCGGCACAGCCTTGTGTGGCTTGGCCCGGCTGACCCAATGAGCTTGACCCAGCCAGTGGCCGGCCTTGATCGTCCCCTTCCTCGCGCCCGGGAGGGCAGGGGCAGCCTTGGCCCGGCCTTGTGGCGTCATTTGGGGCCACGTCTCCCCGCCACCTCCTGCTTCTCCCCCCTCGTCGTCTGGATGCCCCGCGCGACGCCACGCGCCGCCCCGACCGCTCTCACTCTTCCCCTGTTCTCTCCCTCGCCGTTTCCCCACCGTGCCCGAACGTTGCCGTCGCCGCCGCACGCCGTTGCCGTAGCCACCGCCTCCCCTCGCCTCTCTCAGAACAGCGCAGAGCTCCGCCTCCTCGCTCTGAAGCTCTCCGCCGAGCCACACAAGCCGGGCGCCCGTGGAGCCGTCGCCGTCGCCTTCATCACCTCCGGCCGCCCGCAGATCGCCATCGCCGCTTCGTCTCTGCGCGTCCCGGCCACAACGAGCAGCCACAAAGTCCGCCGTGAGCCCTGCTTCTTCTCCCCTCTCTCCCCTGGTCGCGCTCGCCCTCCAGCTGTCGTCTCCACCATGGCCGAACCTTCGCCGCCGCCGAGCTCGCCGTCGACGCAGCTCCAGTGACCATTTGGTCACCCCGGCAAGTCCAACAAGCTCGTAAGGCCCCGTAGAGCATCCCTAGCGCTTTGCTTCTCTCATCTTCGAGCTCCAAACGCGTTCTCGTGCACGACCGAACTCCGGCGGCCGCAACTGAGCTCGCCGCCGCCGACTCCGGCCATCCCAGGCCGAGCCACAGCCACCGGCCGACGTGCCATCGAGCTGGCTCTCCAACGCGCCTAGCCGCGCGTCATTTGGAGCACCACAGAGGAAACCCGGGGCACAAGTATGCCGCGGATCTCGCCGGCGACTAACCGCCGACGGGTTTGACTCGTTTGACACTGGGTTTGACCCCCTGTGGTCAGCAGCGTGGGCCATGCCCCTGTTTAGTTTAGGTGTTAGTTTAATTAGCGCTAATTAACTCAGTTAATTAGTTGTCTCTCTGACAGGTGGGCCCAGGCCCTAATTAACCTAGGTTAGTGCTAACCTAACACTAACTAACTCTGTTAGTTAGATGTTGCACTGACATGTGGGTCCCAGCCGTCAGGTTTGACCCCGATCGGCCCTTGATTGATTTCTTGACGTCGAACTTACATAATCTTGTGCAGATTTGATTTTCTGGTATTAAATTAAATCAGGAAATTCCAGAAAATGTTTCAAACTTCAAAAAACATAGAAATTCAACCGTAACTCAGTTTGAAATAATTTATATATGAAAAATTATCAAAAAAATGCAATCTTTCCATCTGTACCAGTTTCATGCATGACAAACCAACATAAACCTGCTGTATAGGTGAAAACATGTAAATGGCATTTATAAGAGCTTAGTTTGGAGTTGCATTTTAACCTTGGTTCAAATGGACTTCATTCAAATTGAATACTAGCTGCATTAGCTCAAACAGCATCACATCTACATGCCATGTTCATGCATCATATTGTTGCATATGATTGTGTATTGATTGTCGGCACCGTTCCTTCTCGATAGGTCCTGCTCCGGAGACGTTCCAGAATACCTGTCTGTGAAGCAGTGCCTCCCTTGTTGATTTACCAGGCAAGCAAACCCCCTTGTTCATTCCGATACAATCCTACTCTCTCGCTCCTGCTCTCATTTATTGCATTAGGACAACAACGATTCATCTGCTACTTTGTGCTGCGGTAGTTGAACCCATTCCTCTGCATGACTGTCATTGCCACGATAAATAGTTGAAACCCACTAGCATGTGTAGGAGTTGATTGAGCCATGTTGTGTTCCTACCATGCTATGCCTGCTATTGCTTAGAGTTGTGTCAGGTCTGATTCATTGGGAATGAATTGGAGTACAGTTTTATGTTCTGATGCTGAGTGTGAAACGTGTGAACACGATTTGGTAAAGATAGCGGTGAGAGGCCATGTAGGAGTACATGGTGGGTTGTCTCACGGAACCGTCCTTAACCTTTGAGTTACGTGTATGTTGTCCAATGACTAGCTACTACCACACATTGGAATGCTTAAGTGCCCTCTCGACTTATTAACCAACTTGACCTCTGTCCAGGAGTCGCAACTAGTTTCTGGTGTTTGTAGGTAGTGTTAGTAGTCTACCAAGTGGCACCCGGCCAGGTGGGCTTGGGACAGACTAGGCACAAGTGGCACGGTGTACCAAGCGTAGATCCATCCGGCAAGGTGGGCTTGGGAACCCTGCACACATCATTTGGGGCCGTGAGCGACACCCCGGCCGGATCTCCTTGCGGATGGAACCTGAATAGGCGATAAACCTGGATTAGAGTCTTGTGTGGTTAGTCAGGTCGTGGCCGACACCCTCGCCAAAGCTTCCGCTTGAAGGTTGCTGAGATACATGACGTGTACATGGTGATAAGTGGTGAGAGCGTGTGTGAAGAAGTACACCCCTGCAGGGTTATCATGATCTATTCGAATAGCCCTGTCCTCGGTATGGACTTCTTGGATGCTTACGTGGTACATAGACAACTTGAAGTGGATACTCTAAAATGCTCAAGATAAGTGTGAGTGCTATGGATGGCCTTCTCGTATGGAGACGGGAATGAATCCATAGTAGTGTATTGTGTGGTGACTAGTGGACTCGTGTGCGCCATATCACCTCAAAGAAGTTCTTGTAGTCGTAGAACAGGATAGCCACAGAGTCAAAGCTGGCTTGTTGCAACTAAACTCCACATTACCACTTGATACAAATGCATGTATAATAGGAACTGATGTGAGTCTTGCTGAGTACCTTTGTACTCACGTTGCTTTATGTATGTTTTTTGCAGCGGAGACTTCGGTCTTTCTAGTAGTTTCGCTTGGACTTCGATGAGTAGCTTGTTACCTCAGCTACGATCTTGTACCCTTGGGAGGGTCTTGTAGATAGTCAGGCTTCTCCGCCTTTTTCTTTTGTAGTTGTCTGTACTCAGACATGTAATGCTTCCGCTTGTTGCTTGTATGCTCTGAATGATGGGTCATGTGACCCCGGTTTGTATTTATTGCTATGTGGCTCTTCTGAGCCTTTATCTATATGAGTATGCGTTATGTTGTGATTCCATGTTGTACAGCACATACTTGCATGTTATGCGTACGTGTAACTTGTATTGCTATGTGTGGGATCCGACAACCTAGTTGTTTATCCTTGGTAGCCTCTCTTATGGGGAAATGTAGTCTCGTGCTTCGAGCGATAGTAGTCCGCTTCTGACCGGTTCACCGGAGTCCTGTTAGCCCAAAGACTACCGCTTGGACGCTTGGACTGGCATGTGTTTCATTCCGTTCCTATATGTCGTTCTTCGGGAAATGTCACGCAGCGGGATGTTCGAGTCCTGCCTAGCTTGCTACAGCCGGGATACCGAGTCCTGTTAGCCCAGTGCTACAGGCCGAATTCATACGTTGATGACCGACATGCTCGATGTGATTCATGTATGCCTGTCCCCATAGGTTAGTGCCACTTTGGGTTCACGACTAGTCATGTCGGCCCGGGTTCTCTATCATATAGATGCTAGCGACACTATCATATACGTGAGCCAAAAGCGCAAACGGTCCGGGCCATGGTAAGGCGACACCGGTAGAATACCGTGCGTGAGGCCATAAAGTGATATGATGTGTTACATGCTAGATCGGTGTGACTTAGGATCGGGGTCTGGCGGCTTTGGTATCGAGCTTTGTTGCTGTGGGATTTCCAAGCCAACCTGGTCGAAGTTGACTCTAGAAATGCTTTAGTTATGTAGGGGAATTGATTGTGGAAGGGAACGTAAGGCTCTTTTACTCCTTTACCTCATGGCCTTCTGATCTGAGTCATCTTACTTTCCGACGGGGTTAAGGAACTAGGCTTTCTCTTCTGTCTATCAGGATCACGTGTTACTACTCCCTAGTCTCTTAGGATTGGTTGATCAGAGTCATATCCCAGTTCGAGTACCTCCGGTGTAGCCTTTTTAGTAATATCTCAGAACCTTGAGTTGAGATGTCAAGTATGTTACTACCCCATTTTAGCAGGATGTCTCATTTTGAGCATTTTACTGCCGTTATGCTGCCGGAATTGCCCAGGAGTTCGAGAGTTACTAATTTATGTGTCCTACATTTTTCAGTATGTAGTGATGTTGATTCCGTCCTTGGTTTCGTTTCTCAGGATGTCATCAGTTAAGCGAAGTTCTGTTGCTCGTAGCCAGAACCACCGAGATGGTAGGGATGAGGATCCTCCCGACCAGCCTTCATTGGCAGAGTTTATGTTAGAGATGGAGAGGAACAAGTGTGAGTCTAACCGCTTGTTGGCACGTATCGAGGAGAACACCGCACAACAGTTCAAAGGGTCCGCAACCATTCATGACTTCATTCGCTTGCACCCACCTACCTTTCATTATTCCATCGAGCCACTCGATGCGGATGGTAGCTCCGTAGTATCACACGCATAGCTCCGTTCTGCGAACGTGGCTGAAAGTGACAAGGTCACCTTTGCTGCATACCACGGAAGGTCATGCTAGTCTTTGGTGGCAGAACTATGAGGCTATGCTTCCAGCTGGCCAGATTCCAACCTGGAGAGATTTCACTGAGGCTTTTCGCGAGCATCACATTCCTGAAGCCCTCATCGATCGCAAGAGAGAGGAGTTCTGTAGTTTCATCCAGGGTAAGTTGGCTGTTGATGCTTACAGCAGAGAGTTTGAGAACCTTGCTCGCTATGCTACAGAAGAGGTGTCCACGGACGCTAAGAAGCAGGCTAGGTTCCGGAAGGGTCTCAACCCCAAGTTGCGTCGTGATCTCCACTTGCACCATTGCAATACATTCCAGGCTCTTGTGAACAAGGCCATTAACGCAGAGACAGCTCAGCTCACTTACGAGGAGTCTCATAAGCACACCCGTGAGTTGGGATCTTCTTCCGTTTCGGGCTCGCAGAAGCGCTGGATTTGGGTTCCAAACTCCGCTCTTCCTCCTGGATATACACCAATACCATCTTATGTGGCACCTCATCCAGTTCAGTAGTATGCACCAACCAGGCCTATTGGTGGACCACCTGCCATTACGGGTCCACGTCCTACCTCCAAGATTTGTTACAAGTGTGGAGAGCCAGGCCACATTGCCGTGTTGTACTCGAGGCGAGTTGCTCCGCCCCAGCCGAGAAGTCTATTGGCCGTGGTAGTAAGCCATCGCGCAAGATGATCGATGCCAAGTCAGCTCCCCGAACATGGGCGTGTGCATCACGTCTCGCCTAAAGACGCTCATGATGATCCGGATGTCATTCTTGGTACACTCCTTGTCAACTGTCATCCAGCTTGGTTCTATTCGAAATCGAGCATCTCATTCCTTCATTTCTGAAAGCTATGCCCGCTTGCATGACATGTCATTTTGTGATATGCCCTCCCGCTACTCATTCAAACTCCACGGATCCAAATGGCAAACTTCTTGTGTAAGCCATGGTAACGAAATCCTTGTTGACAGACTTGTATTCCTTGCCTCACTTATATCCCTCAAGTCTTCGGATATTGACATCATCTTGGGTATGGACTGAATGACAGCTCATCATGCCAAGATTGATTGTTACACCAGATCTGTTCAGCTTACACACCCATCTGGTAAGATAGTCACTGTCTCCACTAGAGTTTCAAAGCGTCAACTCTATTCTCTTAATGCCAGCCCTCTTCCAGACCTTGAAGATATCACGATAGTCCGTGATTTTCCGGATGTCTTTCCAGAGGAACTGCCAGGTATTCCACAGCGGAGATGTAGAGTTCGTCATAGATCTTATTCGAGAACCGCTCCAATCTCTAGGAGACCTTACAAGATGGCACCCTTAGAACTAGCCGAGCTTAAGAAACAACTTGATGAGTCCTTGCAAAAGGGTTTCATCCGTCCTAGTTCTTCTCCTTGGGCTTGCCCGTCCTCTTTGTCAAGAAGAAGGATGGTACGGACCGGATGGTTGTAGATTATCGTCCCGTTAATTTGGTCACGATAAAGAACAAGTATCCGCTCCCCAGGATCAACGACCTGTATGATCAGCTCGCTGGATCCTCAGTCTTTTCCAAGATGGATCTAAGGTTAGGTTACCACCAAATCAAGATCAGAAATGGGGACATCCCCAAGACGGCTTTTATCACTCGTTATGGCCAGTACGAGTACACCGTCATGTCCTTTGGTCTAACCAATGCTCCAGCTACCTTCTCCCACTTGATGAACTCGATCTTCATGGAGTACTTAGACAAATTTGTCGTGGTTTATCTCGATGATATACTTATTTACTCAAAGAACGAGGAAGAGCATGCCGAACATCTTAGACTTGTGTTAGAAAAAATCAGAGAGTACCGTCTTTATGCCAAGTTCTCCAAGTGTGAATTTTGGTTGCCAGAAGTGACCTATCTCGGCCACGTGATCTCTGGTAAGGGCATTGCTGTCAATCCCGAGAGAGTTCAGGCCGTTCTTGATTGGAAACAAGTTAGGAGTTTCCTTGGTCTAGCCAGCTATTGTCGCCGCTTTGTTGACAACTTCTCCAAAGTAGCTAAACCCCTCACGGAACTTCTCAAGAAAGATAAAAGGTTCGAGTGGTCCCCATAAAGGTGAGTCTGATTTTCGAGGAACCGAAAAGACACGACTTCTGCTCCCATACTTGTGCCACCGGATTTCACGAAGGACTTTGTTATCTCATCGCGACGCCTCACGGCAGGGACTAGGTTGCATTCTTATGCAGGATCGTCATGTGATTGCCTATGCATCTCGACAGTTGCATCCACATGAGGACAATTATCCTACACATGATCTAGAGCCTGCAGCCGTAGTCTAGGCACTCAAGACCTGGCGACATTACCTTCTTGGTAAATGTTGCGAGATCTACACCGATCACCAGAGTCTCAAGTATATCTTCACCCAACCAGATTTGAACCTTAGGCAAAGACGATGGTTGGAGTTAATCACAGATTATGATCTAGGGATTACCTACACCCCAGGCAAAGCTAATGTCATGGCTGATGCGCTAAGTCGTAAATCCTATTGCAACAATCTCGTGTTGCAGCAGGGTCAACCACTTCTCCATGAGGAATTACGTAAGCTTAACCTTCACATTGCTCCTCACGGATTCCTTTCTACCTTGGTGGCGAAACCTACCCTCGAGGATCGAGATCATTTCGACCAGAAGTTTGATAGGGGTGTTATCCGCATCAAGAGAAACATTAAGAAGGGAGTTGGTGGATGATTCTCTATGGATGATCGAGGTGTTGTCTTCTTTGAGAATCGCTTGGTGGTTCCCAAGAGTCAACATCTTCGACAATTGATTCTTAAGGAGGCGCATGAATCTCCTCTCACGATTCATCCGGTAGTACTAAAATGTATCGGGACCTACGCCGAGAGGTTACGGTGGACTAGAGATGAAGAGAGAAATCGCTCGGTTTATTGGTAGCTGCGGCGTTTGTAAATCAGCGTTAAGGCAGAACATGAAAGACCTGCTGGCACCCTTCAGCCTTTAGCTATTCGTGAGTGGAAATGGGATAAAGTTGGTATGGATTTTATCACCGGCTTTCCCAGGACCAAGAAAGGGAATAATGCTATCTTCGTAGTCATTGATCGTCTCTCCAAAGTGGCTCACTTCCTACCTGTTCGAGAGAGTATCACCGCTAGTCAGCTAAACTTACTTATATATTCTCGAATAGTGTCACTTCATGGTGTTCCACTAGAGATCAATTCAGACCGTGGCAGTCTTTTCACTTCTCATTTACGGAGAGTTTCCAAACTGCCATGGGCACCCATCTTTCCTTGATGCCGCTTTCCACCCTCAATCAAGTGGTCGTGGACAGGTCAACCAAATTCTCGAAGACATGCTTAGAGCTTGTGTTATATCATTCAAGATGGATTGGGAGAAATGTCTTCCGTTTGCGAGTTTGCTTATAACAATAGCTATCAATCCGGTCTCAAGAAAGCTCCTTTTGAGATTCTCTATGGGACGAAGATGTCGAACACCTTTGAACTGGTCAAATCGGTGAAAGACAATTCTTTGGACCGGATATGATCCGAGGCGGAAAGAGCAAGTTCGCATCATTCGTGAGAATTTGAAAACAGCCCAATCTCGTCAAAAGAACCAGTATGACCGTCGTCATAAGGAAGTGTCCTATGAAGTTGGCGACAAGGCTTACCTTCGGGTTACTCCTCTAAAGGGTACCCATCGATTCGGTATCAAGGGCAAGTTGGCTCCTCGTTACATTGGTCCCTTTCGCATTCTCGCTAAACGAGGAGAGGTTGCCTACCAGTTGGAACTACCCCCACATCTTTCTCGAGTTCATGATGTCTTCCACGTCTCTCAACTCAGGCGTTGCTTCTCGGATCCTATCCGTGGAGTGGACCACGAAACGCTTGATCTCCAAGATAACCTCACATATCGAGAGTACCCTGTTCGCATTCTTGATCAAGCAGAGCAAGTCACTCGACATCAGAACATCAAGTTTCTCAAGGTTCAGTGGTCTCATCATTCCGAGAGAGAAGCTACCTGGGAGCGAGAAGATCGTCTTCATTTGAGTACCCGCTTTCTTTCCATCGACCCCTGAATCTCGGGACGAGATTCTTTCAAGTGGGGGCGAGTTGTCACATCCCTAGTTCTGGTATGACCTAGACTAGCTAGTCACTCGTGCATCATGTTTAAATTCCATTTAATATTGAAATGAGGATTTGTGAAACCCTCAGAATCATTTTTTCTGGAAATGACCCAAATAAAAATTGCTTCAATTTGGCCCAAGAAAATGTTCCTGTTTTCTCTAAAAATATTGGTCAGAGGTAAAATTCCAACTAATATTTTTGGGAGCTCATGGATAAATATTTTGGCCATTTGGATTAATCCGATAATTATTTGCATTGGATATATATATGTCATATATATAATATATGTCCAAAAATTATGCCGTTTGCTGAGGAGCTCTGGAATAATATAGTTAGCTCCTACAAAAATTGGCATAAGGTAAGAAAATGATTTAGTATTTTAATTAAATCAAACAAATGTCAGAAAAATAGAAAAGTAATAAAAGAGGTAAACCCTACCTGGACTTACCAGCGGCTGGCACCTTTGTGGCTTTGGCCAATGACCAAAGGCCGGCCCAAACCGACGCCATCGTCCCCTTCCTCGCGCCCGGGAGGACAGGGGGCACACGCCTTGCTTGTGACCACGCCACGCATCCGGCTGGGGCCACGCCTCCCCGACACCTCCTCCTTCTCCCCCCTCGTCGTCTGGATGCCCCGGGCGTCGCCACGCGCCGCCCCGACCGCTCTCACTCTCCCCCTGTTCTCTCCCTCGCCGTTTACCCACCGTGCCCGAACGTTGCCGTCGCTGCTGCACGCCGTTGCCGTAGCCACCGCCTCCACCTCGCCTCTCCGACACGCGCAGGAGCTCCGCCTCCTCGCTCTGAAGCTCTCCGCCGAGCCACACAAGCCGGAGCGCCCCGTGGAGCCGTCGCCGTCGCTGTCAGGACCCCTATCCTAAGTCACACCAATCTAGCATGTAACACATCATATCACTTTGCGGCCTCACGCACGGTATTCCCACGGGTGTCGCCTTACCATGGCCCGGGACCGTTTAGCCTTTTGGCTCACGTATATGATAGTGTCGCTAGCATCCATATGACAAAGAACTGTGCCGACATGGCTAGTCGTGAACCCAAAGCGGCGCTAACCCATGGGGACAGGCATACATGAATCACATCGAGCATGTCGGTCATCAACGTATAAATTGGGCTGTAGCAGGCTAACAGGACTCCGGTATCCCGGCTGTAGCGAGCTAAGCAGGACTCGAATAACACCAGCGTGACATTTCCCGAAGGGATGTATATAGGAACGAAGTGAAACACATGCCGGCCAGTCAAGTGTCCAAGCAGTAGTCTTTGGGCTAGCAGGACTCGGTGAACCGGGCATGGCGGACTACTATCGCTCGAGAAGCACGAGACTACATTTCCCCATATGAGAGGCTGCCAAGGATAAACAACTAGTTTGTCGGATCCCACACATACCAAGCATTTCAAACATACACACAATATGCTCGGTATGTGTAGATACAACATGGCATCACAACATAACTCTCGACTCAAATATTTATTCAATAGGCTCCGAGGAGCGAGATATTACAAACATGGGTCTCATGACCCAACACTCAGAGCATACAAGTCAAAGCACAAGCGGAAGCTAAACATGTCTGAGTACAGACAACTATAAATGAAGAAGGCGGAGAAGCCCCGACTATCTACCAGATCTGCCGAGGGCACAAGATCGTAGCCGAGGTAACAAGCTAACCGTCAAGGTCCAAGCGGAACTACTAGCGAGACCGAGGTCTCTCTGCAAAACATAAATAAGCAAACGTGAGTACAATTGTACTCAGCAAGACTTACATCAGAACTAACTACATATGCAACATTATCAAAAGGGGGTGGTGGAGTTTAACTGCAGCAAGCCAGCTTTGACTCGGTGGCTATCCTGAACTACGACTGCAAGTAACTCTTTTGAGGTGGCGCACACGAGTCCACATATTCACCATATCAATACACCACTATGGATCCGCTCCCGTCTCCCTACGAGAACGCCATTCATAGCACTCACGCTTATCTTGCGCATTTTAGAGTATCCACTTTCACTTGTCTATGAACTGATATAGGCAACCCAGAAGTCCTTCTCCGTGGACACGGCTATTCGAATAGATCATAAACACAGAATGACAACCACAGAACTCAGTTCCTGAGGATGGCTGCAATGAGACAACCCACCATGTACTCCTACATGGCCTCTCACCGCTACCTTTACCAAATCGTGTTCACACACTTAGCTCACACACGCAGTAGGACATGTTCACACAACCATTCCAATTCATTCCCGATGAATCAGACCTGACTCAACTCTAAGCGATGCAGGCATGACAAACAAGCAAAATGAGTAGGCACAACAGGGCTCAAACAACTCCTACTCATGCTAGTGGGTTTCATCTAATTCTTGTGGAATGACAGGTCATGCAGAGGATAAAGGGGTTCAGCTACCGCAGCAAGTAACACATGAGTCGTTGTTGTCCTAATGCAATAAAATAGAGCAGGAGGCGAGAGAGTGGGATTGTATCGGAATGAACAAGGGGTTTTGCTTGCACAGCACTTCAAGATAATATAGTTCTTCATCGGTGTCATCGAACAATCGTTTAACGTCGTCTACCGAGAGGGACAATTACCGGCAAACAAGAGAGAACACAATCAATGTAATGCATAGTCACATGAATGACATGTCATGTTAAGGTACCGAATTCACCTAATGCAACAATAATCCAAGTTAATTGAAGTGGAATTCAAACAAGGTTGAACTCAACTCCAAATGCTATTTCATAAATTAACCTAATCATGATTCATCTTATTCAGTGAGGTTAACTTGTTCAAACATGCATGGTCATGGCATAAACAGATTCTTCATATTTTTCTGATCATTTTCCATATATAAATTATTTAATTTGGAGTTACAGATTAAAAGTTATGTATATTTGAAGTTTGGGGGTATTTTCTGAAATTTCCTGAATAGGATTAAATCCAGAAAATACTTTATTGCGTCAGCCTGACGTCAGTGTGACGTCAGCGAGTCAACAGGGCGGTGGTCAAACCTGACTGCGGGACCCACCGTCGGTGTCTCTGGCTGGTTTGGGTGGATGACAAGTGGGACGATCAACGTTGACTTGACTAAGTCGAAGTCTGACCCGGGGGGTCCCCGGGTTAGTACTAATCTCAACCGACAACATAAAACTAACCTAATTCGGCGCGGGGCCCACATGGCCGTGGCTCGCGGGGGGGGGGTTAGCGGGGTCATTAGTGGCTAATGGCGTGCCACGTCACCGCCACCGGAGTTCGCCGTGGCGACCAAACGCGGCGGATGTTCGCCGGGGCTGCGCTGCAGTGGCGGCCGGGCAAGAGAAGGGCACAGAGGAGTCCACTTTTCGCGGCGCATCGAGCAGGCAGGTGGGGGGTCGCGGGTGGTCGGAGCTTCGCGGAAGTGAGCTGTGGCGGCGGAGGTCGGAGTGAGTGCGGGGTTGGCGCTGTGGTGCAGGAGGGCAAGTTAGTGTGTGCGTAATGCTCCTGATGGCTTCCTGAGTGCGGTGACGCGCTCCTAATCGAGTTCAAGCGGCTGCAGGGACGGCGGCGACATGGCCGGCGGCAGGGGAAGCTCGGCCACGGCAGGGCTATGGCCTAGAGGGCGGGCGCGACCAGGGGAGAAGGGGAGGCGATGCGGGGCTCACCGTGAGTCCGTTTGGAGGGTCGATGGGCTCGAGGCGGCCGGAGTGCAGCGAATCGACGACGATGGTGGCCGGAGCCCGAGGTGGAAGACGACGGCGATGGCGACGTTGCTGGCCTCCTAGGGTCGCGTAGATCGGCTGAGATGGAGAAGAGGTCGGGGCGGAGCTCTTGGGGACGGCACAGGGGCAAGGGGGTGGCCGTGGCCGCGGGTACGGCGATCGGCGTCGACGGCGGTGCGTTCGGTGGTGCGAGAGAACGAGACAGAGGAGGGGGAGGAGCTCGGAGAGAGTGAGAGGCACTGGGGCGTGGCGTCTCCGGGGCGTCGAGGAGGTGTCGGGGAGGCTGCCACCGCGAAGCAGGAGGTGGCCGGGGCTCTCGGCCGCGCGCCACGCCTCGCCTCTGCCTTCTGGCAGAGGAGGACGATGAGCGGTGGGGTAGGTGGGCTGGGCCGGCCAACTGATCTTTGGGCGGTCGGGTGGCTCTTGTGGTGGGCTGGAGGGGTAAGTTCAGGTGAGTTGCTCTCTCTCTCTTTTATTTATTTTAGTTTTCTATTATTCTGTAATTTTGTGGAGTTATTAAAATACTAGAACAGATCCAAAAATCACCAAACTGCTCTGGTCCATTGTTGGAATATTTCCAACATGAAACATTTTAGTTTGGGGATACTTGGGCATTTGAAATATTTTATATAATTTTAAATGCCCAAACTCAAATACTTATGATTTAATTCAAAGATCCAAATGTCATGGAGAAATGTGCAACATCTCTGTTCTTGTTTCGACATTTTTCCAAAAATGGTGAACATTTTTGAAGGCCATTTGGATTATCAAGATATTTTGAAGTTGAACCTATTTGAATTGCTTTGGTGCTAGGGCTTGGTCATCCCCATTTCAAATTTAAATGAAATTTAAACATGATGCATGGATGCAATGCAACTAGTTACAAGCAAGCTCTAGGGCTGTGACAGTCGCCTTCATCACCTCCGGCCCTTGAGATCGCCATCGCCCGCCCGTCGTCTCATAGCGTCCCGGGAACAACGAGCAGCCACCGCAAGTCCGCCGTGAGCCACTGCTTCTTCTCCCTCTCTCCACAGTCGCGCTCGCCCTCCAGTTGTCGTCTCCACCATGGCCGAACCTTCGCCGCCGCCCGAGCTCGCCGTCGACGCAGCTCCGGTGACCATTTGGTCACCCCGGCGAGTCCAACAAGCTCGTAAGGCCCCGTAGAGCATCCCTAAGCGCTTTGCTTCTCTCGTCTTGGAGCTCCAAACGCGTTCGTGCACGACCGAACTCCGGCGGCCATCGAAGCTCGCCGCCGCCGCCGACTCCGGCCATCCCAGGCCGAGCCACAGCCACCGGCCGACGTGCCATCGAGCTGGCTCTCCAACGCGCCTAGCCGCGCGTCATTTGGAGCACCACAGAGGAAACCCGGGGCACAAGTATGCCGCGGATCTCGCCGGCGACTAACCGCCGACGGGTTTGACTCGTTTGACCTGGGGTTTGACCCCCCAGGGACACTGACACGTGGGCCATGCCCCTGTTTAGTTTAGGTGTTAGTTTAGTTAGCGCTAATTAACTCAGTTAATTAGTTGTCTCTCTGACAGGTGGGCCCAGGCCCTAATTAACCTAGGTTAGTGCTAACCGATGTTGCACTGACATGTGGGTCCCAGCCGTCAGGTTTGACCCCAGTCAGCCGCAGTTGATTTGCTGACGTCAGAACTTACTGTCGATCTTGTGTGATTTGATTTTCTGGTATTAAATTAAATCAGGAAATTCCAGAAAATGTTTCAAACTTCAAAAAATCATAGAAATTCAACCGTAACTTAGATTGAAATAATTTATATATGAAAAATTATCAGAAAAATGCAATCTTTCCATCTGTACCAGTTTCATGCATGACAAACCAACCTAAACCTGCTGTATAGGTGAAAACATGTAAATGGCATTTATAAGAGCTTAGTTTGGATTTGCATTTTAACCTTGGTTCAAATGGACTTCATTCAAATTGAATACTAGCTGCATTAGCTCAAACAGCATCACATCTACATGCCATGTTCATGCATCATATTGTTGCATATGATTGTGTATTGATTGTCGGCACCGTTCCTTCTCGATAGGTCCTGCTCCGGAGACGTTCCAGAATACACATGCGTGAAGCGATTGCCTCCCTTGTTGATTTACCGGGCAAGCAAACCCCTTGTTCATTCCGATACAATCCTACTCTCTCGCTCCTGCTCTCGGTTATTGCATTAGGACAACAACGATTCATCTGCTACTTTGTGCTGCGGTAGTTGAACCCATTCCTCTGCATGACCTGTCATTGCCACAAGAATAGTTGAAACCCACTAGCATGTGTAGGAGTTGATTGAGCCATGTTGTGTTCCTACCATGCTATGCCTGCTATTTCTTAGAGTTGTGTCAGGTCTGATTCATTGGGAATGAATTGGAGTACAGTTCTATGTTCTGATGCTGAGAGTGAAACGTGTGAACACGATTTGGTAAAGATAGCGGTGAGAGGCCATGTAGGAGTACATGGTGGGTTGTCTCACTGGAACCGTCCTTAAGCACTGAGTTCTGTGTATGTTGTCCAATGACTAGCTACTACCACACATTGGAATGCTTAAGTGCCCTCTCGACTTATTAACCAACTTGACCTCTGTCCCGAGAGTCGCAACTAGTTTACGGTGTTTGTAGGTAGTGTTAGTAGTCTACCAAGTGGCACCTGGCCAGTGGGCTTGGGACAGACTAGGCACAAGTGGCACGGTGTACCAAGCGTAGATCCATCCGGCGAGGTGGGCTTGGGAACCCTGCACACATCATTTGGGGCCGTGAGCGACACCCCGGCCGGATCTCCTTGCGTATGGAACCCGAATAGGCGATAAACCTGGATTAATGTCTTGTGTGGTTAGTCAGGTCGTGGCCGACACCCTCGCCAGGCTTCCGCTTGAAGGTTGCCGAGATACATGACGTGTACATGGTCATAAGTGGTGAGAGCGTGTGTGAAGAAGTACACCCTGCGGGGTTATCATGATCTATTCGAATAGCCGTGTCCTCGGTTATGGACTTCTTGGATGCTTACGTGGTACATAGACAACTTGAAGTGGATACTCTAAAATGCTCAAGACAAGTGTGAGTGCTATGGATGGCCTTCTCGTATGGAGACGGATATGAATCCATAGTAGTGTATTGTGTGGTGACTAGTGGACTCGTGTGCGCCATATCACCTCAAAGAAGTTCTTGTAGTCGTAGAACAGGATAGCCACAGAGTCAAAGCTGGCTTGCTGCAACTAAACTCCACATTACCTCTTGATACAAATGCATGTATAATAGGAACTGATGTAAGTCTTGCTGAGTACCTTTGTACTCATGTTGCTTTATGTATGTTTTTTGCAGCGGAGACTTCGGTCTTTCTAGTAGTTCCGCTTGGACTTCGACGAGTAGCTTGTTACCTCAGCTACGATCTTGTACCCTTGGGAGGGTCTTGTAGATAGTCAGGCTTCTCCGCCTTTTTCTTTTGTAGTTATGCGTACTCAGACATGTAATGCTTCCGCTTGTTGCTTGTATGCTCTGAATGATGGGTCATGTGACCCCAGTTTGTATTTATTGCTATGTGGCTCTTCTGAGCCTTTATCTATATGAGTATGCGTTATGTTGTGATGCCATGTTGTACAGCACATACTTGCATGTTATGCGTACGTGTAACTTGTATTGCTATGTGTGGGATCCGACAACCTAGTTGTTTATCCTTGGTAGCCTCTCTTATGGGGAAATGTAGTCTCGTGCTTCGGCGATAGTAGTCCGCTTCTGACCCGGTTCACCGAGTCCTGTTAGCCCAAAGACTACTGCTTGGGCGCTTGATCGGCGGCATGTGTTTCATTTCGTTCCTATGTCTGTCCCTTCAGGGAAATGTCACGCGGGATATTCGGAGTCCTGCCTAGCCTGCTACAGCCCGGGATACCGGAGTCCTGTTAGCCCAGTGCTACAGGCCGAATTCATACGTTGATGACCGACATGCTCGATGTGATTCATGTATGCCTGTCCCCATAGGTTAGTGCCACTTTGGGTTCACTACTAGTCATGTCGGCCCGGGTTCTCTGTCATATATATGCTAGCGACACTATCATATACGTGAGCCAAAAGGCGCAAACGGTCCCGGGCCATGGTAAGGAGACACCCGTGGGAATACCGTGCGTGAGGCCGCAAAGTGATATGATGTGTTACATGCTAGATCGGTGTGACTTAGGATCGGGGTCCTGACAGTGGCAAACTCTTCTTTCGCAGAATGTTTGGATAAAGCGACTGGATTACCCGTTTTGATGTGGCCAAAGCCAGTAATCACGATGTCATCATCCTTGGTATCACCGGTTTGACCAGGGGCAGTCGGTTTGTCAGCAGGCCGGATTGGACTGGTGGATTTTTCAATCCGGGTCGGGCTTCTGGGCTGGTCAGCAGGAAGGGCATATACTACACAATATTGCAGTAGAAACAATATGAAAGGTATAACTTATCCAAGCATCGTTTTAAGTGGTGGCGGTGAGTGGTGATATTTCGCCGGATGAGGAGTGGGAAGTGACACGATAATCGGAGTCGACGGATTAAGGGGTTGACGAAAACAGCCTGCTTTAGGATAAGCAGCGACAAGCAAATTAGAGACCTCTGAATGACGTTTCCGAACTGGACTGTTGGTAAACCGGTGGAGGTAACTACCTGGCTGTGTCTTAGAGTTGTCTGGCGAGCTTCATGTTGTTGAGTCTTCATAAGAAATTTGGGATCCAAGTAAGCAAGGGGATGAGAAAATTTAATTTTCGGTTTGCTGACGGTTTTTAGTGAAGGCAAAGGATTTGAGTCGGAGGAGAGAATTGTTACCTCTACAACATCGGCATTACTGGTTTGATCATCATCGACAAACATCATCATTAATTAGGCGTGTGAAAAGTAAGCCAAGTGAATCAAGTTCTACCTCAAGGTCTGGATTACCCACATCATCGTCCACAGCCGGATCAGAAGATGCAGTGGTTTTCCTCTTATGAGCAGTCTTCTTGATAGCTTTGGTCTTTTGCCGGATTGTTTTTTGCGGTTTGTCTGGCTTCTCTGGTTTCTCTTGTGGACGTTTCTTACTCCAGAATGGATCATCACCCTGATTAAGCAGCAATTGATGTTAAAAGTGATGCCAGAAACAGCAGTAATATATTCAATAAAAAATAATCAGAAGTCTTACAGATGGCGGTTTGTTGGTATACGAAGGGGAGCAGACGGTTGAACGCAGAGGTGTTCGGTTCATTCAACATTTTCTTCACAGCCTCGGTGACCTCATCATCGGTGAGCTGGATATTAACGTGTCGAGGGGTCGTCGACACTACCGGTGTACTCACACATTAAACCGGAGGCCCGGGAGAGGCGGTATGCTCCATGATATCCAACAGCGTCTTGAGATCAATCCCAGTTAAACCATTGGCCATGAAGGCTCGAGCTTGGAGAGTAAAGGAGCATATTTACTTCTCTCATTGGCGATTAATCTTTGCGGAAAGGGATGTGTGTTCTTGAGTCGCTCCCATTTAAAACCGGGCAAAGGATTCTCATTGGCGGTGAAGTGTCTACGCAATAATACCATGTTTGATTCCATTCCTTGGGGTGGCTATGCAGTTTGACATGAGGATAAGTGACCTCCTTTCTTTTTGAATCGCCACACCACCCAATTACGTGTTGGGCCGTTAGTGAATTCTGTGCGGCGGTTTAGGTGGAAGCAGTCTCTAAACAGTTCAACTATAGGTTCTTCTTGAAAGTATGCCTCACAGAGCACTTGGAAGTGACAAATATTGGTAACAGAATCGGGGCCCGTATCTTGTGGACGGAGTTGAAAATTGGCTAACACATCCCGGTAAAATTTTGAACCGGGCGGATTGAAACCGGGCTAGGTGATCTCTGAAAACTACAACCTCTCCTTCTTGAGGTGTGGGTGGACATTCTTTGCCGGAACCCTCCAATGGATAGTATTTTACTGCCTAAAGCGCCCGATCGGGACCAGATTGTTTAATTGAGTTTCGGTGACACGGGAAGGAGACCAGTTGCACTCATATACTTGTTTGGCCATCTACAAAAAAATATATAAATCCGGTTCAAGAAATGTGTTGGGACAAAGAGAGAACCGGTGTACAATGCTAATCGGAGGCAAATGCATCTAAACCGGAGTTCTATGAAGCGACAGTGTCTGGTTAAGGTGTTCTGGCGGTTCAACAAGGGGACTAATGGTGTATACCGGTTTATCTAATTTTTTTATGTTAAGTTACCGCCTGATCTAAGGTTTAAGTATTGAAAACAATTGAGGTTGCGAACGGCTAAGTGTGCAGAAACAGATTTCGCAAGATTTCTCTACAACGAAGGATCTGAAGCCAGATCAGGAAAGAAGAAAATATCCAAAAAGGAATACAGCAGAGCAGTATTGATGCAATGAGCAGAAATGATGTGCGAGATCTATGGACGTGAGCACGAGACTACAGGCGGATGCTAAAAGCTACTGCTAGTCAGAGCAAAGGTGTCACAGATCTATCCAGGAGTCTGATATGAGCGTGAACAGTTCATGGAGCACTACAAGAATAGGAAACCCTAGAACGGATCTAGGTCGAGGGGAACCGAGGACCTACCTGAGTTGAGGAGATGCGGAGAGTGCTGCGTTTCTGCAGTGCGTTCAGGTTGATGCAGCGGCTCAAGACGGTGCAGAGGTCGACGGCGGCGGCGGAGCTCCGAGGTTAGCGACGCGAGGAAGACGAAGAGAAATGGGACGGAGGGGAGAAAAGGAATGACCCTTCGGTCCTATTTATAAGGCAAGATACCTGTGTCGGGCGCGGGAATCAAGGAACCACAAACCTAGGAAGCGGGTTGTCGCCTCGATTATTGCGGATCTATTAAACAAAGAAGATATCGTGAATGCTATCTTTATGGGGACGTCATGCCGGTTTACAGCAACCAGAGAAGGTGACATCACGACGGTTCAACGATTTCAAGAAGGTATTGAAGATGAAGGTTTTTATCAAGGATTGAGATGAACCTGTTCAAATCAATCTGGGGCCTAATGTTGGGGATATTACTCTTTGGGCGTAAACCGCCTATCTGGGCGGGTTAACTTCATCGATAGTTCAACGACAAAAGCCCAAGAGGCATGAGAGTAAGGGCCCAAGGCACGTAGTCGGTTTAGAACACATGGCCGTAAACCGGCCTGGTATGTAAACTTGTATTGTAAGTTAGGAATAGAGAGAGACCAACCCGGATACGGGTATGAACCGGAGATTGGGACTCTACGAACCGGCAGGCGTCACCCGTGTATATAAGGGGACGACCCGGGGCGGTTCAAGAGACAGACAACAACAACTCGAGGCCTAGGCGAAGCTTATTTGCTCCCTAGTCATCGAGACCACATCAATTCCATCACAACTAGACGTAGGCTTTTACCTTCATCGGAGGGGCCGAACTAGTATAACTCTTGTGTCTTTGCGTCCGCTTTTAACCCCTTCAAGTTAACCCGTAGTGATGGCTCCACGACTAAGTCCTTTCATGAGGACATCTGCCGTGACAAAACCACGACATCTATGATGGGAGAGTTGAAGTTCTTTCTCGGTTTTGAAGTCAAGCAACAAAGAGAAGGAACCTTCATCAACCAAGCCAAATACACTCAAGACATGCTCAAGAGATTCAAGCTAGGTGATGTCAAGCCGGCTTCCACACCAATGCCCGTCAAATGCCAACTTGACATAGATCCCAATGGTAAAGCGGTGGATCAAAAGGTATATCGCTCCATGATTGGCTCCTTGCTTTACCTTTGTGCATCTAGACCGGATATCATGTTGAGTGTGGGAATTTGTGCCCGGTTTCAAGACGCACCTAAGGAAAGCTACTTTGTGGTGGTCAAGCAAATCTTTCGATATTTGGCTCATACCCCAAACTTTGGCTTATGGTATCCAAGAGGATCTAACTTCAACCTTGTGGGCTATTTGGACTCAGATTGGGCGGGAGAAAAAGTGGATAGGAAGTCTACTTCCGGAGGGTGCCAATTCCTTGGTTGCTCTTTGGTGAGTTGGTCTTCCAAGAAGCAAAGTTGTGTGTCTCTCTCGTCCATCAAAGAGGAGTATGTGGCCGCCGGTAGTTGTTGTGCACAACTTCTATGGATGAGGCAAACCTTGAAGGATTACAGTGTCATTTGTGACAAAGTGCCTCTTTGGTGTGACAATGAAAGTGCCATCAAGATCTCTCTCAACCCGTTTCAACACTTCAAGACGAAGCATATTGAGATTCGTTATCACTTCATCCGGGATCACATTAGGCAAGGGGAGATCGAGCTCAACTATGTCAACACTCATGATAACCTTGCATATATTTTCACGAAGCCCTTGGATGAAGCAAGATTTCGCAAATTAAGGCATGAGCTAAATATCATTGATTCGAGAAATGTTGCTTGAACCCTTGCACACCCCACCATATTCAACTTGTTATCTTGTTTAGGTGTAGGCATGGACATAGAGGGAGTGTTGTTCTCTCAATGGAC
Source organism: Aegilops bicornis (assembly GCA_021605145.1). Classification (NCBI taxonomy): domain Eukaryota; kingdom Viridiplantae; phylum Streptophyta; class Magnoliopsida; order Poales; family Poaceae; genus Aegilops; species Aegilops bicornis. The sequence goes on from CM038669.1 coordinate 441,453,542, forward strand.
TCTCCCTCCCCCCATTATGCATAAATTGATCAACTCTTTCACATTAGCCATTGTTGATGGTACTTGTGCTTCAAGGACGAGTTTCGGTCATGGGCCCAAGGATAATTCTTCACGGTGCCATACCAATTGACTCTAACATAGGTGGCTCCGGCCACCGCCCTCTATTTGGAGAGGTTGTATTGTGTGTTTAGTCCTTATTGTCTTTTGCCTTTCTTTCTTCATGTCGAGCTTGCGTGTGTTGTCTTGTGGTTTAGCTCTTTGGTGTGTCCGTTTGCTTGAAGGTTGCATTGCATAGGCTGCTGTTGACACGGAATTTTGCCAAAGTAAAGTTCAAAGTGATATCTGTAAGTGCATCTAGTGCCACCCCTAGTTGGTTTTGGAGTATTGACGACAAATGTGGTTGAGGGACTAATGTGTTTGTGAGAATTGCAGGATAACGCAGGTAGTGTCCCTCATTGATTCGGTTTACCTACGGAGACGACCCCTAAAATGTATGAAGACATTGGCGACAATGGTGGTATGTGAAGATGTTCACATTGAAGACCATGACATGAGAATACATTGAGTGAAGACTATGGAGCCTTGAAGACCGTGTGGTTTCGTTGTTTCCTTTTCTTCTTTGTTGAGTCATAGGAACCCTTTGTCTTTGTTAAGTGGGGTCCAAGTGATCATAGTCGAATGGTGAAGTGATGCTCAACCCAAATCCTATGTCTTCGAGCGAAGACAATGGGAGCAAAACGTATCCAGAGCTGGATGAGTCAGCTTTGTTTGTAGCCCAAGTAAAGTTGCCGTGTGTGTTTGAAATCTGACCGTTGGAACACGTGTCATTTCCTTAGTGACCCAGGGTCATTTCGGACATATCAGGTCGGGTTGCCTAGTGGCTATAAATAGCCCACCCCCTACACCATAAATTGGTGGTTGCTCAGAGTTAGTGCACGGCTTTTGTCGTTTGAGAGCAACCCACCTCGAAGCCTTTGAGAGAGAGAAATCCTTGCGAGGACAAAGCCCAAACACCCGAGCCAAAGAGTGTTAGGCATCACTTTGAAGTTTTCCTGTCTGTGTGACACGAAGACTTATTACACTTGAGGGCTGTGAATCCTCCGGCCGGTTAGGCGTCGCGTTATGAGCATCCAAGAGTCATTGTGGATTGCCGTGAGCGTAAATGCAGCGAAGGTTCGGAAGTCTACCTTGAAGACTTACGAGGCGATTAGGCGAGGACCGTGTGTCCTTAGCTCAAGGGAATAAGGTGAAGACGCGGTCTTGAGTTGAATCTCGGCCTCCCTAACCAGACGTCTGATTGTCACAAGAAGCTGGAACTGGTCCAACAAATCATGTGTCTTCAACAAGTGACTGGTTCTATCCCTTCCCTCCTTTACTTGAGTTTGTCTTCATGAAGTCATTGCTTATATGCCTTATCTGTTTGACTTCATTGCTTGACTACTATCGTTGTTTGGCTTCGTACTATCTTCCATCTTGATCCTACTACCAAGCTGCTATTAGTCTTGTACTTTCACATTATTGCATACTAGACTATGGTTTGCTTGTTGTAGTTTATCTTCCGCTGCATATCAATTAGGTCATTTCTATTGTTTGTCTTTGAAACATCCGTGTTTTGAAGACTTTCATAAAATCGCCTATTCACCCCCTCTAGTCGATAACTAGAACTTTCAATTGGTATCGAGCAAGGTACTCCCTTGTTCTGTGTGATTCGGTTTAACCACCTAGAGTTTTAGCTATGTCGACTGCAGGGATAATCAAAGTCTCCGCTGCTTGCCCCGTGTTCGATGGAACTGACTATCCCTACTGGAAGAATAGGATGCGCATGCTGTTGGGGAACGCAGTAATTTAAAAAAATTTCCTACGCACACGCAAGATCATGGTGATGCATAGCAACGAGAGGGGAGAGTGTTGTCTACGTACCCTCGTAGACCGAAGCGGAAGCAATCACAACGTAGAGGAAGTAGTCGTCGTTCTCCTCACGATCCAACCGATCCAAGCACCGTTACTCCGGCACCTCCGAGTTCTTGGCACACGTACTGCTCGGTGGCGCTCCTCGGGCTCCGATCCGGCAAAGCTCCGGGAGAGAGAGTTCCACAAGATGACGGCGTGGTGATGATCTTGATGTTCTACCAGCGCAGGCTTCGCCTAAGCACTGCTACGATTTGACCGAGGTGGAATATGGTGGAGGGGCACCGCTGCACGGCTAAGGAGCGATCTCAAGGATCAACTTGTGTGTTCTAGGGTGCCCCCCCGCCCCAGATATAAAGGAGCAAGGGGGAGGGGCCGGCCGGCCCTAGGAGGTGCGCCAGGGAGGGGGAGTCCTCCTCCTAGTGGGAGTAGGACTCCCTTTCCTAGTCCAACTAGGAAGGAGGAAGGGGAAGGAAAGAGAGGGAGAGGGAGAGGAAAGGGGGCGCGCCCCCTCCTTGTCCAATTCGGACTCCCCATGGGGGCGCGCCACCTCTGGCACAGCCCTCTCTCCCCTCTTGGCCCAATAAGGCCCATTACTTCCCGGGGGTTCAGTAACCCCTCGGCACTCCGTCTTTCTCCGAAACTTCGGAACCTTTCCGGTGTCCGAATATAGCCGTCCAATATATCAATCTTTATGTCTCGATCATTTCGAGACTCCTCGTCATGTCCGTGATCACATCCGGGACTCCGAACTTCTTTGGTACATCAAAATACACAAACTCATAATATAACCGTCATCGAAACCTTAAGCGTGCGGACCCTACGGTTCGAGAACAATGTAGACATGACCGAGACACATCTCCGGTCAATAACCAATAGCGGGACCTGGATGCCCATATTGGTTCCTACATTTTCTACGAAGATCTTTATCGGTCAGACCGCATAACAACATACGTTGTTCCCTTTGTCATCGGTATGTTACTTGCCGAGATTCGATCGTCGGTATCCAATACCTAGTTCAATCTCGTTCTTGGCAAGTCTCTTTACTCGTTCAGTAATACATCATCTCACAACTAACTCATTAGTTGCAATGCTTGCAAGGCTTATGTGATGTGTATTACCGAGAAGGCCAGAGATACCTCTCCGACAATCGAGTGACAAAACCTAATCTTGATTCATGCCAACTCAACATATACTTTTGGAGACATCTGTAGAGCACCTTTATAATCACCCGATTCGTTGTGACGTTTGGTAGCACACAAAATGTTCCTCCGTAAGCAGGAGTTGTATAATCTCATAGTTGCAGGAACTTTGTATAAGTCATGAAGAAAGGATAAGCAACATACTAAACGATCAAGTGCTAAGCTAATGGAATGGGTAAAGTCAATCATATCATTCTCCTAATGATATGATCCCGTTAATCAAATGACAACTCATGTCTATGGTTAGGAAACATAACCATCTTTGATTTAACGAGCTAGTAAAGTAGAGGCATACTAGTGACACTCTGTTTGTCTATGTATTCACACATGTATTATGTTTCCGGTTAATACAATTCTAGCATGAATAATAAACATTTATCATGATATAAGGAAATAAATAATAACTTTATTATTGCCTCTAGGGCATATTTCCTTGATCTCCCACTTGCACTAGAGTCAATAATCTAGTTTATCTGATAATGATTCTAACACCCATGGAGTCTTGGTGCTTGATCATGTTTTGCTCGTGGAAGAGGCTTAGTCAATGGGTGCGCAACATTCAGATCCGTATGTATCTTGCAAATCTCTATGTCTCCCACTTGGACTTGGTCCCGAATGGAATTGAAGCGTCTCTTGATATGCTTGGTCCTCTTGTGAAATCTGGATTCCTTTGCCAAGGCAATTGCACCAAGTATTGTCACGAAGATCTTCATTGGTCCCGATGCACTAGGTATGACACCTAGATCGGAAATGAACTCTTTCATCCAGACTCCTTCATTTGCTGCTTCGAAGCAGCTATATACTCCGCTTCACATGTAGATCCCGCCACGACGCTTTGTTTAGAACTGCACCAACCGACAGCTCCACCGTTTAATAAAAATACGTATCCGGTTTTGCGATTTAGAATCGTCCGGATCGATGTCAAAGCTTGCATCGGCGTAACCATTTACGATTAGCTCTTTGTCACCTCCATATACGAGAAACATATCCTTAGTCCTTTTCGTGTATTTCGGGATGTTCTTGACCGCTGTCGATGATCCACTCTGGATTACTTTGGTACCTTCCTGCCAAGCTTATTGCTAAGCATACGTCGGTCTGGTACACAGACATTGCATACATGATAGAGCCTATGGCTGAAGCATAGGGAACATTTTTCATTTTCTCTCTATCTTCTGCTTTGTGGTGGGGCATTGAGTGACTCAATTTCATACCTTGTAACACAGGTAAAAGTCCTTTCTTTGCCTGATCCATTTTGAACTTTTTCAAAACTTTATCAAGGTATGTGCTTTGTGAAAGTCCAATTAAGCGTCTTGATCTATCTCTATAGATCTTGATGCCCAATATGTAAGCAGCTTCACCGAGGTCTTTCATTGAAAAACTTTTATTCAAGTATCCTTTTATGCTATCCAGAAATTCTATATCATTTCCAATTAACAATATGTCGTCCACATATAATATTAGAAATGCTACAGAGCTCCCACTCACTTTCTTGTAAATACATGCTTCTCCAAAAGTCTGTATAAAACCATTTGCTTTGATCACACTATCAAAGCGTTTATTCCAACTCCGAGAGGCTTGCACTGCACCATAAATTGATCGCTGGAGCTTGCACACTTTGTTAGCGCCTTTTGGATCAACAAAACCTTCTGGTTGCATCATATACAACTCTTCTTCTAGAAATCCATTCAAGAATGCAGTTTTACATCCATTTGCCAAATTTCATAATCATAAAATGCGGCAATTGCTAACATGATTCGGACAGACTTAAGCATCGCTACGGGTGAGAAAGTCTCATCGTAGTCAACCCCTTGAACTTGTCGAAAAACCTTTCGCAACAAGTCGAGCTTTATAGATAGTTATATTACCATCGTCGTCGGTCTTCTTCTTAAAGATCCATTTATTTTCAATGGCTTGCCGATCATCGGGCAAGTCAACCAAAGTCCATACTTTGTTCTCATACATGGATCCCATCTCAGATTTCATGGCTTCAAGCCATTTTGTGGAATCTGGGCTCACCATCGCTTCTTCATAGTTCGTAGGTTCACCATGATCTAGTATCATGACTTCGAGAATAGGATTACCGTACCACTCTGGTGTGGATTTTATTCTGGTTGATCTACGAGTTCGGTGACAACTTGATCTGAAGTTTCATGATCATTATCATTATCTTCCTCGCTAAGCTGGTGTAGGTGTCACGAAACCGATTTACGTGATGAACTACTTTCCAATAAGGGAGCTGGTACTATTACCTCATCAAGTTCCACTTTCCTCCCACTCACTTCTTTCGAGAGAAACTCCTTCTCTAGAAAGGATCCATTCTTAACAGCGAATGTCTTGCCTTCGGATCTGTGATAGAAGGTATACCCAATTGTCTCCTTTGGGTATCCTATGAAGACACATTTTTCCGATTTGGGTTCAAGCTTATCGGGTTGAAGTTTTTCACATAAGCATCGCAACCCCAAACTTTCGAAAGCGACAACTTTGGTTTCTTGCTAAACCATAGTTCATAAGGTGTCGTCTCAGCGGATTTTGACGGTGTCCTATTTAACGTGAATGCGGCCGTCTCTAAAGCATAACCCCAAAACGATAGCGGTAAATCGGAAATAGACATCATAGATCGCACCATATCTAGTAAAGTACGATTACGACGTTCGGACACACCATTACGCTGTGGTGTTCCGGGTGGCGTGAGTTGCGAAACTATTCCGCATTGCTTCAAATGTAGACCAAACTCGTAACTCAAATATTCTCCTCCACGATCAGATCGTAGAAACTTTATTTTTTGTTACGATGATTTTCAACTTCACTCTGAAATTCTTTGAACTTTTCAAATGTTTCAGATTTATGTTTCATCAAGTAGATATACCCGTATCTGCTTAAATCATCTGTGAAGGTGAGAAAATAACGATATCCGCCACGAGCTTCAACATTCATCGGACCACATACATCTGTATGTATGATTTCCAATAAATCTGATGCTCTCTCCATACAACCGGAGAACGGTGTTTTAGTCATCTTGCCCATGAGGCACGGTTACTTAAGTACCAAGTGATTCATAATCAAGTGATTCCAAAAGTCCATCTGTATGGAGTTTCTTCATGCGTTTTACACCGATATGACCTAAGCGGCGGTGCCACAAATAAGTTGCACTATCATTATCAACTCTGCATCTTTTGGCTTCGACATTATGAATATGTGTATCACTACTATCGAGATTCAACAAGAATAGACCATTCTTCAAGGGTGCATGACCATAAAAGATATTACTCATATAAATAGAACAACCATTATTCTCTGATTTAAATGAATAACCGTCTCGCATCAAACAAGATCCAGATATAATGTTCATGCTCAACGCTGGCACCAAATAACAATTATTTAGGTCTAAAACTAATCCGAAGGTAGATGTAGAGGTAGTGTGCCGACCGTGATCACATTGACTTTGGAACCGCTTTCCCACGCGCATCGTCACCTCGTCCTTTGCGGTGCTCGTCTATTCCGTAGTCCCCTGTTTCGAGTTGCAAATATTAGCAGAACCGGTATCAAATACCAGTGCTACTACGAGCTCTAGTAAGGTACACATCAATAACATGTATATCACATATACCTTTGTTCACCTTGCCATCCTTCTTATCCGCCAAATACTTGGGGCAGTTCCGCTTCCGGTCCGGTTTGCTTGCGGTAAAAACACTTTCAGTTTCAGGCTTAGGTCCAGACTTGGGTTTCTTCTCTTGAGCAGCAACTTTCTTGCTGTTCTTTTTGAAGTTTCCTTCTTCTTCCCTTTGCCCTTTTCTTGAAACTAGTGGTCTTGTTGACCATCAACACTTGATGCTCTTTCTTGATTTCTACCTCCATGACTTTTAGCATTGCGAAGAGCTCGAGAATTGTCTTAGTCATCCCTTGCATATTATAGTTCATCACGAAGCTCTTGTAGCTTGGTGGCGATGATTGGAGAATTACATCAATGACACTATCATCCGGAAGATTAACTCCCAGCTGAATTAAGTGATTATTATACCCGGACATTTTGAGTATGTGCTCACTTGTGAACTATTCTCCTCCATCTTGCAGCTATAGAACTTATTGGAGACTTCATATCTCTCAATCCGGGCATTTGCTTGAAATATTAACTTCAACTCTTGGAACATCTCATATGCTCCATGACGTTCAAAACGTCGTTGAAGACCCGGTTCTAAGCCATAAAGCATGGCACACTGAACTATAGAGTAGTCATCGACTTTGCTTTCGCCAGACGTTCACAACTTCGGCGTTGCTCTGCAAAGAAGTTCGCACCCAGTGTGCTTCCAGGCGTAATTCTTCTGTGTAGCAATGAGGATAATCCTCAAGTTACGGACCCGATCCGTGTAATTGCTACCATCATCTTTCAACTTTGCTTTCTCAAGGAACGCATTAAAATTCAACGGAACAACAAAGACGAGCCATCTATCTATAGTAAACATAGACAAGCAAAATACTATCGGTACTAAGTTCATGAGAAATTTAAGTTTTAATTAATCATATTAAATAACTCCCACTTAGACAGATATCTCTCTAGTCATCTAAGTGATTACGTGATCCAAATCAACTAATCCATAACCGATCATCACGTGAGATGGAGTCGTTTTCAATGGTGAACATCACTATGTTGATCATATCTACTATATGATTCACGCTCGACCATTAGGTCTCCGTGTTCCGAGGCCAAATGTTCATTTTCTAGGCTAGTCAAGTTTAACCAGAGTATTATTCGTTTGAAAATCTGGCTTGAAACATTTTTAGATGGTCGTAGAACTTATCACACCCGATCATCACGTGGTGTCCGGGTACTCTGAACTTTTAGCAACGGTGCATACTCGAGAGAACACTTCTTGATAATTTTTAGTGAGAGATCATCTTATAATGCTACCGTCAATCAAAGCAAGATAAGATGCATAAAGGATAAACATCACATGCAATCAATATAAGTGATATGATATGGCCATCATCATCTTGTGCTTGTGATCTCCATCTCAAAGCACCGTCGTGATCACCATTGTCACCGGCGCGACACCTTGATCTCCATCGTAGCATCGTTGTCGTTTCGCCATCTATTGCTTCTCGACTATTGCTACCGCTTAGTGATAAAGTAAAGCAATTACAGGGCGTTTGTATTTCATACAATAAGCGACAACCATATGGCTCCAGCCGATTGCCGATAACGCGGTTACAAAACATGATCATCTCATACAATAAAATATAGCATCACGTCTTGACCATATCACATCACAACATGCCCTGCAAAAACAAGTTAGACGTCATCTACTTTGTTGTTGCAAATTTTACGTGGCTGCTACGGGCTTAAGCAAGAACCAATCTCACCTACGCATCAAGACCACAACGATACTTCGTCAAATAGACTCCGTTTAACCTTCTCAAGGACCGGGCGTAGCCTTTTCAGTTCAACTAAAGTGAGAGAGACAGACACCCGCCAGCCACCTTTAAGCACGAGTGCTCGTAGCAGTGAAACCAGTCTCGGCGTAAGCGTCTGGCGTAATGTCGGTCCGGGCCGCTTCATCTCACAATACCGCTGAACCAAAGTATGACATGCTGGTAGGCGGTATGACTTGTATCGCCCACAACTCACTTGTGTTCTACTCGTGCAAAACATCAAACCATAAAAACCTAGGCTCGGATGCCACTGTTGGGGAACGCAGTAATTTCAAAAAATTTCCTACGCACACGCAAGATCATGGTGATGCATAGCAACGAGAGGGGAGAGTGTTGTCTACGTACCCTCGTAGACCGAAGCGGAAGCAATCACAACGTAGAGGAAGTAGTCGTACGTTCTCCTCGCGATCCAACCGATCCAAGCACCGTTACTCCGGCACCTCTGAGTTCTTGGCACACGTACAGCTCGGTGACGCTCCTCGGGCTCCGATCCAGCAAAGCTCCGGGGAGAGAGAGTTCCGTCAGCACGACAGCGTGGTGACGATCTTGATGTTCTACCAACGCAGGGCTTCGCCTAAGCACTGCTACGATTTGACCGAGGTGGAATATGGTGGAGGGGGCACCGCACACGGCTAAGGAACGATCTCAAGGATCAACTTGTGTGTTCTAGGGTGCCCCCCCCTGTATATAAAGGAGCAAGGGGAGGCCGGCCGGCCCTAGGAGGTGCGCCAAGGAGGGGGAGTCCTCCTCCTAGTGGGAGTAGGACTCCCCTTTCCTAGTCCAACTAGGAAGGAGGAAGGGGGAAGGAAAGAGAGGGAGAGGACGAGGGAAAGGGGGCCGCGCCCCCTCCTTGTCCAGTCGGACTCCCCATGGGGGCGCGCCACCTCCTGGCGCAGCCCTCTCTCTCCCTCTTGGCCCAATAAGGCCCATTACTTCCCGGGGTTCGGTAACCCCTCGGCACTCCGTCTTTCTCCTAAACTTAGGAACCTTTCCGTGTCCGAATATAGCCGTCAATATATCAATCTTTATGTCTCGATCATTTCGAGACTCCTCGTCATGTCCGTGATCACATCCGGGACTCGAACTTCTTCGGTACATCAAAATACACAAACTCATAATATAACCGTCCTTGAAACCTTAAGCGTGCGGACCCTACGGTTCGAGAACAATGTAGACATGACCGAGACACATCTCCGGTCAATAACCAATAGCGGGACCTGGATGCCCATATTGGTTCCTACATTTTCTACGAAGATCTTTATCGGTCGAGACCGCATAACAACATACGTTGTTCCCTTTGTCATCGGTATGTTACTTGCCCGAGATTCGATCGTCGGTATCCAATACCTAGTTCAATCTCGTTATTGGCAAGTCTCTTTACTCGTTCCGTAATACATCATCTCACAACTAACTCATTAGTTGCAATGCTTGCAAGGCTTATGTGATGTGTATTACCGAGAAGGCCCAGAGATACCTCTCCGAGCAATCGGAGTGACAAAACCTAATCTTGATTCATGCCAACTCAACATATACTTTTGGAGACATCATGAGAGCACCTTTATAATCACCCGATTACGTTGTGACGTTTGGTAGCACACAAAATGTTCCTCCGTAAACGGGAGTTGTATAATCTCATAGTTGCGGGAACTTTGTATAAGTCATGAAGAAAGCATAAGCAACATACTAAACGATCAAGTGCTAAGCTAATGGAATGGGTCAAGTCAATCATATCATTCTCCTAATGATATGATCCCGTTAATCAAATGACAACTCATGTCTATGGTTAGGAAACATAACCATCTTTGATTTAACGAGCTAGTAAAGTAGAGGCATACTAGTGACACTCTGTTTGTCTATGTATTCACACATGTATTATGTTTCCGGTTAATACAATTCTAGCATGAATAATAAACATTTATCATGATATAAGGAAATAAATAATAACTTTATTATTGCCTCTAGGGCATATTTCCTTCACATGCATCCTGAAGCCATTGATGTCGACCTCTGGTATGTCGTCAAGAACGGCGTTCCTAAATCTGGTGAAGGTGTCACCCCTGCTGATGTCAAGAAGTTCATTCAACTGGACTCCACTGCAAAGAACATCATCTGTGGCCATCTGACCAAAGGACAGTATGGCCGTGTGAGTGCTCTGGAAATATCGAAGCTAGTCTGGGATTGGCTATGCAAGGTCAACAAAGGCGTCTCAACCCAGAGAGATCAAAGGATCAGTGTTCTTCGCAACCTCTTCAACTGCTTCTAGAGAAACGACAATGAAAATGTCCAGCTCACGTTTGATCGCCTCACTGACATCACAAATGAGCTTCATGCTCTCGGCGCCACTGAGGTCACCAAGCATGAAATCGTCAAGACACTACTGAGATCACTTGACAGCTCTTTTGACACCCTTGCCCTCATGATACAAGAACGTCCTGACTTCAAGACACTCGATCCGTTTGATATACTTGAGAGGCTCAACACACATGAGTTCCAGCTTTCTGAGAAAAGAGATATCTATGGTCCCAACTATGGCCGAACTCGCGCTTTGAAGGCAAAAGTTGTTTCCTCATCTCAAGAAGAATCATTGCAGTTCGATGATCACGAAGACATTGGAAAGGAACTTTCTATGCTTGTGAAGAAGTTCCAGAAGTTCACTAGGAAGAAAGGCTTCAGAAAGTCTTCACGATCCAGCTCAAGAAATGATGAAGCTTCCACTCAAGACTACAAGAAGAGAACCTTTCACAAGTGCAAGAAAACTGGACACTATATCTCTGAGTGTCCACAGTGGGACAATGAGAAGAAGAAGAAGATGAGCAAGGAATATGATTCTGATGACAAGAAGAAGAAGAAATCTTCAAAGTCTTCTTCCATGTCCTCAGCAAAGTCTTCATCACATAAGAAGAGCTCATCTGGCAAGGCTCGTGCTTTTGTTGGCAAGGAAATGGATTCAGAGGAGGAGTCTGCATACGAGGAGGTGGAGGTGGAGTCGAAGAGGAGTCCGACCACGGCATTGCGAAGTCTGGCTTTAGCCACAACCTATGTTGCCAAGTCCATCTTCAACACTGAAGACAATGACTTCTACACCAGCACTGAAGCTGATGACAAGGACGACCCTGCTCCCACCTACTGCTTCATGGCACGCGGTGCCAAGGTAAACTCACGTGATGCTTACTTCCAAACATCAAGTGAAGATGACTCTGATTGTGAATCCAAACCCAGCTACAAAACACTTGCTAAAATTGCAACTGAACAACAAAGAGCTATGGAACATACTCAAAAACTGTTAGACAAAAGCGATGACCTGTTGGACTCAAGAATTGACACGTTCACAGTCCTTAGTTGAAGACATTAAAAATCTTCATGCTAAGTACCAAGAACTTGAAAGTCGTCATGAAACGCTCTCAACTACTCATGAAAAGCTCTCCTATGATTATCTTCAAAGGAAGCAAGAGATTGAGAAATTGAGAGCGGCTCATGAAGATCTTCAAAAGAGAATGAGTCACTTAGCTCAACGGATCAGTTCCGCTCGGGATGGATTTGAACCACCATGTCTAAAATGTCTTGAGTGTGATATCACTACCTCTCTCTTTGAATGTTCAAGCTGCCATCTTGTTGCATTGTCTTCAACTACCAATGTGGTAACTAACCCCTCTGCGGAGGATACCACCGCTATTGCTGATGAAAATTCTAGGTTGAAGACATTGCTTGAAACAGGGATGTATAAAAAGTGCGAAAGGGCATCGGACACTTTGCGATGTCCTCAAAAGCGTATTCTCGAACCGAAACCCTAGGAAAGAGGGTGTTGGGTTCGAGAGGAAAATGAATGTTGATGGTTCCTCTGAAGCCCGAGCAAGATCCCAAAACCACATGAGTTGCTTTGCAAAGGGACCTTCATGGATCCATCCACCTTATCTAGCTTTACATGCTAACCCTATTATCATTAATGAATCCCTTGATGCAAACTATAAGCTGTTCAAGAATCAGAATGGTGAAGTGTTTGCTGTATATTGGTACTAACTGCAGGAATGGACCGCCTATGAAGAAGATCTGGGTTCCCAAAAGCTGTCTTGAGAATCTTCCGGTGAATGTCATCATGACACCACACAGGAAGAAGACAAACCCAGACCTAAGGCATCATATGGTCCAAAGGCTTCATACAGACAGAGGACTCACAGAGTCACCCTAACGCCAATGTTTTGCAGGAAACCATACTCAAATTTATGAATATGAGCGTGTGTCTTCAAACCGCTATGTTCATAGAACTAAGAACTTTTACGCTTATTCATACGAGTATCATTCATCTCCTGCAAGGCTATTTGCTAGGGCTCCAAAGCCGAAATTCTCAGATGTTGCACTTAGACTCATTGCTTCTAAGCCACCCCTGAAGATGTGGGTGGTTAAGAAGAATTAACTCTCTTTTGCAGGAAAGGGTCTCCAGCCGAAAGTCAAAGGCGTCTGATGCTATTGCTGGGGACCTAAAACATCTTGTAGGCACAAGATCAAATGCCCAAATGGTCTCACTATGTATATTGTTCTTAATCGTTTGCCATTCATCCTATCAGTCCTAATCTTGATTTAAGCTTCAATAATCCACTTGCCCGTCAAATGTTTATGCTTCACAATGCTCTTGGTGAAGCCTATCCCCTAACTGCATCAGAGGGTATGACACCTCATGCTTCAGAATGGATTATGGACGGTGGATGCACTAATCATATGACTGGTGATCGAAGTCTTCTCATGGACTCAACCTTACGTCCATCAGACAAGAGTCACATCACATTTGCTGACACTGGTAAAAGCAAGGTATTGGGTCTAGGTAGAGTTGCAATATCAAAGGATCAACACATGGACAAAGTGATGCTTGTTGAATCCCTTGGTTTCAACTTAATGTCTGTCTCAATGCTTTGTCACTTGAACATGATTGTGATATTCGGAAAATATCGTTGCCTTGTACTAATGAAATCTGACAAGTCTCTAGTCTTTGAAGGGTATAGGAAAGATGATCTATGTATGGTAGATTTCTCAGCAGGTCCACAGATTGCCGTATGTCTTCTTGCAAAAGCTTTAATCTTTGGCTCTGGCATCGGAGGCTGGGGCATGCTGGCATGAGGAACTTACACACACTCGCCAAGAAGAAGCATGTCATTGGCATCAAAGGTGTCAAGTTCAAGAAGGATCATTTATGTGGTGCCTGCGAAGCTGGAAAGATGACTAGGGCAAAGCACCCCTCGAAGACAATCATGACGACATCTCAACCCTTCGAGCTGCTACACATGGATTTGTTTGGCCCTACTCATTACTCTACCCTCACAACAACTGCTTGTCTCTATGGCTTCGTCATTGTTGATGACTACTCAAGATACACATGGGTGCACATAATTCTCCACAAAACTGAAGTGCAAGATGTCTTCGTGACGCCGCCAATCGAGCAATGAACAATTATGGCGTCAAGATCAAGCATATCGGAGTGATAACAAGACCAATTCAAGAACACCGGACTTGATCTTTATCTGGATACCATGGGAATCACTCATGAGTTCTCTGCTCCATACACACCCCAAAGAAATGGCATCATGGAGCGCAAGAACGAACCCTCATTGAGATGGCTCGAACAATGCTCGACGAGTACAAGACACCAAGGAAGTTACGGCACGAAGCCATTGATACACTTGTCACGTCATCAACCGTGTTTATATCCATAAGCTTACGAACAAAACTTCCTATGAGCTCCTTCTTGGCAAGAAGCCAAATGTCGATTACTTGAGTATTTGGGGCTAAGTGCTGGATCAAGGATCCCCATCACAAGTCAAAATTTGAACCCAAAGCTCACGAAGGCTTCATGCTCGATTCTGGAAAAAGACTCACACTCTTACGAGTCTTCAATCTCTATATCTACAAAATCGTCGAAACTGTAGATGTGCGATTTGATGAAACCAATGGTTCACAAAGAGAGTTCCTGCCAAGCACACTAGACGAAGCTCCGTCCAGCGAATCTATCAAGCTGATGGGAACTGGTGAAATCATGCCAAATGAAGCACAGCCTGAAGAGGAACTTATCATTTCTGCACCTAACCAACCTGAAGACAATGCTCAGCCTGAAGACAATCCTCCCAATGATGACAATGACCAGCATGAGCAAAGTCTTCATCCAGTTCATCCACGTGTTTCAAATGAAGTACAAATTGAGAAGATAATCGATAGCATCAATGCACCTGGTCCGCTTACTCGCTCAAGAGCAACACAGCTAGCAAATTTCTGTGGGCACTTTTCTTTTGTGTCAATATCAGAACCCAAGAAAGTTGTTGAAGCCTTTATGGAACCAGAATGGATTCAAGCTATGCAAGAAGAACTTCATCAGTTCAAGCTGAATAATGTTTGGGAACTTGTCAAGCGTCCTGACCCTCGCAAGCATAACATTATTGGCACCAAATGGATATATCTAAATAAGCAAGATGAGCATGGTCAAGTTGTCAGAAACAAAGCACGGCTTGTGGCTCAAGGATATACTCAAGTTGAAGGAATTGACTTCGATGAAACATTTGCTCCTGTAGCTAGGCTTGAAGCCATTCGTGCATCGCTAGCCTATGCTAACCACCACAACATCTTGCTATATCAAATGGATGTGAAGAGTGCATTTCTCAACGGCAAGATTGAAGAAGAAGTATATGTCGCTCAACCACCTAGCTTTGAAGATCCAAAACATCCTGATATGGTGTACAAGCGAAATAAAGCAATCATATGGCCTCAAACAAGCTCCTCGCGCTTTGGTATGATACAATCAAAGACTTCACGAAGAGCAAAGGCTTCAAACCTGGATCCCTTGATCCCACACTCTTCACGAAGACATATGATGGTGAACTGTTTGTATGCCAAATATATGTGGATGACATTATCTTCGGCTGCACCAACCGGAAGTATAGTGATGAGTTTGGATACATGATGCAAGAACAATATCGGATGTCCATGATGGGAGAGCTCAAGTTCTTCCTTGGTCTTCAAATTAAATCGACAAAGGAATGGCATCTTTATATCTCAAGAAAAATACCTCCAAGATTGTTTGAAGAAGTTTGGAATGCAAGAGTGCAAAGGATACATGACGGCAATGCCAGCCAAACACCACTTGGGTCCCGACGACAATGGTAAAGAGTTCGATCAAAAGGTATACCGCTCCATGATTGGTTCCTTACTTTACCTATGTGCATCTACGCCAGATATTATGCTTAGTGTTTGCATATGTGCTCGATTCCAAGCGGCTCCAAAGGAATCGCATCACTTAGCTGTGAAGCGAATTCTTCGATATTTGGCTCACACCCCAACACTCGGATTATGGTATCCAAAGGGCTCAAAATTTGATTTAGTTGGATTTTCGGATGCTGATTATGCCGGTGACAAGGTGGATCGCAAGTCTACATCAGGCACATGTCACTTTACGGGACGATCACTCGTCATTGGTCTTCAAAGAAGCGAGCGTGTGTCACTCTCAAGCTGCATAATCTGAATACATTGCTTCTTTGGATCTTGTTGTGCTCAGCTTCTATGGATGAAGCAAACTCTCAAGGACTATGGCATCAATCTGACACAAGTACCTCTCTTCTGCGATAACGAAAGCGCCATCAAGATTGCCAACAATCCAGTTCAGCACTCGAAGACAAAGCACATTGAAATTCGTCATCATTTTCTCAGGGATCATGTCATGAAGAAAGATATTGACATTATTCATGTCAACACTGAAGAGCAACTGGCAGATATCTTCACAAAGCCCTTGGATGAGAAAAGGTTTTGCAAGTTATGGTGTGAGCTAAATATCTTGGAATCCTCAAATGTCCTGTGATCAAGCACACATCCTAACACTTATGCATGTTGATGACTTAGATGTGCAACACACTGCAGTAACGTATATCTTCAATCAATGAAGACTTACATTTTGTGTGTGAATACATTAACATGGAATTTGACTTTGGGCGCCACGATAATTGTGCTTGTGATATGCAGGTCTAATACTTCCTATCTGATTGGGTAACGCCACCACCAAATTTCTTTGTTTGAAGTGTTTCACAAGTGGCGTTATTTACGCAATATCTTCGCATTTGATTTGTCTACAACTTCAACCTATTTTCGTGATTTTATTCACTATGATGATTTGGTTGCTGTCTGATATATATATATATATATATATATATATATATATATATATATATTTATTTATTTATTTATTTATTTATTTATTTATTTATTTCTGTCCTCTACATCATTCACTTATAGCTATGTCTTCAAGTTGAATCTTTTGAACTAAGTGAATGTGATCGGACCCCAATCTCTCTATGCTTTCTATCTCAAACTCTATCTGTCCAAATCATATGCATTCTATTGAAACTGTCAAATGTCTTCTCTGCGTCCTTGTCAGCAGAAGACACAGAGACAAACTTTGAGTCTGTTTTAAATGATTCATCATTACTGTTGAACTCCGGAGAAGCCGGAACGACCATCCGACAAACCTGGCGAGCGTGGGACATCTCAGAGTATGTTGCATGCGTGCCACGTGCCCCTCAGATGTGAACTGCCAGAGGCACCTGCGTAATTGCGCTGTGCCACACACCTCGTTATAAATACCTGTCCCTTGCGGTAAAGATAATCTTCTTCCACCTCTCCACCTCGTCAAAACCCTAGCGCCACCGCTAGCTCTCGACGACGCCGGCGACGAAGTGCTTAGCTGCCGCGACTTCTCCGACGCCGTCCTCACGCCGGCCGCGAACGTATTCATCTCCGTCGCCGCCGTAGGTGTCCTCCGTCGCCAAGTTAGGGCACGGTGGATTGAACTGCTCGGCCTCCCTTCTTCCCGTCTAGCAGTTCTTCGAGTGGTAAATATATCTCTATTTTTACCATCTTTTTGATCTTCAAGATTCATCCTACTTGCCAAAATTGGTTTCTGCCCATACTATGTTAGATTTATTCTGTCTGCATCTCGTACTGCCTAGTATATTCACTTAAGCTTCACAACTAGTTAGATTCCTCACTTGTACTTATTCACGGATTCGTACAAATCTGGAACCAACTCTCAAAGATATAAGTGAATGTCTTAGCATCATGAGGTCAATGTCTTCAAACCGATTTATCTTCAAAATCTTACGAGAATGCATATGACCTCTTCCCTTCCCTCGCATCTCTAATCTTTGTCACGGTACATGTCCATGGGAGAATCCCTTGGTTCTCATAGTCTGCATTCGTTTGCAGAATTCTTACAACATCAAACCAACTCTCCGAAGCCGGTTCACTCATCCCGACAAGCGCAAGCCTTTGAAGCCTTTGAACGTGAAGCCATTCAGTTTGAAGCTCATGGCTACAGATAAATCAGTCAGGAAGGGCGGTAGACAGCGTCGTGAGGGAACCTCAAAATATCTGCCTGATGACCTCGCAGAGCTGTACAAGACAGATCCTGAAGAGACTTATAATCAGCGCAAGACGCGAATCCAATGGATTCGACGCTATTGGGCTGAACAGTGCTTCAAGTACAATTTTGTCACACAAGAATATGTCGAGAAGAAAGCCATCAGAAGCCCTTGGGGTGATATTCTGTTTCGTGGCCTTCCACCCAAGAACATGGCTGAAGCTATTGCACAAGGTTTCTATCCTTGTATGGTCCGTGGACCTCGGCACGAACGCAATGACCGCGTCTTTGCTCGTGTCGTGACAACAATCTCTTCAAGCGCAACTTCCAAAGACGCAAAGGCTTACGCAAAGGAAAACAAGAAGTCATTGGGATTAGACTTCAACCACTGGTCCCTCTGCTCCCCGTCTTGTGACTCACGTGTGTGGCTGAAGCCAATGTCATCGGTCCCTTTTCAAACCTTGATGGCCTCATCACCTACATCTTGGTCCAAGGTGCCAAAGTGGATCACTGCTTGATGGCGATCTTTGAGTCCGATGAAGCCCGGCTCCAGCTCTGCTCCTGCTCCAAAGCCGCGAAGCAAAAGAAAGTCAAGGCTTCAAAGTCTGCTGCTCCTCCAAAAGCTTCACGTGTGAAGCCAGCATCTTGCACCTCCACGAAGCGATTAATGCGATCTGAATCAATCCGTATCTCCAAGAAGGCGGAGAAGAGAAAGAAAAGTGTCAAGAATCTTTGAGCGTCTTGACTCTGCTGCAATTCTGCGTGAAGAGCACATTGATCATCAAGTGATGACGATCTTGCGGATGATGCTCTTGAGAAGCTTATCAAGAGCAAAGAAGAAGCGTAAATCTTCAACAACTTGCCTCTCTTTGATGTGGCAATCATCCATCACTTCATTGATGAGTGGTTTGACACACCAAACATCGACTTTGAAGATCTGCAACTTCCAATTGGCCTCGGCGTCTCCTTCAATGGAGCCATTGCTTACGAGCTAGCTCTAGCTCGGATTGTTGAACTGAAGCATAAGATTGACTATGAGAAGGCTCAGTTCAAGAAGCATATGGTTGCACTCAGCGTGCAAGACGTTAAAAACTTCAAGGTCATGTTGCACAACCTCAAAGAAACCTTTGTCAAGAAGCGTGAAGAAGCCAGAGGCTCTCGTGAGCGCATGAAGGCTCTGGCTGACAAGTGTGTGCTTGCCTACAATGAGGCTGAGAAGCGCAAGGCTCTTGGCCGTCCTGGCATCGACCCGGGATGGCTGCAAAGAAAAAGAAGTCTTCAAGCCCGACCAAGCTGCACCTTCAAGGCGGGAAGAACCCGCATAGTCTTCCCAAGCGGCATGGTAGCTCGAAGCCAAAGGTCCGGTCAACCGCTTCTGAATAGAAGAAGACGAGGGATGCCGAGGCTGAAGCCAGAAAAAGGAAAAATCCTAACGCCTCTGATGCTACTCCCTCCAAGAAGAAGCTAAAGACCAAGAAGAATCAGGCTCCTCCCACAGAGCCCTTGGTTGTTGAACCCATTTCAGTGGTTCGTCCCGCATCTGCAACCCAAGAACTTCGCATGATCGCTCATGAGCACACTTCCACAGAGGCTCCTGGCGAAGAGATTCCAGCGGTGATCCCATCACTGCTGAAGACATTGGTCACCATGACAATGTTGAAGATGATGAAGTTCTTCCTCAAATCGAGTACAATGTGGTATAAATCGCTTTGTTAAATGCGAACAACGAACTCATCGACATTGGTCGTCCTCTGACGCCAATTGCACATGATGCTTCATGGGCTGATCGCCCGCAACAACAAGACTCCCCCAGTACTCCCCAACAACAAGTCACTCAACAACAACAAGTCACTCCCCAACAACAAGTCACTCCCCAACAGCAACACCAAGAAGAAGAGGAAGACTTTGAGGCCGAGCAACCCCATCTCCAAAGGCGTCGCCCGACATTTTGCGAGCTTCGCAAAGGTCAAAGGCCTCAAGTGCCTCTTTCGGCGTTCGAAGGAAGGGCGATTGCACCACCAACCAGTTACCGTCAAGTGTTTTGAAGCCACTCAAGCTGTGAACGTCTACGAGTCCGAAGCTAAAGCTGCTGAAGACAATCCGGCTGCATCACCAAGACACCCAAGAAGAAGAAGAACGTGTCCCTACACCCCCAGTAACTGAAGAAGTGATCCCCGATATCAACGTGCCAGTGCCCGACCCTCCAGCTCCTCAAGTGGAGGTTGAAAACATTGAGGCTGCCACCTCAAACACCAATGAAGCCAATGACGTGGTCATGGCTGAAGCAAATAATGAACTGCACCATTTGCTCTGAAGCGTCTGTGAGCAGCTGAAGCCTCGATTCTTTGCCACTTTGCTCAGTTCCGCCACCAAGGCCCTACACAATCGAGCAAGCATACAACTATGGCGAGCTAGTCACGATAAGATGGCCCGTTACGGTCCCTCCGCCTCATGCCTCTGGTCCTCAATTCGACTATCATATTGAGCATAGGCCTCGGTCCGAGCGAAGCCAAGGCGCCAAGGTTTCCAGGCACTGCCACCTCAATAGGTTCTTTCAATGCAAATGGGTTCAAAGCCCACAATACTTTTTTTGACAGTGCAAAGAACCCCTACACAAGGCTAAGAATATCCTCTGACCGGTTCTGGAGCTATCAGCAAAGAAGCTATTACTCATGTGTTTTGTATGATCAAGGCCGCATTTTCCCTCATATGCGCCTCGACACTGAAGCCATTGCCGGACTGCGTGCTTAGAAGAAGCACTTGATTGCTTTCATGATGCAGGTCTGCTTGGTTTCAAGTTACAGGACAAAGAACACCGGAATGAAGAATTAGTGCTTCAATTCTATGCTACACTCCACATCATGGCTACAAGCGAGACGCGAAGACATGGGTTCTCGAGTGGATGACGAAATGTTCATCATGAAGCCAAAGCTCTTGACATCATAGAGCTCACAGGCCTACCCACTCCCGGAGAGCTGTTTGAACACGGATGTCAACTCCACCGCGATGCCTTGAGAGCATATTTCATAAGCGAGAACCCGACATGAGTCGGATCTTTGAGCATGATGAAGCCACCGCCACATGACGCTGAATACCCTCGGCACTTCTTTGTTGATGACCTTTAGTATCGCCTCGCACCATATATCACATCATCGAGTGAACTCTATGGCCTATCAAAGGGCATTCATCGTCTGCAAAGCTTGAACAGCAATGAAGACATTGGTCTTTTATATCCTCAATGGCATCAGCTTCAACACGCAAGATTTCTTCATCAGGCAATTGGCTGCATCTGGATCTGATCTGTTTGGTCTGAAGTTCTATGCTCCATGGGTCATGCGCCTCATCAAGATGCACTCTGCTATCAACTATCAACCCTCCGCTGCAATCATCGATCTTTCTATCGAGGTTGATATGTCTGTTGAAGCCATATACCACGAGCACCAAAAACGCCACTAAGTCTTCAGAATGCAGATCACCACAGCTTCTCTCAACCCATGGAAGGCGTCCAAGCGGTATCTCGTGTCTATCCCCTGGCTGGAAACACACGTCTGCCACATCGTGCGCGGACTGAAGCCACTAAGAGCACAATTGGCCAAAGGCCTCGGAAGCGCTCTCGAGTCCTCAGTGATCGAGAACTTCTTGTGGCGCTGCATCAAAAGCAAGATAAGCATCACTCCTGGCTAAAGCGTCAAATGCAAAGCCTCTTGGTGGACGTCAATCGCATTCGCAACCTTGCCACCAAGAATGCTTTTGTCACTCATGAGACCTGTCGGCGATCATGGAAGAGTTTGACCCTGCTCAGTGGTGAAGCTGATCTTCAAGACGATGGCTTCACAGAACACTTCAAGTTTGACTCCACTCCTCCATGGAATGCAGTCCTACGGCGAACTCCATCACTTGAAGACTCTGACTATTCTTCCTCCGCGATAATGGTCAATGCCAGAGTGATCGATGATGAAGCCGATGCTACTTCATCGCCCCCTACTTCTACACGAATCGACAATGTGCCAAGCTCGTCTGCACCACCAACCAACAACGACAACCCTGCTGCATCATCTTCTTCCGAAGAGGACGAGTAGATGCACTATGTCGTCAAACCTTTTTGGTCGTTACTGACAAAAGGGGGAGAAGCATATGGGTTTGATAGTCTTCAAGCGGGTTCATAAGGGCGGTTGCACTATATTTTGCCTAGTGTTTACAACTCTCGTTTTTGATACATTTTGGTTCTTTGAGTTGTAACACTTAAACTCGATGGTCGTCTGCTACTTATTTGCTTTACTCTGGTGCGATGATAAATTCCGCATGCGCGACGATAACTTCCGCACTTAGATGATTCTGCAGACGTCCATTTTTCATTATGCATGTCATTCTCTTAGTTATATCATTTCATGCACGGTGAATTATCTTCATAAGTTGAAGAGGATTTCCACAAGTACAACCTGCCATGTGCATTTGCATTCCAAAAGCAAACTACTTATATGCACATCTTCAGGGGGAGCCTTTGCCACTTATGAAAACAATTCCCTATCCTTTACAATTTCACATATTTTATCCCCGTTGAAAACTTCAACCGGTTTGTCATCAATCACCAAAAGGGGAGATTGTAGGTGCATCTAGTGCCACCCCTAGTTGGTTTTGGAGTATTGACGACAAATGTGGTTGAGGACTAATGCGTTTGTGAGAATTGCGGGATAACGCAGTAGTGTCCCTCATTGATCCGGTTTACCTACCGGAGACGACCCCTAAAATGTATGAAGACATTGGCGACAATGGTGGTATGTGAAGATATTCACATTGAAGACTATGACATGAGAAGACATTGAGTGAAGACTATGGGCCTTGAAAGACTGTGTGGTTTCCTTGTTTCCTTTTCTTCTTTGTTGAGTCATAGGAACCACCGTCTTTGTTAAGTGGGGTCCAAGTGATCATAGTCGGAATGACCAAGTGATGCTCAACCCAAATCCTATGTCTTCGACGAAGACAATGAGAGCAAAACTTATCCAGAGCTGGATGAGTCGACTTTGCTTGTAGCCCAAGTAAAGTTGCCGTGTGTGTTTGAGATCGACCGTTGGATCACGTGTCGGTTCCTTAGTGACCAGGGTCATTTCGGACATATCAGGTCGGGTTGCCTAGTGGCTATAAATAGCCCACCCCTACACCATAAATTGGTGGCTGCTCAGAGTTAGTGCACGGCTTTTGTCGTTTGAGAGCAACCCACCTCGAAGCCTTTGAGAGAGAGAAATCCTTGCAAGGACAAAGCCCAAACACCCAGAGCCAAAGAGTGTTAGGCATCACTGAAGTTTTCCTGTCATGTAACACGAAGACTTATTACACTTGAGGACTATGAATCCTCCGGCCCGGTTCTGGCGTCGAGTTCTGAGCATACTAGAGTCATTGTGTATTGCCGGTGATCTTCGTCTGTAAAGGTTCGGAAGTCTTCCTTGAAGACTTACGAGTGATTAGGCGAGGACTATGTGTCCTTAGCTCAAGGGAATAAGGTGAAGACGCGGTCTTCTGAGTTAAATCTCAGCCTCCCTAACCCAGACGTCTGATTGTCACAACAAGCTGAAGTGGTCCAACAAATCCTGTGTCTTCAACAAGTGACTGGTTCTATCCCTTCCCTCCATTACTTGAGTTTGTCTTCGTGAAGTCATTGCTTATATGCCTTATCTGTTTGACTTCATTGCTTGACTACTATCGTTGTTTGGCTTCGTACTATCTTTCATCTTGATCCTACTACCAAGCTGCTATTAGTCTTGTACTTTCACATTATTGCATACTAGACTATGGTTTGCTTGTTGTAGTTTATCTTCCGCTGCATATCAATTAGGTCATTTCTATTGTTTGTCTTCGAAACATCCGTGTTTTGAAGACTTTCATAAAAATCGCCTATTCACCCCCCTCTAGTCGATAACTAGCACTTTCAATATCTATGATCAAAATATGATAAAGGCAAATTATACAAAAAATGGCGAATTGCCGAATAGACCAAGGAAATGATTATGGTGAATTTTGGGTCGCTCCGTATGAAGCGGTCGCAAAAAATAGATAAATAAACAAAGTGTCACTTATAGCTGCAAAATTCATTTACTCATGAAATTATAATTAGCATGCACGCACGCCACGAGTGGCGACAGTTGGCCGATGCAAACTTAAAATGGTCACAAGGGCACTGATATTGCCAAAATATCGATCATATTCTAAATGTTGGCTTCATCACATCGATAATGTAAAGTATCATTGCGATGCATAAAAATGTATCGTGCTAATGAATATACATGTCGTATTTCATTAGCATCATCGCGATGCATAAAAAACGTACCTGTGTCGTATTTTATCAGCATATTCTGTAAAATATCATTGCGATGCATAAAACAATGTATAGCACCAATGAAGTATATATGTGTCATATTCTATCAGCATATCCATCTCAAATCACATACGATGCTAGATTTTGAGTTGCCTGTAGAAAATAATTAATGCATGCACCCACACCATATATGTCTTAATGAGCCGTTAGCTAATTAGGCCCTGGCCCATTGGAAATATGCTTACGTGTAGCAAACAAGCGTAATTATAATTCCAATACAAGGCTGCATGCACGTAGGCCACTTCTTGATTAAAAGCATGCAAATGGACTATGCCTAGGCCCACATGGGTGATTAAATAAATAAAGTTTTAGCCCGTAGCGGCCAATCGCAAGACCAAGCCGGTCCAAATCTTAGTCAACAGCTAATTAAAGAAATAGATTAAATAAAAGGGAGGAAGCTCCACCATCCCACGATCCCCCACAACCTGCATGATCTCCAGAACGTGGGCACGTCCTCTGTCCGGATGAGAGCGGTGCTCCCTCCTATAAATAGCACCAAAGGGACTGCTCTTGCTGCTCTCTTTTTCCTGATCGCTCCGCTGCGCTGCCGCACACTGATGCTCTCTTTTTCCCCGGCCGGCCGCTGCTGCTCTGCTGCTACTTTCCCTGATCATATTCTTGATCTCTGGCCTCACGCTGCTGCTGCTGCTGCAAGGCCGTCGTCAGGAGGTAGACAAGGTGGGCACCATGATTCTCCTCTAATCTTGTTGCCCCTCCCTATATCTCTCATCATGTTCATCTTTCTCCTTGGTGGATCATTGTGATACAAACCAAGGAGCATGCCCATGTGTCCTCATCTTGACATCTTGGCTTGGCTGATCATCGTGATACTAGCCAAAGTGCAATTATGTTCAGGAAAGGAAAATTTGTCCTTGGTTGATCATCGCAATACGAACCAAGGAACATATCTCACATATTTTCATCTCGACATTTTTGCCTTGGCTGATCATCATGATACAAGCCAAAGTGCAAATATGTTTAGGAGAGAAAATTTTGCCCTTGGTTGGTCATTGTGACACAAGCCAAGGAGTATTCTCCATATATCTTCATCTTGATATTTTGCCTTGGCTGATCATCGTGATACGAGCCAAAGAGTACTTATATTTAAGAGAAGAAAATTTGTCCTTGGTTGATCATTGTGATACAAACCAAGGATCATTCTCCATATAGCCCCATCTTGCCATTTCGCCTTGGCTGATCATCACGATACATGCCAAAGTGCGAATATGTTTAACAGCAACAAAAATACTCCTTGGCGGATCATTGTGATACAAATCAAGGAGCATACAACATATAATTTCTTCTTGTCATTTCTGCCTTCGTTGATCATCGTGATACGAGCCAAAGTGCGATTATGTCAAAGAGGATAAATTTCACTCCTTGGTCGATCATGGCGAACCAAACTAAGGAGGATATATTTTTCCTTCCATCATAGATGAGAGCGACGCAAAGGTAAAGCTCGGGGAAAAACAAATATGAAACATACCCAAACTCTAGATGATCATCTACATAAAATCATAGAATAAATATGTGCCTACAAAATGCACTCTTCATTAGTTTGAGTTGCACAAAACAAGACAATGTAAATTGTGCATGTACCTCCATACCTAGTGCATAAAAAAATTATAAATCGGCTGCTTGCTAAATTATATGTGAGGCCTATTGTTGGTTACACTGCGGACATACATGCTATGCCACGTCAGTAGTAATACAAACAGGAAGGTACAAATGACATATACATCTGTCATATAGATGATGAAATGAGCATACTCTAATGCATATAGAATATGCTAAGTGAAATCTAATGGGTAAACAAGAGATAATAAAAGTGTTAGTTGTCTCATTTTGCACTAAAATATAGCATGCCCATAAAAGGAAATGAATGCGTGTAGGTTAAGTTAAAAGTATAATCCTACATATCTAAAATATGAAATCTAGAGCGTACAGACTCTATGCAACACACAGTACGCATACTGTCCACTGATGGTTAGAGTATATGCATGTGATCCAGGATATTGCATCTAGCTCGCTTTAGTCCTAACAAAAACAGACTGATTCGCTTAGTAGATGCTATCATCAAACATATCAAATCAAACAACATAACATATGGGATGGTTCTGATATTGGAACCCCCCTTTTCTTAAATTTTCATGCATGCATGAGAGGATAACATGGAGTAAATCATATACCATCATCTCATGCATGGTCATATATGCATCAATAAAAGATGTAGCATGCATGTATTAAGTGGATACTCTGCTAGTCGACTCATCACTCGTTAAAATGAAATGACCTGAAAGTTGATTAAGATAGCCGCATGGTCATACTAGCATATGTTGGTTAAGTCGACTACACAAATTAGGTGTCCGATGCAAAAAGCACACATTGCACTCGTACTCTACGTACTACTCATAATAGTACAAGGGTAAAAATATAAATGAACAAGACACATGATAACTTGAAGAAGATCAAGAATGCTCCCCCGAGCACACCAGCGTCAATGACAGCGAGGAGGAGCGATTTTTCTTTATAATTTTGTAGTAGTCATGTGTTGCAATTCTATGTAATTGGATAGTTGGAATTCTTAATCAGGGGTTTTCTCTACGGAGATGTAATTAACATATCTTTTATGTAAATGTAAGAGTTATGGAAATAAAGTACCTGCAATGTTTGCTCCTATTTTTATTGTATGCAATTACACATTTAAATATATTCATTTTGTATCAATGACGTGGACGCGTGTTTTCACGCCCGCCATTTTCCCGTCATCAGATTCTGGCACGCCCAGTGGGACCTATTTCTCCCCTCATCTTTGAATTCCAACATAGGATTGCAACATATGAATTCCCATAGTACACAAAGCATAAAAGATTATGTACCCATATACAAAAAAAATTCAAAGAAAACTAATATATGGTTTTGTTTATTTTGAAGGTATGGAGGGCCAAGTGCAGCAGTTTGTGACCCTTCGCTTCGGTGACCTTTGGCTTGATGTGCCAATTGGTCCTATTGTGACCTCACTAAGTGAAAGTTGGAAGACTACTGCTGCATCTCCAGTTGCACCAGATCAAGAAGAAGTCACTTCTCCACCAATGGAGGGGTTCACACCTGTTTTGTCAAAGTCTGCAAAGAGGAAAATGAGGGCTGCTAGAAAGAGGGTTGCTCAGAGTTCTGCAAGAGGGGTTACTCATGCTCCAGTGTCAGTAATGAAAGGAAAGATTGTTGAAGCAGGGCCATCCATCCGCCAGCAGTCCAAGGACAAGGGAAAGAAAGTGGTGTTTGAGAAATCCGAGTTTCCGCCACTTGTTTACAAGGGAAAAGAGAAGATGGTGGAGACACCCAACTCCAAGCTACATGGGAAAAGAGGCGGCGTTGCGGTCATATTGCCGTCAGCGTCGTCTTCAACAGGAAGTCCCACCAACGCTCGAAACATACTTCGAGCCGATGCTCCTGAGTTTGTCCCCTCGCTGGCCCATAAACCTAGTGAGGAACGCTTGGGAATAATGCAAAAACGTTCCCTGGAATGGAAGGGAGTGTGCCTTACATCTGATGACCTCAAAACAGGCCACGTAGATCCAACATCTGCAGCATCAGTTCCTCTGTTTGAAGAAGCACCCACCTTACGAGAGTCCTTTGAAGGTTCGTTTGATCCAGTGCGACATCAACGGCGACAGAGAAATGTCCATCGATCTTGGATTGATCTTCCAGCTGCCATAGATCAAGATGCGGCGAGCCGACACCATTCTCATGTGAGCAAGTCTGTCAAGGGGAGATGAAAAAACACTCGTCCAAAGATCCAAGTTCAGAATCCAGATGACTCATATGTTGTTAAATGCATATGTCAAGCAATAAGGTCACAGCTTCCCGGTGCATCCACATCACAAAACGAGGAGGGTGGCGCCATCATGCGATCAAGTGAGGCCCCGCCCAACGACACAGTACCAAGAGTTCATTCGGAACATCCACGAACATCAAGAGTATGTGAACCAAACTGCTCATGTCCGTTCAAGAAGGGCGGCGTACAAAGAAAGAGAAAGAGCAGTACGAGCCAGGTCTGGGTCAAGCAGAGTCCAAGGGGCAGAACACGCTCCATCAGATGAGGGCAGTCAGGGTAAAGTGAACAAAAGTGGCTATCAAATCCATCAAATGAGGTGGCCATGAGCTTGTCTCCATGGCCCTCTCGTAAGCAGACCAAGAATAAATCATTGGAAATGTTCCAAGCAATGCCAATTGGTGTCAGGGCGGCGTCAGACAAGACCAGCAAAACATCCTCCACATCAACACATTTCAAGAGGAAGAAGGCGCGCAAAACTGTCGTAGAAGGTCCTCGTCGTAAGACACGAAGCCAAAAAGGTTCAGATTATGAAGAGCTTGGGTCTAGCTGTGGTGGGTCTTATAATCCCCTATCGGAGAGTACCCCTTGTCCTTCTAAAAATGAGATAGAAATCCACCATGGTGCAGAGCATACAGAACAAGTCCTAGCCGCGAATGAAACTCGTTCGATTGAAGAGCAATTGGCCAACCTTACGGCAGCACTTCAGCAAAAGGAAGACGAGCTCGCAGCCCTTCGAATTCAGATGAGCAATAACCAGAATAAAGGAAATGAAGGGGATGGTGGCGCAAGTGCTAGCAGCCAACATGGAGGAGCAGGGCTTAACCTTGAGGCGATCCAAAGAATGATCGTTGAAGGGGTAAAGTCGCAGTTGATGCAAACTCAATACTCGATGAGGCCAGGGTATGTTAAGCCGTACCCACCTGATGTGGACTTAGTTCCTTTCCCAACAAATTACAGGCAGCCGCAGTTTAGTAAGTTCAACGGGAGTGGATCTCCCCATGAGCACCTAGCACACTTCCTTGCTGCTTGTCAGGATACAGCTAAAAACGGAGCACTTCTCCTTAGGCAGTTTGTACAGACATTGTCTAGGCATGCCTTCACCTGGTACAACAAGCTACCTCCAAGCTCTATAAAAACGTGGGAACAAATGCAAAACTCATTCCTCGAGCGGTTTTATAGCAGGCATAGGATGGTGGGCATAACTGAGTTGACCCAAACTGAACAAGGGTTCAACAAGAGGGCGGCTGATTTCATAAATAGATGGAGAAACCTAAGTCTTCATTGCCCACAGCCAATCACTGAGCCAGAAGCAGCGCGCATGTGCATGAATAATCTCCGCTCGGAAGTGGCTGTCCAGTTACAAGGAGTGAGACCCCTCACATTTGAAGAGTTAGCTTCAAAATCCACGGATATAGAAAATTTTATGCAGCTTGTCGCTCGTCGAAAAAAAACGATGTTCAACAAGCCTATAGACAAAGGTGGTCAGCGTGAAAAGTTGCCGATGAAACCCAAGTCTGCACAAGCCATGGAGACAACGGCGGTAAAACCTCAGTTTCAGCCTGAAAGAGCACCTATAGGGAATCAAGGGCAGCGAGATGCACAGGTTGGTAGGAGGCCAACTCTTAGCGGACGACAAAACAGGGAGTATTCTTTACCTGTAGAAGAAATTGATGACCTTTTCACTGGTTTAAAGGAGTTGAGTCTAATAGAACTTCCCAGGCCCAAAAGGCCAGAAGAAGCTTCAAAATTTAATGACCCAAATTTCTGTCACTACCATCGCATTTTGGGCCATACACTCAAAGATTGCTTTGTTGTGAAGAATATCATCCAGAAAATGATCGATGAGGGGACTATTGATGCAGATCTCCTCAAAAGCATGACCAAGGGAAAGAAAAAGGCTTCAAAGAAATGTCGCCACCCTCCAGGATGATGCGGTGAGTTCTGCATCTTCAAATATGAAGGGTACTTATGATGATGCAGTACTAATTTCCAAATATGGATGTTCTCCTATGATAATTCCAGGCCTTGCCAAATCGCAAGATCAGCATAAAGGAGAGGCTTACATTCCCTTCAGCAATGGTGCAGCCCAAGGTTGGGGCCACAAATCAAAAAGCCGTGTACTACCCCCAGTGATGGAAGAAGCTCCTCCTCTGCGCTTTGCACTGAAGATATATCAGCACACCACGAAGCGCATGAGAATACCAAGTGAAGAATTCAACGTTCTCACTATTGGTGTGCTCGAGGATGATGGCGAGTCTCTATGCTTCCCTGACGAAGAACCATTAGAAGTTGATCAGGTTCATCTTAGATCAGGTCGTCAATTAGCAGACCCTCATCCTCCACCTAGAAAGAACCAAAAAGCAAGGACGCAGTTCCAAATGATTTGACGGACCCTGCCTGTAGGGTGCCAGTCAAGTATGATGTAATCGCACATTTGAAGAAAATACCAGCTATGCTTTCTGTGTATGATGCTTTGTGTCTTTCATCTGATATGCGTAAAGCTCTTGTCACAGCACTCACGTTTCCGTAAGACTACAGTAGAAGTATCTCAAACTGAGGTAGAAGAATCTGAAGTCCTAAATATGACGTTCACAGATGAGGATATGTTGTTAGGCCCCAAGAAGCACAACAGACCTCTTCTCATGTTTGGCAAAATTGATGTATTGCCGATAAATCGCATAATGATAGATGGTGGGTCAGCTATAAATCTGCTACCATTGCGTACACTCAAAAAGATTGGATATTCCAAGGGAGATTTGAGCAAGTGTAACATGATTATACATGGATTTAACCAATCAGGGCAAAAAGCTATGGGTACCATTTCGTTGGTTTTAAAATTGGATACACTATCCACATACGTGAAGTTTCATGTGATTGATGCGGCCACATCATATAATGCATTGCTTGGACGCCCATGGTTACATGAGAATCAAGTTGTGCCATCCACTTTACATCAGTGTATCAAATATATAGATCGGACAGGTGATACAGTCAGAATATTTGCTGACAAGAAGCCATTCACAATAGCTGAATCTTTCTATGATGATGCAAAGTTCTACTTCAAGCCTGTTGATAAGGTGCAAAAGCCAAAATCCTGGAAAATACCCAAGTCAAATGTGGTAGAAAAGAAGGTCGCGGAATCCTCGTCAAAGAAAAAGACCTATCAGTATATAGCAAGCAACCAAAGGAAGAAGGGTGACCCAATATTTCGTGTCATAGACAAATCCCATGACATGAAAGGTACTAATTTCCCTACGCCTTTACCTCCTTTGGTACAATATAGAATAAAACAATCCCAGAAATAGCCGCATCGTTCAAACGTTGGTGAAAGTGAAAATAAAAATACAACACAAATATCTGTGCTTAACAAAGTTGATGAATCTTTACTCATTTCTTTGTATGATAACAGGGTCTTGTACATGATGCAGCAGATGGGTTATGACATCGCCACTGGCCCGTCCCTATGTGATGGCCGGGGACAGCTAGCACCATTCGAAAAGGTGTTATCTCAAGAACAACTCGAAGCTCTGCACGAAGACCATGTTTTAAAAGAAATGAAACATGGGTCAGGATATGAGGTTTGTATGGCTTCGGCTGAGTATACGGACATGACGGAAGCATCTCCAGAAATGGAGGATGGCAACCAATGCACCGTGGATGACTTGAAAGAAATAAATATTGGTACAGCTGATGATCCTCGTCCAATTTTTATTAGCAAACATTTGTCCCAAGAAAATAAACTAAAATATCATGATTTCCTGCGTGCAAATAGAGATGTATTCGCTTGGACTTATGAAGAAATTCCTAGGTTGGACCCAAACATAGCCGTCCATCGCCTTGCTGTGCGAGATGACGCCACACCAGTGAAGCAAGCTCAAAAAAAGTACCGGCCTGAAATACTTCCACAAATAGAAGCCGAGGTCGACAAACTCATAGCCGCAGGGTTCATTAGAGAAGTCAAATACCCCATATGGGTCTCTAGTATTGTACCCGTTAAAAAGAAGAATGGTCAAACACGCATATGTGTAGATTTCAGGGATATGAATAAAGCATGTCCCAAAGATGATTTCCCAATACCCATCTCTGAAATACTAGTTCGATGCTACTATGGGCATGAAATATTTTCTTTCATGGATGGTTGTTCCGGCTATAATCAAATTAAAATGGCACCTGAAGATGAAGAGTTAACAACATTCCTCACACCTAAAGGCATATATTGTTATAAAGTCATGCCTTTCGGATTAAAAAATGTTGGGCGACATATCAACGAGCAATGACAATCATCTTAGACAGGTTGTTATATGTGATTGTTGAATGCTATATAGACGACATAGTTGTGAAATCAAAGCATGAACAAGACCACTTGAAACACCTTGAAATGGTTTTTGAGCGTCTTAGGCAACATAATCTAAAAATGAACCCCATGAAGTGCGCGTTCGGAGT
Source organism: Aegilops bicornis (assembly GCA_021605145.1). Classification (NCBI taxonomy): domain Eukaryota; kingdom Viridiplantae; phylum Streptophyta; class Magnoliopsida; order Poales; family Poaceae; genus Aegilops; species Aegilops bicornis. Next base: position 441,486,112 of record CM038669.1, read on the forward strand.
TCCCTCTGGAAAATTTCTCGGTTTTGTGGTTACAAAAAATGGTATTCAGATCGACCCAAGTAAAATCAAGGCGATTGTTAAGATGCCACCACCCACTAACTTACATGAACTGAAGAGTTTGCAAGGCCACCTAGCATATATTAGGAGGTTTATATCAAATTTATCTGGGAGATGCAAACCTTTCTCGCGACTTATGAAGAAAGGAGTCCCTTTTGAATGGGATCAAGCATGCCAAAACGCATTCCTAGAAATTAAGAAATATTTGATAAATCCTCCTGTTTTAGGCGCACCGATTAAAGACCAACCATTAATTCTCTATACTGCCGCAATGCCTACTTCACTAGGTGCACTCCTGGCACAAAATAATAATGCAGGAAAGGAAACATCCATGTATTATCTTAGCCGCACCTTGGTAGGGGCCGAGTGCAACTATCCAAACATGGAAAAAATATGTCTCGCACTGGTGTTCGCTGCACAAAAATTGCGACACTACATGTTAGAACACACTGTACATTTAGTCTCAAGAGCAGACCACTCAGATATATCTTAAGTAAAATGGTACTCTCAGGGAGATAAGCTAAATGGGCGATGCTTTTGTCACAATTTGACATCACATATATACCGCAAAAGGCCGTAAAAGGCCAAGCTTTGGCTAACTTCCTTGCGGCACATCCAATCCCAGATGATTTTCCTATAGATGATGACTTGCCAGGTGAGGATGTATTCGCCACGACCGTTACAAAATCAACATGGCAAATGTACTTTGATGGCGCTTGCCGGCAATCTGGGTCAGGTGTCGGAGTCGTTTTCATTACACCTAATGAAGGGGTGATTCCGTACTCATTTACCCTAACTTCGGCGGTGTCAAATAATTCAGCCGAATATGAAGCTCTTATCATTGGGCTTGAAATAGCAATAAACATGGGGCTCGATGCGCTCTCTGTTTATGGGGACTCACAATTAGTGATTAATCAACTGATGGGGACCTACATGGTAAAGAAACAAGAATTGTTGCCATATTTCAAAAGGGCAAAAGAGCTCCTAGCTATGTTCAGAGATCTAAATATTCAGCACATAGTTAGAAATCAAAACGAAAAGGCTGACACCTTAGCCGGTTTAGCTGCAAGTATGTCACTAGATTCACATGGAATGATGGACGTACACATAGAGGAACGAAGGTTATTGCCAATATTTGTTGAAGAAGAAGAAACGGTAATATCTTCTGCAATGACAGCTGATATATGTGAAATTGAGGTAGGGGATTGGCGAGCACCATTCCTCGAATATCTACTTCATGGATACCTACCTCTTGATACTAGCGAAAGTTCTAGAATCCGCAAAAGATCAATCCATTACACATGCATCAATGACATACTCTATAGGCGTTCCTATGAAGGCATATTATTGCGCTGCCTTGCTGGAAATGAAATTATGGAGGCCTTAACGAGGTGCATGCTGGAATATGTGGCTCGCACCAATCAGGTCCTAAATTGCACTACAATTAAGGCGTCTAGGCTACTACTGGCACACAATGTTTGAAGACGCCACTAAATTTGCAAAGAAATGCCATGAATGCCAAGTGCATGCTGACTTTATACATCAGCCGCACGAACCACTCCATGCGACAAATATGTCTTGGCCTTTTGAAATGTGGGGAATGGATATAGTTGGGACGATTCATCCACCATCGTCCAAAGGTCACAAATTCATTTTAGCAGCAACAGACTATTTCTCCAAGTGGGCTGAACTTACAACACTAAAGGAAGACAAAGCGGAGAATGTAGAACATTTTATAAGAACACAACTCATATATCGTTTTGCCGTTCCTTCCCGGATCATGTCTGATAGCGGAACTCCTTTTAAAAACAAACAAGTGGATAAGTTATGCTCCAAGTTTAAGATAGACCATCATTATTCCACGGCATATAATCCAGACGCCAATGGACAAGCAGAAGCTTTCAACAAAACTTTCTGCAAGTTGCTAAAGAAAGTTGTATCAAAAAATAAGCGCGACTGGCATGAAAAGCTTCTCGAAGCCTTGTGGGCTTACAAAACCACAACATGCACGCCGACAGGAATGGCACCTTATTCCTTAGTATTTGGAGGAGAAGCCGTTCTACCTTTGGAGGTACAGATCACGTCATTGAGAGTCGCTACACATGAAAATTTGTCAGAAGGAAAATCAGTACAATTACGTCTCGATGAATTAGAGAGGCTAGAAGGTAGACGACTTCAAGCTCTGCAAAATCTTGAGGCATATCAAGCTAGGATGTCGCGAGCATTCGACAAACGAGTCAAACGAAGGTCGTTCAAACAAGGAGATTTACTTCTGGCTGTCGTCCCATGAATATCACACGACAGATGAAAGGAAAATTTGAACCAAAATGGGAAGGTCCTTTCGTCATAAAAGAGGTTTATTCTAGCGGCACGTATAGAATCATATCACCAGATGGGAAATACTCGCCGGCACCGGTAAATGGGAAATTCCTTAAGCGTTACTATGGGTAAAAAAAATACACTCCATACCCTCACGAGTCTAAACTGGGGCACATAAAAAAATACACTCCATACCCTCACGAGTCTAAACTGGGGCACATAAAAAATATACTCCATAGCCTCACGAGCCTAAACTGGGGCGCACAAAAAACTAATTACTCCATGATGCAAAGAAAAGAAATCATCAAGCGTACTCCATACCCTTAAGAGTATAAACTGGGGCACGTAAAATTTTACTCCGATATCCTACGAGTCTAAACTATGGCATAAAAAAATGACTCCAAATTCTCATAAGCTTAAACTGTTGTATAAAAGGGCGGTGTATATAAAAATATAAATAAATTTGTAAAAGATAAAAAAATGAACAATGAAATAAAGTAACAAAGCTTGAAGCAAAAAATGTAAATAAATAAAGGGGTTACCCAAGCTAGTTCATGCAATTAGCACAGAGTATCCATTCCACACAGAAAGCAGGGGTATACGAATAACATTGCATAGTCCATCAGTACACATGAATAAATCCCATGCAAACATACGCGAATGGTGCTACTGGCATGCGAGAAGACACAAGAAAATGGGTTTGCCGATTGGCTGCCTTATGCAAGTCTGAGTAAAAAAAATGTAAATAGACAACATGTCTGATTTATTAAGAACAAAAAAAAACTCAGTTGGACATGGAGCGCCAGTCCTTCAGACTTCTAATAATAGACTTGGCTTCGTCCTCCAGCGTCGATGTCTTCCCTTTAAGAGCCTCCAATTCCTCGGAAGCTTTCACATTAGCTTCGAGCAAATCTTCATGCAACTTCTTGGCTTCAACTTGCTTGGCGGAATGGTCTGACTCCAGTTGCTTGACCCTTTCTTCAGCTATACACAACTCAGCAGTAGCTTCTTGTAGTTGAGCGGAGAGGGCCTCCACACATTCCTTCTTCTCAGCTTGTTTCTCCAGCATGGATGACATCTCTTCCGCTGAAGTTTTCAGAGACGCTTCAATAGATTCAGCCCTCCTCTCTGCTGCAGTAAAAAATTCAGACTTTTGCTTTGACTGATCCTCAATGGTTCTGCGGGCTTCTTGCACTGTATCTGAGATCGAGACAATTTTTTCCCAAGCCGCGCGGACAGGGGCAATTTGAGGAACAATATCACCAACCAGGAGCATCGACCGAACTGCCTGGAAAATCTCATGGCGCTGATAATCTGTTAATGTAGGGGCATCTAAAGCTTCAAAAGCATTCTGCAACAACAAATCGATAGCATCCAGAACTGGCTTGGTAATAGCGGAAATATCCATGGATGGCGCTGAAATCTGTGTCATTATTCCCTCGCCACTGACGAGATTAGAAGCTCCTTCCGTATCACCTGGCGATAAGAAGGAGGGGCAAGATAAATGATATTGCAATGAAGTTAATAAATAGAAAAAGATACAAAGTACGAATAAAGCTACCGTGCGTAGAGATAGGCGACATGTTTAAAATATCAGCCTGCGAGGCCACGCCTGAGTATAGATACGTAGGGGGAGTTGGAAGATTAAGAGAGGATTCTGATATATCAAAATCCTCAAATGATAGATCAGAACCTATGACATTATCATCAGTCCCTATATCGTCAAGTTCATGCATAAAATCAACCAACTCGTCAAGATTACATGGGCTTTTTCCAAGAGAAATTTCAATCTTCGTTTTTACAGCAGGTCTTTCCTCCCCGCCGGAAGAGATTGTTGCATTTGGACTAGGTTCCTCTGAGTTCCTATCAACCAAAATGTCAGTACCCTTCTTCCTTGCATTTAAATGTGTGCCTGATACTGTCACGTTTATAAGTGGCCGGGGATTGGAAGAGGAACTTGCAGCAACATCATTTGGATTATTTTTCCGCTTCTAAAAAATAGCAAAAAATAATATCAGTTAGTAAATAGTGGTGTTGGCGCATAATAGTAGCAGCAAAAAATATATATACGTATATATATTACCTGTTGCAACAAAGGTTGCGGGGCATTGTTATCCAAGTGGTAACCTCTTAAGATGTCCCTCCAATGATTCACTGCCGGCATTTCTCTCGCCTCAATAGCTGCAAGATATTCCTCTTGCCGTTCAGCAGACACCCTCTTTACTACGACAAGATCCCCTTCCAAAATCTTGCGAGAAAAAATATGTTTCTTCCCATTATTCACATATTTGGCAAGCCTTTCTTCGTAGGAATCTCGCCCGTGCATGTTACCTTGACGAAGCTGGCCTAGAACGCTGGTGAAAGGTTGGATGAAAATGGTCCACCAGTTTGTCCATGCCACTGAGGAATTGCCCACAAAATCTTTGTTGGGAATATAGTGAGGCTGTTTCGGATTCGAGCGCAATAAATGCCACCAGTGTGCATAAGCAACACTAATGTCATCTATTATATATAAACTGCGCAATGGAGTATATGGTACTTGCTAATCCAATTTGAATTGTCGAGCCACCCGGTCGGGATGATACGGCTCAACAATGCACAAGTCGTCATCATAATCGGGCCTTCTCCACGGTAGCATCCCTCGACGGATGGAAATGGTGAATGCTTTTTGCAGCCAACGAGTGCTAGCCAAGTCAGAGAAATTTGAGGGGTACCACACAAAATTCTTGTGTTTCTCGAAGAAATTGTGCGCCTTTTCAGGGCTAAAATCGTGTGGAATCCTAAACATAGTCCCCACCATAGATAATTTCCCTAGACAAAGCATAGGAGTTGGAAATTTGCTCACTTTTGCTCGTTTACCAAATACATTCTTCAGATAAACCCCATCCAGCCGATAATGAAATGGACGGGCCATCCCCTAATCCGGTAGCAGGGTCCTACAGGATGGGTGCTGATGCGACGAAGCGAAAAATAGATAGAACAAAGTGCCGGTGGAGCTAATGAAATTCGACGCCCTAGAGCGATCCAGGACGCCATCACAAGGACGCCAGCGCGAATGTAGGCTCCCCCGCCAACGACAACAAAGTAGCACAACCAAACAGCAATGTACGCCGCGACATACAAGCGGACCTCACGAAGAGACGCGAAAGGAACGGAATGGTCTCGCCGGTTGTGAAAATAGTCACACCAGACCTGGAAAGTCACGTGGCCTCCATTGTTCTTGGCAAGCTGATCATGTGCGGATAATAGGTCCGGTAAGAAGTAAGGGAATTGGCAAAGGGAGGGGTCTAGTGCATGTTCTGGTGGGATAAATTCTTCATATAAGTCTCCATCCAGAGGAAGACCAGCCATTTGATACATATCAAGGAGTGTAATAGTACGTTCACCACATGAGAATAGGAACATGTTGGTTTTTGGATTCCATTTTTCTAACAGAGATCTTAGCAAGGCAGGTGAAATAGAATAATCACCCAAAGAGCAGTAAATAGCTCCACAAAGGTAATCTGAACCTTCACCAAGTCCTTTTAGGGAAAAAGAATGATTTCGTAAAATGTTTGCCCCCCATTCATTATAGCCTGAAGGACGCGGCATATACTCAATATCTTGACGTTCCCAAGTCAGACCTTTGGATACCATCCTAGTACCCAGACAGAAAGCTGTATCAGTTCGCGGTGAAGCCGCCAATGGGTAATATGAGTAAGCTAGTTTGGACTGTCTCGCTCGCCAACCGCGAGGGCCGTAGTCGAGTTCACCCTTTGGTATACTTATAGCTTTAACTATGGGACAGTCTTGGTCATCGGAGCTAGGTTCATATAGTTTCTGTTTCTTGGCTAGCTCGACAAGGGATAGTCGATGTGAGGGAACCATGGGCGAATTCTGCGCCATCTCTATACAAAAAAATATACGTGTGTCGGTATAGGTACAAGTCGTGTTCAAAACAGCAAAATAAATGAACCATGGTAAATGAATGGAAATTTTACCACGGAGGCGATAGCCCGAGCGAAGCCAGCTCTTGATGAAGAAGAAAGGATTTGCACTCTACAAAAAAAATGATGATGACTGTTAGTGCTAAAAAATTATGCAAAGGTCAAATTTCAGCAAAATGAATTATCCTCCAAAAAAAAGAGAATACGTGCATAAAGCCCAATCTAGGATTTCTGGAATGTCAACTTTGAAAGGGTTGATAGATGTAAAACTTTGAAAAAAGTTTATATATGCAAAACTTTGAAAGAGTTGATAATTCTTGCATCAAATAAGGGGGGGGGGGGGGGGGGGTCATTGATCTTGCAGTTTGTACGTCGGACCAAGTTCATATAAACTTGCCGGCACGCCAACTGTGAGGAAGATATGAGTTTGCATCTTTAAACGACCATCTTTTAAATAAATAAAACATTAATCTCACGTTTGTACGTCGGGCCAAGTTCATATAAACTTTCTGGCACGCCAACTGTGAAAAAGACATACATGTGATGTTTAAATGAGCATCTCATATAAACTTAGAAATAGTTGATAATTCCCGCATGAAATAAAGGGGAGTTCCATTGATGGCATGACAGATCTCACAGTTTGTACATCCGGCCAAGTTCATATCAACTTGCCGGCACGCCAACCATGAGAAAGGTATATGTTTGATCTTTAAAACGAGAATTTTAAGTATAAAAAATATTGATCTCTACAATTGTACGTCGGACCAAGTTCGTATAGAACTTGCCGGCACGTCATTGCGAGACCAAAATTTCCGCATATACACGGGGCAAGATGCACATGCGTTCATGGCCTAAAGGGGGTTACGTGCATGGATTCATTTATAAATTATTCATCCAATCTGTGATGCTGGTATGTGTATGAAGAAAAAAGACAGTAGGTATAGTACCTGAAAAGAGAGCAAGTATACGTCCGAAACTAAAATATGGTTGTTTTGCCAGATTGTACCTAAACCTTCCTGCAATATTGAGGGAACAAAATTAAGGAGCAATCAGAGGACGTAAATCATGTACGTAGATGTATATCTGAATGAACTAAGTACAAACTTACCAACACAAGATCTGTGCTTCAGCGGCAGATGATAATCTTATTCATACAAAGAAAGGAAAGAGAGTCAGAGATGAGAATCATCCGAGAGAATGATGAGAAAAAGGCAATCAATGATTGCACATCAATGCGTACCTAGTAGTCCAAAGAATAGCAGGTCAATCATAAAAAAAATCTGGACTTTTGACAGGAGTTATGCGTGAGGTAAATAGAGTTCCCTTGCCAGACGATATGAAGAAGATATATATAAGGAAAGGTATGCGCTCCGGCCGGACGCAGCTACAACTACATGGCGGAAGGCCAGCGTCTTGTAACAAATTTTCAAGATTGAGTCCTAATCCAACGAAGGGACTAACAAACTTTCAAAAAGGCAGGGCTAGATAAATATCTAGCTGAATATTTTAAACAAAATAAGTGTGCCGCCCACATTAAGAAAAACGTTCGCGATATATATATGAAACGGGATATGGCTACATATATATTTTCGAGTTCTGGAATCGAATAATAGAAATATTCACTTCCAGACCTCGAGGGGCATCTGTTGACACGGAATTTCGCCGAAGTAAAGTACAAAGTGATATCTATGATCAAAATATGATAAAGGCAAATTATATAAAAAATGGCGAATTGCCGAATAGACCAAGGAAATGATTATGGTGAATTTTGGGTCGCTCATGAAATAGCGGTCGCAAAAAATAGATAAATAAACAAAGTGTCACTTATAGCTGCAAAATTCATTTACTCATGAAATTGTAATTAGCACGCACGCACGCCACAAGTGGCGACAGTTGGCCGATGCAAACTTAAAATGGTCACAAGGGCACTGATATTGCCAAAATATCGATCATATTCTAAATGTTGGCTTCATCACGTCGATAATGTAAAGTATCATTGCGATGCATAAAAATGTATCGTGCTAATGAATATACATGTTATATTTCATCAGCATCATCGCGGTGCATAAAAAACGTACCTGTGTCGTATTTTATCAGCATATTCTGTAAAATATCATTGCGATGCATAAAAAAATGTATAGCACCAATGAAGTATATACGTGTCATATTCTATCAGCATATCCATCTCAAATCACATACGATGCTAGATTTTGAGTTGCCCGTAGAAAATAATTAATGCATGCACCCACACCATATATGTCTTAATGAGCCGTTAGCTAATTAGGCCCTGGCCCATTGGAAATATGCTTACGTGTAGCAAACAAGCGTAATTATAATTCCAATACAAGGCTGCATGCACGTAGGCCACTTCTTGATTAAAAGCATGCAAATGGACTATGCCTAGGCCCACATGGGTGATTAAATAAATAAAGTTTTAGCCCATAGCGGCCAATCGCAAGACCAAGCCGGTCCAAATCTCAGTCCGACGGCGCCACCTGTAAGCCACCTCTTATTCGCAGATGAAAGCCTGCTGTTTTTCAAGGCAAATGTTGTGGGTGCAAACGAGGTGCACCATGTTCTGGAAACCTATTGTCAAGCGACAGGTCAGCGCATCAACAATGCAAAATCATCGGTTTACTTTAGCAAGGGGGTCCCTGACGTGGTGAGACAAGAAATAAAGGATGCACTCAATGTGCCTAATGAAACCATCAACGAAAAATACTTGGGTATGCCATCTGATATATGTAGCTCTAAGAATGATGCTTTCAAGTACCTTAAGGACCGGTTGTGGAGCAAGGTCCAGGGATGGATTGAGCGAACCATCTCCTCGGCGGGAAAGGAAGTGCTAGTCAAGTCTGTTGCTCAAAGTGTTCCGGTTTTTTCCATGTTTCAAGTTATCAAGAGGCTTATGCGAACACCTCAACATGCTTATCAGAAAGTTTTGATGGGGAAGTAAGGAAGGGAAAAGGAAGCCTCATTGGGTATCTTGGAGAACAATGACACAACCCAATAGCATGGGAGGCCTGGGTTTCAAAGACTTTGAGCTGTTCAATCTAGCAATGCTAGCGAAACAAGCTTGGAGGTTATTACAGAACACTGATAGCTTGAGTGCCCGTGTGTTAAAAAGCATTTACTATCCAAATGCAGATATCCTGGAGGCTGAACTAGAGGGTCACCCTAGCCAAATATGGCGTGCCATAATTGAAGGGAGAGATACACATAAGCAAGGTTTGATCAAACGAATTGGTAACGGAGAATCAACAAATATATGGACACAAAACTGGCTACCCAGGGAAGGTATGTTTCGGCCGTGTGGTAGTATTGCACCGGACCCACCAACCAATGTATCCGAGCTCATCATTAGCACAACAGCCTCATGGAACAGACCGCTGATTCAATAGACCTTCATGCCAATAGATGCGCAGGTTATTTTGGAAATCCCTCTATGCACTCGGAACATAGCCGACTTCTGGGCTTGGTACTACGAGAAAAATGGCTCTTTTTCAGTAAGATCAGCTTACAACATGCTCGTTTCTACTAAGTTACGAAGGGAGGCTTGGTTGGAAGGGGCGGCTGGCTCCTCTACTGTTGTTGCAGAGGCAGGAGCATGGAAAAGATTGTGGAAAACAGCAGTCCCCGGGAAAATTCGGATGTTTCTTTGGCGACTCTCCAAACATTCGTTGCCAACCAACGACTTGAGAGCTCACCGTCATATGACTGACTCTGAGCAGTGTGGGTTATGCGGATCTAGGGACTCATGGCGCCACTCATTACTGGAGTGCACAGCATCAAGGAGTGTTTGGGCCTTGATTGAGGAGGAGCTTACACATAAAATCATAGACAACACAGAGCCAAGCGCGAGACAGTGGCTGTTTACACTGTTGCAGTTGTTAACACATGATCAGTTTGTCTTAATGGCAGTCACAATATGGTTCATATGGCATGCCCGCCGGAAAGCCATCCACGAGTCTATATTCCAGAGCCCTCATGCTACCTACATGTTCATCACCAGATTCATGGCTGATCTTAATATTATAAAAAAACAAGGAGAGCAGCCGGGTCACAAACAGCGGAAGGGCACCGCCGGCTCACCGGAGGCCAAAGAAGCCACCGATGGACCACTGCAAGATACATGTTGACGCCGTAGTCGTGACAAGAAGGGGCGGTTCAGCAGCAGCCGTATGCAGAGACGAATGGGGTAACTATTTGGGGAGCTCAGCTTTAGTCCTGGATGGAGTGGTAGATCCGGCCACTCTTGAGGCTATATCATGCCGGGAAGCCTTGTCCCTGGCAGAGGACCTGGGCATTCAAAATTTTATCGTCGCATCAGATTGCATGCAAGTCATTTCAGACATCAACAAGAACTCACGCGGGTCGTATGGAGCGATTATTACAGAAATAAAGGCTAGATCATCTTCTTTTAATTGTACCTTTTCTTTTGAGAGTCGTGTTGTTAGTTATGAAGCACATAGCTTAGCCAAGTTTTCGCTCTCTAGAGGTCCGGGACGCCATGTTTGGTTTGGCGTGTCCCACGACCAGAGATGTATCCCACAGCATGTGGACTTTCATGAATAAATTTGGCTTTACCCCTAAAAAAGCTAATTAAAGAAATAGATTAAATAAAAGGGAGAAAGCTCCACCATCCCAGGATCCCCCACAACCTGCATGCAGGGCCGGGCTGACAAAATCCGGGGCCCTGTGCGAAACTAAAAGATGGGGCCCTATGTCACTAGAAAGATAAACTATCGAGCAATTATAAAGAATGTGATATATTGACTGACATAAAAAAATTGTAGTACTGAAACACGACATACAAAAGATGAATAAAATAAAATTAAAGTGATACGGCAGCAGATGTCAATTGGAGATTATGTGTCAATGTTTGGCAATTAGACGGACCGTCTTACTCACCTAGCCTCGTGTCCTATCCGGTTGAACTGCTATACTGTGATCTTTAATCGAGGAGGCAATCATGCAAGAATCTATCTCTCTAAAGATCCCTGCGAAAAGTTAATTAGAAAATAGAAATTAAGATAATAGAAGTAGGATTAGGAGTAGAAGCCAGCAGTATTCCTCTCTAACCCTCTGAGAACCCGAGAACACGAGAGGATTTATCGATGGATGCGAAGTTGTGAACAAATGAGGATTTACTGTATTTGTAATGACAAAACTAGCGTACTACGTCTCCTCATCCTGCCCGTGGCTGTACCTTTCGCCGTGTCGCCCGTCGCGGCGTCGCCAGATCTAGAAGTCTGGAGGATGCGCATGCGCCGTGTCGCCCGCCCATGGATTCTAGAGGCAATCGATCGAGCAGAACTGACACCGCCCTTCGGTTTCGATCAAGCAGATCAGCTTTTTTTAGGGGAGATTGAGGTATCGAGCAGATCAGCATGCCCTGGCGGCTGGCATCCAGCAATCGAGGCATCTAGCCATCAAGGCATCGAGCAGCGGCCTGGTGGACTCACGTACGGGGAAAGTCACGCGGGCAGTGGGCAGCGGCCCAACGCCTACCCCAGGAATAGACATGTACATTTTTTGAGGCCCCCCAATTTTATGGGCCCTGTGCCCGGTCCTGCCTGCATGATCTCCAGAACGTGGGCACGTCCTCTGGCCGGATGAGAGTGGTGCTCCCTCCTATAAATAGCACCAAAGGGACTGCTCTTGCTGCTCTCTTTTTCCGGATCGCTCCGCTGCGCTGTCGCACACTGCTGCTCTCTTTTTCCCCGGCCGGCCGCTACTGCTCTGCTGCTACTTTCCCTGCTCATATTCTTGATCTCTGGCCTCACGCTACTGCTGCTGCTGCAAGGCCGTCGTCCGGTCAAAAGCCTGAGAAAGGTAGACAAGGTGGGCACCATGATTCTCCTTTAATCTTCTTGCTCCTCCCTATATCTCTCATCATGTTCATCTTTCTCCTTGGTGGATCATTGTGATACAAACCAAGGAGCGTGCCCATGTGTCCTCATCTTGACATCTTGTCTTGGCTGATCATCGCGATACGAGCCAAAGTGCAATTATGTTCGGGAAAGGAAAATTTATCCTTGGTTGATCATCGCAATACGAACCAAGGAACATATCTCACATATTTTCATCACGACATTTTTGCCTTGGCTGATCATCATGATACAAGCCAAAGTGCGAATATGTTTAGGAGAGGAAAATTTGCCCTTGGTTGGTCATTGTGACACAAGCCAAGGAGTATTCTCCATATATCTTCATCTTGATATTTTGCCTTGGCTGATCATCGTGATACGAGCCAAAGAGCACTTATATTTAAGAGAAGAAAATTTGTCCTTGGTTGATCATTGTGATACAAACCAAGGAGCATTCTCCATATAGCCCCATCTTGACATTTCGCCTTGGCTGATCATCATGATACATGCCAAAGTGCGAATATGTTTAACAGCAACAAAAATACTCCTTGGCGGATCATTGTGATACAAATCAAGGAGCATACAACATATAATTTCTTCTTGTCATTTTTGCCTTGGTTGATCATCATGATACGAGCCAAAGTGCGATTATGTCAAAGAGGATAAATTTCACTCCTTGGTCGATCATGGCGAACCAAACTAAGGAGGATATATTTTCCCTTCCATCATAGATGAGAGCGACGCAAAGGTAAAGCTCGGGGAAAAACAAATATGAAACATACCCAAACTCTAGATGATCAACTACATAAAATCATAGAATAAATATGTGCCTACAAAATGCACTCTTCAATTGTTTGAGTTGCACAAAACAAGACAATGTAAATTGTGCATGTACCTCCATACCTAGTGCATAAAAAATGTATAATCTGGTGCTTGCTAAATTATATTTGAGGCCTCTTGTTGGTTACACTGCGGACCTACATGCTACGCCACGTCAGTAGTAATACAAACAGGAAGGTACAAATGACATATACATCTGTCATATAGATAATGAACTGAGCATACTCTAATGCATATAGAATATGCTAAGTGAAATCTAACGGGTAAACATGAGATAATAAAAGTGTTAGTTGTCTCATTTTGCACTAATATATAGCATGCCCATAAAAGGAAATGAATGCGTGTAGGTTAAGTTAAAAGTATAATCCTACATATCTAAAATATGAAATCTAGAGCATACAGAATCTATGCAACACGCATATACTGTCCACTGATGGTTAGAGTATATGCATGTGATCCAGGATATTGCATCTAGCTCGCTTTAGTCCTAACAAAAACAGACTGATTCGCTTAGTAGATGCTATCATCAAACATATCAAATCAAACAACATAACATATGGGATGGTTCTGATATTGGAACCCCCCTTTTCTTAAATTTTCATGCATGCGCAGAGGATAACATGGAGTAAATCATATATCATCATCTCATGCATGGTCATATATGCATCAATAAAAGATGTAGCATGCATGTATTAAGTGGATACTCTGCTAGTCGACTCATCACTCGTTAAAATGAAATGACCTGAAAGTTGATTAAGATAGCCGCATGGTCATACTAGCATATGTTGGTTAAGTCGACTACACAAATTAGGTGTCCGATGCAAAAAGCACACATTGCACTCGTACTCTACGTACTACTCATAATAGTACAAGGGTAAAAAATATAAATGAACAAGACACATGATAACTTGAAGAAGATCAAGAATGCTCCCCCGAGCACACCGGCGTCAATGACAGCGAGGAGGAGCGATTTTTCTTTATCATTTTGTAGTAGTCATGTGTTGCAATTCTATGTAATAGGATAGTTGGAATTCTTAATCAGGGGTTTTCTCTACGGAGATGTAATTAACAGATCTTTTATGTAAATGTAAGAGTTCTGGAAATAAAGTACCTGCAATGTTTGATCCTATTTCTATTGTATGCAATTACACATTTAAATATATTCATTCTGTATCAATGACGTGGATGCATGTTTTCACGCCCGCCATTTTCCCGTCATCAGCTGCTTTTTCTTCCTTTTGCGAAACATGCATTTTCTTGGGTCTACGGTACTACCGTGGCTGGCCACGATACTACCACAGGAGCTGCGCACCATACTACCGCAACCAGCACGAGAGTAATTTTTTACTACTGCTGGGGGAGCGGTACTACCGCCCACGGTGCGGTACTTCCGCCCGGGCGGTACTACCGCGATGACTGATAACCCACAAGTATAGGGGATCGCAACAGTTTTCGAGGGTAGAGTATTCAACCCAAATTTATTGATTCGACACAAGGGAAGCCAATGAATATTCTCAAGTATTAGCAGTTGAGTTGTCAATTCAACCACACCTGGATAACTTAGTTTCTGCAGCAAACTGTTTAGTAGCAAAGTAGTATGGAAGTAACGGTAACGATAGCAAAAGTAATATTTTTGGGTTTTGTAGTGATTGTAACAGTAGCAACGGAAAAGTAAATAAGCGGAAGACAATATGTGAAAAGCTCGTAGGCATTGGATCGGTGATGGAGAATTATGCCGGATGCGGTTCATCATGTAACAATCATAACATAGGGTGACACAGAACTAGCTCCAATTCATCAATATAATGTAGGCATGTATTCCGAATATAGTCATACGTGCTTATGGAAAAGAACTTGCATGACATGTTTTGTCCTATCCTCCTGTGGCAGCGGGGTCCTAATGGAAACTAAGGGATATTAAGGCCTCCTTTTAATAGAGTACCGGAACAAAGCATTAACACATAGTGAATACATGAACTCCTCAAACTACGATCATCACCGGGAGTGGTCCCGATTATTATCACTTCGGGGTTGCCGGATCATAACACATAGTAGGTGACTATAGACTTGCAAGATAGGATCGAGAACTCACATATATTCATGAAAACATAATAGGTTCAGATCTGAAATCATGGCACTCAGGCCCTAGTGACAAGCATTAAGCATAGCAAAGTCATAGCAACATCAATCTTAGAACATAGTGGATACTAGGGATCAAATCCTAACAAAACTAACTCGATTACATGATAAATCTCATCCAACCCATCACCGTCCAGCAAGCCTACGATGGAATTACTCACGCGCGGCGGTGAGCATCATGAAATTGGTGATGGAGGATGGTTGATGATGACGATGGCGACGAATTCCCCTCTCCGGAGCCCCGAACGGACTCCAGATCAGCTCTCCCGAGAGAGTTTAGGGCTTGGCGGCGGCTCCGTATCGTAAAACGCGATGAATCTTTCTCTCTGATTTTTTCTCCCCGAATGTGAATATATGGAGTTGGAGTTGAGGTCGGTGGAGCTCTAGGGGCCCACGAGGCAGGGGCGCGCCCAGGGGGAAGGCACGCCCCCACCCTCGTGGAAAGGGTGTGGGGCCCCGGCCTTGATTCTTTCGCTAGTATTTTTTATCCTTTACAAAAATAGTCTCCGTGAAGTTTCAGGTCATTCCGAGAACTTCTGTGGCTGCACATAAATAACACCATGGCAATTCTGCTGAAAACAGCGTCAGTCCGGGTTAGTTCCATTCAAATCATGCAAGTTAGAGTCCAAAACAAGGGCAAAAGTGTTTGGAAAAGTAGATACGACGGAGACGTATCACTCCCCCAAGCTTAAACCTTTGCTTGTCCTCAAGCAATTCAGTTGATAAACTGAAAGTGATAAAGAAAAACTTTTACAAACTCTGTTTGCTCTTGTTGTTGTAAATATGTAAAGCCAGCATTCAAGTTTTCAGCACAGATTATGACTAACCATATTCACAATAGCATTTAGGTCTCATGTTTACTCATGTCAATGGCATAATCAACTAGCGAGCAATAATAATAAATCTCGGATGACAACACTTTCTCAAAACAATTGTGATATGATATAGCAAGATGGTATCTTGCTAGCCCTTTCTGAGACCGCAAAACATAAATGCAGAGCACCTTTAAAGATCAGGGACTGACTAAACATTGTAATTCATGGTAAAAGAGATCCAATCATAGTCATACCCAATATAAATTAATAGTAATGGATGCAAATGACAGCCGTGCTCTCCAGCTGGTGCTTTTTAATAAGAGGGTAATGACTCAACATAAAAGTAAATAGATAGGCCTAAGTTGGTCTATTGCCACGGCTGGCCTGGCGGATATCCAAAGTTATAGTTGGGGTCGTACTGAGACGCAACAATCATTGCATTGTGGGTTGCATCTTGGAGGCGAGCTATCTCAGCCCTCCTCTCGTACTCGGTCGCCTCCTCCCTGGTTATGAAATATCTCCCCTTTGCCTGAAAGTCAAAGAAGGTAGAAGCAGGAAGAGCGACGTGATAGGCGTGTCGTCTGTCAAAGATTAGTCGGTACTGGAGGAACTGATCGTTCCTCTCAACAAAACGATGATGAACCATAGCCTCATAATCTAAATAAGCCGAAGGCAACTCAATATCATCCTCACGTATGGTTACACCAAGAAAATTAGCTAAACGGGATGCATAAATTCCACCAAAGAAATATCCATTAAATCTATTATTATGCAACCTACGTGCAACAATGGCTCCCAAATTATAATGTTTATCTCCTAACACAAAGACTCCACGAGAACATTGAGGTCAGGGACACACATGTGACATGCTTCATCCTTACCATTTATGCACCTACCTATGAAGAGAGCAAAATAATGTATAGCAGGAAAATGAATGATCCCTATGGTAGCTTGTGCTATGTCTCTAGATTCCCCCATAGTTATACTAGTAAGAAAATCTCTAAATTCAGATTTGCGAGATTCACTAGTACTACCCCATTGTGGAAGTTTGCAAGCAGTGGTAAAATCCTCTAAGTCCATAGTATAAGAATTTTCGTAAAGATCAAATAGGACAGTTTGAGAATTGCGTGACGATGAAAATTCAAACCTCCTCACAAAGGAACTAGTGAGATAGTGGTACTGACGGCACTTGTCTGCCTCGAAGCTCACAAGATCAGCGTTACGCATATATGCGTTAAATTCTTCCTTGATTCCTGCTTGATCCATGAAGTCCTCTGAAGGCCATTCACAAGCCCGCACTGGAGCGTCCCTTGGTGGTTCATCGTCAGCGTCGCGCATTGCAAGCCTGTGTCCTTGCTTCCTTGAAGAACCACCTTGGTACATTTTCCTATACATATTTCTTCCTCTGAAAAATTTCTGAAATTTTTAGTAACTTCAAATAAAAGTGAACCAAGCTCAATTTTTTTTTGATAGAAACTACTCCTACAAGTGCCTAGAGACTATATCATGCATTAAAACTACTTGGAACCATATAAATTTGAAATGCAAGCTCAAGAACATGGTCACCTAGGCAGCACAAATTTGCAATGAATAAAGCACTAGAACAAAAACTAATTGGACCAATGGAGGGGTCACATACCAAGGAACAATCCCCCAAAGCAGTTTTGTGAGAGGTGCTTTGAGCAAGGAGATCGAAAATCGCAGCAAAATGAGCTAGAACTCGTGCTTGAGCTGGTTGGTGATTTTTTTGGGAGGAAGAAGGAGTGGGTGGGTGCAGGAATAAGTGGAGGGGAGCCACCATGGGCCCACGAGGCAGGGGGCGCGCCCAGGTTGAGCATCAACATGAACATCATCATTAACATTATCACTAGGTTCATGTTCATTACCAGATTGTGTTTCAGCATCAGAAATAGAAATATCATTTGGATTCTCAGGTGTGTCAACAACAGCTTCACTAGAAGTACGCAAACTCCTATCATTTTTCTTTTTCTTCTTTTTAGAAGGACTAGGTGCATCTATATTATTTCTTTGAGAATCATGCTCAATTCTCTTAAGGTGGCCCTCATGATACAAAGGTTCCTGAGTCACTTTACCAGTTCTAGTAGCCACTCTAACAGCAAAATCATTGTTCTCACTACTCAATTCATTGAGCAAATTATTCTGAGCTTTAAGTACTTGTTCTACTTGAGTGGTAACCATAGAAGCATGTTTACTAATGAGTTTAAGTTCACCTTTAACTCTAGACATATAATCACCCAAGTGTTCAAGCATATCGGAATTGTATTTCAATTGTCTACCAACATAAGCATTGAAGTTTTCTTGTTTAACAATAAAATTGTCAAACTCATCTAGGCATTGGCTAGCGGACTTATAAAGAGGAATATCACCTTCATCAAATTTATAGAGAGAATTTACCTTTACTACCTGTGTCGGGTTATCAAGACCGTGTACTTCTTCATTAGGAGGTAAATTAAGACCATGTATTTCTTCAATAGGAGGTAAACTCTTCACATCTTCAGCTTTTATACCTTTTTCTTTCATAGATTTCTTTGCCTCTTGCATATCTTCAGGACTGAGAAACAGAACACCCCTTTTCTTTGGAGTTGGCTTAGGAGTTGGTTCAGGAAGTGTCCAATTATTTTCATTAGTCAACATATTATTCAATAGACTTTCAGCTTCATCTCGTGTTCTTTCCCGAAAATGTAATCCAAAGACAACTATCCGGTGGTCTCTGGAAGCATCGGTTAGTCCATTATAAAAGATATCAAGTATTTCATTTTTCTTAAGAGGATGATCGTGCAAAGCATTAAGTAATTGGAGAAGCCTCCCCAAGCTTGTGGGAGACTCTCTTCTTCAATTTGCACAAAATTATATATTTCCTTAAAGCAGCTTGTTTCTTATGAGCGGGGAAATATTTAGCAGAGAAGTAATAAATCATATCCTGGGGACTACGCACACAACCATGATCAAGAGAATTAAACCATATCTTAGCATCACCCTTTAATGAGAAGGGAAATAATTTAAGGATATAATAGTAGCGAGTTTTCTCATCATTAGTGAAGAGGGTAGCTATATCATTTAATTTAGTAAGATGTGCCACAACAGTTTCAGATTCATAGCCATAGAAAGGATCAAATTCAACCAAAGTAATTATCTCAGGATCAACAGAGAATTCATAATCCTTATCAGTAACAAAGATAGGTGAAGTAGCATAAGCAGAATCATATTTCATCCTAGCATTCAAAGTTTTTATTTCAGCTTAGCTAATAATTTCTTAAGATCACTTCTATCATTGCAAGCAAGAAAGTCTCTAGCAGTTTCTTCATCCATAACATAGCCCTCAGGCACAACAGGCAATTCATATTTAGGGGGAGAGTCTTCATCATCACTCTCATCAATATTATTAGTTTCAACAATTTCATTCTCTCTAGCCCTAGCAAGTTGTTCATCAAGAAATTCACCAAGTGGCACAGTAGTATCAAGCATAGAAGTAGTTTCATCATAAGTATCATACATAGCATAAGTGGCATCATCAATAACATGCGACATATCAGAATTAATAGCAGAAGCAGGTTTAGGTGTCGCAAGCTTACTCAAAATCTTAAGGTGAATCAAGTGCAGAGCTAGATGGCAGTTCCTTACCTCCCCTCGTAGTTGAGGGATAACATTTTGTTTTCTCGTCTTTCAAGTTCTTCATAGTGACCAGCAGATATAAAGCCCAAGTGACTCAAAGAATAGAGCTATGCTCCCCAGCAACACGCTAGAAAATAGTCTTCATAACCCACAAGTATAGGGGATCGCAACATTTTTCAAGGGTAGAGTATTCAACACAAATTTATTGATTCGACACAAGGGGAGCCAAAGAATATTCTCAAGTATTAGCAGTTGAGTTGCCAATTCAACCACACCTGGATAACTTAGTATCTGCACCAAAGTGTTTAGTAGCAAAGTAGTATGGAAGTAACGGTAACGATAGCAAAAGTAACATTTTTGGGTTTTGTAGTGATTGTAACAGTAGCAACGGAAAAGTAAATAAGCATGAGACAATATGTGAAAAGCTCGTAGGCATTGGATCGGTGATGGAGAATTATGCCGGATGCGGTTCATCATGTAACAATCATAACATCGGGTGACACAGAACTAGCTCCAATTCATCAATATAATGTAGGCATGTATTCCGAATATAGTCATACGTGCTTATGGAAAAGAACTTGCATGACATGTTTTGTCCTACCCTCCCGTGGCAGCGGGGTCCTAATGGAAACTAAGGAATATTAAGGCCTCCTTTTAATAGAGTACCGGACCAAAGCATTAACACATAGTGAATACATGAACTCCTCAAACTACGGTCATCACCGGGCGAGCTCGTGCTATGGGCGTCGATGCCCCCAAGCTCTTGGATCTGCTTCCCGCGGTTCTTCTCCGATGTGATGCCGCCGAGAGGGACTCTCGAGCTCTGGCTGCAGCATGCCGACTGCAATGCTCCGGCGACCGGAGCAGAGATCGAAGCGGTCCCCACCGGCAAGATCTTCATGACCCGTGGCTGGGGCATGGTTGCACGGGTTTGCCGTGTGGAAGGCGCCCTCGTGATCCACTTTGAGTACGACAGTGCGTCCACGCTCTTCTTCAAGGTCTTTGATGCAGAGGGCCGCCACCTGGAGTGTTTCCCTGGAGGGGAGCACCAAGCTGACGCACGCTCCGCTCGTGGCTACTCTAGCAGCAGCAGCCCCTGGGAGTCCAGCGATTCTCCTGAGCTTTACGAGACTCCAGAGACGAGCGACGATAGCTACACGCCCCCGAGCTCTCGCCGGGCTCGAAGCAGGGCCGCGGCATCCAGCCGCCGCTGATCTGGATGGGGTCGGCGTCGGCCTCCCGTGGCCCACTATTGATGATGGCATCCGCCACGGGAGGGTGTAGATAGGATTCCTCTTAGTTCCCGTTTTTTGTTCCCTGCAAAGAATAATGAAGTACCCCGTGGGGGTGTGTAAAGGGTCTGTAATGTCTTTTGCGTATATATTCTCTGTTATGAAATTTTGCGAACACATGTCCTCTTCAGGCTCGGTCTCCCCTTTCCATCATCACGACAGCTTGTTGCTCTATGCTGACTTGTCCTGGTCCCCAGCCAGGCTGCAGCCGTCGCTGGTATGCCAGGTCGCGTGCCGTGGTCAAGGCCAGGAGGTGAGCGGCCCGAGGTCCAGTAAGAGCCCCTGAGGCGCGATGCTCAGGAGGTCCCCCTTAGCGCCCAAGCAGCTATGGTAAGGCAGGAAAGGGATGCGACGTGGCCGCAACAGGGATGCGGCGAGCGTAACGCCTAGGCTCCAATAACTTAGTTGTTCCGAGATCGTGACTTATCTTGGCAGTTCGGGGTCGATTCTTCGCGATGCGCCAGCACTAGTAGAAAAAGGGGCAAATCTGAGACACATTAGTGCCGGTTTGATTTTGAGCCGGCACTAATTTGTCCATTAGTGCCGGTTCCAACGGCTAGGCGGCCGTTCTCATTAGTACCGGTTCGTGGCTAACCTTTAGCACCGGTTCGTGCCACGAACCGGTAAGAGAGTGGTGGCAGGGTGTTGTCAGTCTGGGGCCCGTCCAACACCTTTAGTACCGGTTCGTGGCACGAACCGGTACTAAAGGTCGACGTACATAAACCCTTCGTCCACCCGAGCCACTCTGTTCATCCTCTTTCCCTCACTTCCTCTGTTCTTCCCTCTCTTCCTCGAGCTCCTCACAAATTTTGCCCAAAATTTGTCAAGATTTGAAGGCCCCCATCCATTCAAATGATCACAAAGGTTAGCAGCTTTGTCCTTTCAACTCTCATTGCTAGATTAGCTCTTGCAATGCTTTGTATAGTGATTAATTTGGGAGGAATTATAATTTGCTAGTATTTGATTTATATGCAATTTGAGGTCAAAAGTAACACTTAGTTTGCATATGTAGGTGTGGTTTACTTAGTGCCTTCTAAATCTCCGTCAGAACCATCGCCGATCGCTCAAGCATCCGTCTCAAGGTTGCGGCACCACCTTGTGGTGAGGCTCTTGTTCATGAATTTTTACGTTACCAAATTGATGTTTGTGTGATTTGGATATATAGTTACTCGTATAATTATCTTACCCGTACGTTGTTTGTTATACATAGTGCCATGGTTTTGATATCCGTCCCCGTCGGCCCTCGTCCTTGTTATGATTCGGATGTGGTATATTATTTTTTTAAACTAGTTGTTGCATTTCGTGTTTATGACAAATTATGCCCATCAAGTTGACATAGATATTTTTATCTAGGAGGTATGTGAACCGGAAATTCCAACCGACCCTATTGTCGAGAGGTTAAATTTAGTTGAAAGAGAAACGAGTATTTGAAAGAAAAATTGAAAAGAATTGAGGGGGAGAAGATGGAATTGGAGTTGCATGTTGCCGATGTCGTAGATGATCACAAGATCAAGATGGAGAAAATGAGGTTGAAGATTAGAAAGATTAGAAAATATGCCATTGATAGTGTGGCTTGGTATCATTATCTTTGTTGGATCAATTGTTACCTTAGTTGCGATCTTGATCGCATTTGTTGTTGCATTTAAATTCTTTAGCTAGAGAGTTATTTGTATGTTGCATTTAATTAAGTGTTGTATATGAACTTTATGTATGAACTTTATGTATGAACTTGTATTAATTTGGTCTATTCGGTGTTGTGTAATGAAAATGAGTCGACAATGGATGTATGATGACCGATGCTCTCCCGAGTTCATTAATGGCGGGCATACTTTTCTGCTTGCCGCTGAGGCAAACAAGCGGGCGGATGGTTTTATGCCTTGTCCATGTGCTGGCTGTAAGAATGGTCACAATTACTCTACATCAAGAACCATTAACGTCCACCTATTTGAGTCCGGTTTCATGCCCCACTATAATGTTTGGACCAAGCACGGAGAAAGAGGGGTTATGATGGAAGACAATGAATAAGAAGAGGACGACGACGGCTATCCTGGCCATGGGTTCCCTGAATACGATGATACAACAATGGGGGAAGAAGCTGAGCCGGCAATGCGGGAAGAAGCTGAAGAAGAGGCATCAGATGAGCCCGCTGATGATCTAGGTCGGGCCATTGCCGATGCAAAGAGAAACTGCACAAGTGATCTGGAGAGGACGAAGTTGCAGTGCATGTTAGAGGATCACAAGAAATTGTTGTACCCGAATTGCGAAGCTGACAAAAAAAATTTGGGCACCACACTTGAATTGCTGCAATGGAAGGCAGAGAATGGTGTATCTGACAAGGGATTTGGAAAGTTGCTGGTAATGATAAAGAATATGCTTCCAAAGGACAACGAATTGTCCGAGAGTACGTATGAAGCAAAGAAGGTTGTCTGCCCTCTAGGGTTAGAGGTGCAGAAGATACATTCATTCCCTAATGACTGCATCCTCTACCGCGGTGAGTACGAGGATTTGAACGCTTTCCCGGTATGCGGTGCATCTCGTTATAAGATCAGTCGCGATGACCCTGGCGATGTCGAGGGCGAGCGCCCCAGGAAGAAGATTCCTGCCAAGGTGATGTGGTATGCTCCTATAATACCACGGTTGAGACGTTTGTTCCAAAACAAAGAGCATGCGAAGGTTATGCGGTGGCACGCAGAAGACCGTAAGAAAGACGGAAAGTTGAGAGTACCCGCTGACGGTTCGCAGTGGAGAAAAATCAAGAGAAAGTACCGGGAGGAGTTTGCAGGTGACCCAAGGAACGTATGGTTTGGTCTAAGCACAGATGGCATTAGTCCTTTTGGGGAGCAGAGCAGCAACCATAGCACGTGGCCTGTGACTCTATGTTTGTATAACCTTCCTCCTTGGTTGTGCATGAAGCGGAAGTTCATTATGATGCCAGTGCTCATCCAAGGCCCTAAGCAACCCGGCAACAACATTGATGTGTACCTAAGGCCATTAGTTGAAGAACTATTATAGTTGTGGAATGGAATAGGTGTACGTGCATGGGATGAGCACAGACATGAATAATTTGACCTAAAGGCGTTGCTGTTCGTGACCATCAATGATTGGCCTGCTCTCAGTAACCTTTCAGGACAGACAAACAAGGGATACTGTGGATGCACGCACTGTTTGGATGATACTGACAGTATATATTTGAATAGTTGTAGGAAGAATGTGTACCTGGGACATCGTCGATTTCTTCCGACAAGGCATCCCGTAAGAAAGAAAGGCAAGCATTTCAAAGGTGAGGCAGATCACCGGACGAAGCCTCGCCACCGTACTGGTGCTGATGTACAGTGGATCTCAACAATCTTGCGTATGCAGACGAACCATTCGTCCTAGCCAATGATGTGGCGCCGGTTTTTTATGTGAAAGACATGCCTACTAGGCCGAGAAAAAGAAAAGATAAGGAAGAGAATGGATCATACGAAGAGCCAAAGCGCCACATAGTTCTTTCAGGAAAAAGAAACATCGTGGGAGCGGATGACAAGACAGACATGTCAGAAGATTATGAAAAGTTTGATGAAATTCCTCCATTCACAGTGAATATTGACCCGAGCATCCAGTTAAATGATGAAGATTTTCCATGGCTACGGCGCAAAGGGACACACGCGAAGAAAAAGTTTCACAGCCAAAGATCCGGGACGTGATCGGCTTCACTATCATCACTTTCTTACGTGTTTCACACCGTGAGGGAATCTCTGTAATAGTTAGGGTAGTTATTTGTTTTGGCATTTGAAACGCCAAGAAATTTTATGTGCAAACAAAAGTAGAGAGGGTTACGGCAAAACTGGATGCACTTCGTACAAAATGGACAATCTCTTTCAAGTATCGTGGTTTCCAACGAAAACTCAAGCTGTTACAAAGGCATTTCATTTTTAAATAACCTAAGCATTACCAAATTGAACATAATGATGAAACACACTAATATTAAACATAAGAAAAAGAATCACTGAAAAATCTTTTTTCAAAGTTAAGTTATTCACAAACTAGTGATTCACACAAATTTCAAATAATTCAAAATTTAAACTATTCAAATTTGAAAACTACAGGCACTAACAGAAAGTTTGTAATTTTTTGTACCTAAAGCAAAAATATTCACAAATAAAATCTATATACAGCAAAAACAACTCAAAAATAAATAAAACAAAAATAAATAAAGCAAAAAGATTAAGAAAATAAAAAGCCCTCTTTGGGCCAAAGCGGCTGCATACATTTGGGAACCCAACCTTTTGTTGGGCCAGGATGCAGCCATAAAGGCCCAAGAGGCCCACTAAGGCGTAAGAGAACAGGTAGGCCCAGTAGGCACTGCTTAGGAGAGGAGCTCGAGAGAGCTACCGCCTGGGGCTTATAAACCCGGTCGGTAGCCCCTCGGCTAGCGAGGTGGGACTAAACTTGCGCACCGCACAGGCAGCGCACCCCTTCGCATCGGGTGGTGGCTCCAACCTGTACCACCGGGTGGGTCTTTAGTACCGGTTGGTTCCACGACCCGGTACTAACGGGGGTGCGCTTCCCGCCGCTTGGTCTGGCCAAAACAGACCTTTAGTACCGGTTGGTGGCTCCAACCGGTACTAAAGGTCCATCCTATATATACACCAGTTGAAAAAAATCACTTTCCCTCTGTTTCCTCCCTCCGTCGCTGCCACCTTGATCGGCCTTGCGTCCCGTCGGCGTCGCCGCCCCCGCCCTCGTCGCCGACCCGGCCGTGCCGCCCTCGTCGCCGCCCCGTCGGCGTCGCCCAACCGTCCCGTCCCGTCGTCCCGCCGTCCCGTAGCAGCGCCCAACCGCCCGTCGTCGCCGCCCGCTCCGTCGTCGCCGCCCGTCCGTCGCCCGTCGTCGCCGCCCGTCCCTTCGCGTCGTCGCCGCCCGTCCGTCGCCCGTTATCGCCCGCCCGTCGCCTCGCCGGTGAGCTCTCCCAGACGCCATGTCCAGTTGTCCACACACACACACACACACACTACACACACACAGACACACACACACACACACACACACTACACACACACAAGTGATATAAATATTTAGTTATAGAAATATTTATAGAAATATTAGCAATTTTTCTGTTTTTTAGTAATATAAATATTAGAAATGTTAGTTATACAGAAATGTTATAAATGTTTTCTGTTTTTAGTTATAGAAATATTTATAGAAATGTTAGCAATTTTATGTTTTTAGTAATATAAATATTAGAAATGTTATAAATATTTTATGTTTTTTAGTTTTAGTAATATTTATAGAAATGTTAGCAATTTTTCTGTTTTTCAGTTATATAAATATTAGAAATGTTAGTTATATAGAAATGTTATAAATGTTTTTTGTTTTTTAGTTATAGAAATATTTATAGAAATGTTAGCAATTTTTCTGTTTTTTAGTTATATAAATATTAGAATTGTTATAGAAATGTTAGTTATATTCAGGAAATTTTAGAATTAGTTTTAGTTAGATGAATTAGATTAATGTCAAATTGTTAGAATTTGCATATCTATAGAATTTTAGTTATCACAATCCAATCATTTAAAAATGTTACTTTTTGCGGGCATATAGTATTTGTTCTCGACGATATGCGGCCCGCATCCTCGCCGTCGACCCATTCGCGACGGCGTCACCTTGAAGGACCCATGTCGGGACTGGGCTCACTTGAACTAGCACCGGAGGTGCTACTCGAGGCGCGCCGCAGTGAGGAACCCGACCTCGGGTCCCGTCGTCGGCCCTGATGTCCTTTGGTGGCGTTCGCGTGGGCCACATTCGGTGCGAGAGGAGCGGCGCCCGCCGAGGTGGTCTTGCCCGCCGTGTCGAGCGGGAGGACGAGCACGTCCATCGCTACATGGCTGCTATGGACGTCAGGTTCTCCAATACTTGGCAGGTTCTTTGGACAGATGACCGGAGATATGATCCTATGACAGTTCCTTCTCTTTGGGTGTCCACCGCCCGTGCCCCGAGGACATGAGTGGCCTAGATTCTTCTGTAGTACTCGATCTTTATTAGGTACCTAGCCAGTGATGTATTCAATATATAATATTCAAGACGATGTATTCGAGATTATATATATTAAGACGATGATGTATTCGAGATTATATATATTAAGACGATGTATTTGAGATTCAGTTTTTCCTTATTGATTGCATCCATGCATTGTAATTTGAATACTAATTAAATTGTTTTATATTTCTTACGTATTAGTTAAGTAAAAGCTATGGCGGACAATACCGGCAGAGAGAGAGAAGAGGAATTGTTCGACATCATAAGCAGCCCTCACAGGCTAGATGATCTGAATGAAGCAGATGACGGCTCCCAATATCTGAACAATATCGGAGAGGGTGATGAAAAGATATTCGATCTCGATGACCGAGCTGATGAAGTCATGAACTATGATTATGATTATGATGACACATACAATGTTTATGATGACACAGACAATGCTGATCTTCAAAGAACAAAGACTACCGGCGAGGTATATTTATATAAGCAGGCATCATGGTGATCATCACATGTTTTTTTATTGAAGATATATTAACGAATCGATCATTCTTCTTTCAGCCCTCTGGATCGAGCAAATCTGCTTCGACAGATAGCAGGACAAAGCGAGGCCCAGGCAGATTGTTGAAGGATGCTGTAAAGTACAACACCGAATCCATCAAACCTAGTGGTGAACCCCTCACGCCTAAGAACATTGCGAACAAGTGGACTCGTCAGCGCGGAGTTCTTGTGAAGGACAAACTCCCGATCTCCATTCAAGAATGGAAAGAGCCAAAGACTAAACGTCCAGGTGTTACTTGTGTCGACAGCGAGCCAAAAAGTCCTTTGAAATCTCGATGGAACATTTCACACTACCGTATCATTTCTCTTAAGCAGATGTGGAGAAAGTCAAGGGCGCTGCTCTTAAGAAGATGGCAATTGCATTCAACACCCACAAGAAAACTGTATGGGCCAACTACCTCGCTGCAGAAAGGAAGACTCCAGAATTCATGGGAACACTGGAGAAGCAAAGAGAGAACTGGGACGATTTCGTGACCTTCAAGGATTCAGAATTAGCTAAGGAACGGTCGATAAAAAACAAGGCAAATGCCGCAGAAAAGATGCAGTTCCATAGGCTGGGTCCAGGTGGCTACGCGGTAGGAATGCCTAAGTGGGATAAGTCTGAGCAAGAGATGGAGGATGCAGGGGTCACTCCGGTTACTAAGAGCTGGCCCCCCAGGTGCAGAACTTGGTTCTATGCGCATGGGGGGGTATTGGACCCGAAGACAGGCCTAGTTTCGAAGAAGGCAAGTCTAAAAGGAGCCAAACAAAAGATAATTGATGCAATAGAAGAAGCTCGAAAGGGGGTGTTCACGCCCAACAGAGAGAACGACGAGCTTACGCGCGCCTTGGGAAATCCTGAACACCCGGGAAGAACACGAGGCAAGTGCGTTATTCCCTGGTATGAGGGCTTTTCAGAATGGAACGAGGACTACAGGACCCGTGCAAGAAGGAAGATGGAGGAGGAGAAGAAAAGGAAGCTGGAGGAGAAGCAGAGGAATCGGGGCCTTGAAACGCCTTCAAGGCCTAGAAGCAAGGCACGCGGACTTGGCACTCAAATTCCAAAGAAGAAGAAGCAGCAGATCGACTCACTTAGCCAAGAAAGGGGGTCTCAGGGCAACAGCAAGAAGCGGATGATCGTCCAAAGATTGGATAGCACCGTCCCATCCATGCCGAGAAGCATCGTTGGTTACGCCCGGGCGACACACTGCTGGATACATACCACCGTGGATGACATCATAGAGAACACTAAATGTGAGCTACACTCCAAAATGAAGAACATATCCATGAAGGTGGCGGACGGCGTTGCTTTTCGATTACCCCGAAGCAACCTTCCATTGCATCCCGATTCCAGAGGGCTATGCTCGTTTCATGGTTGATGAAGTGGTGGACCCATATTCGAGGCTACAGCTTGACATTCCTGGAGGTGAAGACGAGCGCACACTGGGAGAGGCCATACATCGTATCATCCTATGCAGAAAGGATTGCATCATCTTTCGAAGTCCACCGACACCACGTCGTCTGCCGACTCCGCCACCGAGTCAGCAGACTCCCGCTCCTCCAAGTCCACGAGCAGCGTGAGCCGACTCCTCCTCGAAGTCCGCCACCTCCTCCAAGTCCCCGAACGCGTGAGCTGACTCCTCCGGTTTCAAGTCCGGCACAACGTCATGCCACTTCTCGGTTTCAAGTCCGCACCGTGTCGAGCCACACCTCCTGCTTCAAGTCCGGCACATCGTCATGCAACTTCTCCTGGTCCAACTCAGCCACGTCGGCCATCTCCGCCGTCTCAAAGAATCGCAGAAGAGACATGCCGCAGCTATGGTGCGTGGCAGTGCAGTCGAGGTAGTTCAAGAAGTACAAAGGAGACAAGCGATATAAATATGGTCCAAGCCTCGCTCCACTTCCTCAGAGGCCTTACAACATGACTAAGGAGCAAAACACAGCCATAGTGCAGGCCCAAGTGGACGCCCATTTTGGACCGAAACCGGCACCGCCGCCAAAGGAGAAAGTGCCTGAGAAAGTAATTGACCACTTCATTCATATGGCTAGAGAACCAGCTCCCAAGCCTGTTGACTCGGACTATGAGCGCCAAA
The DNA here is from genome assembly GCA_021605145.1 of Aegilops bicornis. Lineage (NCBI taxonomy): Eukaryota > Viridiplantae > Streptophyta > Magnoliopsida > Poales > Poaceae > Aegilops > Aegilops bicornis. The sequence continues at coordinate 441,515,648 of CM038669.1, forward strand.
TCAGGGAACTACATCGAGAACGGCTAAAGAAGGAAGCGAGCTCGAGCTCGAGCCAACAAGCAGCGGGCAAAAAATGCGGGAAAACCGTTCCCCAGCTGGGAGAACAAGTGGCGCAATCGATCCTCCCGCTTGTTGTGACAACAACACATGAGAGGAGGCCGCGCGCCCAATATTATTATGGGCAAACCGTTAAAGTTCCCCAGCTAGGTGATGTGTAATAACGGAGGAGCATCTAATGCAGGCTGAAATGCTCAAGATCTCTGTTGGACAACTCCTCGAAATTGAGCCCATGTCTCCGCTTAGAGAGGAGGAAATAAAATGGAAATATGCCCGGGGCAAACCTTTGGTCGAGCTGCATAAGGTCAAGAACCTTCCAACGAGAATGTATGAATTGCATCAATGGTACATGAACATTACCAAGATTTCAATCGAGAGTCCCTCATGGTGAATGTCAATAAGGAGCATTACTACCATGAGAAAGCTCTGTATGCTGAGTATTGAGAACTATTTCAGTTATACAATCAAGGCCTTTTCGACAAATCTCTCGTCGATTGCTATTGTGTGTAAGTGATTTCTTTATGTAATTTTGATCAATCATTACATGTAATTATCCTCACTATATATTCTTTTCTGTGGTATTATATGCAGGATGAAGATGTATGAAATGAAAAAATCTGGACGCTATGGCATTAGGTTCATTGACCCAAATACCATTAATGAGTACACATGGAATCTTGCAACTTCTAAAGCAGATGTATGAAATGAAAAAATCTGGACGCTATGGCATTAGGTTCATTGACCCAAATACCATTAATGAGTACACATGGAATCTTGCAACTTCTAAAGCAGATGTAGAGGAAAGCATGCTAGAGTTCTTGAAGTGCCTCAATACCAATGAAGATATACTACTTCCTTACAACTTCTCGTGAGTTAATACAAATTCTGTTTTGCTTACTAGCTAGCTAGATGTTAATAACTAAGTGTATACGGTTTACGATATATAGTTGATTAATTTTATGCACAAGCCCGCTTAATTAAGACATGCAAACGTGTGTGCATGCGGTTTCCAATCGGATCTTGTTAGTCATTAAAGTTGACAAAGCAACAGTTGAAGTACTCGACTCGCTACTTAAAGAAGATAAAGACTACACCATCATGAAGGGGATAGTCAACAGGTAATTTCAATCATTATTAACTATATTTCGACCTATTATTAGTTCGTCATTTCCTGATATGAACTATTTAATAACCCCTTTATTGATTTTCTTTGCGGTAGGCAGGGCCTTGGCAAAGTTCATCAAGGTGACTCCAGGCAATTGGCCAAAAAAGTTGTTTTGGCATCGACCAAGGGTAAGTAATTAAGTAGTACTAGCTAGCTAGCCATCTCTTTAATTCTTGTTTCAATACCATTAATTAATTATCATGCTTGATTAATCATTATCTGATTCAATTCCATTCTCGTAAAGGCCACGAAGCGGCGTCGGGAATGATCTGTAGCATTCTACGTTTGCGAGAACATTCGCATGATGGCGTCTGAAAGGAGCACATCTCAAAGACAGGAATGGGTACGTTGTCGTAACTCTATTCACACCATTATAGATATCTTGAAACACAACTAATACACATGCATATTGATCTCCTTCTTAACAGTTCAGAGAGGTGCGGGATAAGCTCCTACCCGAGGAGCGCATACTAGCACTTCAAGAGGAAATAGCCGGATTTTTGCTCGACCAGGTCATAGATCCCAAAGGAGAATACTATTACCCGCTGCCGCCCCCATGAACCACTTGTCATCGTGCATGCTCCGAAGGCACCAAGGCAACATGTAGGAGAAATTGTATATGTATTTTAATGTGTATGTGTGAATAGTTAATGGTGTTGGTTGTGAGACATTCGATGATATTATATATATATATATGCGGTTCTACGTACGAGAAAATCTATTTATATATATGCATAACGTGTACAATTTGTAGTATCGTGAAATACCGGCAAACAAAAAAGAATTAAATGGAAAATAAAGCCAAATTGAAAACACAAAATTAAAGGACAAATTAAAAAAAACACCCAAACATTTAGTACCGGTTGGTGTTACCAACCGGTACTAATGTCCTACACGCACCCGGGCCTAGCTCGTGCCACGTGGTGGCTCTTTAGCGCCGGTTCGTGACGAACCGGTACTAAAGGGGGGACCTTTAGTCCCCACTCTTTAGTGCCGGTTGGCGAACCGACACTAAAGGCCGTTACGAACCAGCACTAAAGGCCGGTTCTGCACTAGTGCAGGCCTGTGCGCAAACATCCGCAGTGTAGCTAGGTTAGGACCGTACGGGTCCTCCCCCTTCCAATGCTTTCCTTCATGCTCTACGTCCTCAGGCCCCGGCCTCGGCGAGCTCACCACGCTGGTATGCTGTGTCGCGATGCCGTGGGCAAGACCAGGGAGTGAGGGCTGGAGAGCCAGTAAGAGCTCCTGAGTCGCGATGCTCAGGAGCCCCCCTTTTAACATGCAAGCAGATTACTTGGAAGAGGTGGGAGCTCACGGTGCCGCCTAGTGCTATCCTCATGATATTCCTGCGAGCCAGCAAAAGGAGATACACAGTTTTGCCATTATGGTTGCCAGTCTGCCACTGGTTGCTCTATGAGGAGATGAAGGAACTGGGGGCCTGATGAGGTGACGTGCGCGGGGCGTGCCGCGAGCCAGAGCTCGACTGCTCAGGTTTGTCGACGTGGTAGGGACGGACCCATTCACCAGCGTCGTGCCTGTGTGAGGAGGCCCCGTGAGAGGCGACGATCGACCAGGTGGTAACCAGGCAGGTGACAATCATAGGCAGATTAAGCATGGAAAGCAAACCAGCTTGGGTAAATGCAGAAAGATACATGTCGCTGGGTCAGGCCCAAGCGGCTTGGGGATGATGCAGCCCGAGGGGCGCCCCAGCAAGGTAATCTAAAGACATAAGAAAAGGATACACACCACAGGGACGGACCCACACGGCCTGGGAATAATGCAGCCCGAGGGGCGCTCCCAGCTAAATAAACTTGGAAAATGTCACCTGGTTCTGTTGACAAAGGAGAGTTGGGGCAGCTGAAGGTACGCGGTGAAGGAATGGCTCCTCACGAGCCACCGGGGCCCTGAGCCTCGAGAGGCTCTGGGGGCTCAGGTGGTTCCCTGAGGACCGTCTCCATCTCTGCCAGGACGGTGTGGTGCCTGGCCTCCTGAGCCGCCAGGACACTCCGCATGTCACGCTGATAGGCTGACGGTACGCTCGGCAAGGAGAAGGGCATGCGAACGTAGCTGTGTGGTGGACCATCGCAACGGCCCACGCGCGAAGGCCAGAAAAGCTCCTAAGATGCGGCCCTGTTGAGCCCTGGAACGTCGATGCAGACGCGTAGCCTGGCATCCTGGCCTGGATGGGGAGCTGCGCCTCGTGAGCAGCGGTCGCCGTGCATGGCCCTTGCGTCTTGCAGTTCCTGAGTGGTCTTGGTGATGAACTCCTGAGTGGTGGGCACTCCCTGCCCTGTGTTCTCCTGAGGGAAACATTGAAGGAAATATGCCCTAGAGACAATAATAAAGTTATTATTTATTTCCTTATATCATGATAAATGTTTATTATTCATGCTAGAATTGTATTAACCGGAAACATAATACATGTGTGAATACATAGACAACCGTGAGTGTCACTAGTATGCCTCTACTTGACTAGCTCGTTAATCGAAGATGGTTATGTTTCCTAACCATAGACATGAGTTGTCATTTGATTAACGGGATCAAATCATTAGGAGAATGATGTGATTGACATGACCCATTTCGTTAGCTTAGCACCCGATCATTTAGTATGTTGCTATTGCTTTCTTCATGACTTATACATGTTCCTATGACTATGAGATTATGCAACTCACATTTACCGGAGGAACACTTTGTGTGCTACCAAACGTCACAACGTAACTAGGTGATTATAAAGGTGCTCTACAGGTGTCTCTGAAGTTATATGTTGGGTTGGCGTATTTTGAGATTAGGATTTGTCACTCCGATTGTCGAAGAGGTATCTCTGGGCCCTCTCGGTAATGCACATCACTTAAGCCTTCCAAGCATTGCAACTAATGAGTTAGTTGCGGGATGATGCATTACGGAATGAGTAAAGAGACTTGCCGGTAACGAGATTGAACTAGGTATTGAGATACCGACGATCGAATCTCGGGCAAGTAACATACCAATGACAAAGGGAACAACGTATGTTGTTATGCGGTCTGACGATAAAGATCTTCGTAGAATATGTGGGAGCCAATATGAGCATCCAGGTTCCGCTATTGGTTATTGACTGGAGACGTGTCTCGATCATGTCTACATAGTTCTCGAACCCGTAGGGTCCGCATGCTTAACGTTACGATGGCGATGCTTATATTATGAGTTTATATGTTTTGATGTACCAAGGTTATTCGAGTCCGGATGTGATCACGGACATGACGAGGAGTCTCGAAATGGTCAAGACATGAAGATTGATATATTGGAAGCCTATGTGTGGATATCGGAAGTGTTTGGGTGAAATCGGGATTTTATCGAGTACCGGAGGTTACCGAACCCCCGGGAACTTAATGGGCCTTAGTGGGCCTTGGTGGAAGAGAGGAGAGGCAGCCAGGGCAGGGCCGCATGCCCCTCCCCCCTAGTCCGAATAGGACAAGCAGAAGGGGGCGGCGCCCCCCTTTCCTTCCTCCCCTCCACCTCTTCCCCCTCTCTCTCCTAGTCCAACATGGAAAAGGGGGAGCCCTACTCCCGGTAGGGGTAGGACTCCTCCTGGCGCGCCTCTCCCCTTGGCCGGCCGCACTTCCTTGCTCCTTTATATACGGGGCAGGGGCACCCGAAGATGTAACAATTGATCGCTTGATCTTTTAGCCGTGTGCGGTGCCCCTCCACCATAGTCCACCTTGATAATATCAGAAGCGGTGCTTAGGCGAAGCCTGCGTCGATAGAACATCAACATCGTCCTGCCACGTCGTCTTGTGAAACTCTCCCTCAACACTCGGTTGGATCGGAGTTCGAGGGACGTCATCGGGCTGAACGTGTGCTGAACTCGTGAGGTGCCGTCGTTCGGTACTTGATCGGTCGGATCGTGAAGACGTCTGACTACATCAAGCTGCGTTGTGCTAACGCTTCGCTTTCGGTCACGAGGGTATGTGGACAACACTCTCCCTCTCGTTGCTATGCATCACCATGATCTTGCGTGTGCGTAGGATTTTTTTGAAATTACTACGTTCCCCAACAAGTGGCATCCGAGCCAGGTTTTATGCGTAGATGTTATATGCACGAGTAGAACACAAGTGAGTTGTGGGCGATATAAGTCATCTTGCTTACCGAGATGTCATACTTTGGTTCGGCGGTATTATTGGCTGAAGCGGCCGGACCGACATTACGCGTGCAGCTTACGCGAGACTGGTTCTACCGACGTGCTTTGCACACAGGTGGCTGGCGGGTGTCAGTTTCTCCAACTTTAGTTGAACCGAGTGTGGCTACGCCCGGTCCTTGCGAAGGTTAAAACAGTGCCAACTTGACAAACTATCCTTGTGGTTTTGATGCGTAGGTAAGAACGGTTCTTGCTAAGCCCGTAGCAGCCACGTAAAACTTGCAACAACAAAGTAGAAGATGTCTAACTTGTTTTTGCAGGGCATGTTGTGATGTGATATGGTCAAGACGTGATGCTATATTTTATTGTATGAGATGATCATGTTTTGTAACCGAGTTATCGGCAACTGGCAGGAACCATATGGTTGTCGCTTTATTGTATGCAATGCAATCGCCCTGTAATGCTTTACTTTATCACTAAGCGGTAGCGATTCACGCCGGCAGTGGTTAACCGTTACCAGTGTCCCCACGGGCAATTAATCTATTAGGGCATGGGTATATGCCAATTGTGATATCCATGGGGAAGCTATTGGGTGAACTACCTTACCCAATGGGTAAACGGGGATGGGGACGGCATGGCATTACCCATACCCGATACCCGGCTTACCCGTAATATTCCCGCCACTAATACCCTGAAACTTCGCCCTCCCGCCCAAGTGCCTGAATATGAGCCAAAAAGCCCACCAATTCCTAACCTAACCGCACCCACACCTTCTCTCGGCGCCTCTCGGCCTCTCCACACACACGAACACACCCACGCTAACCTAGCCGCCACCCCACCCGGCCACCCCTGTTCCCCTTCCCTCACCCACGCCTGATCCAGATCCAGCCCATCGCCTTTCGCTGCAAGCTCCACCGCCCGGCTCGCTGCCTGCGCCGCCTCGGCCTCCATCCTGACCTGCATCGCCTCTGACCGGCGGCCCCTCCATCTTCTCCCTGCTCCACCCCAGCGCAAGACGGCGCCCACACGAGCTTCATGCTGTCCGTCTCCTCCCACGGCCGGAGCAATGCGGGGTGGCGGACGAGCTGGTCGTGGGAGTGGGAGAGGAGGAGGACGCCCCCCCAAACCGAAGCCTCCATCGAGCACTATCCCGTTCCCGTCCGTCATCGACAGCGGCAAGACTCCACCAAGTCCATCCTCATTCATCACCGGCAAGTCTCCACCGAGTCCAATCTCGTCCATCACCGACAGGAGCATGAAGATTGGGTGAGAATCACTTGCACTAGTTCATCACCTAGGGTTTTGTAATATATGCAGATGTAATGTCTATTGTTGTCTAGTATACTTGCTGTTAGTATATAGTTCATCACTCTTTTGTTAGTATATATTGATGTTAGTATATAGATCATCATTTTTTTGTTAATATATATTGATGTCTAGTATATATTGTTGTCATTTCATCAATTTTTGTTAGTATATATTGCTGTCTAGTATATATTGTTGTTATTCCATCACTTTTTTGTTAGTATATATTGCTGTCTAGTATATATTGTTATTATTTCATCACTTTTTTGTTAGTATATATTGTTGTCTAGTATATATTGTTTGTTTCCTAATGCATGATCATGGCAATTGCAGCATGTCTAGTGGCAGCATGTCGACACCACCAACAGAAAGTGGTGACCAAGCTATTCCAGTCAGCACCGTTGCTTCAGAATCTGCATTCAGTACAAGCGGTAGAGTTCTATGTGACCATCGTTGTAGTCTTACTCCAGATATGTTAGAGACTCTAATGTGCTCACAAGATTGGATACGGAACAAATATAAAGGTGTGTGTGCTGCTGTTTATATTCATGTTGATCTTGCTGCCATGTTTCCTTACATGTTCATATGTACTAACTTGTTTTCTCATAGATGGCAACAATGCAAACTTCGCCAAGTTTACGGACTTGTCTCCAAGACAATCAAGAGGTGAAGCACTTCCTCATTGCTACTAACTAATGTTCATAATTTCCAAGTTTTAAATCACATGTGTGATCTCATTGCATGTTCTTATGTAGGTTCTGCCCCCACCTGATCTAGAAAGCTGCGCTTGATGCTTCATGAAGAATGGAGATTTGGAGGCTGCCATGTTGAACCATTGATGACTTTCTGCCGTTCTTTTGGTCCCAAAGACTTATTTGCTTAAATTTGTGTGTGAACCTATTAATTGTAATGCCCTTATTGTAAGATTGTGAACTACTATGTGTTGGTGTGTGAAAACCGAGATTTGGATACTGATTATGTGCTAAATTGCTGCTATTTACTATGGAACCTAGTTATATATTATGCTAAAGTACTACTGATTATTGTGATGAAATGCTATTGCTTTTATGTTCAAATGCTGTTGTTTATTGAGCTGAAATGCTACTGTTTTTTACTGGAAGTGCTGCTATTTATTGCAATGAAATGCTGCAGTTTTTTGATTGAAATGATGTTGTTTGTTGGTTCAAATGTTACTATTTTTGGGCTGGAATATTGTTATTTTCATGATGAAATACTCCTGTTTTTATGTTCAGATTGTGGGTGTGAGTGGGGATGGGGATGGGGATGATATGCCCATGGGGATGATATGCCCGATGGGGACGGGGATGGGAAATTTTCTTTCCCCGTGGACGGGGATGGGGATGGGGATGGGGCTGAGATTGTCTCACGGGCACGGGGATGGGAGGGCAATACCCGGCTGGGTATTCCCCATTGCCAGGCTGAGTAGCGATAGTCGTAGAAGCATAAGATTGGCGAGACGACAACGATGCTACGATGGAGATCAAGGTGTCGCGCCGGTGATGATGGTGATCATGACGGTGCTTCAGAGATGGAGATCACAAGCACAAGATGATGATGGCCATATCATATCACTTATATTGATTGCATGTGATGTTTATCTTTTATGCATCTTATCTTGCTTTGATTGACGGTAGCATTATAAGATAATCTCTCACTAAATTTCAAGATAAAAGTGTTCTCCTGAGTATGCACCGTTGCCAAAGTTAAATCGTGCCCAGACACCATGTGATGATCGGGTGTGATAAGCTCTACGTCCATCTACAACGGCTGCAAGCCAGTTTTGCACACGCAGAATACTCGGGTTAAACTTGACGAGCCTAGCATATGCAGATATGGCCTCGGAACACTGAGACCGAAAGGTCGAGCGTGAATCATATAGTAGATATGATCAACATAGTGATGTTCACCATTAAAAGCTACTCCATTTCACGTGATGATCGGTTATTGTTTAGTTGATTTGGATCATGTGATCACTTAGAGGATTAGAGGTATGTCTTTCTAAGTGGGAGTTCTTAAGTAATATGATTAATTGAACTTTAATTTATCATGAACTTAGTCCTGGTAGTATTAGCATATCTATGTTGTAGATCAATAGCTCGTGTTGTTGCTTCCCTATGTTTTATATATGTTCCTAGAGAAAACTAAGTTGAAAGATGATAGTAGCAATGATGCGGACTGGGTCCGTGATCTGAGGTTTATCCTTATTGCTACACAGAAGAATTATGTCCTTGATGCACCGCTAGGTGACAGACCTATTGCAGGAGCAGATGCAGACGTTATGAACGTTTGGCTAGTTCAATATGATGACTACTTGATAGTTTAGTGCACCATGCTTAATGGCTTAAAATCGGGACTTCAAAGACGTTTTAAACGTCATGGACCATATGAGATGTTCCAGGAGTTGAAGTTAATATTTCAAGCAAATACCCGTGTTGATAGATATGAAGTCTCCAACAAGTTCTACAACTAAAAGATGGAGGAGAATAGCTCAAGCAGTGTGACGCCCCAAAAATTTAACCATGTTTTGTTTATTAAAATTTTGCCAGGAAACTTAAACTTTTAATTTCTGGATTTCCTTTTGATTTTAGAACCATTCTTTTCTTTATTATTATGGAGTTTTTACCCCAAGTGAAAACATTTCAATCATTATTGGACTTATTTACCCTCTCAAATAAAACAATTCTTCTATCAGTGGGATTATTTATATAATTATTTTTCCCTGAGCTTTATTTCTCCAAAAGGGTTTTTCATAAGTTTAGGGTCCCATTTTGCACTGCAACCCTTTTATAAATTCATTTAAAAATCTCACCAAAATTTGGAGATGTCATGTGATGTTTTTAAATCACTTTTATGCAAAAATATATTTCATTCATTGGATATTTTGAGTTCTACAACAAGTTTTCAAATCTGGTCCAGTGGACAATTTTGCAGTACAACCTAATTAAATATTCCTTTAAAACTTCCACCAAAATTATGGGATGTCAGTAGGAGTATATTATTCATCTTTTCGCAAAACCCAGTGTTGTTCTTTGAAAAAATTGAGTGAATCAACCTCATTTTCATTCTGGTCCAGCTTGGTGATTTGTACTGCAACCATGTTTTAACTTGCTCTTTTACCCATGATTCTTTTTCCTAATCATAGACCACCCTGCAAAACCCCTAAGTCCAGGAGATTAGCCCTATTGGAGTGCCTTTGGTCCATGGAATGATAGCTCTTAGTTTACGTCCGAAATGATTTTCTCAAAAACTTCCACTAGTAAGTTTCTGTTTTTGCCAAACTAACCTTACCACCCTCTTTTGCATCTAAAGAGACACTAGTCTGGAGAGTTTGACCACCCCAAGAAATGCCTAAGTGCCCTTGGCATTTTGTCAAACACCTTATGGGCATGATCAGTTTTGGCATAGTTTACGGTTTGTACAATGGACCTGCTTACTTTGCCAAACCACCATGTCCACTAAGTTTCTAGACTAGCCTAACCTAGGCCTGTTAGTCCCCAGCATCATCCAAACCCCCTAGCACCCACTGGCATTTCACCAAACAGTTGGCGTGCGCGCTCTGGCACCAAACAGTTGGCGTGCACGCTCTGGGCGAGGCCAGAGCGCGCATTTTGCACGTGCGTGCGCATGGGTCGCCACGTCCCGCTGCCGCCTCCCCCGCGCCCTTTCTGGCCCCTCCTCACTCGCAGCCAGCGCCCCGACTCCTCCCTCGCCGCAGGGCCGCCCTGGCCCTCTCCTGGCGCCATACAGCGCCACCGACACAAGCCGCCACGGCCGCTCCGACAGCCCCCACCTGCACGGGCGCCGCCCGAAACCACCGCTTCGCCCGGCTCGCACCTGGAGCAGTGCCCGCTCGTCCTCTAGTCCCTGCCGCCACCCCCAGCCATCGCCACGCGCCCCTAGCTACAGAACGGCGGTCGCCGATGATCTTATCCCCGGCCATCGCGGAACCGCCATTGCTCGCCTATAAATGGAGAGCCCCGAGCCTCTCCGAACCCTCAGGCAGCCTCAAACCATCCTCCTAGAGCTCCCCTAGCTCGCAATCGACTAGGGGAGGTCGTCTTCCCCATCTCCGGTCGGCTCGGCCACCGCCACGTCCGAGTCCATCGCGTCGCAATCAGAGCCTCCCCAGCCCTCCCAACACCACCGCCCGACTCCCCTTCGTCTTGCGGAGCCGCCCACCCTCTCAGCGTCGATCGGGAAGCACCATAACCTAAACCCCCAAACCTCCCGAAGCTGCCGCCCGCAAGGCTACGCCGGGCGACTCCTTCATGCCCGCCACCCTCTCGACCACCGGGAGGACCGCCTGAGTGGCGGATCCATCCCGCCCTCGAGCCTGCGAGGAGCCGTTCGCCCGGCGTCGATCGCCGAGCCCCGCCTCGGCTCGGACATCGGAGGAAGAAGGCGGGGGACTAGTCAAACCTGACCAGTGGGCCCGCTGGACCCACTGTCAGTGACCCAGCCCCGCCACCACGTGTTTTAAGTGGAGGCGTATTTCCCAGAGTACGTCTTCGACGTGTACCCTTTTCAAAGCGTTTTTCTTTTTTCAGTTTTATTTTAAAAACAGATTTGACCAAAACTTTGACTAGCTCTAACTTTTTAAATATAACTCCAAATGTGTTGATTCTTTTTCCTACCTCCCTCAAATATTGTCAAGTTTATTTTCAGATTTATTTGAAAAAAATTCAGACAACTTTGTTGTACTGTTTTAAAGCTATGTGTTAATTTGAATAATTTAAAAAATAGGTTTTTGGAGAAGAAGTCAACTTTCAAAAGGCACACCCCACTTGCATACTCTTGAAGGCAAGCATTCTGAACCCTGGCATAATATTTTTGTGTGTTGGTTGACACGATTATAACACCACCTTAATACGAAGAACTCGTTATTTTATGTGGTGACGCGATCATTTGCACGAATGCATATTGGGGATTTCCTTGCTGTTGGAAATGGACATGCTTGTGATAGTGATCATCCTCGTATGCCCTTCGCACCTACTGGAAGGGAAACGGGAAAGTCTCGATCTTGGGTAGACCTGAGCTTGTCCCTAGTCCCTCGTCGAGACGAGTGTGTCCGGTATGGCATGATGGGGTATGATGAGTGGTGATCCTGTCTGTTGGATGAAATATATTCGTTGAGATAATCATGCAGGGAATACTTAAACCTTCTGAGTCGACCATAGATCGAGTCTTGTTCCAGTAACCCCCATATTTGTTTCGTACTACCACTTGTCCCTGCCACAGGTAGGGTACGGTTCAGTAAGTTGTAAAACCCCTTCCTAGCACACACCGTACAGAGAGGCCATGGTGGAAGATACCGGCTGCATCCGGTAGGCATGCCACCTGGTCCGGGGGCATGGGTGTTTCTGGTTGGGACCGAGAGGGGGGCACCCCTTAGGGCGCGCGATATAAATTTGATCCCATGCTACGCGAGGTTCTAGCCTCCCCACTTAGAGTTTTGCTTGACAGGTGCCGTGGGTGATTCCGGACACCGGTAAGTTAAGCTGGTGTGTGCAGGCCAGGCGTGTTTTCAATTAAAAGACCATAGACGGAATTAGTCCCGATGGACTAAAGGAATCCGTTACTCGTGGGTAAAGAGTACACCCTCTGCAGAGGTTAAATCTATTCGAATAGCCGTGTCCATGGTTAAGGACTACTGATGCAGGATTGGTCAAGTGTCGGTCTTAGTGTCGGTCTTCGGAGGAGAAACTGTTAAACTGTAACTTGGATCATGACTTGTGACTTGTGATGGTCATGATTATTATTTGTTATGGACTAACCCGTTATATTATTTGAATTATCGAGTATCCCAGGATGGTTCTACCTCCTGGATATTCACGTGAATATTTATAAGCCCTTTATGTGGTGTCATTTGAGGCGCCTGATCGTGGCATGCTTATTATTTATTTACTTTATAAGCCCTTTATGTGGTGTCGCTCGGACGCTCGATCATGACATTCTTGTTGTTTACTTTATAAGCCCTTTATGTGGTGTCGCTCAGACGCCCGACTGTGGCATGCTTATTGTTTACATTATAAGCCCTTTATGTGGTGTCGTTCAGACGCCCGACTGTGGCATGCTTATTGTTTACATTATAAGCCCTTTTTGTGGTGTCGCTGAGACGCCCGACTGTGGCATGCTTATTATTTATTTACTTTATAAGCCCTTTATGTGGTGTCGCTCAGACGCCCGACTGTGGCATTCTTGTTGTTTACTTTATAAGCCCTTTATGTGGTGTCCCTCAGACGCCCGACTATGGCATGCTTATTGTTTACATTATAAGCCCTTTATGTGGTGTCGCTCAGACGCCCGATTGTGGCATGCTTATTGTTTACATTATAAGCCCTTTATGTGGTGTCGCTCAGACGCCCGAATGAGGCATACTCGTTATTTACTATCCTTTCGAGGCGTCGCTTCAGACACCTGATCGGTGCATTTTATTACTACCCTGTTATTTCATATTCATGTTGTATATAAATAAACTGCTTGCATGCATCAGGGATATTGTTTTATGACCGACGTTGTGAGCATGGAATATTTTAGAGCATGATTATCGGTTGTTATATTATACCCGTGTTCATAATGTTTGCGAGTACATTCAAAGTACTCACTGGCTTGTCCCTGGCTATTGTCTTGGCCAGATTTCTTGCTTGGAGAGGAGCGTTGCGATGACGGCCCCGGAACCTAAACAATGGTGATAGCAGCCTCGCGAAGATAGGAGTTAACCTGATCAGCTGTTCCTGTGGGAAATGGAGTCCCATAATGTTGATGATCCACAAACCGCTTCTGCCATCAACCACTAGAAACCATTTGTTGTACTTAGAGGCCAGAATGGTCTTGTACTACATATTATGTATTTTGCTTGGAATTTCTGTATCAAGTTGGTGCCTCATCAGCTAACAGTAATCCTGGGGCTGGTGAGCACAAGGGCCATTTTCTCGAAATTAATATCCTGAAAATCCGGTCCTGACAAACTTGGTATCAGAGCCAGGCTGACCATTGGCTAATCCTATCTTAGCTAGGTCGAAAATCCTAGGTTAACCAACCCACCAGACCTTAACCTAACCCCAGCCAAGCTTCTCGTGCAAGATAGCCATACAGTGACCCGACACCTTTTGGCAGTCGGTGCCCAACCTATCAACCTAGCCTGTCGATCACGCGCCAGTGACCGACGCCAAAATTGTCTCATTCGCAAGCGTGTGAAAGAAGACTCCGTCCCCTTTTTCTATAAAAAGGGCACGCTAGCCTCAACCCAGTACATCACAACCTCTGCCCAAACCAAGCTAAAATGCCTGGCCCCGTCGTGCACAATGAGACCACAGCAACCAACCTTGGAGGTTTTGTGACCGTGCTCGCGAACCTCGCCCGCTGTGCCTTTGCATTAGAAGAGCCCCCAGAATATGTTGTGTACCAAGGGTCCATGAGCGGTGAGAGCCGTCAATTACGGGCCATCAGCACGTCTACGGTAGGGGTCTATCACCAGAACGCCCCTACAGGTTCACCGGAAGGACAACTTCCTTTGAGCCGCAAGCCATCCAACTAGCCGCGCGAGAGGCTATAGTTCAACTCCGGCACTTGTCACCCAGAGTTAACTGTCGCTCGTTCTACTACTACCCCAGCCGTGACGGGTATGGTAGACCACCCCAAGTTGCCAACGAAGATCACGAGACGGATCCTGCATTATTGCATCTGGTGCACTATGTAAGTGCACTAGAAGATATGTTCGATGAAATCACCCTTGATCTGATCGCAGCCCGTGGAGAGCTGATTCGCAGAGCCCCGGCAAGAAGAGAAGATGAGCCCGACGCCGACAACCCAGTCGTGCTGTTCGGACAACCGATCGAGACCTTGAGGTCAGCCCCAGCCATCAACCAAGGTGCTTTGATGACCCCAGAAGTGCTTCGTCGCCTTTTGGGAGCACACTCCAACAGGATTGTGGCCAACAATCCCCGCGATGGTCATCATCGCTACCCCGACCCTGCAGTTCCTCAACCCCCTCTAGCTAACCCCGACGGTGAGGCCAATGGAGAGACCTCGGCGTCCATGAGGCACGCCCGCTTAGATATTAACGAGGTAGACTAGAGTCGCTCGAGTAGTACCGAGTCTTAGTATGTTCACGCCCTGTAATTATGTGATCCTGTATCGCCATGATTAAATGTTATTTGCTTGTGCACCCCTATTTTAGTAATAGCCATGCATGAGTACGTTGGTGTGCGTTTGCAATTTTAACCCGGGCATAGCTGCCAACCTCGACGACACAAGGTTTGTACTGTGAGTAAACTTTTTGGTTTCAACTAACAGGAAAGATATTTTCGAAAACAACTCTTAACAAATCTCGAGGACGAGATTTTTCTTAAGGGGGGTAGTGTTGTGACGCCCCAAAAATTTAACCATGTTTTGTTTATTAGAATTTTGCCAGGAAACTTAAACTTTTATTTTCTGGATTTCCTTTTGATTTTAGAACCATTCTTTTCTTTATTATTATGGAGTTTTTACCCCAAGTGGAAACTTTTCAATCATTATTGGACTTATTTACCCTCTCAAATAAAACAATTCTTCTATCAGTGGGATTATTTATATAATTATTTTTCCCTGAGCTTTATTTCTCCAAAAGGGTTTTTCATAAGTTTAGGGTCCCATTTTGCACTGCAAGCCTTTTATAAATTCATTTAAAAATCTCACCAAAATTTGGGGATGTCATGTGATGTTTTTAAATCACTTTATGCAAAAATATATTTCATTCATTGGATATTTTGAGTTCTACACCAAGTTTTCAAATCTGGTCCAGTGGGCAATTTTGCACTACAACCTAATTCAATATTCCTTTAAAACTTCCACCAAAATTATGGGATGTCAGTAGGAGTATATTATTCAACTTTTCGCAAAAACCCAGTGTTGTTCTTTGAAAAAATTGAGTGAATCAACCTCATTTTCATTCTGGTCCAGCTTGGTGATTTGTACTGCAACCATGTTTTAACTTGCTCTTTTACCCATGATTCTTTTTCCTAATCATAGACCACCCTGCAAAACCCCTAAGTCCAGGAGATTAGCCCTATTGGAGTGCCTTTGGTCCATGGAATGATAGCTTTTAGTTTCTGTCCAGAAATGATTTTCTCAAAAACTTCCACTAGCAAGTTTCTGTTTTTGCCAAACTAACCTTACCACCCTCTTTTGCATCTAAAGAGACACTAGTCTGAAGAGTTTGACCACCCCAAGAAATGCCTAAGTGCCCTTGGAATTTTGTCAAACACCTTATGGGCATGATCAGTTTTGGCATAGTTTCTGGTTTGTACAATGGACATGCTTACTTTGCCAAACCACCATGTCCACTAAGTTTCTAGACTACCCTAACCTAGGCCTGTTAGTCCCCAGCATCATCCAAACCCCCTAGCACCCACTGGCATTTCGTCGAACAGTTGACGTGCATGCTCTGGGCGCGGCCAGAGCGCGCGTTTTGCACGTCGTCTTGCAGGTCGCCAGCGTCCGCTGCCGCCTCCCGTGCCCGTTCGGCCCCTCCTCACTGCAGCGCCCGACTCCTCCCTCGCCCAGAGCCGCCTGGCCCTCTCTGGCGCCCTCTGGCCACCTGACGCATAGCCGCCACGGCGCTCAGCAACCCCCTGCACGCAGCGCCGCCCGAGCCACCCAGCTCGCCAGCTACTGGGCGGTGCCGCTCGTCCTCTAGTCCTGCCGCCACCCCGGCCATCGCTCTGCGCCCCTAGCTACAGAACGGCGGTCGCCGATGATCTTATCCCCGGCCGCCGCGGAACCGCCATTGGTCGCCTATAAATGGAGAGCCCCGAGCCTCTCCGAACCCTCAGGCATCCTCAAACCATCCTCCTAGAGCTCCCCTAGCTCACAATCGACCAGGGGAGGTCGTCTTCCCCATCTCCGGCCGGCTCGGCCGCCGCCACGTCCGAGTCCATCGCGTCGCAATCAGAGCCTCCCCGGCCCTCCCAACACCATCGCCCGACTCTCCTTCGTCTTGCGGAGCCGCCCACCCTCTCAGCGTCGATCGGGAAGCACCATAACCCAAACCCCCAAACCTCCTGAAGCTGCCGTCCGCCGCAAGGCTCGCCGCCGGCCACTCCCTTCGTCCCCGCCACCCTCTCGACCACCGGGAGGACCGCCTGAGTGGCGGATCCATCCCGCCCTCGAGCCCATGAGGAGCCGCCGTCCGCCGGCGTCGATCGCTGGAGCCCTCGCCTCGGCTCGGACATCGGAGGAAGAAGGCGGGGGACTAGTCAAACCTGACCAGTGGGCCCGCTGGACCCACTGTCAGTGACCCAGCCCCGCCACCACGTGTTTTAAGTGGAGGCGTATTTCCCAGAGTACGTCTTTGATGTGTACCCTTTTCAAAGCGTTTTTCTTTTTTCAGTTTTATTTTAAAAACAGATTTGACCAAAACTTTGACTAGCTCTAAATTTTTAAATATAACTCCAAATGAGTTGATTCTTTTTCCTACCTCCCTCAAATATTGTCTAGTTTATTTTCAGGTTTATTTGAGAAAATTTCAGACAACTTTTTTGTATTGTTTTAAAGCTATGTGTTAATTTGAATAATTTCAAAAATAGGTTTTTGGAGAAGAAGTCAACTTTCAAAAGGCACACCCCACTTGCATACTCTTGAAGGCAAGCATTCTGAACCCTGGCTTAATATTTTTGTGTGTTGGTTGACACGATTATAACACCACCTTAATACGGAGAACTCGTTATTTTATGTGGTGACGCGATCATTTGCACGAATGCATATTGGGGATTTCCTTGCTGTTGGAAATGGACATGCTTGTGATAGTGATCATCCTCGTATGCCCTTCGCGCCTACCGGAAGGGAAACGAGAAGTCTCGATCTTGGGTAGACCCGAGCTTGTCCCTAGTCCCTCGTCGAGACGAGTGTGTCCGATATGGCATGATGGGGTATGATGAGTGGTGATCCTGTCTGTTGGATGAAATATATTCGTTGGGCTAATCATGCAGGGAATACTTAAACCTCCTGAGTCGACCATAGATCGAGTCTTGTTCTAGTAACCCCCATACTTGTTTCGTACTACCACTTGTCCCTGCCGCAGGTAGGGTACGGTTCAGTAAGTTGTAAACCCCTTCTTAGCACACACCGTACAGAGAGGCCATGGTGGAAGATACCGGCTGCATCCGTTAGGCATGCCACCTGGTCCGGGGGCATGGGTTTTTCCAGTACGGACCGAGAGGGGGGCACCCCTTAGAGCGCGCGATATAAATTTGATCCCATGCTATGCGAGGTTGTAGCCTCCCCACTTAGAGTTTTGCTTGACAGGTGCCGTGGGTGATTCCAGACACCGGTAAGTTAAGCTGGTGTGTGCAGGCCAGGCGTGTTTTCAATTAAAAGACCATAGACGGAATTAGTCCCGATGGACTAAAGGAATCCGTTACTCGTGGGTAAAGAGTACACCCTCTGCAGAGGTTAAATCTATTCGAATAGCCGTGTCCATGGTTAAGGACTACTGATGCAGGATGGGTCAAGTGTCGGTCTTAGTGTCGGTCTTGGAGGAGAAACTGTTAAACCGTAACTTGGATCATGACTTGTGACTTGTGATGATCATGATTATTATTTGTTATGGACTAACCCGTTATATTATTTGAATTATCGAGTATCCCTGGGATGGTTCTACCTCCTGGATATTCACTGTGAATATTTATAAGCCCTTTTTGTGTTGTCGCTGAGACGCCCGACTGTGGCATGCTTATTATTTATTTACTTTATAAGCCCTTTATGTGGTGTCGCTCAGATGCCCGACTGTGGCATTCTTGTTGTTTACTTTATAAGCCCTTTATGTGGTGTCGCTCAGACGCCTGACTGTGGCATGCTTATTGTTTACATTATAAGCCCTTTATGTGGTGACGCCCGACTGTGGCATGCTTATTGTTTACATTATAAGCCCTTTTTGTGGTGTCACTGAGACGCCCGACTGTGGCATGCTTATTATTTATTTACTTTATAAGCCCTCTATGTGGTGTCGCTCAGACGCCCAACTGTGGCATTCTTGTTGTTTACTTTATAAGCCCTTTATGTGGTGTTGCTCAGACGCCCGACTGTGTCATGCTTATTGTTTACATTATAAGCCCTTTATGTGGTGTCGCTCAGACGCCCGACTGTGGCATGCTTATTGTTTACATTATAAGCCCTTTATGTGGTGTCGCTCAGACGCCCGACTGAGCCATGCTCGTTATTTACTATCCTTTCGAGGCGTCGCTGCATAATTCGATCGGTGCATTTTATTACTACCCTGTTATTGCATATTCATGTTGTATATAAATAACCTGCTTGCATGCATCAGGGATATTGTTTTATGACTGACGTTGTGAGCATAGAATATTTTAGAGCATGGTTATCGGTTGTTATATTATACCCGTGTTCATAATGTTTGCAAGTACATTCAAAGTACTCACTGGCTTGTCCCTGGCTATTGTCTTGGCCAGATTTCTTGCTTGGAGAGGAGCGTTGCGATGACGTCCCCGGAACCTAAGCAATGGTGATAGCAGCCTCGCGAAGATAGGAGTTAACCTGGTCAGCTGTTCCTGTGGGAAATGGAGTCCCATAATGTTGATGATCCACAAACCGCTTCCGCCATCAACCACTAGAAACCATTTGTTGTACTTAGAGGCCAGAATGGCCTTGTACTACATATTATGTATTTTGCTTGGAATTTCTATATCAAGTTGGTGCCTCATCAGCTAACAGTAATCCTGGGGCTGGTGAGCACAAGGGCCATTTTTCTGGAAATTAATATCCCGAAAATCCGGTCCGGACAAGTAGTGAGCATGTGCTCAGATTGTTTGGGTACTACAATCACTTGAATCAAGTGGGAGTTAATCTTCCAGATAAGATAGTGATTGACAGAGTTCTCTAGTCACTATCACCAAGTTACTAGAACTTCATGATGAACTATAATATGCAAGGGATAACGAAAACGATTCCCAAGCTCTTTGTGATGCCGAAATTGACGAAGGTAGAAATCAAGAAAAACATCAAGTGTTGATGGTTGACAAGACCACTAGTTTCAAGAAAAGGGCAAAGGGAAGAAGGGGAACTTCAAGAAGAACGGCAAGCGAGTTACTGCTCAAGTGAAGAAGCCCAAGTCTGGACCTAAGCCTGAGACTGAGTGCTTCTACTGCAAAGGAACTGGTCACTGGAAGCGGAACTACCCCAAGTATTTGGCGGATAAGAAGGATGGCAAAGTGAACAAAGGTATATTTGATATACATGTTATTGATGTGTAGTTTACTAGTGTTTATAACAACCCCTAAGTATTTGATACTAGTTCAGTTGCTATGATTAGTAACTCAAAACGGGAGTTGCAGAATAAACAGAGACTAGTTAAGGGTGAAGTGACGATGTGTATTGGAAGTGGTTCCAAGATTGATTTGATCATCATCCCAGACTCCCTATACTTTCGGGATTAGTATTGCACCTAAATAAGTGTTATTTGGTATTTGCGTTGAGCATGAATATGATTTGATCATGTTTATTGCAATACGGTTATTCATTTAAGTTAGAGAAAAATTGTTGTTCTGTTTACATGAATAAAAACCTTCTATGGTCATACACACCAACAAAAATGGTTTGTTGGATCTCGATCGTAGTGATACACATATTCATAATATTGAAGCCAAAACATGCAAAGTTAATAATGATAGTGCAACTTATTTGTGGCACTGCCGTTTAGGTCATATTGGTGTAAAGCGCATGAAGAAACTCCATGCTGATGGGATTTTGGAATCACTTGATGCTTGCGAACCATGCCTTATGGGCAATATGACTGAAACTCCGTTCTCCGGAACCATGGAGCAAGCAACTGGCTTATTGGAAATAATACATACTGATGTATGCGATCCGATGAGTGTTGAGGCTCACGGCGGGTATCGTTATTTTCTGACCTTCACAGATGATTTGAGCAGATATGGGTATATCTACTTAATGAAACATAAGTATGAAACATTTGAAAAGTTCAAAGAATTTCAGAGTGAAGTGGAAAATCATCATGACAAGAAAATAAAGTTTCTACGATCTGATCGCGGAGACAAATATTTGAGTTACGAGTTTGGTATTCAATTAAAATAATGTGGAATAGTTTCACAAATTCGCGCCACCTGGAACACCACAGCAAATGGTGTGTCCGAACGTCATAATCGTACTTTATTGGATATAGTGCAATCTATGATGTCTCTTACCGATTTACCACTATCGTTTTGGGGTATGCATTAGAGACAGCTGCATTCACGTTAAAAAGGGCACCATCTAAATCCGTTGAGACGACACCATATGAACTGTGGTTTGGAAAGAAACCAAAGTTGTCGTTTCTTAAAATTTGGGGTTGCAATGCTTATGTGAAAAAGTTTCATACTGATAAGCTTAAAACCCAAATCGGAGACATGTGTCTTCATAGGATACCCGAAGGAGACAGTTGGGTACACCTTCTATCACAGATCCGAAGGCAAGACATTCGTTGCTAAGAATGGATCCTTTCTAGAGAAGGAGTTTCTCTCGAAAGAAGTGAGTGGGAGGAAAGTAGAGCTTGATGAGGTAAATGTACCTGCACCTTATTTGGAAAGTAGTTCATCACAGAAATCTGTTCCTGTGACTACTACACCAATTAGTGAGGAAGTTAATGACGATGATCATGTAACTTCAGATCAAGTTACTACCGAATCTCGTAGGTAAACCAGAGTGAGATCCGCACCAGAGTGGTACGGTAATCCTGTTCTGGAGGTCATATTACTTGACCATGACAAACCTACGAACTATGAGGAAGCAATGATGAGCCCAGATTCCACGAAAATGGCTTGAGGCCATGAAATCTGAGATGAGATCCACGTATGAGAACAAAGTATGGACTTTGATTGACTTGCCCAATGATCGGCGAGCCATTGAGATTAAATGGATCTTCAAGAGGAAGAGGAAGACGGACGATAGTAGTGTTACTATCTACAAAGCTAGAATTGTCGCAAAAGGTTTTCGACAAGTTCAAGGTGTTGACTACGATGAGAGTTTCTCACTCGTATCTATGCTTAAGTCTGTCCGAATCATGTTAGCAATCGCCGCATTTTATGAAACCGGCAAATGGATAAACAAAACTTTATTCCTTAATGGATTTATTAAACAAGAGTTGTATATGATGCAACCAAAAGGTTTTGTCAATCCTAAAGGTGCTAACAAAATATGCAAGCTCCAGCGATCCATCTATGGACTGGTGCAAGCATCTCGGAGTTGGAATATACGCTTTGATAAGCTGATCAAATGATATAGTTTCATACAGACTTACGGTGAAGCCTGTATTTACGAGAAAGTGAGTGGGAGCACTACAACATTTCTGATAAGTATATGTGAATGACATATGTTGATCGGAAATAATGTAGAATTATTCTGCAAAGCATAAAGGAGTGTTTTAAAGGAGTTTTTCAAAGAAAGACCTCGGTGAAGCTGCTTACATATTGAGCATCAAGATCTATAGAGATAGATCAAGACGCTTGATAAGTTTTTCAATGAGTACATACCTTGACAAAATTTTGAAGTAGTTCAAAATGGAGCAGTCAAAGAAAGAGTTACGGCACGTGTTACAAGGTGTGAAATTGAGTAAGACTCAAAGCCTAACCACGGCAGAAGATAGAAAGAGAATGAAAGTCATTCCCTATGCCTTGGCCATAGGTTCTATAAAATATGCCATGCTGTGTACCAGATCTATTGTATGCCCTACACTGATTTTGGCAAGGGAGTACAATAGTGATCTAGGAGTAGATCACTGGACAACGGTCAAAATTATCCTTAGTGGAATAAGGATATGTTTCTCGATTATGGAGGTGACAAAAAGGTTTGTCGTAAAGGGTTATGTCGATGCAAATTTTGATACTGATCCAGATGACTCTAAGTCTCAATCTGGATACATATTGAAAGTGGGAGCAATTAGCTAGAGTAGCTCCGTGCAGAGCATTGTTGACATAGAAATTTGCAAAATACATACGGATCTGAATATGGCAGATCCGTTGACTAAACTTCTCTCACAAGAAAAACATGATCACACCTTAGTACTCTTTGGGTGTTAATCACATAGCAATGTGAACTAGATTATTGACTCTAGTAAACCCTTTGGGTGTTGGTCACTGATACGTCTCCAACGTATATATAATTTTTGATTGCTCCGTGCTATATTATCTACTGTTTTGGACTATATTGGGCTTTATTTACCACTTCTATATTATTTTTGGGACTAACCTATTAACCGGAGGCCCAGCCCAGAATTGTTGTTTTTTGCCTATTTCGTTTAGGAGAAATGTAATATCAAATAGAGTCCAAACGGAATGAAATCTTCGGAAATGTGATTTTCTCATCGGATAAGACCCAGGAGACTTGGACCCTCCGTCAAGAAAGCCACGAGGTGGTCACGAGGGTGGAGGGCGCCCCCCTGCCTCGTGGGCCCCTCGAAGCTCCACCGACGTACTCCTTCCTCCTATATATACCTCGCACCCCAAGCGGTCGAATCTGGGCCAAAAACCTAATTCCACTGCCGCAACTTTCTGTATCCACCAGATCCCATCTTGGGGCCTTTTCCGGAGCTCCTCCGGAGAGGTCCATCATCACGGAGGGCTTCTACATCATCCTAGCCTCTCTGATGAAGTGTGAGTAGTTTACCTCAGACCTTCGGGTCCATAGGTAGTAGCTAGATGGCTTCTTATCTCTTTTTGGATCTCAATACAATGTTCTCCCCCTCTCGTGGAGATCTATTCGATGTAATCTTCTTTTTGCGGTGTGTTTGTTGAGACCGATGAATTGTGGGTTTATGATCAAGTCTATCTATGAACAATATTTGAATCATCTCTGAATTATTTTATGTATGATTGGTTATCTTTGCAAGTCTCTTCGAATTATCAGTTTGGTTTGGCCTACTAGATTGGTTTTTCTTGCAATGGGGGAAGTTCTTAGCTTTGGGTCAATCTTGCGGTGTCCTTTCCCAAAGGATGTAAGGGCAGCAAGGCACGTATTGTATTGTTGCCATCGAGGATAACAAGATGGGGTTTTATCATATTGCATGAAACTATCCCTCTACATCATGTCATCTTGCTTACAGGCGTTACTCTGTTTTTAACTTAATACTCTAGATGCATGCTTTGGATAGCGGTCGATGCGTGGAGTAATAGTAGTAGATGCAGGCATGAGTCGGTCTACTTGTCTCGGACGTGATGCCTATATACATGATCATACCTAGATATTCTCATAACTATGTTCAATCCTGTCAATTGCTCAACAGTAATTTGTTCACCCACCATAGAATACTTATGCTCTTGAGAGAAGCCACTAGTGAAACCTATGGCCCCCGGGTCTATTCTCATCATATCAATCTCCATCACTTTATTATTGCTTCGCTTTTTTACTTTGCCTTTTTCTTTTCACTTTGCATCTCTATACCAAAAATACCAAAAATATTATCTATCATCTCTATCAGATCTCACTCTCGTAAGTGACCGTGAAGGGATTGGCAACCCCTAATCGTGTTGGTTGCATTGAGCTATTGCTTTGTGTAGGTACAAGGGACTCGCGCGTAGCCTCCTACTGGATATATACCTTGGTTCTAAAAAAAACTGAGGGAAATACTTATGCTACTTTGTTGCATCATCCTCTCCTCTTCGGGGAAATCCAACGCAGTGCTCAAGAGGTAGCAAGAAGAATTTCTGGCGCCGTTGCCGGGGAGTCTGCGCAAAAGTCAACATACCAAGTACCCATCACAATCCCTATCTCTCTCATTACATTAGTTGTCATTTGCCTCTCGTTTTCCTCTCCCCCACTTCACCCTTGCCGTTTTATTCGCCCTCTCTTTTTCCGTTTGCCTTTTTCTTGCCTGTTTGTCGCTATGTCTGAAATTGGGGAAGTTATTGCCGATATGGGCGATAATAATATCATAGAAAATTCTGGTGCTCCTGCTGAAGAACCCCCTACCTATCGTACAAAAATATTTCGAATCGGTAGTGGTAATATTATTGGAAAAGGAGTTATTCAAGATTTCTTTACTTGTGCCGGTGCTTTGCCCTCTATGGGCGGTTCTATTCTCCATAGAACTAGCAGTCTTGCGGTTGCTATTGCCATGCTTATCGTTGAACTTGAAAGGCAATTTATGCATATGCACCCATCTATACAAAGAATTTTCCTAGAATTTTCTAATATCGAGCATTCTTCTGTTAAGGGTGCCGCTACTATCTTTTTGGATCATGAGTTCAGATTTATAATAAAAGAAGCCAAAGAAATCTTTGCGCACTATAGGGTGGACGCTGGCCCTCCTCCCATAGAATCTATCCTCTTTGATCAAGAAGAAATTACGCGCTTTCAATCTCTTGACTATGTTGCTTTCAATGAAAACCTTAGAAAAAAGGTGCCTACCAATGTTTTAATTGATAGAATCTCTGAACTTAATGATGATTTGGCTATTCGAAATAATGAGCTAGGATGCACTCTTGAGTTTGGGCTCACAAGGTTCTGTCAAAAGAATGCTTATAATGATGAATTGGTTGTTCAATACAAAGGGCCGAAAGAGGAACCTATACCTCCTAAAATTGATCTTGGGGACTTTTGTCCTGTTAAATTTAGCCATTTTGATTACTTTTGCTTGCCTCAAAGAAAACTTGCTGCCGAACGTAGAGAATATGAAATGAGTTTCACCGATCTATCTTATTACTACGGCACTACCTAGATCTATCCTTGCTTTTATGCCTAGCTAGGGGCGTTAAACGATAGCGCTTGTTGGGAGGCAACCCAATTTTATTTTAGTTTTTTGTTTTTTGCTTCTGTTTAGGAATAAATAATACATCTACCTTCTGTTTAGATGTGGTTTTATGTTTTATTTAGTGTTTGTGCCAAGTTAAACCTATAGGATCTTCTTGGATGATAGTTATTTGATCTTGCTGTAATTTCCAGAAACTTTCGGTTCACGAAAACAATTATTAAAATTCACCAGAACGTGATAAAATACTGATTCGAATTGATGCTGATCAATAAACAAATTTCCTAGGTCGTCCCATTTTGGCTGAATTTTTGGAGTTCCAGAAGTTTGCGTTAGTTACAGATTACTACAGACTATTCTGTTTTTGACAGATTCTGTTTTTCGTGTGTTGTTTGCTTATTTTGATGAATCTATGGCTAGTAAAATAGTTTATAATCCATAGAGAAGTTGTAATACAGTAGGTTTAACACCAATATAAATAAAGAATGAGTTCATTACAGTACCTTGAAGTGGTCTTTTGTTTTCTTTCGCTAACGGAGCTCACGAGATTTCTGTTGAGTTTTGTGTTGTGAAGTTTTCAAGTTTTGGGTGAAATCTTTTGATAGATTATGGAACAAGGAGTGGCAAGAGCCTAATCTTGGGGATGCCCATGGCACCCCCAAGATAATCCAAGGATCCCAAAAAGTCAAAGCTTGGGGATGCCCCGGAAGGCATCCCCTCTTTCGTCTACTTCCATCGGTAATTTTACTTGGAGCTATATTTTTATTCACCACATGATACGTGTTTTGCTTGGAGCATCTTGTGTTATTTGTGTCTTTGTTTGTTAGTGTGCCACAATCATCCTTGATGTACACACCTTTTTAGAGAGACATACATGATTTGGAATTTGATAGAATACTCTATGTGCTTCACTTATATCTTCTGAGCTATATAGTTTTGCTCTATGTGCTTCACTTATATCTTTTGAGCTTTATAATTTTGCTCTAGTACTTCACTTATATCTTTTAGAGCACGGTGGTGGATTTGTTTTATAGAAACTATTGATCTCTCATGCTTCACTTAGATTATTTTGAGAGTCTTTAATAGCATGGTAATTTGCTTAATAATAATATGCTTGGTATTCAAGATTTGTAAAACTTTCTTTTGAGTGCGTTGAATACTGAGAAAAGATTGATGCTTGATAATTGTTTTGAGATATGAAGATGGTGATATTAGAGTTATGCTAGTGGAGTAGTTGTGAATTTGAGAAAATACTTGTGTTAAAGTTTGTGATTCCCGTAGCATGCACGTATGGTGAACCGTTATGTGATGAAGTCGGAGCATGATTTATTTATTGATTGTCTTCCTTATGAGTGGCGGTCGGGACGAGCAATGGTCTTTTCCTACCAATCTATCCCTCTAGGAGCATGCGCGTAATAGTTTGCTTTGATAACTTCTAGATTTTTGCAAGAAATATATGAGTTCTTTACGACTAATGTTGAGTCCATGGATTTTACGCACTTTCCATCCTTCCACCATTGCTAGCCTCTCTAATACCGCGCACCTTTTGCCGGTATCATACACCCACCATATACCTTCCTCAAAACAGCCACCATACCTACCTACCATGGCATTTCCATAGCCATTCCGAGATATATCGCCATGCAACTTTCCACCGTTCCGTTTATTATGACACGCTCCATCATTGTCATATTGCTAGCATGATCATGTAGTGGACATCGTATTTGTGGCAAAGCCACCGTTCATAATTCTTTCATACATGTCACTCTTGATTCATTGCATATCCCGGTACACCGCCGGAGGCATTCATATAGAGTCATATTTTGTTCTAAATATTGAGTTGTAATTGTGGAGTTGTAAGAAAAATAAAAAGTGTGATGATCATCATTTTTAGAGCATTGTCCCAAGTGAGGAAAGGATGATGGAGACTATGATTCCCCCACAAGTCGGTATGAGACTCCGGACGAAAAAAGAAAAAGAAAAAAAGAGGCCAAAAAAAGAGAAATAAAAGGCCCAAATAAAAAATGAGAGAAAAAGAGAGAAGGGACAATGTTACTATCCTTTTACCACACTTGTGCTTCAAAATAGCACCATGATCTTCATGATAGAGAGTCTCTCATTTTGTCACTTTCATATACTAGTGGGAATTTCTCATTATAGAACTTGGCTTGTATATTCCAATGATGGGCTTCCTCAGAATGCCCTAGGTCTTCGTGAGCAAGCGAGTTGGATGCACACCCACTTAGTTTCTTTTGTTGAGCTTTCATATACTTATAGCTCTAGTGCATCCGTTGCATGGCAATCCCTACTCACTCACATTGATATCTATTGATGGGCATCTTCATAGCCCGTTGATATGCCTAGTTAATGTGAGACTATCTTCCCCTCTTTTTGTCTTCTCCACAACCACCATTCTATTCCACATATAGTGCTATATCCATGGCTCACGCTCATGTATTGCGTGAAGATTGAAAAAGTTTTGAAAATGTCAAAAGTATGAAACAATTGCTTGGCTTGTCGATGCAGACGCGTAGCCCGACATCCTCGCCTGGATGGGGAGCTGCGCC
The DNA here is from genome assembly GCA_021605145.1 of Aegilops bicornis. Classification (NCBI taxonomy): domain Eukaryota; kingdom Viridiplantae; phylum Streptophyta; class Magnoliopsida; order Poales; family Poaceae; genus Aegilops; species Aegilops bicornis. The sequence goes on from CM038669.1 coordinate 441,543,607, forward strand.
TCGTGAGCGGCGGTCGCCACACATGGCCCTTGTGTCTTGCAGTTCCTGAGTGGTCTTGGTGATGAACTCCTGAGTGGTGGGCATCCCTGCCCTGTGTTCTCCTGAGGGAAACATTGAAGGAAATATGCCCTAGAGGCAATAATAAAGTTATTATTTCTTTCCTTATATCATGATAAATGTTTATTATTCATGCTAGAATTGTATTAACCGAAAACATAATACATGTGTGAATACATAGGCAACCAGAGTGTCACTAATATGCCTCTACTTGACTAGCTCGTTAATAGAAGATGGTTATGTTTCCTAACCATAGACATGAGTTGTCATTTGATTAATGAGATCACATCATTAGGAGAATGATGTGATTGACATGAACCATTCCGTTAGCTTAGCACCCGATCGTTTAGTATGTTGTTATTGCTTTCTTCATGACTTATACATGTTCCTATGACTATGAGATTATGCAACTCCGTTCTGGGAGGAACACTTTGTGTGCTACCAAACGTCTAACGTAAATGGGTGATTATAAAGGTGCTCTCTGTGTGTCTCTGAAGGTATATGTTGGGTTGGCGTATTTCGAGATTAGGATTTGTCACTCCGATTGTCGGAGAGGTATCTCTAGGCCCTCTCAAGAATGCACATCACATAAGCCTTGCAAGCATTGCAACTAATAAGTTAGTTGCGAGATGATGTATTACAGAACGAGTAAAGAGACTTGCCGGTAACGAGATTGAACTAGGTATTGAGATACCGACGAATGAATCTCGAGCAAGTAACGTACCGATGACAAAGGGAACAACGTATGTTGTTATGCGGTCTGACCGATAAAGATCTTCGTAGAATATGTGGGAGCCAATATGAGCATCCGTGTTCCGCTATTGGTTATTGACCGAGACGTGTCTCGGTCATGTCTACATAGTTCTCGAACCCGTAGGGTCCGCACGCTTAACGTTATGATGACAGTTATATTATGAGTTTATATGTTTTGATGTACCGAAGGTTGTTTGGAGTCCCTGATGTGATCACGGACATGACGAGGAGTCTCGAAATGGTCGAGACATGAAGATTGATATATTGGAAGCCTATGTTTGGATATCGAAAGTGTTCCGGGTGAAATCGGGATTTTACTGAGTACCGGAGGTTACTGTAACACCCCAGAACTTAATGGGCCTTAGTGGGCCTTGGTGGAAGAGAGGAGAGGCAGCCAGGGCAGGGCCGCGCGCCCCTCCCCCCTAGTCCGAATAGGACAAGGAGAAGGGGGTGGCGCTCCCCCTTTCCTTCCTCCCCTCCACCTCTTCACCCTCTCTCTCCTAGTCCAACATGGAAAAGGGGGGAGTCCTACTCCCGGTAGGAGTAGGACTCCTCCTGGCGCGCCTCTCCCCTTGGCCGGCCGCACCCCCCCTTGCTCCTTTATATACGGGGCGGGGGCACCCGCAGATGTAACAATTGATCAGTTGATCTTTAGCCGTGTCTGGTGCCCCCCCACCATAGTCCACCTCGATAATACTATAGCGATTGCTTAGGCGAAGCCTGCGTCGGTAGAACATCAACATTGTCACCATGCCGTCGTCTTGGCGAAAATCTCCTCAATACTCGGCTGGACCCGGAGTTCGAGGGACGCCATCGGGCTGAACGTGTGTTGAACTCGGAGGTGCCGTCGTTCGGTACTTGATCGGCCGGATCGTGAAGACGTACGACTACATCAACCGCGTTGTGCTAACGCTTCCGCTTTCGGTCTACGAGGGTACATGGACAACACTCTCCCCTCTCGTCGCTATGCATCACCATGATCTTGTGTGTACGCAGGAATTTTTTTGAAATTACTACGTTCCCCAACAAACATGCCGCGAAGCACGCCTCCAAGTGGTGCCCAAGCGCCTCCCTCGTGAGGTTGGCAAGGTCTGAGGCCCTCCAGAAGAGAGACCCCAAGCCCTGCCCGAGGAGGGCGCCGGGCTCGCCTTCCTATGCGATGGAGGGAGGCGCCCCTGGAGCGGGCGCTTATCCTGTAGAGGTTCTAGTTATGACGCCATCCTCCTGAGATCCTGCACAGCGCAACTGCTTCTTCTTCTTGGGGAGGGCCTCAGGAGGGCACTCGCCTTTGCTGTCGGGGTCATCGATTGCTGCAGCTTGGAAGGCACGCTCGAGGGAGAATACCGCATCTCTTTCTTTGCATGCGACCGTGATGATTCCGCCGCTTCCCGGCATCTTGAGAATGTTGTAGCCGTGGTGCGTGACCGCCATGAACTTGGCCAGGGCTGGATACCCAAGGATGGCGTTGTATGGCAGGCGGATGTGTGCGATATCGAAGTCGATGAGCTCGGTGCGGTAGTTCTTGCGTTCCCCGAAGGTGACAGGCAGGCGGACCTGCCGTATCGGTGTGGTGGAACTATCGGTCACTCCTGAGAAAGGCTTGGTAGGCTGAAGTTGGTCATATGGGACTTGGAGGTTGTCGAACGTGTCGATGGACAGGACGTTGAGCCCTGCGCCACCGTCGATGAGGGTCTTGGTGACTTGTACGTTGCTGATGACTGGTGAGCAAAGCATCGGGAGGGCGCCAGTGGTGGCTGCGCACTTGAGCTGGTCTGCCGAGTTGAAGATGATGGTGCACTGGGACCACCTGAGTGGGCGCGTGCCCTCGAGCTTAGGGAGGACTGCATTCACTTCACGAGCAAACTGTTTGAAGATGCGCTGCGAGGCTGGGGCCTGGGCTCTGCCCAAGATGCAGGCTATAGTACATGGCTCCTAGAAGCCCGCAGCCCCCTTGTTCTGATGGTGGTTGTCGTTCCTTCTTGGCGGTGGCGGCAGCGGGGGAAGACCGGCGTTGCCCTGAGGACGGTCCTCGCGAGGCTGGTCCCTCCAGGTGCCCTCACGAGGATGATCTTGCCAGCAGTCCTCACGAGGTCGGTCGCGCCACTCTTGGCATGGGCCACGGTCGTCCCAGCATCCGCCACCGCGTCCTCCTCCTCGGCCGTAACCCCGGTCTCTGCGCTCGGGGCGTCGACCGAAGCATCCTTCGCGAATGGCTCTGAGCTCTTGACAGTCACTGGTGTTGTGGGTGTTCAGGTTGTGGAAGGCGCAGAACGGTCGGCTGTTCTTGGACGACTTGGGCTGGTCCCTGCCTCGCTTGGTGTCTGGCTCCGCTGCGAGCACTGCTGCTTCCTTGCGCTTCCCGTCCTTGGCCTTGGCCTTCTTCTCCTCTGCGCCCGCAGCTGGCAGCTCGAGGAGGGAGAGGCGCCCTCCTCAGCTCTTGCGCACTTGGTCGCCAGGTTGAACAATTCCTGACATGTGCACAACTCCTCGTGGATAGCGAGCTCCTCCTTCATCTTGATGTCGCGGATGCCGTCAGAGAACGCGGAGATGATGGCCTCGTCCGTGACCTTGGGAATCTTGAGGCAGGTGTTGCTGAAGCGCTGGATGTACTTCTGGAGGGTCTCTCTTGGTTGTTGCTTGATGCAACGCTGGTCACCCGCGGCCGGCGGGCGGTCGCGAGTGCCCTGGAAGTTGGCGATGGAGCGGTCGTGCATCTCGTCCCAGGAGGAGATCGAGCCATGCGGCAGGTTCAGGAGCCAGGAGCGGGCACCATCCTTCAGAGCCATAGGGAACCAGTTCGCCATGACTTTCTCGTCGCCGTTGGCCGCTTCGATGCTCAGCTCGTAGAGCTGCAGGAACCCTGCGGGGTCGAGGGTGCCGTCGTAGCGAGGAGGCAGATCCGGCTTGAACTTGCCCGGCCAGGCGACGCTACGCAGCTCAGGGGTGAAGGCACGGCAGCCGACCGTGGTTGTCGGGGCCTGTCTCGGAGGTGGAGCTTGGTCTTGACGAGGCCCGCGTGCCGCCACAGCGGGTGGCGCGCGGTCTTGGCGAGGTGGCGCGAGAAGCGCATGTGCAGCTTCTCGCGGCCGAGGAATTTCTTGGCAGCTTCTCTCTTCGCGCGCGGGCACTGGGCGTGGTGGATCGCGCCGTGGGGCCGCGCGCCTTGGCACCAAGGCACCGTCTTGGGGCAGAGGTGGTGGAGGCGCTCCATGAGCCACGTCGCCCGTGGCTGGCGGAGGGCGAGGCAGAGAAAGGGACGGCGCCGGGGAGCCCCCTGCGGCGCGGACGAGCTCGGCGACGCGGTCGAGCCAGTCCTCGTAGAGGTCGTCGACCGGGCGGTAGCGCAGGAGCTCGTTCGCCATGAGGAGCGCGGCCTGCGCGTCCATGGGAGCGCGACGTGCGTGGGACAAGGAACCAGCTAGGGTCAGCGATGGAGTGGCGTTGCGGCCGTCCCGCCGCACCGATGGGTGCAGCGAGGACGCTTGCTACTCGTTCCTCACTGGGCCGGTGGTGGCGTTGGCGGCAGGAGACGGAGAACGACGAGGTGTCCCGCCGACAGGAGCCGTCTGAGCAACGCGGGCGGTGAGGGCAGCTCGGTGGTCAGCTCGAGCGCGGCGTGCGTCCGCCATGGAGACAACGGAGCGACGGAGCGCTGATCGACGGGAGGGAAGCTATGGTGCACCCCTACCTGGCACACCAAATGTCGGATGCGGGGTTCCGGCAAAACCCTTAAGGTTTGAACTCTGGGGTGCGCACGAAGTTCTTTCCCTCCTACCGATCTACGCCCTAGCTCACTAAGATCTCACGGACGGACTCGACGAACTCATAACACAGAAAGACACACGATTTATACTGGTTCGGGCCACCGTTGTGGTGTAATACCCTACTCCAGTGTGTGCTGGTGGATTGACTCTTGGGCTGATGAAGAACAATACAAGTGGAAGAACAGCCTTCTGAGGTTGAGGTGCTCTTGTGCTTGGCTAACTTGTGTGGGTGAGGACCCGATGCCCCCTACTGTGGTGGCTAGTTCTACTTATATAGGCCATGGTCCTCTCCCCAAATATTGAGCGGGAAGGGAGCCAAGAACGGCAGGCAATTTGAAAGGGGACAACTAGTACAAGCTATCCTGACAAAAGTGGTCCTCGCCTGCAAAAGGCTCTGGCGGTGACGCTGCCTTGGGCTCCATGGTGACCTCCGTCTTGCCGTCCTGCTGGTCTTGATCTCGTTGCACTGATATGGAAACCTTTGCCTGATGCCTCGGTACTCCGCGCCTGCGCTTGCTTCCTTAGCACCAAAGGGGAAACAAGGGCTGCCGGGCAGCTGGCGCTCCCTTTGGTGTCGATCGTCATGGCTCACGTCACGAGAGCCTCGCGAGGTTCGCCCCGCCTTGATATCTCCGCTCCTCGTGAGCCTGCCTAGAGAGGCCGCTCCTGAGGGGGTCCTGCGTCGTCCGCCTCGTGAGGCTTGGCCCCTCACGAGGGTCTTGAATGCCTTGTTGATGAAGATGGGCCGTACAGGCCTGCTAGCAAAGCCACGCCGTGGGCCGCAGGCAAGAAAGTCTGGGGACCCCCTTCCCAGAACGCTGACAGTGTTATGTGAACGTTGACTACATGACACTTCACCATTGTTTGGGCCTAGGGGAAGGCATTGGGAAGTAATAATTAGATGATGGGTTGCTAGAGTGACAGAAGCTTAAACCCTAGTTTATGTGTTGCTTCGTAAGGGGCTGATTTGGATCCACATGTTTCATGCTATGGTTAGGTTTACCTTAATTCTTCTTTCGTAGTTGCAGATGCTTGTGAGAGGGGTTAATCATAAGTGGGATGCTTGTCCAAGGAAGGGAAATACCCAAGCACCGGTCCACCCACATATCAAATTATCAAAGTAACGAACGCGAATCATATGAGCATGATGAAAACTAGCTTGACGATAATTCCCATGTGTCCTCGGGAGCGCTTTTCTTTATATAAGAGTTTGTCCAGGCTTGTCCTTTGCTACAAAAAGGATTGGGCCACCTTGCTGCACCTTCTTTACTTTTGTTACTTGTTACCCGTTCCGAATTACCTTATCATAAAACTATCTGTTACCGATAATTTCAGTGCTTGCAGAGAATACATTACTGAAAACCGCTTGTCATTTCCTTCTGCTCCTCGTTGGGTTCGACACTCTTACTTATCGAAAGGACTACGATAGATACCCTATACTTGTGGGTCATCACCCATGGAGGCTGGAGGAGGTCGACGGTGGAGATGAACAGTATCCAGTGGAGTCCCGTTTTGCGGTACACTACACCCCTCGCGATGAACAGGACCCCCGTTTCGACCGTAGTGCTCCAACACAAGTCCGTTTCCTCCATTTTGTGGTACGCCACACCCCTCCCGGTCAACAGGACCCCGTTTCGACCATAGGAGGTCCAAGAGAAGTCTGTTTCCTCTGTTTTGCGGTAAGCCGGACCCCTCCCGATGAACAGGATCCCGTTTCGACCGCGGCCGGTCGAACACAAGGTTGTTTCCTCCGTTCTGCGGAATGCCAGGCCTCGTTTTGATCGTCTATTCCATCCAAACCGGTTGGCTCCCAATGAACACGACGTATTCCGTTGCCTCCCGATGAACACGATGCGTTCCGTAGCCTCCCCATGAACACGACGACAACGCAGTTTCTCCATTCCGACCCAGCCATGTACACGAGCCATGGTCGTACTTATATATGCACGAGTAGGCGTTTGAGACCCCGCCCGTATGTACGTACGTGGCCGTATTTTTTCTTTCTTGCACCCTGGCTGTACGTACGTGTACATGCTATGTGTGCGCCTCTACTACGACACGTGCACGCCTCTACTACGATACGTGCCCTTCCTTACACGGCCATGGTTCATCGCTGCAGCCTGCAGACAGACCGATCGACCAGTATATACGTACACGTTCGCGACCAGAATGACAACGCTACGTACGCTTCGACTAGGTGGGTCCCAACTGTCAGGCACTTCCTTGCATGCGAAGATGTAGCTGGTGGATCCCATCAGTCAGGGGGGAAACATTTTTTTTGCCCGTAATATGGACGCACTTCCTTGCGTGCGAAGATGTAGCTGGTGGGTCCCAGCAGTCCGGGAGGAATTTTTTTCGTGAAATACGGCGGCCCGTCCGGTGGGTCCCTGCTGTCAGGTGGAGGAATCATTATTTTCCGCGTAACAAGGAGGCACTTCCTTGCTGCTGCCGTGGACCCAACTGTCAGCCTCTCCACGCATAGTACTCTTTCGTTGGAAGTCGTTTGTTGACCACATTGACCATGCCGCGCCGAGAACACCAAGGCAATGGACGACGGCGAGGTCTAGGAAGGGGACGACGCGGAGCCTGGGAAGACGCGACAGTGGATAGCCACGCGGAGAGGAGTACGAGGGTTCACTGGTTCGACTGCGGTGTGAGGCTGCTGTCGCCATAGAATAACAGGGGGTGTGGGTGAGTAGAGGGATGGCCTGGCCAGCGGTGGGAGTAGTAGGGGGCGGTGAGGCCTCCGTGGCAAAGACCCGCCACCACGGGAGGCGAGGAGCAAAGCGGCATGACCGGTCTTTGCTTTGGGCGGCTGGAGCAAGAAGACCAGAGGTTGAAGAAGCACTACAGTCGTTGGATGGACATTGTACGGTCACTGGAGCTAGAATCGTTCATATTGACTAAGTTGACAAAGCCCTCCGTTCGCGTCAACTTAGTGGGCCCACAAGTCAGCCTCCCATATGGTGGGTCCCAGCTAGCAGGGGGAGTATTCATTTTTTTTGCGTAATAAGGAAGCACTTCCTTGCGTGCGAAGATATAGCTGGTGGGTCTGAGCTGTCAGCGGCGGGAACGTATTTTTCGCGAAATACAGAGGCCCTTCTGGTGGGTCCCAGATGTCAGGTGGAGGAATCATTATTTTGCGTGTAATAAGGAGGCATTTCCTTGTGTGCGGCCGTGGACCCAGCTGTCAGCCTCTCCACGTATAGTCCACTTCCGACGGATGTTGTTCGTTGACCATGTTGACCATGCCGAGCCGAGAGCACCAGGGCGGTGGACGACGGCGAGGCCTACAAAGGGAACGACACGAAGCCGGGGAAGACACGTCAGTGGCTGCCCACGCGGTGGGGAGTACGAGGGTTGATCGTTTGGCGTACCGTCATTTGGAAAATAACAGGAGGTGTGGGTGAGTAGAGGGATAGCCAGGCCAGGGATGCGAGTATGGTGGGGCCGTGAGGCCTGCCCGGCAACACAGCCGGCCATGGGAGGCGGGAGCAGGCGGTTCCGCCAGTGCTGGTTTGGACGGCTGAAGTAGGAAGATCAGAGACTGAAGAAGCACGATTGCCGTTAGATTGACATCTAACGGTCTGACGCTGGTAGAGTCAATTGTTGACTAAGTTTCTTTTTTTAAGAAACCTTGTGTACACATGAACTTTGTAGGCCCACAAGTCAGCCTCCAATCTGTGGCAGACAACATAGAGCCCATTTGCTTTTTTTAATAATGCAGCCCATTTGCTAATTCTTAAGTAATTTATCACAACCCATTTTCACCCCAGGACCACGGTCAAAAAGTTCAACCTTATTTTGCATATTCTGGTGGAGTCCGAACTGTTGTAATCCCGAAATGATAAACATTTTTTTAAGAACTTATTGATTTGCCAGAAAAATCGTTTTGTTTTTGTAAGCAAACAAGACGTGGGACAATTGAGTTGGTTTAAGGGAAAACTAGTGGTAAAAATATCAAGCTGGGAGGAAAACAACAACAAAAATAAGGATGTAAATATGAAAGGGAACTTTATGTATTTTCAATATAATGATACGTGTATATGAACTAGTAAAACTATAGGTAGAGATTAGAAAACGGAAGTAGGACATGGCATTTCAAGAGGAAAATAGAACTGGGTTGTGTGTTTGATTAAGTAAAAAAACTGCCAGCGGATGTTGTAAGACAAAATATAACTAACGCTGGCTGGCCAAAGGCCAGTAGATACCTGCTGGATCTTTGTGCCCCATTGTCGTCATGGGCTGCGCCTGTTAAAAAAAACCAAGCCTGTGCAGTCTACAACCCAGTTGAAACTTGCTCGACCTGAAAAAACAATATACCTGCTCAATAAATGAGAGAATTCTGCAAGTACGCATCGATAAGCTGGGATGCAGCAGGTATATTGTTTTTTCATCATGATAATAAGTGCATGCACTTGTTTCAAAAAAATTAGAGAACTGGGAATTCGAACGGCAGGTGCTTATGCTACCCATCAAATAAAAACCAGCTGCCTGAAAATTCATTTCAAAACAAATGATTCAGCTTTATATCCATATCGACCCTCGGCATGGTGGTTGGAAGCAAATGCCAAGTTCATACCGAAAGATCGTTAACAACAATACAAATTTGCGGACGACAAGGTAGTACAAGCACCAATTCCAAACTAACTTATAATCTTTTTAGTCCTGGCCCTAGTGTTCGTCTGGTAGAAAATCTTGCAGAGGACCAGCTCCCGCTCCTTGTCTTGCTCCAGGTCCCCGAGGTGGTACTAGTGCATCACCCAGCTTGGTCCTCTGCTGGTCGGTTTTTGTTGGTGTGCAGCACGTAACCTTTTTGCTGCCCGTCGCCGGCCGTTGACCATCACCGCAAGGTATTGCCGGTCTTGTGCCACATCACAGGCATGCCGCACTGACCGTATCTTGCGACACATCCACGTGCCCCTTTTGAACGCCCTAGAATTGCGCTGGAAGAAATGCTTGCTTAGGCCACTCAGTGTGATACCTGCAGTATTGTTGAATACATGTTTTAGTGTACGTAGTTGGCATTTTAATAACATATTTGGCATGTTGCAGTCACTTGTGTCACTTTTATTAACTGTCAAATTGTAATTGCTTCACTAGGTCTGCGTCTAAAAAGAAAAATAGAGCCATAAACAAAGGAATATGTTTGTGCAAGTAGACGTCCGATCGGTGTCTTACCTGGAAGTTTCTCAGGATGGGTGTAGCATATGCCGTGCTCGCTGTCGATGGTTGGTATGAACAAATCAATGAGAGGGTGAGATCTCGCGCTGTCAGCACTCACTTTGGCCTCAAGGTGCTCGATCAGATCCTGATCTGTGGGATCGAACTTGAGGCCAGCCGGCAGCACCAGCCAATCCTTCTTGGAGTTGCATCGGTTAATTCCAGTTATATGGTACTCAGTGTATGATCAATCGACTGTTTTAAGTGAATGATGAAAGATTTCGACACATAAGTAGTAGTACTCCAAATCTGAAGTCCACAATACTCGAACACGCCGTCGGGATTCTTGTGTCACCTCACGCGCAGCGTGTTTTCACGTCAATTCAATGTGAGGACATGATGAATTATTTGACCGATGTATACTAGTACTGCTACTATACTACTTACTAGTCGTATTTAGTGTCACATTTTAATCATAGGTTTAACTAACAAAATTTCAATGCATGCCACCGAAAATTATTCCATTGAAAACTATGTTCAAATACGAATAAAACGATATAATTTTTAGTGACATGCATTAACATTTAGTTAGTGAAATTTATGGTCAAAATTTGACACAAATTATGAAGGGATAGGCTACATGAGTAATAGAAAATATAATTTTCCCATTGGATAACACTTCCACCAACAAATACGCACTTAAAGCCTAATTGTATATATATAGGAGGCGCGCGGTGTTCCTGAACTCCCGAACAGTACAGCCAAGAAACACCAACACGATCCATTCAGAAACAAAAAACACCCCCGCGATTCCCACCTTCTCGCACCTACCCCGCCCCCAACCATCACCTCCGCCGCCGCCCCGCCCCCAACCGGCGCCGCCGCCCTCGCCCCGCCCCCAGCGGACGTCGCCTCCTCCCGACCACCGGATCCGCCGCCACCCGCGGTGGCCAACTCCCCCGCTAGGGATCCGCTGGGGAGCACGGCGGCCTGATCCCGTGCCGCGGCCAACCACCTCCCACTTCGCCCACCACTGTGGCAGCCGTCGGCAGCCTTCCATCAGCGCTGGAGCTAGCCCGCCTGGATCCGACCCCTAACAGCCGCCCCCGGCGCTGCCCCACGCCTGGGTTCGGCCGCCACGTCGACCCGCGCCTGGATCCGACCGATGCGCCGTACCCGCCCCTCGATCAGGCCACCGTCAGCACCCTCGTCCCTGCACACGAGCGCTGGCGTCCACCGCCAGCCCCCAAGCGCGCCACCCAGGGCCACCATCCCCAGACACCGTCCTTCGTCGTTGGCGCACCATGGACTTCTTCCTCTTCTGCCTAGAACTTCTTCATCATTGGTGCTTGCGTGCGCACGACAGCCACATGTGGTGTGAGGAGAAGCCAAGCTAAAAGAAGAAAACACTTTCTTCACATGCGTGTGCACGCAAGATAGGCATAGAGAAGTTTGGAGCCGCCGACCCCAACAGCGGAACAGCAGCTATGATCGAGGTGATTCTTGTGTTATAACATATGTTCTCAGCAATCCAGTAAGTTGTTCTTTCCTCTGAACTATGCATCATGGCATAATACAGTAATCCTGACTGCTCCTTCTGATTAACGGAGTTGACTTATCAGCAGAAATCTTGAACAATATGATCATCTCTGCTTCTGGACATGTTGTTAACTTCACTCCCTGTCCATCTAGTTAGCGCAAAGGTTTTCTGTGCTGCAAAAGCAAGGATGGAGGCCTCGAAGGATCATCATTTTCTATAGCTGGGATGCAGAAGAGTATGGATTGGTAAGTGGATCTCTCTTCCAGCACCAAATTCGTTTGTTATACATAAGTAGGCACCTTAAAAGCAGCTGCAATGGTGATCACAATTTACGTTTATGCAGACATGATCAAATGAATGGGTTGAAGAAAAGAGGAAGATGCTTTCCTCGAGGGGTGTTGCATATCTGAATATCGATTTTCAGTAGTCGGTCCGGTTTTACTCCCATCTAGAGCTCCCCAACTTGATGGACTACTATTGGAAACAATTAAACTGGTACGCATATTGTTTGACATGTAAAACTGGTATAGATATAGATGAATATGAGTGTATGGAAAACATGTATGTAGACATTGAGAAAGTTCAGTATTGTTCCGTGCAGATCATTTCTTTTTAGGTCATCCCAGTCCAGCCTTGCAGTGGGTAGGAAGGTCGAGCCCATCGCAAGCTGCAGTCCACGGTAGTCACCCGGTCCCGCCTCCTTCATCACCATGCTTGTGGCAGGTGACCTCATTGATGTCTGAAGTTGCTCCTTCCCGCTGTCATTAAACTGAATCCAGATCAAAGCATTGATCCCTCCCCCTGTCCAGTCTTGTATTTGTTCTCTAAGTGATTTTGATTGATGTCTGAAGTTCAACTATATCTGTGGGTGCAAAACACTTGTGCTTTTGGTGGTGTGTGGTGGAAATAAACTACAGATTTTGGTCAACATGATTTTTTTCTCTAGCACTCTCTCTAACTCGCTTAGCCAAAGCATGGTTGTGCTTGCTTATGTGGTTTTTACCATGAACACAGACTTCAATGACACAGAAAACAGGTTAAAAATGGAGGTCGAGCGACTGTGATGTCCAACTTCAGCGTGTAGCACGGCGCGACTGCGCCTCCCCAATATCCTATCTGTGAACTTTTTTTATCTCTAATCACGACTGTGATGTGCTGGACTTGTTACAATTCTAAGATTGCGGCAGAATCGATTGATTTTCTGTTCCTCTTCAACAGATCAGAAGTTCAAGTTGTTCTGGTAGCGCGGGCGAACATGCACCCTCCACTCTGTTGTGTGTGAGAAGGCACATGGGTAAGTGGCCTAGGCAGAGATTGAGATGCACTGAACTTCTTCGACTAGGTCATGGTGGAGCAGCCCCTGCTCTAGTTCTCTCATTGGCTCGGCCTGTTCTTGGTGGAATTGGTCAACAGGGAACAACAGGTCGGCTTGTACGCGGCTAATGATAGTTCAGTTACAGGGAAAACAACAAGTCGGATTGTGCGCGACCTACTAATAGAGTAAAATTGCTGCTGCTGCTGCGTTAAAGATGGCCCCAAATGAAGCACGATCTAGCCGCTGTACTACTTGTTCTACTGTACATTGTGCCTTTTGTTTGGTGGATCAGCTACTGTTTTGCTACCTTTGGGCATCGGCTGCTACATCACATGGATCCATGGAGAAGAAAAATGGATAAGAGAGAGATGATGCGGTAGTTAGAAAATACAAATAGGAGAGGACAAGAGCAACCTTGTGGTGGAAAACACCCAACATTCGCACCTTTAGCAAGATGGACACGAAAAAACAATGGTTACATTTTTCAGACATAGAAAGACTAACGTTTCTTGACTATGATATACTCCTATATATATAAGAGCTCCAGAATTGTGATTACGAGATGGATCAAAGTAAGGTACACAAATATATGATGCATCTAGAAAATAACTTTCTTTTGCATCCATTTTGTTCGAAAAAAGTGAACACCTGAAGTTCAAATATTAAACGTGAGGCAGAGAAAAGTTAAAAAGATCTAGTGGTCAAATTAAAATAAAACATATGAAGTAGAAAAAACTTAATAAGAAAATACAAAACTTGAGAAGAAAAATAAGGGAATAGTTCTATCTTAAAAATTAAAAAGTCACGAAACCCCTGAGGGTTTACCGAAAAAAATGGGTCGATGTTTATTTAAGAAGTAATGGATTTCCTCAATTTTAAAAAAAACCTAGAAGTTCAAATTTAAATAAAGAGAAGTTCAATGTTTCTTAAAAATCCAAGAAGGTCAAACTAAAAAGCAGAGTAGTTCAAAAAGTTTATAAAAAAGGGTTTTCCCTGTTTCTAAAAAAACTTGGAAGTTCAAATTTAAATAATGAAGAAGGTAAAAAAACTAGATGTTCAAATTTAAAAAGCGAAGAGGTTAGATGTTTATTACAAAACTCGGATTTCTCCAATTACCAAAAGGTTCAAAGTAAAAAAATTGAGAAGTTTGATGTTCATATACGAAGGAAAAAAGCGTCATGTAGAAAATGTTAACTCTTGACGTTCAAATTTAATATAATAGAGATTTCGAAGAAACTGTTACATGTGTACAAAGAAAAATAGTTTGATGTTTGTAACAAAAACCTAGAAGTTCAATTTGAAATAACCGAAATGGTCAAAAAACCTAGAAGTTCAAATTTAAAAACCAAGATTTTTTTGCTTATTTAAAACCATACTTTTTACTAAGAAGTTCAAAGTAAAAAAAAAGTGAGAAGTTCAAAGTAAAAAATCTGAGTTTTTTCCCTCTTTTCAAGAAATACCTAGAAGTTCAATTTCCAATTACTAGGACTTCTCTAGTTACTGATGAACAACACCAAGCAGTCCTAACTAAAAAATATGTTGGAGGTTTATAAAAAACTCAAAATTTTCCCGAATACTATAGATTAAAAGCAAGAAGTTCAATATAAAATATAATGTAGTTCAATGTATATAAAAAACTCAGGTTTTCTCGTCACTTATGAATAAAACCAAGAAGTTCAATTGGATAAAGCGGAGCAGATTGATATTTATTTGAAGAAAAAAATCAGATTTTTCCAGTTACTAAAGCATGAAACCAATAAGTTGAATTTAAAATAACTAAGAAGTTTGATGGTTCTAGAAAACCTCCAATTTTCACATTTCTAAAAATACACAATGTAGTTCAAATAAAAAGGAAGAGTCGTTCAATGTCTATTAAAACCCCTGATATTTTCACGTAACCGAGATAAGTTCAGATTGAAAACTATCAGAAGTTCACGTACTACACGGTGTGTATTTTATATTAAAAAAGAATGAAAAGGCAAAGGCTAAAAGTTTTGTTGATAGAAGTTCAAGTGCTCACCCCGAGAAAGTTTAAAAAATAAAGAATAGAAACCAGGAAGTAGGTTTTTTTCGTTACTAAAAGAAATAAACCAGGAAGTCCATATTAAAATTATGGAGAAGTTTGATGATTATAGAAAACTCAGATTTTTCTCGTTGTTAAAGTTCAACTTTTAAACATTGAGCGCTTCAAAATTCATAAAAAAGGGATTGAGAAATTCAGATTAAAATTAATAAAAAATTCTGATATTTTCACGTAACCGAGAGAAGTTCAGATTGATAATTGTCAGAAGTTCGCGTACTACACGGTGTGCATTTTGTATTAAAAAAGAATATAAAAGCAAAAACTAAAATTTTATTGTTATAAGTTCAAGTCCTCGGTCGGGGAAAGTTAAAAAAATACTATGAGAGAGGTTTGTACAAAAGAAATATCAATTGTGTAACACTGATGAATGGATGAGAAAACTACTAACGGAAATACATCAGAGAAGTTCAACGTGAAAACAGCAGGAAGTTCACCAACTACACTGAATGAATTTCAGATGAAAAACTTTTAAAATCGTCGCGAGTATGAAAAATGTTCAACACGGGAAAGTTGCGTGTTTACAACAGCTTTCCATCGGTATATCACCTGCTCAATTCCGGTGAGTGGATGGAGAGCTACGAGCAGTGGATGAAGAGCTACGAGCAAGAAAAATCACGTGAAAAAGCAGTGAAGTTCAGGTACACGCACCGAGAAGTTCAAGTTCTTCACGCGATGCATTTTTGAAAAATCTATTTCGCGACAAAGGCAGAACGAATGATCCCGCCGTTTTCAAAATTACTTGAAAACGGCTAGGAATCAGACAAAACCATCAACATGAAAAAGTTTCAAATTTTCCGTAGCTTTTCAGCGGTATATTATTTGTCCAATTCCGATAAAGTTTGTAGAAATTACGGCAAAAATAATTTTTTAGCCATTTTTATAATCGACTTAAAACAGTAAGGAATTGAGAGAAACAATATATATATATAAGTTTGGCATTTCCTCATGCTTTCGAATGCCGTATCATTTGTTACATTCGGACGTACAGTTAAAAAATTAGCTTGAAAATACAAACTCGGTAGGACTTGGACCATTTTCTAAATTACTCTTAAACCATTTCAAACTTAGAAAAAAACTTTCAAGATAAAAGAGTAGCGCATTTTCATAAGCTTTCCAACGCCATATCATATACCTCCATTGGATTAGCCGTTTAGAAATGACATCGAAAAAACAAACTTAGCTGTTCGGTTTACGAAATTTTACGTTTTTTCAAATTACTCTTTAACCATAGGGAATTAGAACAAACTTTCAACATGTGGAAGGAGCGGTTTTGCAGCAGATTTCCAATGCCATATTATATGCCTCATTCCGATAAACGATTTAGAAATGCGATCGAAATTACGATTCATGTTTTTTGTGTGAAGAAAAAACGGTTT
Organism: Aegilops bicornis; assembly: GCA_021605145.1. Classification (NCBI taxonomy): domain Eukaryota; kingdom Viridiplantae; phylum Streptophyta; class Magnoliopsida; order Poales; family Poaceae; genus Aegilops; species Aegilops bicornis. Next base: position 441,559,658 of record CM038669.1, read on the forward strand.
TCAAAACTGCTCTTAAACCGCTTACATTTTGCGAAAAATTTAACTTGGGTCATGATACTTGTGTCCATAGCTTTCCAACGGTATATAGCAGGCCCTATTTGGGCAATGTTGCGGGTAGTTCAACCTAGCACAGGGGGAAGTTCAGTCGAACAACTCAGCGATAAAATCGCAAAAATGCGAGTTCTTCACTTAATTCGAAAGTGCAAAATCCGCCTATGAGCGAGATTGCTAACTAAAACGAGTATTTAGTTGCTAAACGGTTTAGAAATGCGATCGAAAATACGATCCACGTTTTTGTATGAAGAAAAAACGGTTTTCAAAATTCCGATAAAGGTCGGGTTCGTACAGAGGGAAGTTCAGGCGCGTGTACAAACAAAAATACGTCACAGAAGTTCAACGTGAAAATAGCATGAAGTTCAACTACTACGCTGAATGAATTTCAGATGAAAAACTTTCAAAATCGTCGCGAGTATGAAAAAATGATCAACACGGGAAAGTTGCGTGTTTACAGCAGCTTTCCATCGGTATATCACCCGCTCAATTCCCGTGAGTGGGATGGAGAGCTCTGACGGTGGATGAAGATCTACAAGCAAAAAATCACGTGAAAAACAGAGTGAAGTTCGGTACACGCATCGAGAATTTCGGGTTCTTCACGGTGCATTTTCGAAGAATCTGCTTTCGCGATGAGGCAGAACGAATGATCCCGCCGTTTTCGGAATTACTTGAAAACGGCTAGGAATCAGAGAAAACCATCAACATGAAAAAGTTTCGCATTTTCCGTAGCTTTTCAATGGTATATTATTTTCCCAATTCCGATAAAGTTCGTAGAAATTACGTCGAAAATACGTTTTTCTCCATTTTCGAAACTGACTTAAAACCGTAAAGAATTGGGAGAAACAATACATACCAAAACGTTTCGCATTTGTTAAACTTTCCAAGGCCATATCATTTGCTGCATTCGGATGCACGGTTAAAAAATTAGCTCAAAAATAGAAATTCGGTAGGACTTGGACCATTTTCTAAATGACTCTTAAACCATTCAAAATTAGAAAGAAACTTTGAAGATGAAAAAGTGGCGCATTTTCATAAGCTTTCCAATGCCATAGCATATGCCTCCATTGGATTAGCCGTTTAGAAATGACATCGAAAAAACGAACTCAGCAGTTCGGTTTATGAAATTTTACGTTTTTCAAATTACTCTTTAACCATAGGGATTTAGAGAAACTTTCAACATGTGGAAGGAGCGATTTTGCAGCAGCTTTCCAACGCCATATTATATGCCTCATTCCGATAAACGGTTTAGAAATGCGATCAAAAATACGATTCACGTTTTTTGTGCGAAGAAAAACTGGTTTTTAAAACTGCTCTTAAACCGCTTATATTTTGCCAAAAATTTAAGTTGGGTCAAGATATTGGTGTCCATAGCTTTCCAATGATATATAGGAAGCTCTATTTGGGCAATGTTGCGGGAAGTTCAACCTAGTTCACAGAGAAGGTCAGGCGCGTTACTCAGGCAGTTCAGGTTGTGATCAGAATATTATTCTGATCCCGTGATCAGAATAGTGTTTATGTGTGTGTGTGTGTGTGTGTGTGTGTGTGTGTGTATATATATATATATATATGGTGGGTCTATTATGATAACACCCTTAAGAGTGTTATTCTCATAACAAAATCTCTTATTCTGCTAACACCCGACACCCACCCGAAAGCCCCACCCCGAACAGACCAAAAACAAACAGCCACCCCACCCACCACCACCCACGCGCACCCCACTCCCCACCTTCTCCCCGATCCCCCACCCCACCTTCTCCCCACACCGTCGCCTCCAAGCAAGCCACCGCCCCGGCCATCACCCCCTGGCGCGGTGCCCCCCACCTTCTCCCCCGCACCACCGCCTCGGCCATCACCCCCACAACCACCTTCTCCCCACACCGCCACCTCCCAGCCAGCCACCGGCCCGCTCCGCACGTCCAGCCATCGATCCCCGGACCTGTAGCCATCGGATCCGGCGGTCCCTCCTCCCACCACCGCCCTGCAGCCACCAGATCCGGCGGGATCCTCCTCCACCTCCCTCCTCCGAACCCCGTCTGGCCACCTACCCCAGCTGCAACCTCCTGAGCCGGCCACCTCCCTCCTCCCCCTCCACGGCCACATCGGCCCATCCTTGTTGAGCCCCCGCGCCGGTTCCCGTGGAGGCCCGGCCGGATCTCCTCCACCACGTCCCTCCCCTCGTCATCACCGGATCCCTGCGTCTCTCCTTCCACCAGTGAGGGTTGCGGCGAGGAGTAACCTCCTCGGCTCCTGCGCATCTGTCCTTGTGCTGCCTGGAATCCACGTCTACGGCGATCGGATCCGCCTACCCCGCGGCACGGGTGCTCCTTGCGCCGCCCACCACCTACCGTCGCCTGCCCCGCTCCACCCCATCTAGATTCGGCCTGGATCCCATCTAGCGGCAGGTCAGGGGATGGGGGGCACCATGGGTGGAGGAGAGGAGGCGCCAGATCCAAGCCGCGCCGGCCCTCCCACTGGTGTAGCTCGTCCGTGCTCCGGGAATGGGTCCGCCCACCACCAGCTGTGGTGCTCCTCCGGCGACCACAGGGCACTCCGGCACAACATGCCTCTGCCGGCGTTGATGAGAATACCCTCGATCTCCATGGCCAGCCCCTGAATACTTGTTGCAGCTCTCTTCTAGCTGGTTTTGCAGCTCTATTCTAGGAATTGTGCAGCTCTATTCTTCTCTATGTGCAGTGCTCGGGGAGCTAGCTTGTAGCTGCAGTTCGCATACGCATGAGGAGGTCCACGAGCGGGCGCTGGGGCGGGTCAGATGCACTTTGCTTTTTTTGTCTGAAGAAGATTTGCAAGTTTTGAGTCTACTGAGATTAAGATGTGCGGTTCGGCATGTTCATTCGACGCTCCAGTGCAGCTAGGCTGGCTGTCCAATGCAGTTCGCTGGTGCGTCCCCAACATCTCCTATAGTCTGAATCTCCTAGGCTTTTGCAGTGCGATGCAGACGCGTGCAATACTGTGATGCAGTTTGGTGTGTGCGGCCTGCAGCTCGATGCGAGCGGGGCATGCAATTTAGTTTGTTGTCTGTGGATTTTTATGTGTATCAAATGTATCCAGTTGGTCTATGATGTATTGTGTGTAAAAAATTATTTTTTTGGAAGTTCATTTCAACAAGCATTAAATGCTTCATTTTCATGAGAAAAAATGCTTGATGCAGCCCACTTCGAGGAGTCTTGTGGTTCACCGCATTCAATAAGGAAGAAACAGAGTGTCTTTATTAGATAGATGTGGCTTTGAAGCTCAATTTTGGTAGTGTCGCGGCCCGTTTACGGTAGTCTTGAGGTTCATTTTTATAGTATTGCGGTTCACCAATGTTTGACATGAAGTACACTCCACCTCGTTTGGGAAAATTTACGTCCCACAAAAAAAAATCATGCAGTGCACTTGTCTGTCCGATGAAGTGCAGGTTTAGTCTAAAGAAGTGCACTCCACCTCGTTTGGGAAAATTTACGTCCCACAAAAAAGAAATCATGCAGTGCACTTGTCTGTCCAATGAAGTGCGGTTTTTAGTCTAAATAAGTGCGGTTTTTTGTCTAATGCAGTACAACCCATTTACGATAGTCTCGAGGTTCACTTTTCAAAGTCTTGCGGTTCACCAACACTCGACATGAAGTGCACTCCACCTCGTTTAGGAAAATATACGTCCCATAAAAAAGAAATCATGTAGTGCACTTATTTATCCAATGAAGTGCGGTTGTTCGTCTGATGCAGTGCGGTTTTCAGTCGGATGAAGTACCCACGTCGATTTGGGTGTCAAGAAAAAACAGAGTGTCCGCATTTCGGTAAATTTAAAACTGCTCTTAAACCGTAAGGAATTAGAGGGAGTGTTCTACATGAAAAAGTTGCGTATCATCGATATCTTTCCAACGGCGTATCATTTGAATCATTTCGACAACCGATTTGTAAAAATTACGCGAAAAACGGCCGCTATCAGTCGTCGTCCATCGTATGATTTTTAAAATTAACTTATAACCATGAGGAATCTCAAAAATATTTCAACATATGAAAGTTGCGCCTCGTCCATAGCTTTTCAATGGTATATTACACGCCTCGTTTCGACAAACGGTTAAAAACTGGAGCGTAAACAGTACCAAAAATTTTAAAAAAATTGAAAAACAGAATTCCGCGATTTAGTAAATTTGAAGCTGCTCTTAAACCGTAACGAATTAGAGAAAACAATAGTTATGAAAAAGATGCGCCTCGATGATATCTATCCAACGGTGTATCATTTGCCTCATTCCGACGAGTGGTTTAGAAAAAAAGCGAAAAAACGCTAGCTGCCACTCTTTGTGGGCCGGACCGTTTTTGAAACTGCTCTTAAACTATGGGTAATCTCGAAAAGTGTTCAACACGGCGAAGTTGCGCCTAATCCGTAGCTTTCGAACGGTATATTACACGCCTTGTTCCGATAAATGGTTAAAAATTAGAGCGAAAATAGTACCGAGAAAACACTACGCGCAGTTTTTTCCGACGCGAAGTTCATTAGTTTGTGTAATGCAGTGCTCTTGCTAAAGAAAGTGCAGTGCCCTCGCGTTGAGCATGCAAAGTATGGAAGTGTTATCGTAATAACTATTCGATAATATTATCGTAATAGACGGGCTGTATATATATATATATATATATATATATATATATATATATATATATATATATATATATATATATATATATGTCTTTTGCACAACATCTCCCTCATCATTATCAAGACATCCTACACAGCTGAGTTAGGATGCACTTAATCGCAGAAAGGTATCTATCCTCCAAACCAGAGGAGTGCTTCAAACTAACAATAGTACATAATATCAAACAAAAGAGGGCCATGCTACAGCAGCAGGATACATGGCTTAGTCTAGATATCAGTAAGAATCAAGTTGTGCATATTTGTTGTTGGCATGAACCATGTCGCCGCATGTCGGGTTTGCAAAAGCTATCCATCGCATGGAAGCTTGATGCCTTTCACACACTGAAGATTATCTGGCAACAAGCCCTGTCGACGAATATCTGGATATGGTGATTCATGAAACCCATGGTATGATGTGTAAAAACAGTTCCCCCTGGCGAATGGAAGTTGCATAGCATGGTAATCAACGCCGGTGATATGATCGATGATTGGTTGGATGATTCGATAACTGAGCCCGAGGAACATGGAGTGGTTGCCAAGGCTGTAAACCCGCCTCTAATTGAATACGCCTGGCCCAATGGAGCTGGGATCTTTCTCGAACACGAAGCATCCATAGCCATCAATGTCACAAACACCCCAGGCCTTGTATTGCATGTGGTTTGATGTAATGGTTTGGTCAATTTGGTACGTGCAAATGACTATCAAATGACCGCCGTCAGCTGAACGAGCGATAAACCACCACCCATCGGCTGGTATGATTCCAGGTCCTGGAATCATAAAGGCCAGCGCATTTGCATCAGCTGCAACAAGTAAAATTGGAGACCAAAAGGACAAAAATAAACAATCTTGTTCATAGTATGTGTGGAATTAAGATTATTATAACAGTGACACATATCATAAACAGAGAACTGCAATGCCAATCATGAGGTTATACTCATAATATCTATTCTAACAATCATTAAATGCCAATTGTTCCCATATCAACTCTAATAATAACATGCGTGGTCATAAAAATCTGGGAAATGAGAGGAACATATAGCAATGATGTGGTTATAGACATACTATCTATTCTAAATTTGTAACATTGAACAGGCAGTCGTATTCATAAGGTAAAGATGAGATGAGATATAACAATTACATGATGATAGATTCCACCAGTATAGGAAGCCAATCTGTGTGTCGACCACGTAAACAATGCCATCATGCACTATAGCATCAGACAGAAATGTTGGCTGAAGAGGATTGACGATAAGCCATAACCATGTATGGCGACCGGATTCTAGATAGACTAATCCCATGTTGAACAAGGCAATGAGCTTGTAATCCATGTAGTCTTCTGCTGGTGTGGGCACTTCGCAGATTACAACCTTCAGCAAACAAAGGCCGAGCCAAAAGCTCGACGCTTCTCATGCATAGTAGGCAGGAGTGTCCGGCGGGCCACGAGGCTCGATGGCGGCGGTATCCAACTGTAACATCTCGGGTGTCAAGCTACAGTAAACTCCTGTTAATGGTGCCATGTCATCAAATTAAATTTTGCTAATGATCACTTTGTCCTAAACCGACCTCAAATTCAAATTTAAAAGACAAGTCAAAATATTGTTTCTCCAAACTATAATACTAAAATTCACATTTTAGTATAAATCTCCATGATCTTTGTCATGTTAAAACCAACTTCATTAGGCTCACAAGTAAATTCATAGGAAATTATTATGTGGTCTAACAGAAAATGAAATGACATTTTTTTTAAAAGAAACAAATGTATTAACTTTCCCAAATAAAATGGAACCTTGTGTGTAGCACCCAAAATATTGTAGTTGGATTATATGTGCGGTATCTTGTAGAACTAATATCATTTAGTGCCTAAAATAACTAGAAAATTGAGACAAAAGATTTACAGAAGGAAAATATGAAAGTGCTTGCTGTGCACTTTGGCCCGTATGAACAGTGCAGCCCAAGCCCACCACTGGCCTCTCCCCTACCTCTGTACTGTACAGAGGGGAGGCAGGAAGGCCGTGGCGGCCATTCGCCGGCCATGACCACTTGCATGGCGGCCATCCGACCCCTCCCGGTGTTCTAATCGGCCTACAAGACCCCGCGAACCCCCTTCACGAACCCTAGCTTTTCCCCACTCGATCGCTCCTCCCCGTCTCTCTCCCGAACGCAGCCGCCACCGTGCACCGCTCAATCCCGCGGCCACCGGCGCCCTCGCGCCCGGCAGACTTGTCTGGGAGGTGCGCCGACCTTCGTTTCTTCTTCCTCGACCATTGGTTGAGGCCGGGGCGATCTACATCGAAGGAATCGGGCCCTTCTTCGTCCTTGGTCGCGACTTCTTCTCCGGCAAACTCCGGCGCCGTCGATCCTCCGCGAGCCTCGCCCTCCCCTACCGCACCACGGTGAGCACACGCTCCACCTCGTCCCGCTTGCTTCGATCCCCGTGCACCTTAGCCTCTTCCTCGCCAGACGTAGCTCGCCGCCACGGACGCCTCGCCTCTGCCCGCACTCCCGCACATGTCCTGGTCGCCCGAGGATGCGTCCTCGCGCGCGTGCGCCTGCCCCGGTCCACTCCCTTGCCATGCCCGCGCGTGCGTGGCCTCGCCCCCTTGCTCGACTGATGTTGCTGCCTTTCTTGTGCTGTTATCGCACTTGTCACCGCTGCCTAGCAGTGCTGCTGCTGTTGCTTCTGCTGGTGATGGCGCTCACGCCCGCAACTCCTGGCACCGTAGCCGTCGGCTTCTGCCTCACGCCTGCCTCGCTTGGCTGCCACAGACTCGACCTGCCTGCAGATCGCTGCCATGCCATCGCTGCGTCTTGAGCTTGCTCCTCGCTCCTCGCCCACCTGTGCCTCGCCTCGGCGGGCGCCTTGCCCGCCTCCGACTTTCACTGCCGCCCACCATGCCGCCACCTTGTCATCCCTCGCCGACGCTCGCTGCTTTCGGCCACTCTAGCTCAAGCAAGTGCTCACTGGTCGGGCGCCAAATACCATTTTAGCCCGCCTCATAGGCCTCGGCCACGTACACGTGGGGCCCAAATTCCTGTTAAAAAAGAGAAGGAAAATTGTAGTTAAAAATAATATTAATTAATTAATTAATTTAATTGCCTTGATTAAATTAGTTAATCTTAATTAATTAACCTAATCTGTTAAGCTAAATTAACTAGGTTAATTAGTAGATCGAGAATGACATGGGGCTCACCACTGCCGACCACCAAACTTTGATCGTCAACGGGTCCCCTGGCCCACATGTCAGCCGTTATGTACATTCTATGTACATAGGGCTGGGTACCCGTAGCAATTTATTCATTTATTTTCAAATTAAAATAAATCCAGGAAATTGGAAAAACAATTAAAACTTTGAAAATTAATATAAAATAATCCGTAACTCGGATGAAAATGTTTTATATATGAAAGTTGCTCAGAAAAATCCAACGAATCCGAATACACGGTCCGTTTACCTGTCAGATGCCTCTAACTATCTGAACATGGAACATTCCCCCTTTGGTCATTTGTCCGACATTAGTCCTAACCGGAATACATTCCTGCTGAATTCCCCTTCACCGTATCGTAGCCATACGTTAGGTCACGCCCGGCACAACATATTGCCACGTGATGCTTTGTGATGCTATGTTTGCTTTATATTTACTGTTTCTTCCCCTCTTATCTCCTAGAGACCCCGAGACCGATGTCGCCCTCGTGATCGACTACATCGACGCATTTAATTCCCTCCTTGTCGAGCAACCGTGCAAGCCCCCTTTGATCATCCCGATATCGCCCATTCCATTCTCTCATGCTTGCATTAGATTTTGCTATCAAGTTATTGTTTTCTCCTATTCTGATGCATAGCCTGCTTTTGTAACCTGCTTATTGTTACCTACCTGCTTATCCTAAACTGCTTAGTATAGGTTGGTTAGTGATCCATCAGTGACCCCCACCTTGTCCTTGTTTCCCCTGCTTCATCATTGAAGACCCGATCAACGGGATCGAAGACCAGGCCCCGGCACCGCACATCACTTTCCCCTTAGTTGCTCGACACTACTGGGTTACTATCGAGTGCCGAGGGTGAGACCTCTACAACACTTCTGATTTTAACCCTGTAGTGTAGCTATTCGGTCGTGGTAATCGAGGGTGATTCCGCCTTAACCACTTCCGATACGACTCTGTCGTGCAACCCCTCAAGTGTGAACCTCGGGGTGGTTTCTCTTACGTTCACCTTGATGATTACATCGAGTGGAACTCACCGGGGGTGATTCCTCGGGATTTCCCCCTGATGTTTGGACACACAGTTACTATGGATACTATGAATTTATGCTGAACCATGTTACTAAAGACGGGTCGGCCCTGAGGGGTACCCGCGCGAGCTTAATTGCGAGTGATGTGGAGTCGGGTTGACCTGGAGGGTGCCCGCGAGATAATTATGAGGCGTGGCCGGGCATTCCTAGCCCTTGCCGCAAGTCCTCGAGACGGGGCAACGGGGTCACATCTTTCGTGAGTCTCTGCTTGTTACCGCTGCTCCTAATCCACTACGATTTGGATATTTGATCCGAGGGGCCTCTGGCCTGATAGCACTAACCATCACGTGGGCATAGTATGGGCGTTCTGCGTCGTATGCATCAGCTGAAGCTTAATAGACGTCGGCGACTGAGTGACACGCGTCGGGTTGGACTGCGTAAGCACCTGCCTTGTTGAAGGAGGTAGCTAGGTCTGCTCATCGACCGAGTTCGCAGCATGCAGGAGTTGCCAGGGAGATGGCCCATGACCCCTGGGGGCATAGGTTTAGTCCGGCATGCTGACCTCTCTATTAAGCCTAGGTCGGGTTGCGGCGTATTGTTTGGCCAAGGCCGGGCATGACCCAGGAAAGTGTGTCCGGCCGGAGTTAATCGAGCGTGGTGGGTAAGTTGGTGCACCCCTGCAGGGAAGAAAACATCTATCGATAGCCTGTCCTACGGTAACGGACACTTGGAGTTGTATCCGGTCGATACAACTAGAACTAGGTACTTGAGATGAGACATGGATATGAGAATTGGATTATGATTGAACTGGATAGTATGGCTCTGGGATTGCTTTCTCGCAGGGAGTGGAGAAAGGATCTCTGGCCGAGGTTGATAACACTTCTACTACTTTACTTTATGCTACTCTACTCCCTCCGGTTTGTCGCTAGATGGTGGTTTCAAGATGCTAGTCTTTGATAGGCTAGGCTTTCCCTTCTCTTACGGTATTCTGCAGTCCAGTCCACAGATACAACCCTTTTTCATTAATACTGATGCATATGTAGTGTAGATCCTTGCTTGCGAGTACTTTGGATGAGTACTCACGGTTGCTTTGCTTCCCCTTTTCCCCCTTTCTTCTTCTTTCCGGTTGATGTAACCAGATGGTGGAGCCCAGGATCCAGACGAGACCACCGATGACTACTACTACCCCGAGGGTGCTTACTACTACGTGGAGACCGCCGACGGTCAAGAGTAGTTAGGAGGCTCCCAGGCAGGAGGCCTTGCCTTCTCAATCGTTGTTGTTTTTGTGACAGCCTTCTTAAGGCAAACTTGTCTAACTTATGTCTGTACTCAGATATTGTTGCTTCCGCTGACTCTTGAGTATTCGAGCTTATGTATTCGAGCCCTCGAGGCCCCTGGCTTGTAATATAAAGCTTGTATTATTTTAATTTATGTCTAGAGTTGTGTTGTGATATCTTCCCGTGAGTCCTTGATTTTGATCGTAGACATTTGCGTGTATGATTAGTGTATGATTGAATCGATGGCGTCACAAGTTGGTATCAGAGCCGACTGCCTGTAGGTAGCCCCCTTTCCTACTCCTTGGCCGAAGTTGAGTCTAGTCACTGAAAAACTTTTACTAACATTGGCTGTTTGCCTTACGGGCACACGTCGCCATTTGGTGGTATTAGGATCTTTTACTCCTCATCTATACTTTGGGACTCTGTTCTCTCTTCTATTCGGGTTAAATGAATTTACTAACTACATTAGGTTCTCGTAACGACTTTCCCCGGAGAGCCCCTTCATTCCGGATGGTTACCTGCTTCACCAGAAGACTTCGAAGATACTCTCCGACCTACTCCCGAGAACTTGTGTTCATTTATTTTGCAATCCCTTAACACTGTTGAATCCGTATGGATAACTACGTAGCCTCGCCGTTCATAATTCCATCCCTAGTTGTTCTTGTTATTACAAGATACTCAAAAGTATTCTCCGACTTTCGAGAATCCTTTTTTCGACTGCCTTGCAGCTCTTTTCTGCCTGAATAACCCTACGAATAATTCCTCACACTTATCGGGGATTCGTTCATCCCTAGTTGATCATATGTCTCACAAAATTCTTCGAATGCAATTCGATCTCCCGAAGATCCTCTAAAGCCTAGTGCTCCCGAAAGTTTTGTTTGCCTGCATTATGGTTAAATCCATATGTCTGGCAATATTCATTAAACATCCTTTGTCATTGTCATCCCGAGCCTATTGATTCATTATGTTGCGATTGCTCGCAATCATCAGTCAAACCCTGGAATTTGACCTTCCTGCTCATAAGTCATTCTGGACATGAGCTGGTTCTCGGCAAACCAAACCTTAATTGATTGTCAATCTATATCTATTCAACTTACTTGTCTTTTGATCAGAGTGTCTGCTTCTGATCTTCTAATTTGGAAATCATAATTTATTTGCATTAAGCATCGGATTATTCAGTTGTTTCTATAATCCAATGCCTCTGCATTCTTTTCTTCTTCTGATTGAGTACTGATACTCAAATCAGATCCATTGAGGACCATTGAATCCTTTGTTGGATTATTATCGTGCAGTTCCCTTCATGTTCAAAATTTTGTGCGCTCTTCCCCTGATACATATTGCCTTTGGTAAATTGTATTCTATGCTTTGTCAACCATGCTCTGCTTTCGAGCTTGAGTTAATTACCTCTAAAGTTTTTGCAAATGTTCCTAAGATGCCCCGACGGATTGAACTAATGCTTTCCCTAATTTGTGTGAACCCGGAAATTTCTATGGGTCATACTCTACTGGTGTTACCCCGGATAAAAATTTCTACACTACAACTTTGTCAAAAGCGAGAAGTAAATGAGAGGTTATTCATTGGAGAAGTGGGAGTCGACCTTGAACTTTGTGTTCATGCCCATAGACATGATGTAGATCTTATCATGGAAGCTTCTCTTATAATCAAATGTTCCCTTGGTATAAGCTCATCTTGCATCTTTAAATTGATTCTTTGCAATCGTGGTCCCGACCATATTTTCTCCTTGATTCCATTTCCCGGACAAGTTAAAATACTTGTCTTCTGCAGATCATTTCATCTATCCAACCTCTATTTTGATCTACCTCGAGTATTGCCCCCGTTATCTCGAGGATATTGTGTCATTGCACTACCTCTTGTGAATTCTCATTGGAATGATACTCCATCACATCATTCCTAGCCTGATCAGCTATATTATTATCGTACTAAATTTTTTTAACTGTGCTACCTGGTCCTTCTTCCCGGAGCACAACTACTAACAATGAGCTAAGCTTACATCGATCTTCCTTGTCTTATCATTTTTCGCCTTGAACAACAAGCTTGATTTGGAGTTTGTATTGTACCCATGGTTCCAATAACCTTTTGCTTCATCATTCCTTTGACTTGATGTCATTGCCGATTGATTACATCTTCATTAAATCTCTCGACAAATGTGTCGTGATCATCAACAACATTCTGATGCTCCTCCAGGATATCAATTGAATTCATGATGAGAAATACAATCTGTGCCCATCGATGATTGGGCTCGACAACATTCTTGCCTCCCCCCCAACACAGTTTTGTTCATATCATTTTGGCATTACATCCTTTTGACCTGTCGAAGGATTGCTGCTGAACCCATCAGCCACATCCTCATCTTTCAATGATGAAATTGTACAAACTATTCTAGCAGTTCTCGCGGGATCCTTTGTGAATTCAAAAGTCTGACTTTTACCTGATGACCATGTCAATGATATCCCGAAGTATGTCTGTGGTACTCCGATCGTCAACAAGAACATTGGGAGCGCACTGCGAAATGTTTCTTGATCGATTATCCATACCCTATTGTATGGGTAATATCACGATTCTTCCCTCGCCCCCTTTATCTAAATGATTTTGAACTTGCTGTCATATCATGTATATCCTGCTCCGCTTCCCCTTGGGAAGGATATACTCCCAATTCTGGGGTGTAAACACATTTTCCTTTCCATTGGTCTGATTAGTCCGATAATTTCATTTTCCTTTCCATTGGTTTGTTTAACCTTCTTGTGATCTATATGATATAAGAAGAAATAATTCCCTGCTTATAAAACGCTCCGATGTACAACCTTGTCAGTGAGACCCTGTTACTATTGTTGATGACATTCCGGTAACCACCGATGGACGCAAACCTTGCCGATTGGTCCGCCTCATTCAACGAGCATGAATATGGTTCTCTTCATCCCTCGCCCTTGGTACCAATGTGGTTGCCAACATAACTGACAGACTATCCTCCGATAAAGCTTTCTATCATAACCATGTAACATGTCACCGCTCTTTCTACTTTTAACCCACATGGTGGGCCCATAGCCAACAGTTCCACAGGATCGAAACCTGACTCTCCTGTATATCTTTGATTCCGATATATTCTTGCATTTGGCTTCATATCGTGTCACGAGCCACCTTTTGAGAGATGATCTATTCCCGATGCTCTGAACCCCTTTCTCACACTCTGTTCAGGTATCAATCATTTGTCCATTCGGTTGAAACTTTCTATTGTACCTTCATACTTGCCCTCGATGTTTTATTAAGTTTCAACTCGAGAGATACTTCTGCCTCATTCCCTGAATGCTCACCAGATAATTAACCCTATAAGGGTCAGTTCTCCCGAAGTTACTCTTTACTTCCCCACTTAAATCTCGGGACGAGATTTCTTGTAGTGGAGGATATTTGTAACATCCCGGGTGTCAAGCTACAGTAAACTCCTGTTAATGGTGCCACGTCATCATAATTAAATTTTGCTAATCATCACTTTGTCCTAAACCGACCTCAAATTCAAATTTAAAAGACAAGTCAAAATATTGTTTCTCCAAACTATAATACTAAAATGTTCGCATTTTAGTATAAATCCCCATGATCTTTGTCATGTTAAAACCAACTTCATTAGGCTCACAAGTAAATTCATAGGAAATTATTATGTGGTCTAATAGAAAATGAAATGACATTTTTTAAAGAAACAAATGTATTAACTTTCCCAAATAAAATGGAACCTTGTGTGTAGCACCCAAAATATTGTAGTCGGATTATATGTGCGGTTTCTTGTAGAACTAATATCATTTAGTGCCTAAAATAAATAGAAAACTGAGACAAAAGATTTACAGAAGGAAAATATGAAAGTGCTTGTTGTGCACTTTGGCCCGTATGATCAGTGCAGCCCAAGCCCACCACCGGCCTCTCCCCTACCTCTGTACTGTACAAAGGGGAGGCAGGAAGGCCGTGGCGGCCATCCGCCGGCCATGGCCACTTGCGTGGCGGCCATCTGTCGCGACCAGACCCGAATGGATCTAGCGCTCTGTACTCAGTGTCATCCCTGGATCAAGAATGTCTTGACACGACAAAGATTTCAAGGATTTATAGCAGAGTAGCAATCACACACTTATTACATCGTTGTCCACAAGGGAACTTAATACAATAATATGGCTTAAGGCCATCTAATAATAACAGCGGAAGGCTTGGAAAACGAGTGAGTCCATCAACTCCAGCCGCATCACCGAGTATAGAACCACAACCTAACATCTTACTGTCGTTCGAAAAGTCTCGCAACATGAAAAGTTGCAGTTCAAACGGGTCAGACATGGAATATGCCGCACCGTAACACGTAAAGAGCAATGATGCAATAAGCCTATACTACATGCATATATGGCTGGTGGTAAGGCTCTACTTACATTTTTTTTTGCGAAAAGCCAATTTTTCCCTACATCAAAGGAATAATTTTATTTAACTATCATGGTGGTTGTTAAACATTGAAGATGGTTGACAACATCCTCAATCCCAATTAAAAAGTACTCATTAAAACCCAATACATTTATTTTAGAAGTAACATGTTGAGATTCACATGATAATCAAGTACTAGATACTCAAGATGTCCATAACCGGGGAGACGGCTAATCATGATTAGTTTATACACTCTGCAGAGGTTTGCGCACTTTTCCCCACAAGACTCGATCGCCTCCGCTTGGTTCTCGTGACTACATGGTGTTTGAGAAACGGATGACCGAGACATAGTCTTTCAGAAGCGCTAGCACCTTACATGTGGGTAGACCGTACCAACCTATATCCCCTACATCAGCTAGTATGCCCGTAAGAGTTCGCACAACTTAGTCAACTACGCCAGAGCCCATAATTGGCTTGTGGCTGCACACGGAAGTTTCTAGTTTGAATAATCTCATGATCCCTTAGAGCCTGGGTGGCGGTCCGAAGAAATACAGTAAATCCTCGATAGAAACCAGTGCCTCAATCCACCCAGATGTGTGTTTAGGTTGCCACCTTAAATAAACCATTAATTAACAATCTCACATCTGTCATGGATATTCACTCACCCAATCCACGCCTACTAGCATAGCATGGCATAATCAAGCAAACGAGAAGTAACTCCCAAGGTTTCATAAGTAAAACAGTAATAGGTACTACCTCAATCTACTTCCCAAACCCACAATTTAATTAGATCCTAAACATGCAAGTGTTTGGGGTTTGATCTAATGCATAAAACTGGGTAGTAGAAAAGGTATGATCAAAGTGTTACTTGCCTTGTCGATGATCCGCGAGTCCTAGAGATTCAAATAACAAGCGGCGCACTCGGGTGATCTAACGCAGACAAACAACAAGCATACAATAAGTACTCATCTAATGCACAGGAAATCTCGAATAAAAGATCTAATCAGATAGTTCAACTTAAGAACCCTCAAGTTGCAAAAGAATCGAATCAAATAAAACATCGAAAGTCGGAACTCGAGAGAGAACGACTCGGTTTAGCAATCTGAAAATAGGTCAAAATTTCACAGTAGCAAAACTCTATGAAAGTAGGGTAGTCGGAACGGCGGTTTCATTCTGAAACTCCAGCGCTTGAATCACCCGATTCCGATAAACGAGCAAGAAATAAAACTTTTTTTAAAATAAGATCTGAAATCAAATCTTAAATTACGGGTTTAATTCCGATTAAAAGAAACACGACGAACGAGTTAAAAAGTGAGCGTTCGTTAACAGAACGAATCTAACGAACATGTTCATTGAAGCGAACGGTTCGGTGGACGTTGTTAAATAAGAAAACCGAAAAAAAATAAAACCAATCTAGGTTTTTTTAAAAAAAACGAACATATATATTTTTTTAAAATAAACCGGATCGGGTTTTTCTCGCGAAAACCGGATCGGCGGGGCGGCGAGGTCGGCTACCTCCGGGGCTCTTCACGGCCGAGGTCCCAGGCCTCTGTTAGGCGGGGTCCGGCGGGTCGGGAGGGGCTCGGCGGGAGTTCCTGCCGGGCGGCGTAGGGGCAAGGCCGGGCGGCCTTGGCGGCGGGCAAGGCTGCTTGGGGCGGCGGGCGGCGGGTCGAGGTGAGGGAGAGGGGGGCGGCGGGTTATAAAGGGGGGGGGCGGGCCGGTTTCCTTGGGGGAGGGCGAGGGAGGCTGGTCAAGCGGGACTCGGGCGGGCGATGGCGGCGGCGGCGGAGTCCGCTCCAAGGGCGCGCGAGAGGGAGGAGGAGGTGGGCCGGGGGGTGCCGGGCAGGGCTGGCTGGCTGGGCCGGGCCGGGCCTCGGTCGAGGGAGCGCGATTTTTTTTAAATTAAAACAAAACGAATTAAATAAAATATCAAACGAACTCCAAATTAATTAAAACAAATTTTCCCGACTCCTAAAAATGAGTCGAACAAAATGAACTTTAAAACAATATACTTGCATAAAATTTTTAAAATGCTCATTTTTGCCTAAGCAAAATAAATCTTCCAAAACCAAATTTGGTTTATTTATAATATCTTCATTTTTCCTAATTGCTTGGGAAAGTCATATTATTCCCTCTCGAAATATTTTTATAGAAAAATGTTATGAAGATAATTTAAATAAATCCAATGATCCTATTTTCAAGATTTGGAAAAATCCCAAATATGAAAATAATGAAACTTCCAACTCTCTCCGAGGGTCCTTGAGTTGCGTGAAATTTCTAGGATCGGAAAAATGCGAGAAAAATATGGTATGCATGATGATCTAATGTATAACATTCCAAATTGAAAATTTGGGATGTTACAAACCTACCCCCTTAAGATGAATCTCGCCCTCGAGATTCGGGTTGGCTAGAAAATAGGTGAGGGTGGTCCTTGAGCAAAACTTCCTCTCTGTCCTGTGTGGCTTCATCCTCGGTGTGGTGGCTCCACCGAACTTTGCAAAACTTGATAACCTTGCTGCGGGTAACTCTCATCGGCATAATCGAGAATCTTAACTGGTTTTTCCTCATATGTCAAGTCATCCTTCAACTGTATTGCTTCCAATGGTACTGCGTGTCTCTTAACGGTACCTCTCGCTATCTCGGGTGACATCTCTTCAATCGAGAAACATGGAATACATCATGAACTCCTCGACAGTCCTTCCGCAATTCCAACTTATACGCAACTTCTCCCATGCGTTGCAAAATCTTATATGGTCCAACGAACGGGTGCTAACTTTCCTTTAACTCCAAAACGCTTAACTCCTCAAGCGGGATACTCGAGATATACTGTCTCCAACTTCATACTCAATCGCTGGCGCTTTGAATCGGCATAGCTCTTTTGTCCGGACTGGGCTACCTTGAGCCTGTCTCGAATCAACTTAACTTTCTGCTCGCACTCCTTAATCAAATCTGGTCCAAACAATCGACGATCTCCGCCATTCCCATGACAACGGTGTCCTGCACCTTCTTCCATACAAAGCTTCGAAGGTGCCATCTTCAAGCTGGTTTGGTAACTGTTATTGTAGGAAAATTCTGCATACGGCAAATTATCGTCCCAACTAGATCCATAATCTAGTGCACAAGCTCTCAGCATGTCCTCCAAAATCTGATTGACTCTCTCAGTCTGTCCATCGGTCTGTGGGTGGAAAGCTGTACTGAATTCCAATCTAGTTCCCAATGTTTCGTGCAACTGGTTCCAAAATTTCGAAGTAAATTGGGTTCCTTCCGTCGATACAATGCTCCTCGAACTCCGTGTAAGCATACAATTCTGGTCATGTATATCTTTGCCAACTTAGCACCGCTATAGGTAGTCTTGATCGGAATGAAATGGGCTACCTTGGTCAAACGGTCGACTATGACCCAAATCGAGTCATATCCTGAACGAGTCTTTGGCAATCCTGTGATAAAATCCATGCCTAGTTTATCCCACTTCCATTCGGTATCGGCAATGGTTGTAACAATCCTGCCGCTTCGATGTTCGCCTTTACTTTCTCGACATACGTCACAAACTGCTACATACTCCGCAATATCCTTCTTCATTCCGTCCACCGTAAAGTATTCTTCAAATCCAAATACATCTTGGTATTTCCTGGGTGAATTGAATAGGGTGAATCATGGGCTTCTTGTAAAATCAACTTCCTGATCTCTGGGTCATTGGGCACATAAACACGGTCTTCAAACCATAAGGTATCGTGCTCGTCCTCACGAAATCCTTTAGCTTTTCCTTTGCTCATTTTCTCCTTTATAGAGGCAACTTCCTTATCTGCCTTCTGGGCCTCTCTGATTTTGTCCATTAGTGTCGACTGAATCTCCAATGCTGCTACATAGCCTCTCGGAACTATTTCCAAACATAGCTCTCGAAGGTCCTCGGCTAACTCATTGGGTATTCCTCCCATCATTAGGGCATTGACGTGGCTCTTACGGCTCAAAGCGACTGCTACGACATTAGCCTTCCTGTGGTGATACCGCAATCTCATGTCATAATCCTTGATAAGCTCTAACCATCTCCTTTGTCCGAGATTCAATTCCTTCGTGTGAAAATGTACTTCAAACTCTTGTGATCCGTGATATACTTCACAATGATTTCCAATGAGAAAATGTCTCCACGTCTTCAAGGCATGCACAACGGCTGCTAGCTCCAAATCATGAGTGGCATAGTTCAACTCATGAGGCTTAAGTTGTCGTGAAGCATACGTAAACAACTCTTCCTTCCTGCATAAGCACTGCTCCAAGTCCTCGACGTGAAGCGTCACAATATACCTCATAATCCTTAGTTTGATCTGGCAAGATCAAACCGGTGAGGTAACCAATCTTTTCTTCAACTCCACGAAAACTTGCCTCACAAATCCTCAGTCCATATGAATTTATTTTCCTTCTTCAACAATTCTGTCATAGGCTTAGCAATCCTTGAGAAATTCTCAATGAATCTTCGATAGTATCCTGCGAGTCCAAGGAAACTCCGAATCTCTCCAACGGTCGTTGGTGCTTCCCATTTGGTTACGGTCTCAACTTTCGTGGGGTCAACTGCTATCCCTTCTCCGGAAATAACATGTCCGAGAAATCCAACTTCCTTTAACCAAAACTCACATTTGCTGAATTTGGCATACAACTGGTGTTCCCTCAGTTTCTCCAAAACCAATCGCAATGTTCCTTGTGTTCCTCTTCATTCTTCGAGAAAATCAAAATGTCATCAATGAACACCACGACGAACTTATCCAAAAACTCCATAAACACTTTGTTCATCGTGTTCATGAAATAGGCTGGTGCGTTAGTCGATCCAAATGACATAACGGTATACTCAGATAGTCCATATCTCGTGGTAAATGCTGTCTTGGGTATGTCCTGCTCCCGAATCTTCAACTGATGGTACCCTGATCGCAAGTCGATCTTGGAAAACACTTGGCTCCTTGCAAGCGATCAAACAGATCATTTATCATAGGTAGTGGGTACTTGTTCTTGATTGTTACTTCATTCAATCCACGATAATCAACAACCATTCTTAACGATCCGTCCTTCTTCTCCACTAGCAAAGCGGGTGATCCCCAAGGTGAAGAACTTGGGCGTATAAAACCTTTATCCAATAGTTCCTTAATCTGCTTCTTGATTTCCGCCAAATCCTGTGCTGGCATCCTATACGGTCGCTTCGATATAGGGCCTGTTCCTGGCAACAGCTCGATCAAAAACTCAATGTCTCTATCCGGTGGCATTCTCGGCAACTCTTCCGGAAATACATCCGAAAATCCTTCACCATCGGGTACTTCTTCCCGTACCACTCCTGATAAGCAATTAACTTGTGCTCTCCTCGGCTCATGCCGTGATACATACTTAATCCTTCTTCCTTCTGGTGTGGTGAGCAAAATTGATCTAGTGGAGCAATCAATGTTTCCTCCATACTTCGATAACCAATCCATTCCTAATATCACATCCAATCCTTGGGATTCCGTAACTATTAGGTCCGAGGGGAAAACATAGGGTCCAATCCTTAATGGCGCCGATCACACCATTTACTAGCCATGTACTCTGCCTCCCGTGAGGTTACTAGCATGGGTGACCTAAGGGCTTGGGTTGGTAACTTGTACTTATCCACAAATCCCTTGATATGTATGAATGCGATGCACCAAAGATCGAAAAGAACAACTGCAGAAATGACTTAACCAAAAACTTACCACCATCGCATCGGGCTGATCTTCAACCTCCTCCACTTCAAGGTGGTTCACCGTCCTCTATTGAAAGGGTTGGGCTTCTTTCCAGAGCTTCCATTGCCATTTCCATTCTCGCCTTCTTCTCGACAGTCATTTGCATAGTGCCCAGTCTTGCGGCACTTAAAGCAAGTAACATGACTTAGGTCTACTTTGGATGGTGTTGACGGGTTGGTGCGATTCTGTCTGCTGCTTCCTCCATTCCCTGCTCCCATTCTTGGTGCTGTTATGGTTATGCGAATTACCTCCTCCATGGGTATGCTGAAACTGAATTCCTGATTTAGGGGTATAACGAGGTTTCTGCTGAGCTCCAGAGTTATACTTCCCTTGTCCATACTTCCGCTTGCGGTTCTCAATTTGCTGCTGCTTTCCTTCAATCATGAGGGCTCGGTCTACTAACTCCTGGTAGTTATTGAAACTGGCTACCATCAACGGCATGCTGAACTCATCATTCAAATTCTTCTAGAAACTTCTCCCGCTTAGTCAGCATCCGTAGTAACGTCATCCGGGGCATAACGTGCTAGTTTACTAAAGTCATCCACGCATCGCCAACAGTCCTTCCTCCTTGGCGTAAGTTGCGAAACTCACGCTTCTTCATGGCCATAGCTCCTGCTGAAACATGAGCTGTGCGAAAAGCTTGTCAAATCGATCCCATGTGACAAAGGTCTCATGTGGTAAGTAGTCATGAAATTCTCCCACCATGCTGTCAAGGGTCCTTCAAGCCGATGTGCCGCAAACTTCACTCTTTCTCCATCCGTGCATCCTGCAGTTGGTCAGCTCCCTTCCTATCTTGCGGAGCCGGTCATCTGCTACAATCGGCTCGGTGCTACCGAATACACCGCGGGTTTAGTCTAAGGAAACGAGTCGATGATCCGCAGTGGTGGTGGTGGTGGCGGGTTGTTGTTGTTGTTGTTGTTGCCTGGTTCGCACCAATGTTTGAATCAGGGTATTCGCCGCTGAATCAATTGGGTGATCTCTCAAGGGAAAACAAATCCGGGTCGCGTCTCGGAGGCATCCGATGGGTTTAGAAAAGATGAGAATTTAGAATAGAATGAGGTCTAAGGGGAATCACTACCCAAATGCACATGAGCAAATGCACACAAAATCACTTCATTCAATCAAACAAGGGCTTACAACGATCTAACTATCGCAAAAGTGCGTGTACTATAATGTTTACATGGAGGAATACTACTAATATGTGGGGGACTTCTACTAATTTGAACCGGTGGAAGACTCCATAATGTCTACTCCAGCTTCGTCTTCAAAGTCGGGTTCGCTTGGATCCGAATCGGTGTCGTCGATGTTGATGTAGTCGCTTGGGTGATTGACATACTGGTCTTCATTCCTGAGCGCCAACTTCTTCTTCAGTTCTTCAATCTCGTACTTAAGATCGTTATTGTGTCTTGCTAGAGCTACGATCTCGTCCATATAGTCCTTGCGAGTTGTCTTGAGTTCTTCTTCAAGCTCGATGATCCTTCCTTTTGCATTTTGCAACTCCAACATATCATTGCACATCTGGTTCTCCTCGCGCCGAATGTGCTGGTTTAACTCCTGGATAAATGCTGCAATGGATCTATCCTTCTTAGTGTTGACGATTTCCCATTTGTCGCCCTCGGCCCCGCAAATCTGGTAGATTGTGTCCTTGAGGTCTTCTTGGTAAACTTCTCCAATGCGTCCCATGGTGATGTGAGCTGCCATGCTCTTTCCCAGACTCCAAGTTGGTGCACTGAAAACGCTATCTATAGGCTTGGTGATTGGGGCGAATGTCCTTCCTGGAACGTGAGCAT
Organism: Aegilops bicornis; assembly: GCA_021605145.1. Classification (NCBI taxonomy): domain Eukaryota; kingdom Viridiplantae; phylum Streptophyta; class Magnoliopsida; order Poales; family Poaceae; genus Aegilops; species Aegilops bicornis. The sequence goes on from CM038669.1 coordinate 441,581,778, forward strand.
GAATCTTCCAGCGCTCCTCTTCAGGCAGAGTGGCGTTGAAAGTTCCGGTGAAGCTTGGTAATCCAATGTTCAGGTACTTGGTAACTTCCTTCAAGTGAAATCCAAATGGTGTGCCTTCATCCGTTGGGTGTACTTGATCTTCGCGTCCGTCATCCTAAAGAGAGTAGAAAAGATGAGGAGTTAGAAAATGAGAAGAGAGTAGTGATCTATGGCTTTATCTTAGTGGTAGTGTCCTATAGTCAGCGTGTGCTCTGATACCATTCTCTGTCGCGACTGCATTCGAATGGATCTAGCGCTCTGTACTCAAGTGTCATCCTGGATCAAGAATGTCGACACAAAGACAAGATTTCAAGGATTTATAGCAGAGTAGCAATCACACACTTATTACATCGTTGTCCACAAGGGAACTTAATACAATGGCTTAAGGCCATCTAATAATAACATGAAGGCTTGGAAAACGAGTGAGTCCATCAACTCCAGTGACATCACCGAGTATAGAACCACAACCTAACATCTTACTCGTCGTTCGAAAAGTCTGCAACATGAAAAGTTGCAGCCGAAACGGGTCGAGACATGGAATATGCTGGCACTGTAACACGTAAAGAGCAATGATGCAATAAGCCTATACTACATGCATATATGGCTGGTGGTAAGGCTCTACGGTTACATTTTTTTTTGCGAAAAGCCAATTTTTCCCTACATCAAAGGAATAATTTTATTTAACTATCATGGTGGTTGTTAAACATTGAAGATGGTTGACAAAGATCCTCAATCCCAATTAAAAAGTACTCATTAAAACCCAATACATTTATTTTAGAAGTAACATGTTGAGATTCACATGATAATCAAGTACTAGATACTCAAGATATCCATAACCGGGGACACGGCTAATCATGATTAGTTTATACACTCTGCAGAGGTTTATGACTTTTCCCCACAAGACTCGATCGCCTCCGCTTGGTTCTCGTGACTACATGGTGTTTGAGAAACGGATGACCGAGACATAGTCTTTCGTAAGCGCTTAGCACCTTACATGTGGGTAGACCGTACCAACCTACATCCCCTACATCAGCTAGTCTCGCCTGTAAGAGTTCGCACAACTTAGTCAACTACGCCAGAGCCCATAATTGGCTTGTGGCTACACACGGAAGTTTCTAGTTTGAATAATCTCATGATCCCTTAGAGCACGGGTGGCGGTCCAAGAAATACAGCAAATCCTGATAGAAACCAGGTGCCTCAATCCACCCAGATGTGTGTTTAGGTTGCCACCTTAAATAAACCATTAATTAACAATCTCACATCATCATGGATATTCACTCACCCAATCCACGTCTACTAGCATAGCATGGCATAATCAAGCAAACGAGAAGTAACTCCCAAGGTTTCATAAGTAAACAGTAATAGGTACTACCTCAATCTACTTCCCAAACCCACAATTTAATTAGATCCTAAACATGCAAGTGTTTGGGGGTTTGATCTAATGCATAAAACTGGGTAGTAGAAAAGGTATGATCAAAGTGTTACTTGCCTTGCTGATGATCCGCGAGTCCTAGAGATTCAAATAACAAGCGGCGCCTCCGGGTGATCTAACGCAGACAAACAACAAGCATACAATAAGTACTCATCTAATGCACAGGGAAATCTCGAATAAAAGATCTAATCAGATAGTTCAACTTAAGAACCCTGGTTGCAAAAGAATCGAATCAAATAAAACATCGAAAGTCGGAACTCGAGAGAGAACGACTCGGTTTAGCAATCTGAAAATAGGTCAAAATTTCACAGTAGCAAAACTCTATGAAAGTAGGGTAGTCGGAACGGCGGTTTCGTTACGAAACTCCAGGCGCTTGAATCACCTGATTCCGATAAACGAGCAAGAAATAAAACAGTTTTGAAAATCAGATCTCAAATCAAATCGTAAATAACGGATTAATTCCTATTAAAAGAAATACGACGACCGTTTTAAAAAGTGAGCGTTATTTAACAGAACGAATATAACGAACATGTTCATTGAAGCGAACGGTTCGGTGGACGTTCGTTAATTAAGAAAACCGAAAAATAAAACCAATCTAGGTTTTTTTAAAAAGCGAACATTTTTTTTAAAATAAACCGGATCGGGTTTTTCTCAAAACCGGATCGGGCGGGCGGCGAGGTCGGCTACCTCAGGGCTCTTTCGGCCGCGAGGTCCGCGGGGCTCCAAGTGGGGTCCGCTGGGTCGAGGGCTCCGGGCGGAGTTCCGGCGGGCGAGGGGCGGCGCTGGCGGCGGCCTTGGCGGCTGGCTTGGGCGGCGGGCGGCGGGTCGAGGTGAGGGAGAGGGGGGGGGCGGCGGGTTATAAAGGGGGGCGGGCCGGTTTCCTTGGGGAGGGGCGAGGAGGCTGGGTCGGGCGGGACTCGGCGCGGGCGGCGGCGCGCGGCGGCGGGAGTCCGCTCAAGCAAGGCGAGAGGGAGGAGGAGGTGGGCCGGGGGTCTTGGCCGGGCCTGGCTGGCCGGGTCTGGGCCTCGGTCTGTGGGGGGAGCGATTTTTTTTAATTAAAACAAAACGAATTAAATAAAATATCAAACGAACTCCAAATTAATTAAAACAAATTTTCCCCGACTCCTAAAATGAGTCGAACAAAATGAACTTTAAAACAATATACTTGCATAAAATTTTTAAAATGCTCATTTTGCCTAAGCAAAATAAATCTTCCAAAACCAAATTTGGTTTATTTATAATATCTTCATTTTTCCTAATTGCTTGGGAAAGTCATATTATTCCCTCTCGAAATATTTTTATAGAAAAAATGTTATGAAGATAATTTAAATAAATCCAATGATCCTATTTTCAAGATTTGGAAAAATCCCAAATATGAAAATAATGAAACTTCCAACTCTCTCCGAGGGTCCTTGAGTTGCGTGAAATTTCTAGGATCGGAAAAATGCGAGAAAAATATGGTATGCATGATGATCTAATGTATAACATTCCAAATTGAAAATTTGGGATGTTACACCATCCGACCCCTCCCAGCGTTCTAATAGGCCTACAAGACCCCGTGAACACCCTTCACGAACCCTAGCTTTTTCCCACTCGATCGCTCCTCCCCCTCTCTCTCCCGAACGCAGCCGCCACCATGCACCGCTCGATCCCGCGGCCACCGGCGCCCCCGCGCCCGGCAGACTTGTCTGGGAGGTGCGCCGACCACCGCTTCTTCTTCCTCGACCATTGGTTGAAACCGGGGTGATCTACATCGAAGGAATCGGGCCCTTCTTCGTCCTCGGTCGCGGCTTCTTCTCTGGCAAACTCCGGCACCGTCGATCCTCCCCGAGCCTGCTGCCCTCCCCTACCGCACCACAGTGAGCACGCGCTCCACCTCGTCCTATTTGCTTTGATCTCCGTACCCCTTAGCCTCTTCCTGCCGTAGACGTAGCTCGCCGCCGTCGGACGCCTCGCCTCTGTCCTGGTCGCCCGAGGATGCGTCCTCGCGCGCGTGCGCCTGCCCCGGTCCACTCCCTTGCCACGCCCGCGCGCGTGTGGCGTCGCCCCCCTGCTCGCCTGATGCTGCTGCTGCCTCTCTTGTGCTGCTGCCACACTTGCCACCGCTGCCTAGCAGCGCTGCCGCCGTTGCTTCTGCTGGTGATGGCGCTCACGCCCGCAACTCCTGGCACCGTAGCCGTCGGCTTCTGCCCGCGCCCCGTCTCCCCCTGCTTGGCCACGCTCGTGCCCCCCTGACCTGCCACTTTGCGCCGCCACGCATCGCCGTGCCGGAGCTTGCTCCCTCCGCTGGCCCAACCGTGCCCGCTCGCCGCGGCGCCCAGCGCCCGCCTCCGGCTTTCACTGCCGCCCCCACCGCTGCTGCCATCTCGTCATCCCCTCGCCGGTCTTTGCCGCTCGCTTTGGTCGCTCTGCCTAAACAGAAGTCCCTCGGTGGCGCCCAGCGCCCATTTTAGCCCGCCTCGTTAGGCCCCTGGCCACAGACACGTGGGGCCCAGTCCCTGTTAAAAAAAGAGAAGGAAAATTGTAGTTAAAAAATAATATTAATTAATTAATTAATTTAATTGCCTTGATTAAATTAGTTAATCTTAATTAATTAACCTAATCCTGTTAAGCTAAATTAACTAGGTTAATTAGTAGATCAGAGAATGACATGGGGCCCCACCCCCTGTTGACCAGTCAAACTTTGACTGGTCAACGGGGTCCCCCTGGCCCACATGTCAGCCGTTGTGTACATTCTATGTACACAGGGCTGGGTACCCGTAGCAATTTATTCATTTATTTTCGAATTAAAATAAATCCAAGAAATTGGAAAAACAATTAAAACTTTGAAAATTAATATAAAATAATCCGTAACTCGGATGCAAATGTTTTATATATGAAAGTTGCTCAGAAAAATCCAACGAATCCGAATACGCGGTCCGTTTACCTGTCAGATGCCTCTAACTATCTGAACATGGAACATTCCCCCTCCAGTCATCTGTTTGAGACAGGTCCGGAACCGGGAATACATTCCCGGTTGAATTCCCCCTTCACCTGTATCGTGTAGCCATACGTTAGGTCACGCTCGGCACAACATATTTCCACGTTATGCTTTGTGATGCTATGTTTGCTTTATATTTACTCTTTCTTCCCCCTCTTCTCTCCGGTAGACCCCGAGACCGATGATGCCCCTGTGATCGACTACGTCGACGACGACCCCTCCTTGCCAGAGCAACCAGGCAAGCCCCCCCCCCCTTTGATCATCCCGATATCGCCCATTCCATTCTCTCATGCTTGCATTAGATTTTGCTACTGTTATTGTTTGCTCCTATTCTGATGCATAGCCTGCTTTTGTAACCTGCTTATTGTTAACTACACCTTATCCTAAACTGCTTAGTATAGGTTGGTTAGTGAACCATCAGTGACCCCCACATTGTCCTTGTTGCCCCTGCTTCATCATTGAAGACCTGATCAACGGGATCGAAGACCAGGCCCCGGCACCGCACATCACATTCCCCTTAGTTGCTCGACACTACTAGGTTACTATCGAGTGCCGAGGGTGAGACCTCTACAGCACTTCTGATGTTAACTCTATAGTGTAGCTATTCGGTCATGGTCATCGAGGGTGATTCCGCCTTAAACACTTCCGATACAATTCTGTCGTGCAACCCCTCAAGTGTGAACCTCGGGGTGGTTCCTCTTACGTTCACCTTGATGATTACATCGAGTGGAACTCACCGGGGGTGATTCCTCGGGTTTTCCCCTTGATGATTGGACAGATTGTTATTGTGGTTACTATGACTTTACGCTGAACCATGTTACTAAAGACGGGTCGGCCCTGAGGGTACCCGCGCGAGCTTAATTGCGAGTGATGTGGAGTCGGGTTGACCTAGAGGGTGCCCGTGAGATAATTACGAGCCGTGGCCGGGCATTCCTAGCCCTTGCCGCAAGTCCTCGAGACGGGGCAACGGGGTCACATCTTTCATGAGTCTCTGCTTGTTACCGTGTGTTCCTAATCCACTACGATTTGGATATTTAATCCGAGGGGCCTCTGGCCTGATAGCACTAACCATCACATGGGCATAGTATGGGCGTTATGCGTCGTATGCATCAGCCGAAGCTTAGTAGACGTCGGCGACTGAGCGGCACGCTGCGGGTTGGACTGCGCAAGCACCTGCCTTGTTGAAGGAGGTAGCTAGGTCTGCTCACCCGCCGCGTTCGCAATGTGCAGGAGTTTCCGGGGAGATGGCCATGACCCCTGGGGGCATAGGTTTAGTCCGGCGGGCTGACCTCTCTATTAAGCCTAGGTCGGGTTGCGGCGTATTGTTTGGCCGAGGCCGGGCATGACCCAGGAAAGTGTGTCCGGCCGGAGTTAATCGAGCGTGGTGGGTAAGTTGGTGCACCCCTGCAGGGAAGAAAATATCTATCGATAGTCTGTCCTATGGTAACAGACACTTGGAGTTGTATCCCGATCGATACAACTAGAACTGGATACTTGAGATGAGACATGGATATGAGAATTGGATTTGATTGGAACTGGATAGTATGGCTCTGGGATTGCTTTCTCGCAGGGAGTTGAGAAAGGATCTCTGGCCGAGGTTGATAACACTTCTACTACTTTACTTTATGCTACTCTACTCCCTCCGGTTGCTGCTAGATGGTGGTTTCCAGAAGATGCTAGTCTTCGATAGGCTAGGCTTTCCCCTTCTCTTCTGGCATTCTGCAGGTCAGTCCACAGATACAACCCTTTTTCATTGATACCGATGCATATGTAGTGTAGATCCTTGCTTGCGAGTACTTTGGATGAGTACTCACGGTTGCTTTGCTTCCCGTTTTCCCTCTTTCTTCTTCTTTCCGGTTGATTCAACCAGATGGTGGAGCCCAGGATCCAGACGACACCACCGATGACTACTACTACCCCGAGGGTGCTTACTACTACGTGGAGACCGCCGACGGTCAAGAGTAGTTAGGAGGCTCCCAGGCAGGAGGCCTTGCCTTTTCAATCGTTGCTGTTTTTGTGACAGCCTTCTTAAGGCAAACTTGTCTAACTTATGTCTGTACTCAGATATTGTTGCTTCCGCTGACTCTTGAGTATTCGAGCCCTCAAGGCCCCTTGCTTGTAATATAAAGCTTGTATTATTTTAATTTGTGTCTAGAGTTGTGTTGTGATATCTTCCCATGAGTCCTTGATTTTGATCATACACATTTGCGTGTATGATTGAATCGAGGGCGTCACACCAACGATGGAAGGGTGATATCTTGCTGGGTGTAGATATCCACGAGACACCACAGACTACTGGATTGGTGGATGAGGACAATCCAGTTGGCCTTCATGACCGCCCAGTAGTGGTCGCGCACGAAGGACAGGTGGACGGGTAGTGGTAGCATGTCGAGGGGCACCACGGCAACCTCCGTAGGATCGTCGAGTCGGTGTCTGGGCCACCTGCAAGGATCGGGCATCAGCAAGCAGGGTGACTTGAAAAGAGTTGGCAGGTTGCAGACAAGTAGACGGTACAAAGACACCGAGCATGCGGTCAGACGGACAGTGCTAAGCAGGTCCATACGATTACAGATCTGCTCCAAGAGAACATCAGGGAGGGAATTCCAATCGCCGCTCTGCATGTCAGTCGATTCTGCCATAGGGTTTTTAGGGTGCTGAGTGATTGGGGTTTTCGGTGCCTGCGAGCCAGCGGGGAAGTGGATTCGGGTGGGCGAGTGAAGAAGATGGCGTGTGTGGACGAGCAGTGAGCGGGGGGATATGGTACGCATGAGCTACCAAGGAAGATGGTGCGGGCAGGCAAGAAGTGAGCGGGGGGAAATGGTATGCGGCCGACGATGGGGAAGAGAGGAGGAAGAAGAAGAGAGGAGGAAGAAGAGTGAAAGACGGGGAAGAAAGTGCATTAAATCTCAATTCAACTAGTACTACTACCAGGATATACCGTCCTTCGGAGTGTAAATAGTTACACCGATGACATGTGGGTCTACCTCAAGAGGGCCCATATGTCAGTTAATGGAGGAGAGAGGTGCGTAGGCGTATTTGCGGAAGCATGCTCCACTGGCAAACATGATGGCAGTACTGGGTAAGGCTGATTTAGTAACACCAACATGCTGTTTCAGCTTATTAATTAAGTGTCTCATCTGCTGCCGCGTGTATTGTCACTTCACTGTGAAGACTAGTTGAGTAGTTGTCTCTGACCGAGATGGGGAATAATGGATTGCGAAGACTTCCTATCTACAATATTCCTATTAGCCTGTACGCTCATCCGGTCCAACAAGATGAAACATTGGCTAAGGCACCCGACGCTAATAATGTAGGACTACTAGTACTACCTCCTTTCCGGTTTATAGGGCTCAATTCAAAAATCTCATCAACCAAGGTAGATGATGAGTGGTGGAATAATTTTTGTAGTTTGCAGAAACACTCAATTAATGCACTCGTTTTCCTCAAAAATTATGTTTACCAATGCATTAATTTTGTGCCAAACGTTGACCATTTACTCCCTCCATCCAGGTGAATAAGTCATCTTTGGTTGTGCACCATGACCAAGGAGGAAAAAACAAGAGAACTTATGTTTATTTGCTACTCCCTCCATTCCTAAATATAGTCTTTTTAGACATTCAAATGGAATACAACATACGGATGTATGTAGACATATTTTAGAGTGTAGATTCACTCATTTTGCTCCATACGTAGTCACTTGTTGAAATCTCTAAGAAGATTAAATGAAGGTTGTTGCATGCTGCAATTAAGGATAGACATGTAGCCTATAGCTAGAGCACAAGTTGGTGCATTAGTCAATCAATATCAATTTAGATTAAAGGCTAAATGCATTGGAAGTGTAGATGTACACTCTTTGTTTTTTAGACGATGTACACTCTTTGTTGGAAGACCGAGGGAGTACACGTGCATGCACTCACATACACAGCTAGGGTGGTTCGCGCAAGGGTTGGACTCCTGTCGCACCTGAGTAAAGTTTTGTTTAACTGATTTCTTTGCTCTGCCAACTAACAGGTGGGTCCCAGAAACCAGGTGACAATTTAACCAGTCAACAAAGTGCCACGTCGACTATGTGGCCGGTCAGTAGGGTGCAATACGGTGCTCTATGATGAGCTAGTGATCAGATAATCACCGCAAAACTATATATAGTGACCGTAAAGAGCGTATTGTTACATACGTTGACCGCCAGTGTATTTTTCTCGTTTCAAATTAATCGATATTAACCGGAAAGAATGCAGTATGGACTAGTACTAGTACTGCTTTGATGTGTCCCGTCAACTCGCCGAACGAGGAGAAACTTGCTTACTATGCCTCTCCCTCGCCCATGCGCGCGGTGGCTCGCAGGACGAGGAGAGGGTTTTGACTACATCGCCCTCTCCCTCTCCCTCTGGCTCGACCTCACCCTCGCGGTGGACGTGCATCAGTTCAATTAATGTCAGATTGCCAGAAGCGTATTGTACTGTAGTATCATCATTGTTGGACCTTCCTAAGAGGCGAAGAGCCAAGTGCAAGGTTCACACGAGTACGAACTATTGAACCTCCCGAAGAGGCAAAGAGCCAAGCGCAAGGTTTTATTGAAGGAAATATGCCCTAGAGGCAATAATAAAGTTATTATTTATTTCCTTATATCATGATAAATGTTTATTATTCATGCTAGAATTGTATTAACAGGAAACATAATACATGTGTGAATACATAAACCTACAGAGTGTCACTAGTATGCCTCTACTTGACTAGCTCGTTAATCAAAGATGGTTGTGTTTCCTAAACCATGAACAAGGAGTTGTTATTTGATTAACGGGATCACATCATTGGTTGAATGATCTGATTGACATGACCCATTCCATTAGCATAGCACCTGATCGTATAGTTTGTTGCTAGTGCTTTTCTTCATGACTTATACATGTTCCTATGACTATGAGATTATGCAACTCCCGTTTGCACGAGGAACACTTTGGGTGCTACCAAAGCGTCACAACGTGAATCGGGTGATTATAAAGGTACATTACAGGTGTCTCCGAAAGGTACATGTTGGGTTGGCATATTTCGAGATTAGGATTTGTCACTCCGATTGCTCGGAGAGGTATCTCTGGGCCCTCTCGGTAATGCACATCACATAAGCCTTGCAAGCATTTCAACTAATGTGTTAGTTGTGAGATGATGTATTACGGAACGAGTAAAGAGACTTGCAGTAACGAGATTGAACTAGGTATTGGATACCGACGATCGAATCTCGGGCAAGTAACATACCGATGACAAAGGAACAACGTATGTTGTTATGCGGTCGACCGATAAAGATCTTCGTAGAATATGTAGGAGCCAATATGGGCATCCAGGTCCCGCTATTGGTTATTGACCGGAGAGGTGTCTCGGTCATGTCTACATAGTTCTCGAACCCGTAGGGTCCGCACGCTTAACGCTTCGATGGCCAGTTACTATGAGTTGTTATGATGTTTCTGTACCGAAGGTTGTTCGAGTCCCGGATGAGATCACGGACGTGACGAGGAGTCTCGAAATGGTCGAGACATAAAGATTCATATATTGGAAGTCTATGTTTGGACATCGGAAGTGTTCCGGTGAAATTGGGAATTTTACCAAATGCAGGGAGGTTACGGAACCCCGGAATGCTAATGGGCCAACATGGGCCTTAGTGGAAAGGAGAGAAGGGGCCCAAGTGCTGGTCAAGACCTTCCCCCTTCCCTAGTCCTATTAGGACTAGGAGAAGCGCCTCTCTCTCCCTTCCCACTTGGGGAAACCTAGTTGGACTAGGATTGGGGGAATCCTACTCCTAGTAGGAGTAGGACACCCTGGCGCACCTCCCTTGGCCGGCCAGCCCCTCCTCCTTCCCTCCTTTATATACTGAGGCAGGGGCACCCCATGACACACAAGTTGATCCTTGAGATCTTTCCTTAGCGTGTGCGGTGCCCCTTCCACCATATTACACCTCGAGAATACCGTGGCGGAGCTTAAGGCGGAAGCCCTCGCCCGGTGGAACATCATCATCGTCCTGCACGCCGTCGTCTTGTGAAACTCTCCCTCAACACTCGGCTGGATCGGAGTTCGAGGGACGCCATCGAGCTGAACGTGTGCAGAACTCGGAGGTGCCGTCGCTCGGTACTTGGATCGGTTGGATCGTGAAGAAATACGACTACTTCCTCTACGTTGTGTCAACGCTTCCGTTCTGCTGGTCTCTGAGGGTACGTGAGACAACACTCTCATCTCGTTGCTATGCATCACCATGGTCTTGCGTGATCGTAGGAAAATTTTTGAAATTACTACGTTCCCCAACAGGGCATCCGAGCCTAGGTTTTTATGGTTTGATGATATGCACGAGTAGAACACAAGTGAGTTGTGGACGATACAAGTCATACTACCTACCAAAGCATGTCATACTTTGGTTCAGCGGTATTGTTGGACGACGATCCAGACCAACCTTACGCGTACTCTTCCACGCGAGACCGGTTCCTCGGCGTGCTTTGCACATAGATGGCTTGTGGAAGACCTGTCTCTCCAACTTTAGTTGAACCGAGTATAGCTACGCCCGGTCCTTGAGAAGGTTAAAGCGGAGTCTATTTGACGAAGTATCGTTGTGGTTTTGATGCGTAGGTGAGATTGGTTCTTGCTTAAGCCCGTAGCAGCCACGTAAAATATGCAACAACAAAGTAGAGGACGTCTAACTTGTTTTTGCAGGGCATGTTGTGATGTGATATGGTCAAGACATGATGCTGAATTTTATTGTATGAGATGATCATGTTTTGTAACCGAAGTTATCGGCAATCGGCAGGAGCCATATGGTTGTCGCTTTATTGTATGCAATGCAATCGTTTCAGTAATGCTTTACTTTATCACTAAGCGGTAGCGATAGTCGAGAAGCATAAGTTTGGCGAGACGACAACGATGCTACGATGGAGATCAAGGTGACGCGCCGGTGACGATAATGATCATGACGGTGCTTCTGATAATGAGATCACAAGCACAAGAAGATGATGTCCATATCATATCACTTATATTGATTGCATGAGATGTTAATCCTTTATGCATCTAATCTTGCTTAGATTGACGGTAGCATTATAAGATGATCCCTTACTAAATTATCAAGAAGTGTTCTCCCCGAGTATGCACCGCTATGTAAAGTTCTTCGTCTTTGAGACACCACGTGATGATCGGGTGTGATAGGCTCTACGTTCAAATACAACGGGTGCAAAACAGTTGCACACGCAGAATACTCGAGTTATACTTGACGAGCTATGCATATAAGATATGACCTCGGAACACGTAGACCGAAAGGTCGAAGCGTGAATCATATAGTAGATATGATCAACATAATGATGTTCACCATTGAAACTACTCCATCACACGTGATGATCGGTCATGGTGTAGTTGATATGGATCACGCAATCACTTAGAGAATTGGAGGGATATTTTTCTAAGTGGGAGTTCTTAAGTAATATGATTAATTGAACTTAAATTTATCATGAACTTAGTACTGATAGTATCTTGCTTGTCTATGATGTGTAGATAGATGGCTCGTCTTTGTTGTTCCGTTGAATTTTAATGCGTTCCTTGAGAAAGCAAAGTTGAAAGATGATGGCAGCAATTACACGGACTGGGTCCGTAATTTGAGGATTATCCTTATTGCTGCACGGAAGAATTACGTCCTGGAAGCTCAGTTAGTTGCCTGGCCTGGTGCAAGAGCTGCGCCTGAAGTTGTGCACGTCTGGCAAAGCAAAGCTGATGACTACTCTATAGTTCAGTGTGCCATGCTTTAGGGCTTAGAACCGGGACTTCATCGTCGTTTTGAACACCATGGAGCATATGAGATGTTCCAGAGTTGAAGTTAATATTCCAAGCGAATGCCCGAATTGAAAGATATGAAGTCTCCAATAAGTTCTATAGCTGTAAGATGGAGGAGAACGGTTACGTCGGTGAGCATATACTCGTAATGTCTGGATATAACAATCACTTGATTCAACTGGAGTTAATCTTCCGGATGATTGCGTCATTGATGTAATTCTCCAATCATCGCCACCAAGCTACAAGAGCTTCGTGATGAACTATAATATGCAAGGGATGACCAAAACAATGCCCGAGCTCTTCGCGATCTTTGAAAGCAGCGGAGGTAGAAATCAAAAAGGAGCATCAAGTGTTGATGGTTAACAAAACCACTAGTTTCAAGAAAAGGGCAAAGGAAAGAAAAGGAAACTTCAAAAGAACAGCAAGCAAGTTGCTGATCAAGAGAAGAAACCCAAGTCTGGTCCTAAGCTCAAACTGAAGTGCTTCTATTGCAAGCAGGCTGGTCCTTTGAAGCGGAACTGCCCCAAGTATTTGGCGGATAAGAAGGATGGCAAGGTTAACAAAGGTATATGTGATATACATGTTATTGATGTGTACCTTACTAATACTCGCAGAGCACACTGGTATTTGATACTTTTAGTTACATTGCTAATATTTGCAACTCGAAACAGGGCTACGGATTAGCGAAGATTGGCTAAGGACGAGGTGACGATGCGTGGGAAATGGTTCCAAAGTCGATGTGATCGCAATCGACACGCTACCTCTACATCTACCTTCGGGATTAGTATTAGACCTAAATAATTGTTATTTAGTACCAGCGTTGAGCATGAACATTATATCTGGATCTTGTTTGATGCGAGACGGTTATTCATTTAAATCGAGAGAATAATGGTTGTTCTATTTATATGAATAATATCTTTTATGGTCATGCACCATTGAAGAATGGTTTGTTTTTACTTAATCTCAATAGTAGTGATACACATATTCATAATGTTGAAGCCAAAAGATGTAGAGTTGATAATGATAGTGCAACTTATTTGTGGTAATTGCCGTTTAGGTCATATCGGTGTAAAGCGCATGAAGAAACTCCATCTTGATGGACTTTTGGAGTCACTTGATTATGAATCACTTGGCACTTGCGAACCGTGCCTTATGGGCAAGATGACTAAAACACCGTTCTCGGAACTATGGAGAGCAACAGATTTATTGGAAATCATACATACTGATGTATGTGGTCCAATGAATGTTGAGGCTCGTGGCGGATATCGTTATTTTCTCACCTTCACAGATGATTTGAGCAGATATGGGTATATCTACTTAATGAAACACAAATCTGAAACATTTGAAAAGTTCAAAGAATTTCAGAGTGAAGTGGAAAATCATCGTAACAAGAAAATAAAGTTTCTACGATCTGATCGTGGAGGAGAATATTTGAGTTACGAAGTTTGGCCTACATTTGAAACAATGCGGAATAGTTTCGCAACTTACGCCCACCGAACACCACAACGTAATGGTGTGTCCGAGCGTCAGTGTCGTACTTTATTAGATATGGTGCGATCTATGATGTCTCTTACTGATTTACCGCTATCGTTTTGGGGTTATGCTTTAGAGACGGCTACATTCACTTTAAATAGGGCACCATCTAAATCCGTTGAGACGACGCCTTATGAACTATGGTTTGGCAAGAAACCAAAGTTGTCGTTTCTGAAAGTTTGGGGCTGCGATGCTTATGTGAAAAAGCTTCAACCTGATAAGCTCGAACCCAAATCGGAGAAATGTGTCTTCATAGGATACCCAAAGGAGACTGTTGGGTACACCTTCTATCACAGATCCGAAGGCAAGATTTTTGTTGCTAAATTCGGAAACTTTTTGGAGAAGGAGTTTCTCTCGAAAGAAGTGAGTGGGAGGAAAGTAGAACTTGATGAGATAATCGTATCTACTCCCTTATTGAGAAGTAGTACATCACGAGAAAACAGTTTACGTGACACCTACACCAAATAGGGAAGAAGCTAATGATGATGATCATGAAACTTCAGATCAAGTTTCTCTGAACTTCAGTAGATCAACCAGAGCAAGATCCGCACTGAGTGGTACGGTAATCCTATTCGGAAGTCATGTTCTTTGGAACATGATGAACCTACGAACTATGAAGAAGCGATGGTGAGCCCAGATTCCACAAAATGGCTTGAGGCCATGAAATCTGAGATGGGATCCATGTATGAGAACAAAGTGTGGACTTTGGTTGACTTGCCCGATGATCGGCAAGCAATTGAGAATAAATGGATCTTCAAGAAGAAGACCGACGCTGATGGTAATGTTCTTGTCTATAAAGCTCGACTTGTTGCAAAAGGTTTTCGACAAGTTCAAGGGATTGACTACGATGAGACCTTCTCACCCGTGGCGATGCTTAAGTCCGTCCGAATCATGTTAGCAATTGCCGCATTTTATGATTATGAAATTTGGCAAATGGATGTTAAAACTGCATTCCTGAATGGATTTACGGAAGAAGAGTTGTATATGATGCAACCAGAAGGTTTTGTCGATCCAAAGGGAGCTAACAAAGTGTGCAAGCTCCGGCGATCCATTTATGGACTGGTGCAAGCCTCTCGGAGTTGGAATAAACGTTTTGATAGTGTGATCAAAGCATATGGTTTTATCTGAGACTTTTGGAGAAGCTTTGTATTTACAAGAAAGTGAGTGGGAGCTCTGTAGCATTTCGATATTATATGTGGATGACATATTACTGATCGGAAATGATATAGAATTCTGGATAGCATAAAGGGATACTTGAATAAGAGTTTTTCGATGAAAGACCTCGGTGAAGCTGCTTACATATTGGGCATTAAGATCTATAGAGATAGATCAAGGCGCTTAATAGGACTTTCACAAAGCACATACCTTGATAAAGTTTTGAAAAGTTCAAAATGGATCGTGCAAAGAAAGGGTTCTTGCGGTGCTACAAGGTGTGAAGTTGAGTAAGACTCAATGCCCGACCACCGCAGAAGATAGAGAGAAAATGAAAGATGTTCCCTATGCTTCAGCCATAGGCTCTATCATGTATGCAATGCTGTGTACCAGACCTGATGTGTGCCTTCTTTGTAAGTTTGGCAGGCAGTACCAAAGTAATCCAGAGTGGATCATCGACAGCGGTCAAGAACATCCTTAAGTACTTGAGAAGGACTAAGGATATGTTTCTCATTTATGGCGGTGACAAAGAACTCGTCAGAACGGTTACGTCGGCGCATAGCTTTGACACTGATCCGGACGATTCTAAATCGCAAAACCGGATACGTATTTACATTAAACGGAGGAGCTGTCGGTTGGTGCAGTTCCAAACAAAGCGTCGTGGCGGGATCTACATGTGAAGTTGAGTACATAGCTGCTTCGGAAGCAGCTAATGAAGGAGTCTCGATGAAGGAGTTCATAACCGATCTAGGTGTTGTACCTAGTGTATCGGGTCCAATGAAAATCTTTTGTGACAATACTGGTGCAATTGCCTTGGCAAAGGAATCCAGATTTCACAAGAGAACCAAGCACATCAAAAGACGCTTCAACTCCATCCGGATTTGGTCCGGTGGGAGACATAGAGATATGCAAGATACATACGGATCTGAATGTTGCGGAACCGTTGACTAAGCCTCTTCCACGAGCAAAACATGATCAGCACCAAGACTCCATGGGTGTTAGAATCATTCTTGTGTAATCTAGATTATTGACTCTAGTGCAAGTGGGAGGCTGAAGGAAATATGCCCTAGAGGCAATAATAAAGTTATTATTTATTTCCTTATATCATGATAAATGTTTATTATTCATGCTAGAATTGTATTAACGAGGAAACATAATACATGTGTGAATACATAAACCTACTGAGTGTCACTAGTATGCCTCTACTTGACTAGCTCGTTAATCAAAGATGGTTGTGTTTCCTAAACCATGAACAAGGAGTTGTTATTTGATTAACGGGATCACATCATTGGTTGAATGATCTGATTGACATGACCCATTCCATTAGCATAGCACCTGATCGTATAGTTTGTTGCTAGTGCTTTTCTTCATGACTTATACATGTTCCTATGACTATGAGATTATGCAACTCCCGTTTGCACGAGGAACACTTTGGGTGCTACCAAACGTCACAACGTAATCGGGTGATTATAAAGGTACATTACAGGTGTCTCCGAAGGTACATGTTGGGTTGGCATATTTCGAGATTAGGATTTGTCACTCCGATTGTCGGAGAGGTATCTCTGGGCCCTCTCGGTAATGCACATCACATAAGCCTTGCAAGCATTTCAACTAATGTGTTAGTTGTGAGATGATGTATTACGGAACGAGTAAAGAGACTTGCCGATGCGAGATTGAACTAGGTATTGGATACCGACGATCGAATCTCGGGCAAGTAACATACCGATGACAAAGGGAACAACGTATGTTGTTATGCGGTCTGACCGATAAAGATCTTCGTAGAATATGTAGGAGCCAATATGGGCATCCAGGTCCGCTATTGGTTATTGACCGGAGAGGTGTCTCGGTCATGTCTACATAGTTCTCGAACCCGTAGGGTCCCGTGACGCTTAACGTTTCGATGTGATGCTTACTATGAGTTGTTATGATGTTTCTGTACCGAAGGTTGTTCGAGTCCGGATGAGATCACGGACGTGGCGAGGAGTCTCGAAATGGTCGAGACATAAAGATTCATATATTGGAAGTCTATGTTTGGACATCGGAAGTGTTCCGGTGAAATTGGGAATTTTACCAATGCAGGGAGGTTACCGGAACCCCGAATGCTAATGGGCCAACATGGGCCTTAGTGGAAAGGAGAGAAGGGGGCCCAAGTGCTGGCGCACCTTCCCCCTTCCCTAGTCCTATTAGGACTAGGAGAAGGCGCCTCTCTCTCCCTTCCCACTTGGGGAAACCTAGTTGGACTAGGATTGGGGGAATCCTACTCCTAGTAGGAGTAGGACACCCTGGCGCACCTCCCTTGGCCGGCCAGCCCTCCTCCTTCCCTCCTTTATATACAGGGCAGGGGCACCCCATGACACACAAGTTGATCCTTGAGATCTTTCCTTAGCCGTGTCTGGTGCCCCTTCCACCATATTACACCTCGAGAATACCGTGGCGGAGCTTAGGCGAAGCCCTGCGCCCGGTGGAACATCATCATCGTCCACCACGCCGTCGTCTTGTGAAACTCTCCCTCAACACTCGGCTGGATCGGAGTTCGAGGGGCGTCATCGAGCTGAACGTGTGCAGAACTCGGAGGTGCCGTACGTTCGGTACTTGGATCGGTTGGATCGTGAAGAAGTACGACTACTTCCTCTACGTTGTGTCAACGCTTCCGTTGCTGGTCTACGAGGGTACGTAGACAACACTCTCATCTCGTTGCTATGCATCACCATGGTCTTGCGTGATCGTAGGAAAATTTTTGAAATTACTACGTTCCCCAACATTTATAGGATTTGTCGTCCTAGTAGGAGTATACTACAACTATAGCGAACGATGCTACTGTATGATGCCGCCACGTCACCTATATCCAAAGTTGTGCCACCTTTTTTTCTCAAAGAGCGTGTTAGAGCCCGTGCAACAACCACACAAGTTGCACGTACACATAACACATTTACTAGTAATAAATTCTAAAGGACAAATGCCAGTATGCCACACAAGTTCATCTCCAATTCATGTGATAAATTTGTGCACGACTAGTCTACATATATTCACAGCGCTATCGTTCACAATTTACCATACTCCACTTACACGTTATAGATGAGCTACATGTCCTCCTCCAGGTTCCAGTACCAGGTGTTCTTCATGGATGGCACGATGCATAGCGGTGGGCAACGGGAATCATTGTCGTAGCTTTCTAGTCCGGTTCCACATGATGGAGACTCATCCAAGCTGAAGCGACATAAATCAGGGATAGCCTCTCCCAGCATATCGTTCATCCGGTGGTGCGCACTGAAGACACAACCATGCTTCATGAACGGCAGGCCTTCGGTGTCGTGCACGGAAGGTAGCATCCACTTCACAATGGGGTAGCTGTCCCCAATGAAAATCGAGTACTCTCCAAGAGTGTTCCTCAGCACCCACATAGCATCACGGGGGTCAAACTCGGCGCCGTTCATGTGGTACACGCGGCATCTAAGATCTGGACACATGGTGACATACATAGTCAAGGTCCATGCATATCAATACTGTGCTCAAATATGGCGGTCAATAATACTGTGCAGTGATACGTCTCCGTCGTATCTATAATTTTTTATTGTCCATGCCAGTATTATTCACTTTCATATACTTTTTGGCAACTTTTTATATTATTTTTGGGACTAACATATTGATCCGATTGCCCAAAGTGCAGTTCACATACATTGCATGTTTTTTGTTTCGCAGAATATCCATATCAAACGGAGTCCAAACGGGATAAAAACGGACGGAGCTTATTTTTGGAAAGTATGGAAAATTTGGAAGGAAAATCAACGCGAACTAGTGCCCGAGGTGGTCATGAGGCAGGGGGGCGCGCCTGCCCCCTGGGCGCGCCCCCTACCCTCGTGAGTCCACCGTAAGGCGGTTGATGCTCTTCTTTTTCCACAAGAAAGCTAATATTCGGAAAAAATCACGGCGAAGGTTTCAGCCAATCGGAGTTACGGATCTCCATATATACGAAGCAGTGAAGCAGAGCCGTAGAGCAGAACACGTAAGCAGAGATAGATCCAATCTCGGAGGGGCTCTCGCCCCTCCCAAGCCATGGGAGCCAAGGACCAGAGGGGAAACCCTTCTCCCATCTAGGGAGAAGGTCAAGGAAGAAGAAGAACGAGGGGGGCTCGGAACGCCGCCGGGGGCCATCATCATCACCGTGATCTACACCAACACCTCCGCCATCTTCACCAACATCTTCATCACCTTCCCCCATCTATCTACAGCGGTCCACTCTCCCGCAACCCGCTGTACCCTCTACTTAAACATGGTGCTTTATGCTTCATATTATTTTCCAATGATGTGTTGCCATCCTATGATGTCTGAGTAGATTTTCGTTGTCCTATCGGTGGTTGATGAATTGCTATGATTGATTTAATTTGCTTGTGGTTATGTTGTTGTCCTTTGGTGCCCATCATATGAGCGCGCGTGGATCATCACACCATAGGGTTAGTTGTATGTTGATAGGACTATGTATTGGAGGGCAAGAGTGACAGAAGCTTCAACCTAGCATAGAAATTGATGCATACGGGATTGAAGGGGACCAATATATCTTAATGCTATGGTTGGGTTTTACCTTAATGAACGTTAGTAGTTGCGGATGCTTGCTAATAGTTCCAATCATAAGTGCATAGAATTCCAAGTAAGGGATGACATGATGGCAGTGGCCTCTCCCACATAATACTTGCTATCGGTCTTGTAAAGTAGTCAATTGCTTAAGGGACAATTTCGCCACACCTACCATCACTTTTCCACACTCGCTATATTTACTTTAGTTGTGTCTTTACCTTAGCAGCCCCTAGCTTTATTTTTGTGCTCTTTACTTTCTTGCAAAACCTACCCAAAAACACCTACAAGGTACTTCTAGTTTCATACTTGTTCTAGGTAAAGTAAATATTAAGCATGTATAGAGTTGTATCGGTGGTTGATAGAACTTGAGGGAATATTTTTTATATCTTTAGCTCCTCGTTGGGTTCGACCCTCTTACTTATCAAAAACTGTTGCGATCCCCTATACTTGTGGGTTATCAAGCTTTTTCTGGCGCCGTTGCTGGGGAGCAATAGTGTGGGGTGAATATTCTCGTGTGTGCTTGTTTGTTTTATCACTAAGTAATTTTTATTTGCTGTTCTTAGTTGTTCTCTATCTTTAGTTATGGATATGGAGCATAAAATACCAAAAAAATTAGCTGTACTTGCTACTCATGAGGATGGGGTAACTCCTAAAACCCTCGATTCTCATTATGCGAGAGATATTATATACTACTTTGATAATCCTGAGAAAACCCCATTCAACTTTATAATGGGAGAGACGTTGGATCAACGTGAATACTTTAGGGATTATTGCTCGACACAAAAAGGGAAACTATTATGGGATCAATTTATTATGTTGCATTGGTATGCCTGGAATCTATGTTTGAAATATGATATTACTTGTTGCTCTAGGATGGAGGCTCCACACCTTCCCTTTTCATGCAAATTTAATGATAATGAAACCTTAGTTTCTTATGCTAATGGTATATATGATTACTATGATGTGGAACAAATAGAAGAATTTGTTGCTTTTAAGGCTGCTTATGAAATTGAATCTTTGTTTGAAAAGTATGAAGCTTTAGATGATGATGCTTATAGGCCTAAAAATCTTGCTATACTTAGATATTGCTATGAAAATTATGAATACAATTACTATATTAATGCATTTATGAAGAAATTCTCCGCTGTCCAAGAAGAGACTAATATTTTGCAGGAAGCTATGGAAGAAGAAATTGATGAAACTGTGAGCTCAGTGCATGAAAAAAGATGATGAGGAGAGCGAAGAATGAAGGAGGAAGAGCGGATTAGCTACCCGTGCCCACCTTCTAATGAGATTAACCCTCCAACTCATACATTATTTAATTCCCCTTCATGCTTACCGAAGGATGATTGCTATGATGATTGTTATGATCCCTTGAATTTGTCTGAAATATCCCTTTTTGATGATGCTTGCTATGCTTGTGGCCAAGATGCCAATAAGAATTATGCTTATGGAGATGAACTTGCTATAGTTCCTTATGTTAAACATGAAATTGTTGCTATTGCACCCACGCATGATAGTCCTATTATCTTTTTGAATTCTCCCAAATATACTATATCGGAGAAGTTTGCCCTTATTAAGGATTATACTGATGGGTTGCCTTTTACCATTGCACATGATGATTTTGATAGATATAATATGCATGTGATTGCTGCTCCTACTTGCAATTATTATGAGAGAGGAACTATATCTTCACCTCTTTATGTTTCCAACACGATAGGATTGCAAGAAACTGTTTATACTATGCATTGGCCTTTACTATGTGTGCATGAATTGTTCTTTTATGACATGCCGATGCATAGGAAGAGAGTTAGACTTCGTCATTACATGATATATGTTACTTTGTGCTCACTACTAAATTACAAATCATTGCTAATTAAAATTGGCTTTGATATACCATGGGATCCGGGTGGATTCACTACTTGAGCACTATATGCCTAGCTTAATGGCTTTAAAGAAAGCGCTGCCATGGAGACAACCCAGAAGTTTTAGAGAGTCATTTATTTCTGTTGAGTGCTTTCATATAGTTTAAAATCAATAAAAAATAAAGAGGGGAACTCAAAACTTTTTCAAAAAGAAAAGCGAAAGTGAGAAAGACAAGCATTGTTGAAGTGGGAGCTAGCCTTGAACTTTGTTCATGCTCATGGAAAATTTGTGAACCTTGATTACAGAAACTTTTCAACAAAAATAATTATCCCCTTGTACAATTCCATTGTATTATAAAAATAATGTGCCAAGGTTTGCCTTTAGGATGTTTACAATACTTGTTGGTTTGTACGGTGCAGGACAGAAACTTTGGCTGTAGTGCGTGATTTTTAATTTTTTACTGGAATGTCAAATGGTTCTGATTCCTTTTGCACTGTCTTTATGTACAAATTTTTTATTTTTTACTAATTTTGTAAGAATTTTTCAAGTATCAGAAGTATGGTGGATGTTCAGATTGCTACAGACTGTTCTGTTTTTGACAGATTCTGTTTTTGATGCATAGTTTGCTTGTTTTGATGAAACTATCAATTTATATCAGTGGATTAAGCCATGAAAAAGTTATATTACAGTAGACACAATGAAAAAACAAAATATTAATTGGTTTTCAACAGTACTTAGAGTAGTGATTTGCTTTATTATACTAACGGATCTTACCGAAGTTTTCTCGTTGAAGTTTTGTGTGGATGAATTGTTCGATGATCGAGAAGGTCTCGATGTGAGAAGAAGGAAGAGAGGCAAGAGCTCAAGCTTGGGGATGCCCGAGGCACCCCAAGTAAATATTCAAGGAGACTCAAGTGTCTAAGCTTGGGGATGCTGGGAAGGCATCCCCTCTTTCTTCAACAAATATCGGCATGTTTTCGGATTCGTTTCATTCATGTGATATGTGCAAATCTTGGAGTGTCTTTTGCATTTAGTTTTTATTTTTATTTTATGCACCGTGCTGTTATGAGATGGTCCTTGGTTGATTTATAGAATGCTCTATGCACTTCACTTATATCTTTTGAGTATGGCTTTATAGAATGCTTCATGTGCTTCACTTATATCAATTGAAGTTTGGATTGCCTGTTTCTCTTTACATAGAAAACCACCATTTGTAGAATGCTCTTTTGCTTCACTTATATTTGTTAGAGCTTGGGCATATCTTTTGTAGAAAGAATTAAACTCTCTTTCTTCACTTATATCTATTTAGAGAGATGACAGGAACTGGTCATTCACATGGTTAGTCATAAAATCCTACATAAACTTGTAGATCGCTGAATATGATATGTTTGATTCCTTGCAATAGTTTTGCGATATAAAGGTGGTGATATTAGAGTCATGCTAGTTGAGTAATTGTGAAATTGAGAAATACTTGTGTTGAGGTTTGCAAGTCCCGTAGCATGCACGTATGGTGAACCGTTATGTAACGAAGTCGGAGCATGAGGTGTTTATTGATTGCCTTCCTTATGAGTGGCGGCCGGGGACGAGCGATGGTCTTTTCCTACCAATCTATCCCCCTAGGAGCATGCGCGTAGTACTTTGTTTGGATGACTAATAGATTTTTGCAATAAGTATGTGAGTTCGTTATGACTAATGTTGAGTCCATGGATTATACGCACTCTCACCCTTCCATCATTGCTAGCCTCTTGATGCAGTGCATCGCCCTTTCTCACCTCGAGAGTTGGTGCAAACTTCGCCGGTGCATCCAAACCCGGTGATACGATACGCTCTGTCACACATAAGCCTCATTATATCTTCCTCAAAACAGCCACCATACCTACCTATCATGGCATTTCCATAGCCATTCCAAGATATATTGCCATGCAACTTCCATCATCATCATATACATGACTTGAGCATTCATTGTCATATTGCTTTGCATGATCGTAAGATAGCTAGCATGATGTTTTCATGGCTTGTCCATTTTTTGATGTCATTGCTACGCTAGATCATTGCACATCACCGCCGGAGGCATTCATATAGAGTCATATCTTTGTTCTAGATATCGAGTTGTAATATTGAGTTGTAAGTAAATAAAAGTTTGATGATCATCATTATTAGAGCATTGCCCCAGTGAGGAAAGGATGATGGAGACTATGATTCCCCCACAAGTCGGGATGAGACTCCGTACGAAAAAAAATAGAAAGGCCAAAAAAAAGAGAAGGCCCAAAAAAGAAAGAAAAAAAATGAGAGAAAAAGAGAGAAGGGGCAATGTTACAATCCTTTTACCACACTTGTGCTTCAAAGTAGCACCATGTTCTTCATATAGAGAGTCTCTTGAGTTATCACTTTCATATACTAGTGGGAATTTTCATTATAGAACTTGGCTTGTATATTCCAACGATGGGCTTCCTCAAATGCCCTAGGTCTTCATGAGCAAGCAAGTTGGATGCACACCCACTTAGTTTCAGCTTGAGATTTCATGCACTTATAGCTCTTAGTGCATCCATTGCATGGCAATCCCTACTCCTCAGATTGATATCTATTAATGGGCATCTCCATAGCCCGTTGATATGCCTAGTTGATGTGAGACTTTCTCCTTTTTTGTCTTCTCCACATAACCCCCACCATCATATTCTATTCCACCTATAGTGCTATGTCCATGGCTCATGCTCATGTATTGCGTGAAAGTTGAAAAGGTTTGAGAACGTCAAAAGTATGAAACAATTGCTTGGCTTGTCATCGGGGTTGTGCATGATGTAAATATTTTGTGTGGTGAAGATGGAGCATAGCCAGACTATGATTTTGTAGGGATGAGTTTTCTTTGGCTATGTTATTTCAATAAGACATAATTGCTTGGTTGGTATGCTTGAAGTATTATTGTTTTTATGTCAAACGATAGACTATTGCCTTGAATCACTCGTGTCTTAATATTCATGCCATGATTAGACATATGATCAAGATTATGTTAGGTAGCATTCCACATAAAAAATTATTCTTTTTATCATTTACCTACTCGAGGACGAGCAGGAATTAAGCTTGGGGTGCTGATACGTCTACGTCGTATCTATAATTTTTGATTGTTCCATGCCAATATTATTCACTTTCATATACTTTTTGGCAACTTTTTATATTATTTTTGGGACTAACATATTGATCCAAAGGCTCAAGTGCGGTTCCGTCTGTTGCATGTTTTTGGTTTCGCAGAGTATCCATATCAAACGGAGTCCAAACGGGATAAAAATGGACGGAGCTTATTTTTGGAAAATATGGAAAATTCGGAAGGAAAATCAACGCGAACCAGTGCCCGAGGTGGTCACGAGGCAGGGGGGCACGCCCCCTACCCTCGTGAGCCCACCGTAAGGCGGTTGATGCTCTTCTTTTGCCGCAAGAAAGCTAATATTCGGGAAAAAATCACGGCGAAGGTTTCAGGCCAATCGGAGTTACGGATCTCCATATATACACGAAACGGTGAAACAGAGCCAGAACAGAACGCATAAACAGAGAGATAGATCCAATCTCGGAGGGGATCTCGCCACTCCCAAGCCATGGGAGCCAAGGACTAGAGGGGAAACCCTTCTCCCATCTAGGGAGAAGGTCAAGGAAGAAGAAGAAGGAGGGGGCTCTCTCCCCTCGCTTCCGATGGCTGAAGCAGCCGCCGGGGGCCATCATCATCACTGCGATCTACACCAACACCTCCGCCATCTTCACCAACATCTCCATCACCTTCCCCCCACTATCTACAGCGGTCCACTCTCCCGCAACCCGCTGTACCCTCTACTTGAGCATGGTGCTTTATGCTTCATATTATTTTCCAATGATGTGTTGCCATCCTATGATGTCTGAGTAGATTTTCGTTGTCCTATCGGTGGTTGATGAATTGCTATGATTGATTTAATTTGCTTGTGGTTATGTTGCTGTCCTTTGGTGCCCATCATATGAGCGCGCGCATGGATCACACCATAGGGGTTAGTTGTATGTTGATAGGACTATGTATTGAAGGGAAAGAGTGATAGAAGCTTCAACCTAGCATAGAAATTGATGCATACGGGATTGAAGGGGGACCAATATATCTTAATGCTATGGTTGGGTTTTACCTTAATGAACGTTAGTAGTTGCGGATGCTTGCTAATAGTTCCAATCATAAGTGCATAGAATTCCAAGTAAGGCATGACATGCTGGCAGTGGCCTCTCGCACATAATACTTGCTATCGTCTAGTAAAGTAGTCAATTGCTTAAGGGACAATTTCGCCACACCTACCATCACTTTTCCACACTCGCTATATTTACTTTAGTTGTGTCTTTACCTTAGCAGCCCCTAGTTTTATTTTCGTGCTCTTTACTTTCTTGCAAAACCTACCCAAAAACACCTACAAGGTACTTCTAGTTTCATACTTGTTCTAGGTAAAGTAAATGTTAAGCGTGCGTAGAGTTGTACCGGTGGTCGATAGAACTTGAGGGAATATTTGTTCTACCTATAGCTCCTCGTTGGTTTCGACACTCTTACTTATCGAAAACTGTTGCGATCCCCTATACTTGTGGGTTATCAAGATGCAGCAAATAGTACTACACCGGTATAGAGGAAGTAAAATAACCGGCTTATCATATATAGCCACTCTTGGCTACATGGATGAGATTGTATGACATGGAAAAACAAAAATGGTGGAAACTAGTAGGTTCAAGTTTTCAAGGGCCTAGCTAGCTATACGCGTCCTCCAAGGTAAAAGTACTCCTACTAGTACTAGTAAGTAGTACAACAATGAAAGAGAAGGCGAGAGGGTTAAAAAATATAATACTAAATGGAATACCTGGTGTAGGTGTCAAAACCGGCGGATCTCGGGTAGGGGGTCCCGAGCTGTACATCTGAGGATCAAAGTTAACAGGAGACAGGGACACGATGTTTACCTAGGTTCGGGCCCTCTTAATGGAGGTAATACCCTACTTCATGCTTGATTATCTTGGATGAATATGGGGTTTACAAGAGTTGATCTACCTCGAGATCATAATGGCTAAACCCTAGATGTCTAGCCTATATGATTATGATTGTCTCTACAGACTAAACCCTCCAGTTTATATAGACTCCAGAGGGACCTAGGGTTATATAGAGTCGGTTTGCAGAGAAAGGAATCTTCACATCCAAACGCCAAGCTTGCCATCCACGCAAAGGAGAGCCCCATCTGGACACGGGAAGAAGTCTTCTGTCTTGTATCTTCATGGCCTATTAGTCCGGCCAACGTCACACAGCCCGGACGCC
This sequence comes from Aegilops bicornis, assembly GCA_021605145.1. NCBI lineage: Eukaryota > Viridiplantae > Streptophyta > Magnoliopsida > Poales > Poaceae > Aegilops > Aegilops bicornis. Next base: position 441,608,436 of record CM038669.1, read on the forward strand.
CGAGGACCCCTTAATCCAGGACTCCCTCAGTAGCCCCTGAACCAAGCTTCAATGACGATGTGTCCGACGTGCAGATTGCCTTCGGCATTGCAAGGTGGGTTCCTCCTCCGAATACTTCAAAGTAGTCCTCAAACAAAGAAAACGTGTCCGGCTCTGCGAAATAGACACCACACACAACCACAACAAGGTATAATATTTAACGAGTCCCATTTACTGACAACTTTTGTGGCGAGACGTTACTTCCCCTGCCTGGTTATTATTTCGAACCGTCTTTCAGCCTCCCGTTCCACGTTACGAGACGCGGTCTTTATTGGCACATCCTGTCAAAGCAGAGATCGTGCCCCCTTATCACGTGATTCTTATCAATATGGGCGTGGGTAATCCAACCGTGTCGTTTGCACGATCCCTTGGGAATAGGCGAGCTTTAAGGCCTGTGAGGAGGCGTGCGATATTCATCACCTTTATAAAGGGGTACAGACCCGTCTTTCTCCCCCACGCCTACCTCTTCCTCAGCCTCAAGATCCAGCGCCCAGGTCTCGGTTTCTTTCATCGCCACCAAGCCTTCTAGTTATGTCCGGATCCAGCTCCCCCGGCAGGTGGATGACCTCCTCGGTCATATGAAGCTCCGGGAGGCGAGGTACCTAACTGCCGAAATCCCCCACAGGCTCCCTGCCAAGGGGCAGGTTTTCCCCACACCAAAATCCGGCGAGAGGGTTGTATTCATCTCTCACTTCCTCTGCGGGCTAGGGTTCGCTCTCCACCCCTTCGTTCATGGCCTTATGTTCTATTATGGGCTAGACTTTCACGATCTAGCTCCGGACTCCTTTCTCCACATCTCGGCGTTTATCGTCATGTGTGAGGCCTTTCTCCGCATCCCCCCACACTTCGGCCTATGGCTCAAGACCTTCAATGTGAAGCCGAAGATAATCGGCAGGGAGCAGGCGGAGTGCAGCGGTGCTATGGTGAGCAATCTCGCCAATACTATCTGGCCAAAAGGCACCTTCACGGAAACCACCAACTTATGGCAGCGGGAGTGGTTCTATATCACCGAACCCCACGGTACCAAATGGGCACTCACACCTGCGTTCCGATCTGGCCCTCCATTGTGACTAGCATCATGGATATAATAAGGGGCTTGACTAGGGATCTACTGATGAAGTGAAGACGCTGCAAAGTCGTATCCAGAGCATCCTCAAAAAGGACACCGGCCTCATTAACATGATCCAGGTGATGCTAGTCCACCGGATCCTCCCGTGCCAGCGACGACCTCTCCACATGTGGGAGTTCAATCCGGAAGGACCGCGGACCCTTCAGCAATTCTTCGGCACAATGCACAGAGGGATGTGGAAACTATTCTTCAAGACTCGAAAGTAGTGGCCGGACAAATCCGCGGACATCGGTCTCGACTGCAACCATCCGGATACCTCGATAAGCACCCAACTTCTGAACGCAACTCGGTTGATTATTCCATAGCGATGTACTGAGAAACCTATCTTCGACCAGGGCTGGATAAAGAAGGCGGAACGAATTAGGTGTTCGGCTCCACTTCCCGAAGACTCAGCTAATCATGTGTTGATGAGGATGCTGGCCCCGACATCGTATCAAATGCGGGCGAGGGAGGACAAGAAGAAGAGCAAAAGGGTTGAAGGTGGCCTCCGCTCTAAAGGTATACTGGACGCTACGTCCGGGGAGACTGAAGCACCCTCTTCTGAAGATGAAGACAAAGGGGAAGAAGAAGAAGGGGATATCCCTTCCCCTCACAGGAAGAAAAGGACTGCCTCCGAGGACTTGGAGGTGGAAGCACCCAAGAGAGGGAAGATATCCCTGTCAGATGGTTCGGGTTCGGAAGCCGATGTTGACGCAAAGCTCCTCTCTAGGGACAAGACCTTTGCCAAATCGTAAGTGAACAAGGATGCTCTAGACATGTCCCGTTCTTTTTGTTTTGCAGGGGTAACATTTAAACTATATATTTGCAGTCCAGCCCGCTATCTACCTCAACAGTCCTCCTCATCAGGGGACTTGCTTCCGAAGATGATGGAAAGCGAGACGGCTCCACAAGCTTCCTCGCCCCTAAGGCCGGACGACTTTGAGGTTTCGTCCCGGAGGATCTCCCCTGACCATCCAGTGGCGCGGGGGACAATGAAGACGGCACCCAAAGGTGATACTTCGACCATCAAGGGTCCAGGGGAAGGAGCCCCCACGGGGACCAACAATGAGGGCCCCAAACTATCCGGTTTATAGACGAAGACGACTCTAGGGTCGAATAAGCATACTCTTTTGAAGGGAGTCCGTACTCCCGCAGCAGCCTCCGGGAATCCGGAGGTGCCGGCTACACTGATGGGCACATTGCAAAGTGCGTCCATCTCAGAGGAACATCATACCTTAATGGGTACGGTAGTTGAGAAGATTCTGTCCGCGAGAAGCGGATTGAATGAAGCCTTCATCGGCCTGCTGAGAGGCTTCGAGGTATGCAATGTAATATCTTTAACCGCTCTTTTACATGCAAAAATGCTCCTGTGTATAGATAGTAGCCCCTGAGACTCTGGTCGGTTTCCACAGGGAGGCGATTAGAGGACCCAAAAAAAGATATACTCAGGAAGAAACATAATTAATTTGAAAACAGGCTGTTATGTCAATGGCGACTGCCCAAGCTGCGGAAGTTGCAGATTTAAAGCATAAACTTGAGTTAGCTGATGAGGACATTGCCCTTATTAACAGGCGGCTCGACGAGGCACAAGGTATGTTTTGGGACAGCCCGCTTATGCATGTATAATAGTATGAGCACGAAGCTGAAAAATGTACACTGTGACATGCATAACTGTAGATGGTGCTACTGCGGTTGAGACCCTTCGGGCCGAGCTTGCCAGGGCCAAGGAGCAGGCCAGAGTGAGCAATGTGGCTGCCAAGAAGGCGGCTGCTGATTTGAAGGCCGAACAGGCCACTCGGCAGTAGTGCGAGGAGAGAATATCTACCATGGAGCGAGAGCTAAAGGATGCCACTGGCAAATGCAAATCACTCGAGGAGGATAACAAAGCCAAGGCAGCCGAACTCGACAAGGCCTTACAAGAGGCGAAAGAAGCATGGTTCGAGTCTAGAGCGGCTCGGTAGGAGATCCGGCAAGCTGGGGAGATAGCGGCTGGTAAGCCCTTTCTTTTAGAGACTAAGTTCGGCGACCCGAAGTATGCTCTGCTTAATCAATTGTGGAGTTCTCAAGATGCGCTCTTGGACCTACCGAAGAGTGCCTCTGACACGGCGCAGTTCTTCTAGGCGCAGGAAGGACATGCTGCGGAGAAGCTTCTTTGGTCACAATTCAATGTGCCACGGCATCCAACGTTGCGGAATGAAAAGATGGCCCAGTGGGCTGAGCTCCACAAGATGTCCGGAGCTGCCATGAAGGACGTCGTGGTCCGGCTATGGCCGGCTGAACCTATTCCGAACAGCTATTTCGGTTTGGTGCAGCGACTTGTCAATGCAGTGTCGCGTATCGACGCCGTCAAGCGGTCGGCGTGCATAGAAGGTGCCCGGATGGCCTTCGCCCGCGTCAAGATGTACTAGGCAAAGATAAAGGCCACCAATGTTGCAGCTAAGGGCCCGTCCGGAGGCAAGGAACATCGCACGCCGGAGCATTATAGGGAGGACGTCCTAGAGGGCGCCTGCTTGATAGAGGGTCAGTGCTCGAAGGATATTATGTTCGAATAAATGCACCAGAATTGTGAGAACAATATGATGATACATTAAGGCTCTGTTATATTCATACCTTTGCATGAAAGTTATTTCCTCCTGTGAGGCCATATTTAATAATCTGAAAGTTTGCCAGTCGTCGGCTTCGGCCCCTCGCATATAATACGGGGGTGTTCGGAATAGCACCTGATCACTCTTGACCCAATGTCTTGGTCCGTAATGGAGGTGTCAGTGCGGCGACCTAGGCAATCGGACTATAGGGCTTTAACACTTTCACTTAGCCATAGGAGTTTTATGGTGGGTCTATGATGTAGCCCCTGGTATGTACGCGGTTATCCAAATACGGTTGTGTTACAAAGGTGACCAAAAAATAAAGAACGACCCTTCGTGTAGTACGGAAGAAATCACAAAAGATTCTGATAAGTCGTCGAGTGGTTGACCAGCTCTCGCCGCATCATGACAGTCAGTTTTTGGCTTTCTCTACTGAGGTGTTTAACCAGGTGAACCGGAAACACAATTGCAGTCGTTCTCCCTTTACTACCCTAGCCGATAAGACGGAACGTAAGGTAGTAAGCACATGAGCCGGGCAACCCAACTATTGACCAAAGACATGATTCGGAGCTGATGCATATAATGCCAAACTCGTGACGCCGAAGTATGCTGTAGAGCTGTTCGGACTTTTCGGCAACCCATATGTTGCCGTATTGAGCCCCTGGCAATTTGTGCCGAGGTGTGTGCGTGAAACAACTGAAGAAGCAAAATACAGTTCTATGAGGAAAAGCAAATACTGGAGACGGATTATGTTCACTGGAATCTGATTGATACGTCGAACGCAATCTTACAGATTATAACACCACTGCCCAGGCCATTTTACATGCCAGGGGTCGAAGGCTGAGGAAAAAGGCTCTATACAGGTTGTAAATAGAGTGTTTGGTCTACATAAAGTCTTTTGGACCTCTTGTCGCACGTCTGCACTGTCGTTGCCTCAGCGAAAAGTGTTCCTTAAAAGGAGTAGTGTTTGGTTATTGGTAGGAAACCGGGCTCAGAAAGCATCCTTGTAGGTCCGTAGGATGAACCGTTTTTGATTCACCGGTGGCAAAATATAAGGTATAGTTAGAAAAGAGAAAAAGGTTGTAGGAGGGCGAACCGTATTGTAGGCCTGTCCGTATTGTGCCTCCGCCGATGACCAAGGTATTTTAAGTGCATAATTATGCATACGCGATACGAACTTCGCGGGTATATGTGGTGAATGACGGAGGAGGAACTGCTAATCCAGCTTTAAAATTGGCCTGTCCTGTGTAATAGAGGCCGGCGGCTTAATGGCCGATGAGATATGCGGCTTGACGGGGCCGCTTTGTGCGATGGCCACGGTATGCTCCTCGGTATGGAGGGAGCGTTCCGTGTTGCCGTTGACCGTGATGACGCCGCGTGGATTGGGCATCTTAAGTTTTAGATAGGCGTAGTGTGGGACCGCATTGAAACGAGCAAAAGCGGTCCGCCCGAGCAGTGCATGGTAGCCACTGCGGAACGGGACAATATTGAAGATCAAGTCTTCGCTTCGAAAGTTGTCCGGCGAACCGAAGACGACTTCCAATGTGATTGAGCCCGTGCAGTGAGCTTCGATGCCGGGTATTACTCCCTTGAAGGTAGTTGTGGTGGGCTTGATCCTTGAGGGATCAATGCCCATCTCACGGATAGTGCCTTGGTAGAGTAAATTAAGACTACTGCCTTCGTTCATAAGGACTCGCATAAGATGGAATCCATTGATCATTGGATCGAGGACCAAAGCTGCCGAACCTCCGTGACGGATACTGGTTAGGTGGTACTTGCGATCAAAAGTGATCGAGTAGGTCGCCCATGGGTTAAATTTTGGGGCGACCGGCTTTATGGCATAGACGTCTCGTAGTGCGCACTTGCGCTCCCTTGTACGGATATGCGTCACATATATCATGTTTACTGTTTTTACTTTGGGGGGAAATTGCTTCTGTCCCCCAGTGTTCGGTTGGCGAGTCTCTTCGTCTTCGTTGTCGCTGGGCGGCCCCTTCCCTTTGTGTTCGGCATTGAAGTTGCCGGCTTGTTTGAAAACCCAACAATTTCTGTTGGTATGGTTGGCAGGTTTGTCAGGGCTGCCATGAATCTGACAGGGCCGATCCAGTATCTTGTCTAAACTGGACCATCTTTGCTTGCCTTGAATGGCTTCTTCTGTAGACCGGATTTGGGTCCACAGAATCCGGCATTGACCGTCGTGTCTTGGGTTCCTGCATCATTGTTTTGACGCTTGTTTTTATTGCATCGTGGCTTGCCATTGCCATCCCTGGCTTCGGAGGTGCTAGGATCGCTGGTGCTATTGCTTCTACGAGCAAGCCAGCTATCTTCTCCGGCGCAAAAGCGGGTCATCAGTGCAGTAAGAGCTGCCATGGACTTAGATTTTTCTTGGCCGAGGTGACGGGCAAGCCACTCATCTCGGACGCTATGTTTAAAGGTCGCGAGGGCTTCGGCGTCCGGACAGTCAGCAATTTGGTTCTTTTTTATTAGGAACCTAGTCCAGAGTTTCCTGGCTGACTCTTCGGGCTGCTGGATAACGTGACTGAGGTCATCGGTGTCCGGAGGCCAGACAGATGTACCTTGGAAGTTGTCGCGAAAGGCGTCTTCCAAGTCTTCCCAGTTGCTAATGGAGTTATCTGGGAGACTGTTTAGCCAGTGCCGGGCTGGTCCCTTAATTTTAGTGGGAGGTATTTGATGGCATGGAGATCATCACCGCGGGCCATGTGGATATTGAGAAAAAATCCTCAATCCATACTGCGGGGTCGGTTGTTCCATCATATGATTCGATATTCATAGGTTTAAATCCTTCTGGAATTTGTGCTCCATTACATCCTCGGTGAAGCATAGGGGGTGTGCGGCGCCTCTATAGCGGGCGACGTCTCGACGGAGTTCGGCGGACGTCCCTATGCGGTTTTCACCCCGAGTGAGGTTGTGTTGATCACGTCGGGCCTGATAGCCGTCCTCTCGTGTTGGGGCACGTCCCCTTGACCCGTAGATTGACCTGGGTAGGCCTGCCCTAGTGTCCAGGTAATGCCGTAGATCATAGGTGTAATCTTGGGCTACTGTCTCCTGCCTTTAGGGCGGGGGAATGTGGGCTAGTGTTTGGCTTGGGTAGCCGTTCTATCTTGGCCACGCGGTGGCTGGTCTGGCTTATCGGCTGCATCACGTGCTGATGTCAGGGGCTCCTGCGGCTCAACATGGAATTGGGGTAACAACTTGCGCTTTGGGTAGCTTTTGGTTGGTCGTGCGAGGCCGTATTCCTCGGCTGCCAGGACATTAGTCCATCTGTCATTGAGTGTATCCTATTTGGCTTGAAGCCGTTGCTTGTTCCTTTTCAGGCTCCTCGTGGTTGCAATGAGCTGTTGCTTAAAGCGTTCTTGCTCGAGGGGTTCCTCTGGCATGATGAAGTCTTTGTTGCCGAGGCTTATTTCGTCTTCAGAGGGTGGCATATAATTGCTGTTCTCCGAGTCCTCGTTTCCGACTGGCTCGTCAGGGTTACCCTGCCCCTCCTCCCTATCATCCTGTTCGGATGTTGGTTCGACGGGGGCGTCTGGGTCTTCGGCATTCTCTGGAGTGTTATCGTCTCCATTGTCGGTATTGCTTTCTTTGTCGGCGTGATTTTGAACGGCGTCGTTGATGTCGCCGCTTTGGTGGTTTATCGGTGTTATTGTCCTTGATTGGATCCTTACTGCCTTCATCGCCATCCTCTTTTGGCGTATCCGCCATGTACACGTCGTATGTGGAGGTGGCCGCCCAGCATCCGTTATGCGGCGGGTTTTGGCTTTGTTCGTCTCCGGCACCAACATCCATACCATAGATGTCTTCGGAGTGACCGTCAAGCATGTCGGTCAGGTCCTCGACAGTGGCTATGAAGTGGGTGGTGGGTGGGACGTAAAATTACCCGCTCTCAGCCCCTAGTCCGGGCTGGGCGTAGTTCGGACGTTCCCCCTCTGTAATGACAAGGGATCGCATTAAGTCCAGAGCCTCGATTAAAGGCGAGGTTTGGCCAGGGAGAAGAGAGTCCGTGGAGTACGTCAGGAAGGAAACTCCTTGGCCGAGCTCACACAATGCCGACTCCGAGGGTCTGGAGCCAGTGTTTGGAGAAGAGTCTGGTTTCATGGTGATTGCCAGTGCCACTACTCCCTCCGGCTCTCCCGTACTAGGCTTAATAGCCGTAGAGAGTCCGGCGGGCTTGGGAATCCTGTCTTCGGACCTGGTGACGCGCTCCGAATCTAAGGCCTGAGCGGAAGTTGGGCTCGCGAACTATTGGAAGATCAAGTCTCCTCGGATATCAGCGACATAATCCAGATTTCCAAAACTAATCTGGTGACCTGGGGCGTAGCTGTCGATCTGCTCTAGATGGCCAAGCGAGTTGGCCCGTAGTGCGAAACCGCCGAACACAAAGATCTGGCCGGGGAGAAAGACCTCCCTCAGGGCAACATTGTTGTAAGTGACTAATGGAGCCATCGAACCTTTTGATGACGACACAGCGGAACTCTCAATGAAAGCACCAATGTCGGTGTCAAAATCGGCGGATCTCAGGTAGGGGGTCCCGAACTGTGCGTCTAAGGATCGAAGGTAACAGGAGATAGGGACTTGATGTTACCCAGGTTCGGGCCCTCTTAATGGAGGTAATACCCTACTTCCTACTTGATTATCTTGGATGAATATGGGGTTTACAAGAGTTGATCTACCTCGAGATTGTAATGGCTAAACCCTAGATGTCTAGCCTGTATGATTATGATTGCCTCTACGGACTAAACCCTCCGGTTTATATAGACACCGGAGGGACCTAATGTTATACAGAGTCGGTTTGCAGAGAAAGGAATCTTCACATCCGAACGCCAAGCTTGCCATCCACGCAAAGGAGAGTCACATCCGGACACGGGAAGAAGTCTTCTGTCTTGTATCTTCATGGCCCATTAGTCTGGCCCACGTCACACACCCCGGACGCCCGAGGACCCCTTAATCCAGGACTCCCTCACCTGGGTAGATGGTGACGGTCCGATCATGGTAGATTGTGCGAGCATATTGCACATCAGTGGTACCATGGGTAACGACTGCTAAGATAGTTGATCCCAATATGCCAAAGTCAGCTACAAGGTTCTAGGTTAGACCGAATCACGGATGCAAATGCACATCTAGGATCGGTGATCTTATTTTGATTGGGGGATGACTGGACCCTGCAAAAGAATGGAGTATCGTTAGGGATGCAAATGATGGTTTGTGCATTCCGTTTGTAATCTCCCGTACCATAGGATGGCAACCAAATGAAACAAGTTCCCTGGCTTTTCACCGCGAAGATGCGGCCTAGATGGAACACGACGTCTTCAAACCTGTAGGGGTACAAATCTGCCACGGCCAACAAGCGCCAGCCTCTGCCCTGTTTGTCGTTACTGCCTCTTGTATTGATGGCAATCCTTATGTTGAACAGCGCGATGATATAGTAATCATCGTAGCCACGTCGCTTTGTCGGCGGGTCCGCAATTGCTATCTTCTTCAATCTCATGTAGGCATCATCATACGTATTCAAGCCCAGCCAGTCCGGAAGGTCGACCCCAATGGTGGAGAAGGGGTCTACGGGAACGGCCGCACTGCTTTGGATGTTGTGCAAAATGATGGTGGTATCTGGCCGAAGGTATGCAAGCCAATCTTCATTGGCACCGACCCAGAGCTATATATAAGATGGTGGGCAGAGGAGAAATTACGGGATGGAAATGGAATAACTAAGTACTACATGATCAAACTCCATGACTGACCTGCTCATCGGACAAAATCCGACTACCTCTCAACATCTGCAACTATAGCGGAGTCAACGTGCAACCATGGCCAGGGAGCGGTGGACTGTTTGAAGGATTGTCCCATAGAAGAACCTTCTCCTTGAGGAAGCATGGAAGACCAACAAACATGGCCTTTTCCCAAGCCTGTTTAAGCACCATCTTGAAAAAGTTGGTGCAGGAAGCACCGGTCTTGCGGTGGTGAGGACGTCGAAGCGGCATGCGATTTCTCCCAGAGGATCATCATCCAAGGTCTCCCATCCCCGACGAGGAGGAGAACCGCCTGGCGAATCCATGGGAGAAGACGAACTACCTTCTCTTCGGGGGGAGGGAACTGGCGAGGAGATAAGAGCGTAGTAACCGCAGGGCCTCGTCCCTTCCAACTATAGCTCCTCGATCGTTCCTTAGCGAAGGGGTGAGGCTATTATTTACTACGGACTCGTACTGTAGAAGTACTAGTACTACTTTCTCAACTAGTAGTGCGATGTACTGTACTTCTAGTATAGTGCACCAGTTTTGAACTCTTGAATCTCAGGGCCAAGGAGCTACAATTGGAAGTGGAGGGTAGTACTGTTCTCTAGAACCATCGCTGTACTATCAATGCGGGGAAAGTACACCTGCGTGGTGGGTACTCTCGGTGCTCTATTCAATCGCATAGCTGGCCTACTCAGCCGCTCCTCTCACGCACACACTAGCAGCCTGTTTATCAACGACGGTTACTGTGGGGGCAGAACATTTGAGTTATTTGATACAAGGAGACTAGGCTTTTCGCTTCCATTTGTGGAGGTGTAATGGATCTCGTCGAACTTTGTTAGTAGTTCCGTCTTTATGAATGAGATGAGCCAAAGCTTTTTCCTCCGTTTCAAAACAAAAAAAAAATCACGTTAAGAGGAATTTCTTTTATAGAGCCAATAATGGAGTGAAGTCCATGCGTGCAACACCACAAGCTACAGAGTAGTAGAGTACTAGCACTTTACGTACAGAGCCATATTGCACAGTTCCCAATGCCGCGCCAGGTTTTTCTGACTCCTCTGGCTTAATTGGGAGGCGCAAGTTTAAATATGCTACTAGCTGATGAGGAAGCTGCGAGCGAGGTGCGGCTAGGGCGAGCACGCGACCCACGAGATGATGGGAAGGAAAACCCGTTCACGTAGCTGGGCTATCCAGTGCACCCAGATTGTGGTGCGACATGTCCTTTCAACTTCAAAACTCAAACTACCCGTGTACAATATTGGCTCGCAATGAAGTTACTATTTAAAAAAAGGCCTTCGTGCGTTCGACCGGGATCGAACCCACAAAATGAGGTATACACTCCCACGACCACTATTAGTACTCGTTGGAGTACAACGCAACCTAGAATCGCCTTTTGTTTCTATTAGTACATTGTTCCTTACAAGAAACCACTAATAATGCCAAGAAACCACTAATAATGCCAAGAAACCACTAATAATGCTAAGAAACTACTACCACTTGCATACATGGCAGACTTAAGATAAGACTACCTTATCAACCATTGTACATGCCCTGACCAACCAGCCCTACCAAGAAACGACTACTCTACAAAGTGCCGTTATAGGCATGTTTCAACCCATGTCGCCCCTTAAGTCAACGCCTTCTATTCGACCGGCAAGTTAGGTGTTATGACTTGTGGGACCTACATGTTAGTCTGCACAAAAATCCCCGAGTGACCTCCTACCTCCGGCCCGTCCACCTAGTCATCCTCGGCCATTGGATGCAGCTACCGCCGCCTGCAAAAGGCGAGGTCAAAACCGCCGGCGGTGCGGAGCCCATCTTGTGGCAACCCAGATGCCAGCTCCGTCTGGCGCTCACGGCCGCTAGCTAGCCAAGATAGCTCCGTGCAGCTGCTTGTCTGCAATGTTTGCTAGCTAGATTGGCATGGCGGCGCGACGGCTTGCTCGCCGTGCCGCGCTAAGGCCAGCCATCTGGCTCGAGCGAAGGCCAGCGCGGAGGCTTGCTCGTGGGTGAGTCATGCTCGGGACAGCCTGCCAATCCGTGCGGAGGCCAGCGCAGTGTCCGGCCCGTCCGGCGGAGCAGCGGCCAACTCGCTCATCACCGGCGCCACCGACGAACACGCATCATTACTGTTTGAAGTAATGTTCAGGAAAAATAATGATTTGAGGGGGAATAACAGGATAGAAGGTCAGATGTGGGTCCCTCGTGTCAACGATCATACAAAATGTGTTTGTTTAAGCTGCCTCATCAGCACGAACGTGTGGGTCAACCATGTCATAAACGGGTTTAAACTAGCCTAATCGGCACTAGGTAGTTGTTTTTGGCGCGGCTTAAGAAATTGTGGGTATGTTTTTGCTATTTTTTGTACAATAGTTTCTTCCTAGGACTGGTTGAAAGTGGTATTTTTTTGTTAAATACTCTATATATTGTAAGTAGGAGTGAAAGTTAAGATTTGGAAGCCAATAAGCAAGGCTAGTTACATAGTGCCTATGTGTATGTGATTGAAAGTAAATATCAACCATGAGTGACTAATATCTTGATGGAAAACTCGTAACTATGGAAATACTAGCATTTTTTGCATGGTTGGAAATACTAGCAATGTTCACGTGCGTTGCAACGGATCATAATTAGAATAATACTTATTCTCAAACTTGATACAAAACACTCTAATTTTGATATACATTTATCTCTAGAGATATATTATGTTTCAATCAGAAAATATTCCTTGTGCTGTTTTGGTGAGGTGAGGGAGGGGTGTGGTTGGTTTCAAGATACTAATTATGGGTTTTCTGCAAATTGGTTGAGAAGTGGGATGTTGGTGAGAAAAGGCAACAACTTACCTCACAGTCGTTAGATGTAGATCTAATGTTCAAAAATGACGGATGGCAGACACACCATCATCACCAACTTAGTCTTCTCTAGGAGTACTAGCAAGATATCCGTGCATTGCATGGAACATCAAGATGCATTTTTTTATAAAACACTTGTTGTGATTGACCCATGAGGGAGTAATCCCATGTGTAAAAACTAATGATATCTCAAGAAAGAGGAGATAAGGTGAAGAGGAGTGGGGCGTGGTGGTCATTGGTGGTCGGACTGAGCGGAGGCATGGGGATGGACGGCGCCGGCAGCGGCCACCAGGCCAGTTTGTTCCATAGGCTTCCTTGTTTAATTGCTCAACAATGAGTTTGTTGGAGATAAGGATGAACGAGGGAAGGCCTTGTCTGCAAATGTGGAGAGAGGTGCGGGTATCTTTTAGTTTAATTTCCATCCGTCAGATATAGATCGGACGGTCTATATTGCAAGATGGCACGCATACCATCATCGTCAACTCGGTTTTTTATAAGAGAAGAAATATAAGTATGGAGATACAAATGTATTATTGATACTTGTTTCCGTAAACTAGGATCTTAATTCTATTCAACGGCTCAACATGTGGGGCCTTAGCACAATGACTTCTCGACTATGTAAAACAAAGGTTTTCCTGTCATCGATAAGGAGGGGGTGACGGCAGCGCGCTTTCGGCTTGCTCTAGTCCTAGTAGTCATACTAGGTGGTCTATGCACGTGTAGATTTATTCCTTTTCACGTCTCGTGTTCACTGTACTGCCACGACTGTTGATGAATAGACGGTAAGTTATTCACAAGGAAACCCTTGTTGAGCGTGTTTGCGAGAGAGAGAGAGAGAGAGAGAGATAGTGTGCGTGTGTGATAAGTCTAGAGACTGAGGCAATGATAAGAGATTCTTTGTGTCGATGTGTGTGGAGGATAGAGAGAGACATGTACATGTGGCTTTGTGTTGTGTAACGTGGAGACACATAGACATAATCACAGAGTGATGTGTGAGATACACATGCAGACATGGGGAGAGATGTGTGAGTTAGAGAGATGGAGAATTTTGGTGTGCATCTGAGCTAGAGAGAGGGGGGATATACATACCTAGAGCTGGAGAGAATATGCAAGGGTGCGTGTCTTAAAATAACGATCTAGATAGATGGGTGTTTGTTTGTGTGTGTGTGTGTGTGTGTTTGTGTGCGCGTTTGTGTGTCAGAGGGAGTGTGTGTATGTGGAGTAGAGAGACCACTAATGATGTAAACCTAGTATAAGGGAAGGGGGAATGGTGTGACATGTGTGTCAAAGAGAGACAAAGGCATGTGTAGTAGCGGGATAGCATGGGTGCGGGTGGGGAGCAGACTATTTGGAAGAGACATCGAGTGTGTGTGGGAGAGGGGTGTGCGAGCGAGCGAGAGAGAGAGAGAGAGAGAGAGAGAGAGAGAGAGAGAGAGAGAGAGAGAGAGAGAGAGAGGAAGAGAGGGGGAGATAGGGGCCGTTTGTGTCCATATGTGGCGTATAGATAGGGAGACAATGTTGATGTTGTTCGAAATTGGCCTATGTATGGAGAAGCAAGGGAAGCAAGTCCTCGTGTGTGTGATAGGGACTTCATGAGAGATCTAGAATAGATGGTGTAGAGAACAACGTGGGAGATTGAGAATGATGATACATTAGGGAGCTATGGAAAGAGTCACGTCATATATGTATACAGGGAAGGAGCTGGGGGCGGGTCCGCATGTGGGAGAGATAGAAAGAGGAGAGTGGCGCACAAGGAGACAAAGTGTGCTTGTTTGCAGTGGGGGTGGTGTGTGAGGCGAGTGTGTGAGAACCACATCACTAGGGAGATAGACGTTTGGGGGCGACGTTTTGTGTGTATGGGAAAGATACACTCACATAGTGCGTGTGCTTGGGAAAGAGAGATGCTGGGAGACCTAGAGAGTGGGAGAAGAGATGTGTGCATGCCCAAGAGACAAAGTGATAAGAGACCTATATTGGGGTCCAGACTTTAGAAGAGAGGGGGGTGTTAATGTGCTCGTGTGTTCGTGTCTCGGGGAGAGAACGACTTGTGTGTGTGGGGGGTGGGGTGCGAAGGGGGGTGGCTTCAGATAAAGGGTGAGGTGTCTATATTTGAGGGACTTTAGCGTAATTGAGATATATATGGTCAATAGTGTGTGCACTCATGGTTGATCAATTTGTTTCACGGATTGGACTATGAGATAATGATACTTTTGAACATGCGTGATATACCTTGATGTACCAGAATTACAAACCTAAGATTGGAATTTTGGAATTCGACTCCATCATTAGATTTTGTAATTCATTTAAACAGAGGTACATTTTTAAGCCGGGATTTCGTGATTTCAAATTCATATATCAAACCTAGAGATATACACATGCGGGCATGTTCAAACTTTATAATCATCCACTTTATTCATAAACATACACATTTTTGCTTTTGTCATCATATTTAGGATAAACACATTTGGAATTTCATTTGAATTGGACCAAATGATGGTATTTGCTTGTACTAGCTCAATGATCCATATTTGAATTGAATGGACAATCTAAGTTTCGAGTTGGAGACATTGATTTTCAAGACTTGCACTTTTTTGCGTGCAAAACAAATAAATTCTCGGCCATGATATCATAGTCAGCTGTACAAGAGCAGAACACTTATAATTTGAGGCGCCAAAAGCTTTCAAACTTCCCGCTCACATCGAAATATCTCGCGCCCGAAAGTTTAGCCCTGCAATATTCCTGTTTTACCCCTACCACATGAACGGAAAAGGGCTTCTTCGGTAACTCCATTGTTTTCCCCTCTTTGCCCCCAACATTTCCCCCCAGAGCCCCTCCCCTTGGAACCCCCAACGGTGGACCTCACACCCCGCCGGATCTTCCTCACCTTGGAACCCCCAACTGCCAACTCACTACTTCACCGGAGCCACTTCAGCGACTGGCTTGTCCACCGCTCCAGATCTCCTTGACCGCCATCATGGTCCACCGCACCGGATCTGCTTAACCGGCGCCCTCGTCCACCATAGTGTAGGCCCTTCAGCGACTCCCTCGTCCGCCCCATCGCTGGCCCTTCATACAAGCCCTCGTCCCTTGAAAGCAGATCTGCCTCGCGAAAGCACTTTGTACATCTGCTACGCCCCGAAGCCTTCGTCCACTGCACTAGACCCGCTCCACGGATGCCATATTCAACTCCATCGGCCCTGCTTTACTGACGTCGCAGCCTCATCAGGTTATTTCGATTTGTATTCCTTCAGTTTTTCTCTTCTTTATCGTGCAAATGTTCACTTACCACAGATGAGCTTTCTTATATGTCGACAGACGCCACAACCGAAGCACCGGAGCCGCTTCAGCAACGGCGACAGCCGGCCCAAACTTAACCGCAACATGACCACCATCAACAATCCTTAGCTATGAAGTATGACAATGATACCCATACGCCGCCAAGAATCAGGTACTATTATCCAACGGCCGGGTGCCTACCACTACTAGGGAAAACCTTATACACAGAATCTTAGCAGCAGCGCGGCACAAAAAGAAGCGCTACTGCTAATTAGCAGTAGCGCTGGTTTTTAACCCTCGCTACTAAGTTGATAGTAGTAGCGCGGGTTTTTAACCCTCGCTACTACTAAGCGCTCTCTACCGTGCCCCCCGACACATGCCATAGTAGTAGCGAGGGGTATAAACCCGAGCTACTACTAAGTTGATAGTAGTAGCGTGGTTTTATACCCCTCGCTACTACTAAGTACGAGGTAGGTGAAGTTGCCATATCCTCGGCCGAATCCCCATCTCCTCCCCCAAATCCCTCCTCTCTTCCACCACTCTCTCCTCTCACTTTCCATACGCTCTCACATGGACCTCTTGCCCATGCACCCATCCTCCTCCATGGCGCCGAAAGAGGCCACCGCCTCGCGCCACCGGCATCTAGGAGCTCACCGGTCTTCCACCGACGTCTAGGAGGCCGCCGCCCCGCACCACCACGCCGGAGCACCACGCCACCGGTGACTAGCTCCGCTGCTCCCTACATCACCTTCCTCTCTCCCTCGGTTTTCCTTTTCTCTCTCTCCCTCTGGTTTGACTCACCCTCCCATGTCCATGCCCGTGCAGGTCGTCGCCATGGATGACCGGAGCTATCTGGCATGGTCGGGAAGAGGAGCCCCACGCCGCGGCCTGGATCTGCCATAGAAACGGGCCCTCTCCAACAGCCACTGCTGGATCTGGTCTTCCGCTGTCCGTTCATGCCTCCGGTGACGCCAATCATTGCTAGATCTTACCATTGCTACCATTGACATCACGCACGGGATCGAGATTTTTTTTGTTTTGTTTTTGAAAGTAATAGCAGTAGTGCGGGGTATAAGACCCGCTACAGCTAATTAGCAGTAGCGATGTTTGCAACGCACGCTACAACTACCCATGTATAGCAGTAGCGTGTGTCAACACGCCGCCATCGCTACAAGTTAAACTGTGGCGCCAGATCGATGCGCGGGCACCCCGCCATCTTGATACACCCAAAACCCGCGCTGCTGCTAGGCTTTTCCCTAGTAGTGTACGTTCACTTTCTTAGCATAAGCATAGCACCTTTGAATTCCTTCAGGGCATCATTCTATTTTTCATGAGAAGCGTTATTCTGCTTGCACCTGTAGGGCCATACTTCTAGCAGTGAACATGTTAGATGTGCTAAATTACATACCAGTGCACATATAGTTAATATGCTTTAGTTTTGTCCTAAGTATTACTGTACTTCCTAGATATCACTACCTACTATTTTACTTCTTGCATGCTATCACTACAAAAAAAAGACACATCCGTGACATTTTGGGCCGAACGAATTTTTTTCTGTCATACATATGACACTTCTATGACGATAATTGTGACAAAACCCGGTATCATCATAGATGTGGTGGGCTCCTACTTCTATGACAAAAAATCATGACAGAAAATTGGTTTTTCGTCTTGGGCGGGGCGGATAAGCAGCTACATGACATTCTTTTGGCTGTCCATGACGGAAAAAACCGTGGTAGAAGCGAGGGGGAGGAAAATTTCGGGAGTTGCGATTCACGGTGGGAGGTCGGGACTGGCGATGTGTGTTTCTCTCAGACGACGTCTGGCAGTGTGTGCGAGGCGTTGGCTCTAATCAAGCCGAAGCGAGGCGTTGGGCTCTAATCGAACCCGGCGATGGCACTGCGAGCTACGCGTTCATCGAACCCGGCGATCGATCGATGGTTGTTAATCGAACCCGATGGAGCGATTCGCCGCTATTGCTACTAATCGAAGCCGGTCGATGCCGCCTGCAGGATGAGCAGTGGCGTTGCGAAGTGGATGAGCGGTGGCGGTGGCATGGCCTCTGGATGAACAGAACCCGTGGTGTGGAGGGCTGGATGAACGATGAGACGCTGGAGGGGTGGCCGTGGAGGGTGGTTGAACAGGACCCCGTGGTGTGGAGGGCTAGATGAACAGTGAAGCGGTGGAGGGGTGCCCGTGGAGGGGTGGTTTAACAGTAGCCGGTGGAGTAGCGCGCGGTGGAGGCTGGATGAACAGGAGCCCGTGGAGGCTGGAGAAGGTCGACGGTGGAGATGAACAGTATCCCATGGAGTCCCGTTTTGCGGTACGCCACACCCCACCCCCCCCCCCCCCCCGTTTCGACCGTAGTGCTCCAACTCAATTCCATTTCGTCCATTTTGCGGTACGCCACACCCCTCTCGATCAGCAGGACCCCCGTTTCGACCGTAGGAGGTCCATTTCCTCCGTTTTGCGGTATGCCAGGCCCCTCCCGATCAACAGGACCCCGTTTAGAACGTGGCCAGTCGAACACAAGGCCGTTTCCTCCGTTGTGCGGTACGCCAGGCCTCGTTTCCATCGCCTGTTCCGTCCAAGCCCTCCCGATGAACACGGCCACGCATTCCGTTCCGACCCAACCGGTTGGCTCCCCATGAACATGACGACGACGTTGTTTCTCCTTTCCGACCCAGCCATGTACGTATGCACGATAGGCGTTAGAGACCCTGCCCGTATGTACGTACGTGGCCGTATTTTATTTCTTGCACCCTCGCCGCTGTACGTACGTGTACATGCTACGTGCGTGCCTCTACTATGACACCTGCGCGCCTCTACATCCACAGTATATATGTACGTACACGTTCGCGACCAGAATGACAATGCTACGTACGCTTCGACCAGGTGGGTCCCGACCGCCGAGCACTTCCTTGCGTGCGAAGATGTAGCTGGTGGGTCCTAGCAGTCAGGGGGGCGAATCATTTTGGTTTTTTTTTTCCGGACGCACTTCCTTGCGTGCGAAGATGTAGCTGGTGGGTCCCAGCAGTCAGGGGGCGAATCGTTTTTTTTTGCCCGGACGCATTTCTTTGCGTGCGAAGGTGTAGCTGGTGGGTCCCAGCAGTCAAGGGGGGAACGTTTTTTTCACGAAATATGGTGGCCCGTCCGGTGGGTCCCCGCTGTCAGGTGGAGGAATAATTATTTTGCGCGTAATAAGGAGACACTTCCTTGTCATGCGGTATGGACCCAGATATACGCCTCTCCATGTACGATCCACGTCCGATGGAAGCCGTTCCTTGACCATGTTGACCACGCCATGCCGAGAGCACCAGAGGCGATGGACGACAGCGAGCCTAGGAAGGGGACGACGCGGGCCGGGAAGACGCGCAATGGATGCCCACAGTAGAGGAGTACGAGGGTTCACCGTTCGGCTGCGGTGTGAGGCTGCCGTCGCCGTAGAATAACGAGGGGTGTGGGTGAGTAGAGGATGGCACTGCCAGCGGTGGGAGTAGTAGAAGCGGTGAGGCCTCCGCCGCATCGCAGCCGCCACGGGAGGCGAGCACGAGGCACGACCGCACTGGTTTGGGCGGCCGGAGCAAGAAGACCAGAGGTTGAAGAAGCACTACGGCCGTTGGATGGACATCGTCAGTCCTTTGGAGCTAGAATCGTGCATATTGACTAAGTTGACAAAGCCCTACGTCCCCGTCAACTAAGTAGGCCCACAAGTCAGCCTGCCACTATACTTGGTCCTAGCTAACAGGGGGAGTATTCATTTTTTTTGTGCGTAATAAGGAGGCACTTCCTTGCGTGCGAACATATAGCTGGTGGGTCCGAAATGTCGTGGCGGTAACATTTTTTTTCGCGAAATCTGAGGCCCTTTCGGTGGGTCCCTGATGTCGTGGGCCGAATCATTATTTTGCGCGTAATAAGGAGGCATTTCCTTGCGTGCGGCCGTGGACCCAGGTATCGGCCTCTCCACATACGATCCACTTCAGATGCATGTCGGTCGTTGACCACGTTGACCAGGCCGCGCCGAGAGCACCAGGCGGTGGAAGACGGCGAGGCCTAGGAAGGAACGACACACGGAGGCAGGAAGACTCATCGATTGTTTTCCACGCGAGGGGAGTACGATGAACGAGGGTTTCTTGGTTCGTCTGCCGTCACCGGAGAATAACAAAGTGTGGGTGAGTAGAGGGATGGCTAGGCCAGCGATGGGAGTATGGTGGGGCCGTGAGGCTCTTGGCAAAGACAAACGGCCATGAGGAGGCAGCAGGCAGTCCCGTCGGCGCTTGTTTGAGCGGCTGGAGCAGGAAGAGCAAAGATTGAAGAAGCACGACGGCCGTTGGATGGACATCCAACCATCACTGCTTGTGCGTCAACCTTTTTTTTAGGAAAGCCTCAAATCTGTGGAAAACAGCATACAGTCCATCTGCCATTATTTCTAATAATTTACAGCCCATTTGCTAATTCTTAAGGTTTTTTGGAGCCCATATTCTTTTTGTTAGCATTACAGCCCATATTGTGGCCACGGTTAAAAAATTATACGAAATTTTGCATATTTCGGTGCGGTCCGAACTATTTTTAATCCTGAAATTTTGACTCACATTCGAACTGATTTTAAAAATAATGTAATTTAAAATCTTGAAATGAAAAAAATATATTTGAAACTAATTTCCGGTTTGATGTGTTTTAAAAATGTACAACCCATTTCTCATTACTGATGGGCCATTTTCTCGCCACCAATGAAAAGCTCTCCTCGTCTTGAAAGATTTGCGCACCAACAGCTCGACAAAGCGACTTAATTGGCAAATCACAAAAAAAGCTGGTCGTGGCCGTGGACCCATTGTCGGCCTCTCCACGTCTGATACTCTTCCGATGGAAGTCGTTCCTTGACCACTTGACCACGCCACGTGGAGATCACCACGGCGGTGGACGGCAACGAGGCCTAGGAAGGGGACGACGCGAGCCGGGGAAGACAGCGGTGGAAGCCAGCGGAGAGGAGTACGAGGTTCACCGGTTCGGCTGCGGTGTGAGGCTTCCGTCGCTGCGAGGCACGGCCAGCGGTGGGAATAGTAGGGGCGGTGAGGCCTCCAAGGCAGACACACCGCCACGGGAGGCAGGAGCATGCGGCACGACCGCTGCTTTGGGCGGCTGGAGCAAGAAGACCAGAGGTTGAAGAAGCACTACGGCCGTTGGATGGACATCATACGGTCACTGGAGCTAGAATCGTTCATATTGACTAAGTTGACAAAGCCCTTCGGCCCCGTCAACTTAGTAGGCCCACAAGACAGCCTCCCACCAAGGTGGGTCCCAGCTAGCCGGGGGAGTATTCTTTTTTTGTGCGTAATAAGGAGGCACTTCCGGTGGATCCGAGCTGACAGCAGGGGGAACATTTTTTTTCGCGAAATACGGTGGCCCGTCCGTTGGGTCCCAACAGTCAGGGGGAAACGATTTATTTCACAAAATACTGGTGGCCCATCCGGTGGGTCCCCGCTATCAGGTGGAGGAATAATTATTTTCCGTGTAAGAAGGAGGCACTTCCTTGCGGCTGCCGTGGACCTAGCTGTCAGCCTCTCCACGTACAGTACTCTTCCGATGGAAGTCGGTCGTTGAGCACATTCACCATGCTGCGCCGAGAGCACCACGGCGGTGGACGACGGCGAGGCCTAGGAAGGGGACGACGCGAGGGCCACGGGAGGCAGGGAGGCAGCGATGCACAGCCCGGCCACGGGAGGCGAGGCGGCGGCACGACCGGCCTGCTTTGGGCGGCTAGAGCAAGAAGACCAGAGGTTGAAGAAGCCGTATGGCCGTTGGATGGACATCATACGGTCCTTTGGAGTATTGACTAAGTTGACAAAGCCCTCCGTCCCCGTCAACTTAGTAGGCCCACAAGTCAGCCCAACAATATGGTGGGTCCCAGTTAGTAGGGGGGTATTCATTTTTTTGGGCGTAATAAGGAGGCACTTCTTAGCGGGCGAAGATATAGCTGGTGGGTCCGACCTGTCAGCGGGGGGAATGTTTTTTTCACGAAATACAGAGGCCCTTCCTGTGGGTCCTAGCTATCAGGTGGAGGAATCATTATTTTGCGCGTAATAAGGAGGCATTTCCTTGCGTGCGGCCGTGGACCCAACTGTCAGCCTCTCCACGTACAGTCCACTTCCGATGGATGTCGTTCATTGACCACGTTGACTAGGTCGCGCCGAGAGCACCAGGGCGGTGGATGACGGCAAGGCCTAGGAAGGGAACGACACGGAGCTAGGGAATAGTCGGCAGTTGTTTCCCACACGGAGGAGTATGAGGGTTTACTGGTTCGTCTGCCGTCGCCGGAGAATAACAGCAGGTGTGGTTGAGTAGAGGGATGGCTAGGCCAGCGATGGGAGTACGGTGGGGCCGTGAAGGCTCTTGTGGCAAGATAGGCGGCAGCGGGAGGAGGAGCGAGCAGTCCTTGGCGCTTGTTTGAGCGGTGGAGCATGAAGAAACCTGATTGAAGAAGAAGCCTGACGGCCGTTGGATGGATATCCAACGATCCTTTGCTCTCGTGTGTTGACTAAGTTGACGAGGCGTTGCGTGTGCGTCAACCTTTTTTATGAAAGCATACGCGTCAACTGTAGTAGTAGGCGCACAAGTCAGCCTCAAATCATGGAAAACAACATACATCCCATCTGCCATTATTTCTAATAATGTACAACCCATTTGCTAATTCTTAAGATTTTTTTGGAGCCCATCTTCTTTTTATTAGCATTACACCCCATATTGTGGCCACGGTTAAAAAGTACACGAAATTTTGAATATTTTGGTGCTGTCAACTGTTTTTAATCCAGAAATATCGATTCACATTCAAACTATTTTGAAAAATAATTTATATAAATATAAAATCAAAATAATTGTCCACGCATAAAAATCTATGGAATTTAAGATCTTGTAATGAAAAAAATGAAACTAATTCCCGGTTTGATGTCTTTTAAAAATGTACAGGCCATTTCTGGGCAAACCGAATGAAACTCTCCTCGTCTTGAAACATTTGTAGCCTAGTAGGGCCGACAAAGCTAGTAGGCCTTGTTTGGGTATTTCTTTTAAAAAATAGAACTGGGCTAGCCATTTTCAGCAAGAAAAAAACACAACTGGGCTCATGATGTGGTAAACATAAATAAAACCACGGCTAGGCAGACCTGACCCGTTGTTACCCTGATCCGTCGCTAAAACTAGTATAAATAACAACTGCTTGTTCCTCATTGTCTCAAAAAAAAACTACTTGTTCCTAAAAAAAACTGCGCGACTTGCTGGGTCCCTGGTGTCAGCCGCTCTTAGTGTAATTCTCTCGTTTATTGACTACGTTGATTTATGGCGTGAGCCCCGGATGTCCAACCATTAGGAGGAACCATATTTTTGGGCTTGTACTATAGAGGCACTTGCTTGCGTCTTGCCATGACGCCGGTGGGTCCCTCTTGTCTTCCTCTCCACGTCTGATCATCTCCTTGTTCCTCTCGGTTGTTGACGACATTGACAACGCAAGAGGGCGGTGCACAGCATGACGCGAAGCGAACCAAGGCCGCATAAGGCGGAGGGCGGCAGCGAGGCCTCGGGGCCAGGCGAACGAGGAGCCGTTGAAGATGCGCCGGTCCAGTCGCATGCGGAGGGGAGTACGAGGGTTGACTTGTGGGGGTGGTGGGGGCTAGTCACTTGGCTTTTGTAATGCACATTGAGCTCAAGCAGCCGGCGTGAGTGATGTTATTTCCCTTGGTTGTGATTTGTTACAATATTTCACTCTAAATTAAATGAATGGCAAGCCATTTGCCTTGTTTCAAAGAAAATATAGTGATCCATGACCCGAGTTGAAAAGGGCAGGAACATCTAACTCCGACTTACAAAGCTGTACAAAAGCACGAGGGTTGATTGTTCATCAGGTTTACAAAAAACCAGATTGAAAAGGGCAACAACATCTAACTACTGACCTTGTTTTTGGCAATCACAGTCAAATGGATCGGTCAGGTCCATAGAATGAACGATACGGATCGTAAAATTCTTTGGATTATGACCCCAATATGTTGTAAATAGAAGCCCGCACGTTCGGAAGATCTTTTGCACACCTGAAACTCCTTTTTTGCTCTTCGACATACCCATCCGTCAAAACCATGCTTTGATAAACTTAAGCACGATGGACAATAGTAACCTCGCATTCAGCAGAAGAATGTGACAAATCTTGTGTTTGCGGTTGGCTACATATCGTTCTAAGCGTTATTGTCTTCAATCGAATCTCATGAGAAGTGAGAAAATCCCGATGCTTACGAATCCACCGATTGGTTATAACTTTCTTACCCGTCCTGTTGCCTAAATAGACATGAAAATTGAAAATAGTTAAGGTCTAAAAGAAGAGTGTCGAAGAGCAACAAATTTGAGCGGTTAATTTTAGTACACTATATGCGGGCTTCCAATGTGCGTGAAATTATCACCTTTATATACAACTTCTCCGGACATGGAAAGCATTACAGACAAGCCAATAATCTTGTTAGGATAAAAACTATTCATTTGGATATATAAGATCTTGATGTAATCCAGCACCATTGATAGGCCATCCATGGAGAAACTCTTCATTGAGCATATAACATAATATTAGTACAAAATGTGTACTCCAAGATGATATATAAATTATGCACAGAAATTTAAAATGCAGCATATGGTTACAAGTGTAGATGATAATATAAAGTACCTGAAGAACTGTGGAGCCAAACACCATATTGAAATGAGCACAGAGATCATGTATTACACCCAAGGTCTCCAGTTTAGGCACATAGAGGACGGTTATTTGCAACGGTGAATAACTAGAATCAAGGATCATCCTTTGAAGTGAAGGTGCATCTTGGATGATGAGCTGCCTTCCGTCAAAAGAAATTCCAATTCTTACAAGGTTAGGCGACTTTATTTGGAGACCACCGATTCTAACTGTGAAAACAAGCACCAAGCACTCCGGTAGCATGGCAAGCTGGAGTGGATGATCTTGTGCAATGAGGCCTCCGATATCTGAACCCGCACAAGTGAAAGTTTCTTGAGAAATGGGAGTCAAGGTTTAGTACCTGATTATGCGGAAGGTAGCACATCGCAAAGGTGGCGGTGTGGAGAGAGGAGGAAAACCGCAAGATGGACATCGGTCTTTGAGGGCACAAGTTCATGGCGTTACGTATGTGGTATGTGATTTCTAGGGAATAGTAGAACTCAAGCGGATGTAGTTACGTGAATTGGGATTTCAGCCAAAGGCGTCCACCGTGCGGGCATGGTATGCTTGCTCGTGTAGCATGACGGGATGCAGAGGCTTTGAGCGGAGCCACGGTGGGAGGAGATGATGGCTCTGGGGATTTCAAAATCATTGAAGAGAGATAGCTGACGGCTGAAGATTAAGAGCACGACGCGCCATAGAGGGCGCCACCAAATTGAGAGGGCTTGGAGTGCGGCAGCAATCCTTGAGTGGGGAGAAGCGAGATGATCTCCCCAAGGATGGCGTCAGGAGATCGCTGATCACGGTCCACCCGAGATTCTCTGAGTTCTGGGATCCGGTGGGGCGGGATCGCCGCTTCTCCCAAGGCTGCCGGGTGCAGGATCTACAACAAGGCGTCCTTCTTTGGCGGGAGCCTCATCTTCTTGGCGCTGGGGTCAGCCGACTCCATTTTCCTCGAGGGCGTCGCGTCGCGTCGCGCTCACGGATTTGAGCAGATTAATGAATGACGAGCCTAGTTGTAGTGTGAGCAAAGAAGAAGGGGAGCTGGGGGTTTTCTGTAGGAGTGAGGAAGAAGGGGAGCTGGGGTTTTCTGTAGGAGTGACGTGAGGAATTTGGGGTACGAGTGGAGCGAGCTGACGTGAGGTGGGTGGGAGCGAGGAGGACGAGGAGCACCCAGGTTTTTTTGTGGGGAGGGGGTGGTGTCTTTGGGTGTGGGTAGCGCCTTTTGAATTGATTTTACTATTTACTAGTGTGGATTGGCTGTTTTGTCTTGGGCCCAGAGAAACAGTTTCTACTAGTACAGTGGAGTCACTCTCTGACTACCCGGAAAAACAATTACTACTAATGCAGTGGAGACAGGTCTACCGCTTCTGGCTCCTCCTAGGTCATTGAAACGTCTCCCTCTACTGAATGCCGTTATACTTTTGTCACCGACATGCGGGCCATGCAGCGCGCGGGCCCAAATGCCATCCACCAAATTAGCAGGCAGTATGCAGGCGGAGAGTCACCCCGGTCGTAGCGCGGCAGTAACGAGCCGTCGTATCACAAAACCCCACCTCCCCGCAGTCTAAGTTTGACGGACGAAGCAACCATCATTTCACTCCTCGCTGAATCCCTTCTCCCTCACCGCCTTCAAGAAAAGGCAACACTCGCATCTGCACTGTTCTTCTCTCCAATGAAGGGAAGGTAAGCGGATCCGTGATGTTGGTATATTTTGTTCGAGAGAAAAAGAACTTTTGCAAAGCGATAACCAATCCTCACTCTCTTTTTGTTTCATTGTCATTGCGATTGTGTTTTCCTTTCAGTGGTCTCCTAGTATTTGTCAGTTTCATGATGGACCAAGGAGAACCAGGCAAAGATCTGCCGATATTGGAGCAGACGCGGGAGGCGGATCCCCACAAGACAGAGAGCTCCAAGAAGATGGAGGCACCCACTGAGCCGACCCCAGATATGCTCACGGCCACTACTGAGATGGTCAATGCCCCGTTTGAGGTTACAGCCCCCGTGGCACTGCAGGAGCAGTGTTCCCCTTCGAGGATGTGCCCCCATTGAGCTGCCCAAGGTGATTTCCTTCTTTGTCGATCTCGATTGTGGTTTTTCATCTAAGTATGTGGTGATTTTTTAGAAAAGGAAGTATGTGGTGATTAATAATGCAAAATTTTATTAGCTTCAATGCCATGCTATACATAGTGGTTTAAATAACTTGTGGTTCTTATACGTAAAAGTAATTCAGAATTTGTTTCGCTTCAATTAGATCCCTGATGCGCATAAGGATTGTGTGGTTGTGCATGTCACTCGCTATGAGGCGGACGACCTGAATATACACACTTTGGGAAAACAGAAGTTCTTAGGCTGTTGGATCACGGAAGCCATTTACGGTTATACCAATGAAGAGTTGTATTCCAGCCTCACCGTTGTCGGGCGTGTTGTCCAGGGTGTCTTGAAGCACAAGAAGTTCAAAGCTACTCCTTAAATGCATGAGGCATACTGTTCTTGTCAAGCTTACGCAGGAAGATGACATGGCATGCCTCCACGAACAAGTTTATCAGTGGCAAGGCCACAAGGTTGTCTTCATGAAGGTTCATAGGATTGAGCTGCTGCGTGACGTCCTCGATGATGTTCATGGCAAGGTCCGTATTGTGTCCAGCCCAAATTAGATCGAGGCATGAAATAGTTGCCCCAGCTAGTGTTTAATAGTAGTTTGGATTGTGTCTAATTATCTGAACCTTGCCTGTTATCGACCCCTCTGGGGCTAGTGCTCTGTTTGAATCCGTCTATGGGAACTGCTGCTACTTTTGTGTGCCCGTGAATCATGTGAGAACCATCGTAATTGTTGCCGAAACAGATGCATCCTCACTAGTTTTTTCATGAATATGGCATGGTAAGACATAAGTTGTCACGGTTTATCATACGAAAGCGGTGTGTGTTTTGATGAAATAGAGCACTCGTTCGAGAACCGTGCGCCGACGTATACATAAGTACTTGTAAACACTGTTGGTGCTACCCCACTTGTAAGCAGTTGTGCAAAACACGGCACATTGGCTCAGCTCGCTTCAACACTAGGCTATCGACCACCTAACAATCAACAATCTGCTTTCTGACATATAAGCAACTATTATGTATCTTGTTACAGTGGTTCATGCAGTTAATTGAGGCCACAATGATAAATTCCAAACGTTCACATGCTACTCCAGCGCTCATGTGGAACACTCACAATTAAACTCGTCTTCATAAAAATCTTGAAAAGCATAAGTTAAGCAATTTTATACATCTCAATGATTCATAGAACATAACAAACATATACTAGTTCACAGCAAAAGACAAAGTTGTGAGAAGGTTTACAAATCAGGAAAAAACAAGCAAGGCTTCTCTGAGCAAAGGGCCTCCCGGTAGGCTTAAATTTCCTGGAGTTCACTCTGGTTTTTTCTTGTTGCCACCATTCAGGGTTAGGTTCTCTCTTTCCAGAATAACCAGTTATAATTGTGGTTTCAGCCGAATGCTGAACTGAACCATCATGCGATTATCTTGACCAGCTGAAATGCTTGTGCATTCCACTAAATTTAAGCACCGCTATTTGCAGAAATAAGCAGACCACAATGCCTCTTGTCCGGCAAGACCTGTCAAAAAACTGCCAGGCAGCGTGCGGCTAGTCCTCGGTCCATGGATGAACTGGTAGAAAGTGCATTCCGGACTAGGATGCGATTGTTTTCGCTCGTCCCTGCACTGCAATCAGGAAATAAAACGTACGAATCAGCTTCTTTTAGATTGCGCTAGTCATTCTACCTTAGTTACTACCAATGTAGGGATACCTTGAAGACAGGAGGTTAGACGACGGCAACGAGGGATAACCATCTCATTTTCTTGCAGCTTGTACTAAAAGCGAGGTGTGTGCTTTTGATTGCAGCGGATAGAAACGATACTGAGACAGACATCCGAAGCGATATGGATACAGACATCCCTGTTTGCGCAAATCTGAAATACGGTTATTTAAACAAAGGACACATATTACTACTTTCCCCGTTCCTCTTAGAACCAAGTCCTAGATTCATGCTACAGCTTTCCCACTTTCTTCCCTGTTTGAACCAACGCTTTGAGTTCATCAGATGAACTAGCTATACTTCTAATAATAGTAGAAGTCTAGGTGGCTTTGTAACAGCGAACGAAAGTAGAAAAGGATCCACACGAAGGGGGAAGAGCTGGAGCAGTAGAGCAAGGCAGGTTTTGAAGGAATATATACCTGAGGGTCGTCGGCATGTGGCAAAGACGGCGTCGGGAGGCCACATCTTGGCCACAATACGGTAGGGAGGAAGAAGGGGTCGGAGGCCCTCCCGAGCCGCCGCTCTCTCGGAGAGAATGGCACAGCCACCGATCAGGACGCGCGGGCAGCCGTTGGTCTCCTCCCTCACCGCCGACGACAGCGTGAACGATGCACCTACACCCCCTGCCCCGGTCGAGGTTGTCTGGCCGGATTTGTGACCAGCCGTGAGCTGAGAGAGAGAGTGTGTGGCCACCTATGTCTTGCTTAGATCTGGAGAGCATGAGAGAGTGCACGAGAGGAACCCTAGTAAAGCAAGTGCTAAGGCTCCTGCTTTTATATATAGAGGAGTGATTTTGTTGTACGGCTTCAAAAAAATGCGCTCCCTACGTGTACCATGAGTGGGTGTGAGAGAACTAGTGCGTCGTGCACCGCTTCTCTTCGTGAAAGTACAATATATACTATGCCCAAAGAACGTTAGCATAAGAGTAATAGTATAAGTGTGTGACGTGTGAGCTAAAATAAAATGTGCGCGTCGTCTTTTGTTTTTTAGGAGTTCTGAGGGTAGGGTGTGAAGAGCACATATGTGCGTGACGTCTACCTGCAGATAGAGGATGGGTGCAATGTGCGAGTCTGCGAGAGGACTCGGGAGAGTCGTGACTCGTTAGGGTGCGTGTGCGTGAGAGAGAGGGGGGCACGTATCAATGCAATGCATGTGTCTGTAAATCATTATCCGACAAACGTTCGCCACAAGCCTTTTCCTGACGAACACCGTAAGAACCGTTAGATCGGCATCCGACAGTGTCAGTTTTGCCATGTCATTTAACAGAACAGCCACTCCTCCTACACACAAATCTTCCACGTGAGTGTTAGCAACTTCTGTATGCTCCCTTCGTTCCGAAAAGCAGTGCATATAGCTTTATTGAAAATTAGAACCCCGCAAACTTTTACCGAGTTTTCATGTACCAAATTGCACATGTAGAATACCCTGTATATATCATTTCATTCATCTTTGATAGGTAACTATAAATATGGGTGAGGAGTCTACAAAGAAATACCATCGTATCACCCGCAGCAATTTCAACCATCCTTTAGTGTCGAGGAATATCATAGGAACTCTATATGATATGATTTTTATAGGATTTTTTTCCTTTAGAGCCAATTGGTTCATAGGAATAGATTCATATACTCTACATTTCAAAGGAAATAAACATGATATCATTTCGATAGCTTTAGAGCCACTTGGTTCATCTGAATGGATTCCTATACTCCCTTAATTTCAAAGGAAAATAAACATTAGCGTATATTCAATAGAAAAGTTCCTATGATATGAACCAAATTACATCTCTTTACTAATCCCTCCTCATAGGAATTGAGATACATGTCATCTCTAGATTCAATAGAAAAGTTCCTATGATGTGAACCAAATGACATCTGTTTTCCAATCCCTACTCATAGGAATTGAGATGCTCCATGTCATCTCTTTCCCTACAACTTCCACGTATGCATCTTCTATTCCTAAATAGATAGTACAACCCACTAGTAGCTTTTTTCCAAAACATGCAACTATGGCACAAGAACTATATAGTGTGCCAATAACTTTGAAAGATGGTCGTGGATGAAGCTAACCCGGACGGTCTTGAGAGATGGGCAAATCCGAGCACTCATCGCCGTTGGATATCATCAACATTCCACCAGATCTGCCACATGTACAATTTAGAAGACTCCATGGTTGAACTTAAGCATAATGCACAAACCTCAAAACACAAGCACTTCACCTTTGTTCTAGAATCTTCCGTATCATAATTGATTTTTTTTTCTAAATGAATTGCCATTATTTGTTTTTACTTTATGATTTACAATGCACAACCCCATGAATCTTAACATTTTTACAAAACTAATTGATTTTGAATGAGATGAACTATAAGAACTAAACGAACATCTACATCATGCGTATATGACTCAAAGCTTTACATGCTATAGTGTGTATTTATTCATAATTTGGTTTCGAAATCTCATGCGTTCAATACATGTGTACCTTACTAGTTTTGAGTAGAGTAGCAAATTTCACATGACCCGGGTATATCAAAATGCAGGGCCCATGCATCATTGCCTTTCGGTCGAACCTCGTCCACATTTTTTTATGCGTGCTATATCTCCACCGTCCCCGAACCCAAAATGCTGCCTCGTTCTGTAAAACCAAGCGGCCCACACATATTTAAGTAAATCGACTCGAACCCGTTTACTCTGACGTGGCCCCCTTACGCCGTAGTACTCCTACAAACCCTACCGCACTCATCATCGGTTTTCTTCAAGAGGACGAGGGAGAAGCCGATTTGTAGTGGAGGTGCTTTCAAAAAAAAGGATCTGTAGTGGAGACCCCTACCCTAGGGTGCCCTAGGTACCTGCCGCATGCATCATTGTTTTCTCTTTTCTTTATGCTCTTGCGCGCTAGAGTGAAATGATGGTTGCTTCGTCCGTCCAGCTTAATGTGGGAAAGGTGGGGCTTTGTGATTTGACCCCTCAAGAACTGCTGAGAGCCCAGTGTCAGGTAATGTCTATGATATCAATTCAAAATTTGAACTCCTAAATTTTTGCATGTGCCTTACCTTCTCTCTTGTATGAAAACTAATTTCAGATGAATCTCCTTGCTCAAAGGATCATAGGATCTCACAAAAATACTGTGACACTCCAAAATTTTTGTTGTTTTTGTTTTCAGCAAAAGCCTTGCTTGGTTTGAAGAAGGTCATTTAAACCCTTCTTAAAAACCTCTCTTCTGAGTTTTGTTCTCAAAAAGCATTTCTTAGATTTATTTTCTTCTAAATAGAAACCTTTTTGGTTTTGTGTTATTCTTTGGTTTTGATCCATCATTGATTTTACCATGCCTCTTGTGGTAAATTTCTCCCAAAACCCTCCTTCCACTTTGGTACCACTCAAACATTCTGTCCAAACTAGTAAAATCCATTTTTGGACTCTATTCCAATTATTTCCTCTCCCAAAATAATTCTGTCTTTTCTTTTGAGCCTAAGTGATTTGCAAAGCAAGTACCCTAATGCTTTTGAGTTTTGACCTCAAACCAACTCCCTTGGATAGTCCTTGGTACCCACAACCCAGAACCATCTTGATCCACTCTTCTCCTTTTCAAATATTTCAAATTTCACTCACTGCAAGTTTAGACCAGATTTGCCAAATTTGGTGAAATTCATATCTACCCTTCTCCAAAAATTCTACCAAAATTCAGGCAGCCCTCAGATGCAATGAGAGACCACCACACCAAAGATCAGCTCAAGAAAGATTTCCCACGTGCCAAAACCATTACATCGAACACCTTGCATGCCTTTGTTTACATGCATCTTCGCTAAATTCGTGAAAGTTCGGAGTTTGATGTCAATCTTCGCCGATTAATTCAGTCACATGTTCACAGTGCCTTTGGCACGTTGCTCACGGCCTAGCATGCCTGTCCGGAGCCTCACACGCGTGCTTGGCGCGTTCCTGGCGTCGGTGGCGCCACAGCCCTGCGCCGGCGTGTCTTCTTTGCGTGGCGAACCACCGTGGCGGCCGGCCGGGAAGCGTGCGGTGTAACGCCGTTCGGCGCCGCCCAATCCATCTGGTGGCTCCGCGTGGCCACTTCCTTGCCAGCACGTGCATGCAACACCGTCGCCGTGGCGCGGCACGCACAGAGCATGCTCTCTGCCGCCGACGGACCCGCGTCGCCCCGTTCCGTCGAATCCACCCAGGGCTCCTAATCCAAGTTGGTTTAGCGTCAAAACGGCACCAGTGGAACTCCACGCTGACGCCCCACTCCCTAAACCTCCCCGACCAAGCTCTGCGCCGCCGTAACCATCACCGGAGAAGTCCGTTCACGGCCACCGCCTCGGATCGCCTATAAAAAGGAGCCCCGAGCTCGCTCTCGTGCACACACCACCCCTGCACTTCACCAAGAGCCTGCCTAGCCACTAGGAGGACCTTGAGGAGGTCTCCTCCCCCAACTCCGGCCGCCCCGATCTGCCTCGGCCACCAGCTTGATTCACTGCGGTGAGGCCATCTCCGACGCTCAAACCTCGTCCGCAGCCTCCTCTTACACCTAGTGCTCTAAACCCCACATCAATTCGATCCTTGCAGCCCTCCTCGGCGAGATCCACCATCGCCCGAGCCGCCGTCCGCTGGAGAAAGTGTCGCCATCGACGTGGTGCTCCCCGACGCCCAAGTCCACCACCCACCGACGCGGAAGGACACGCTGATACTCTTGGTACACTCGATCTCCCCGACTCGCCCGTGGTTCGACATCATGACCACCGCAGCCTTCGGGCGCCATGAGGTCTTTTAAACTCGACATGTGGACCCCCATGTCAGCCTCTCTTTCTTTTCCCGCGAACCGTTTTCCGTTGGCGCCTTCGGGCATAGTAATGCGTTTTCCATGTGGGCTTGGCGTTGCTATTCGAACCGTTTTACATTTTCTCGCTTAAACCCACGGAACTTTTCTGTTTCATTACAGATGAGTCCCTGGACAGAAACCCTTATAACTCTTTAATAAAGAGTTATTTTTGAGTGATTCTTTTTCTGACAGTCTTATAATTTTGTCTAGTTTTTTATGGGATTTATTTGGAAAAATTTTGGAACAACTTTTATGCACGCGTTGGTTTTCACGTTAGTATGCCTTTTCGCTATACCGTAGGTTCCGGAGGAGGTGAAGGAACCGCGAACTACGCCGAGCTAGACCCTGACTACTCTGAACCAGGCAAGCATGTTTGAACATTTGATATGATGAGTGTTCTGGCAAGTTTGCATTAAGTAGTTTCATGGCAAGTTTGTGAGCATACCGATGAAGGTTATTTTTCATGCAAGTTGAGGCAAGTGAGTTCGATAATCCATACGTGATGGATGTGAATGTGCATGGCCATGTGTTGGCATGAGGATGGGTAAGATGGAAGTGTCGTAGCATGCCAGTCTTATGCCATACCATTTTGACTTCAGTGTCAACCGTGTCGATTCGGTTTCCATCCATTTCCTTCCCGTACTACCACATGTTTTCTGCAAGGGATATGGCTTAGTAAGTTGCAAACCGCTTTCCTGGTACACACCAAATGGAGAGGCCGTGATGATGGTTCCATGGCCCTGGATTAAAGCCGATCATCCGTCGAGGGCATGGGTGTTTCCGGTTGGGACCGAGAGGGGGGCACCCCTTAGAGCGCGAAAATATAAATTTGATCCCATGCTATTCGAGATTGTCATCTCCCCGTCTCAAAAGTTTTTTCTTGGACGATGTCTAGGGTGATTCCTGGCATTCGTGAGGTAGGATGGGTGTGTACTGGTTAGCTGTGTTTCTTCCGAAATACCATAAACGGAACTAGTCCTTCAGGACTACGGAAATCCGTTGGCTGTGAGTAATTTTAGTACGAACTCTGCAGAGTCATAAATCCTCAAATCATATTATCCATGTCCAAGTTCTGTATTATCTTATCCTGACAAGTGTCAGTTTTGGTGACAGATACTCCGGTGATTCACTTGAGTACTAAGTCCGATTAAATGTTTATTCCTGTGGATGGACTAACCTGTTTATATTCATGTGTTGAATATTTATTATGAGTGCTATACCTTTGTGATGAAAGCCCTTTCTGTGATGTCACTCAGGCGTCCGACTGCGGCATTGTTGTTATCTATTTTCATTATAAGCCCTTTCTGTGATGTCGCTCAGACGTCCGACTGCGGCATTGCTGTTACCTTTTTTCATTATAAGCCCTTTCTGTGATGTCGCTCAGACGTTTGACTGCAGCATTGTTGTTATCTATTTTCATTATAAGCCCTTTCTGTGATGTCGCTTAGACGTCCGACTGCGGCATTATTATTATTTATTTTCATTATAAGCCCTTTCTGTGATGTCGCCGACGTCCGATCATGCACGCATGTATCTTTATTTTCAATATAAGCCCTTTATGAGGTGTCGCCAGACGCCTCGATCGTGGCATGTTTTGCTTATTTCTTCACCCTTCGAGGCGCCGCCTGCATTAACCGATCGGTTTTGAGTTTATCTTCTATGGGTTTTTGAGCGGACTACCGCCGATTCCCTTCTTGGTTATTTTTGCTATGCTGCTTTAATTGAGAAATGTTGAGATTAACCATGTTGCATCCATGCATTCATTTGTTATATCTTTTGTCCGAACTGTCTTGCGAGTACTTTCATAGTACTCACCTGGCTTGTTGATTTGGCCAGATGCTGACTAAGGTGATCTCATGGATGAAGAGATCGATAGCGAGTCCGACGCCTAGAGGAATCCCGCCAGTCTCGTCGACCCTGGATCGATCATTGTGAGATATCCACTTCCGCTACCCAAATAAATTCATCGAGCCTCACCTCGACGCCGATGAGCCGCCAACGCAGTAGACTTATTAACCATCCCATTGTGTTATTCCACCAACCACTCATAGCTCGAGTCAAGAGTATTTCCACCCCACTCCTTTGAGTCATATCCGCCACTATGTTTAATCATTGGCGTGTTGTAATAATTGGTTGGACATCTTCAGTCCGACCCTTGTAATATTGTAATGCTACTGGCTTCTTGTATCAAAGTTTTGTCAACCCGTATGAAGGATTTTCCTCATATTGGACTTCACAGGTCGGTTGTTCAATAAATATTTTTATTGAAAAACCGGTCGTGACAAGCTTGGTACCAGAGCCAGCCGATCAGTAGGAAGCCACTAGGTACGATTGCTAATCGGTTATTAGCATAGTAGAGCTATTTTTTTTACAAATGTAGTCAATTTCTGACAGTCAGCATAAAATTTATGTTTTGACTCCTCAGGATTTTTGCCTACTTTTGTAGATGGCCTCCAACGACCGCGAGTCGCAGATGTTCGCCAACATGCCCGATGGGTTTGTCAAGCATCTCTCCTTCATCGTCCAAGTCGCGATGGGGCCAGATGTGCGCCCAGTTTTCTCTCTCTCACCGCACAAGGTCAATGACCGTCTAACCATGCACCAAGCCGCGGTGGAATTCAAGAGAGGACGAGTTCAGCGTTACCGGTTCGTGGGGAGAGCCATGCCCACAGAGAAGCACGCGTTACAGATGGCAGCCCGTGAAGCGATAGCACGCCTCGTGGATATCCTGCGCCGATGAAGACTCGTCGCTACCGCTACCTGCCATGTCACGTGCCATACACTTGCCACTACGCGTTCTCTTGCCCCAGAGGAGAACGGGATGAAGCTTTTGAGATGCTCATCGAGTATCTTCGGGCTTTGGAGGCAGCCTTCGACAACCTGGTGGACGATTTTGTAGCTGCCCGCATGAACTCAGTCCATGGCTGTACCGCCAACAGGAGGGAGCTCCTGCGTGCTGCACCACCACTGACTTTCGTCTCGTCACATCAGCATCATTCGCTCCTACTGCTCGCACCGCTACTCGTCACCGCCTACCATGGAGGAATTCAACCACGCCATTGCGCCTACTCCGGTTCGCTCTGCACCACCCTCGTGCCCGCCAGATTCGTGTTGTCCCAAGACAGGCACCTGCTCCACCAACTCCGTGTAGCACCTCTCGTCTGGAGCCTATCTCGAGGAGGAGGTTGAGTCCCCAGCCTCTCTCGCCTCACCCTTGGCAGGCCAAGGGAAATCCTTACCATCTCCGACTAAGTGCGCTTAGCACGCCATGCGATGTACCGACTTGTGCGATATGTTTATATGTTAATAGGCTGTGAGAAGTAGTCTGTTTATGCATCATGTAGGATCCGGAGGAGTGCACTAGACTAAATAACATGTCAGGATTTATGTACGCATATCCTGAGTGATGTATTGTATAATTACTGCTTGCGTGTAAGATATGTAATGAACAGTCATTCTCCGTGCGCAAACGTATTTTTCTCTTGAAAAATCTTGTAGCATTTGCAACTTTGTCGGTGTACTAGAGTAGGGGTACCCTAGTATCCCGAACTCGTGCACGGGCAGTTGCAGCACCCCGCGGCAATGCTTGCCTGATCACCTCCAAGATCCTCCGTGGTTCCCCTGGAGCCATTCAAGAACAAAGTATTTAACCAAGAAGACAAGGCCCCGGCAAGAGGAGCTTGCCGGGAAGGCCGCTCAAGGCACGCAGAAGACAAGACCCCGGCAAGAGGAGCTTGTCGGGAAGGCTCGGAGAGCGACAAGCCTCCAGACGCCGACAAGGATTCAACCGCTGACAAGGCACTTGCCGCGCAGCAACCTCTCTTCATCTCCGCTCCAGCTCATCCACCAACGTGTCGCCATGAGACCATTCCATGCATCGCTGCGTCGGAGGTCAGGCAGCCAGCGGGAGCAGCGATAAGCGGCGCCGACAAGCTTGCCATCGTGGCGGCGGTGGCGCACTGACGGTCTCTGTTGCCTTTGTTTAGGCGACATAGACGGGCATTTAATGCTTTTGTCCCTTGCCGTCGAGTTAGGTAGAGTACATCAGACAATCGCATAAGTAGGTGTACCAACTACTACTTTCCCGATTTTGCCCTTGTCTACGTTGCCACCTGTTGGTGACCCCTTGCACATATAAAAGGAGGCCCATGCGCAACGTAGAGGGGGTTCGGCCGGTTCGACTCATTCGAGACCAGAGATATTCACGCTAGGTTTTGTAGCTCTCAGTGCTCCCTAGCAAGAACACAATACAATCAGACAAGCAGCAGTAGGAGTATTATCTCTTCGGAGAGCTCCGAAGCTGGGTAAACTGCTCGTGTGCTTCGCCTCGATCCGCTCTTCGTGCGATCTCCGCCCCCCTCCGAACCACAAGGGACTCGGCCCGCCGGTCCCAAGGTGTTCGTGGGTCCGATCAGCCTCCCCGACATCTTTGGCGCGCCTGGACGGGATGCTGCTCCTTCTAACATTGTTAGAAGTCCGAGCATATCCCGCTCCTCACACCGTTCACCATTGCCACCCACTACTCCAGCAGAAGCTCTGGCGAGAGCTCAGCTGCTTCTGGATTACCCTCCAACGGCCGACAAGGTCGACGAATGGAGGGCCACCATCCAGAGTCTCATCGGCTTTGCCAACGGCGACGCTCCGCGGCAACCAACTACATCATTGCCGCGGCAAGACGACAAGGCACGAGACGATGGCGACGAGACTTGTGGAGGTGCAACCACCATGCACTCTCCACCCCGAAGGCCAAGATCGCCGACTCGCCGGATCCACCTCAACAGCGACTCCACCGCATCGTCGGATCCACGAGCTCACCGCGATCAGCGCCAAGTTCTTCATGAACAACAACAAGAAGACGCTCGAACTCGCATCGAGCGCCGAAGAGAAGCGCGACGTTAATCCGACAAGCGCGCTGGGCCTTCTGTCGATATGCATGCGCCAGGGGAACCAGGCGACTTGCCGTACGCGGTAGGTTACCCTGCGTTCACTCGTGAGCTGCGGCAAGTCCAGTGGCCCAGCAACAAGAATTTCAAGCCAGACGTGCCAGAGAAGTACGATGGCAGGACGCATCCGTCGGAGTTCCTCAGCATCTACACCATCGCGGTGCAGGCTGCGGGGGGACGGGACGACAAGATCCTCGCCAACTACTTCCCGCTGGTACTCAAGTCCAATGTCAGATCTTGGCTCATGCACTTGCCGGACAGCTCCATATCCTCTTGGGCAGATCTATGCCATCAGTTTGTTGGCGCCTTCACAGGCGGCCACAAGCCCCATGGCCAAGAAAGTGACCTTCATCTGCTCGCCCAGAAGGAAGGAGAGTCCTTGCGCAAGTTCATTCAGAGAATCAGCCGTGTGCACTACAACATCCCAGATGTCCACCCCGCCGTGGTGATCGGTAGCGTTTCATCGTAGCGTCGCGGAACCGCAGGATGAGGGAGGAGATGGCGATGTGCAAAGTCAAGGACGCCGATGAGCTGTATGCCTTGGCCGGCAGTGTGCACGCGTCTTTGAGGAAGGAGGAGACTCTGTGAGAGAATGCGAAGCAGGATCTCGACAAGGAGGATACCGCTCCGGCAAGAAAGAAGAGCCGGGCGAGGCAACAGGAAAAAGAAAGGCAGAGAAGTGCTAGCTGTTGAGCAGTCCGGCAACGGAGGTGGCGACAAGAACGCCAAGGCTGGTGGCTCCGGCAACGAGGTTGCCACTGGCGCCAACCACCAGTCTATGGCGGCCGCCGACAAGCAGGACGGCTCCGGCAAGCAGTACTGCAAGATCCACCGCACCAAGGGCCATGACCTCCAGAGCTGCAAGAAGGTCGAGCAGCTTGTTGAACATCAGAAGGCTGAGTACGAGCGGAGCGATAAGGAGAAGGCCCAGGAAGGTGCTGGGGGAGTTAGCAAGAAGCGACCCGGCCGGGGAGGACGCCGCGGCAAGGCCAAGCAGCGGCAAGGAGACAGGCCTCCCGCCGTCAGCGACAAGGATGAAGATGACGACGGCAGCGAAGATATGGAAGACGCAGCGAGACCGATGAGCAGGAGTTTTGAAGCTACAGAGGTCCTTCTGCGTTGACGGAGGTGCTTCTCGCATACTTCCCACCGCCAACTCAAGCGGTGGATGCGGGAAGTTAATGCAATGAACCATCCGTAGAGTCACGCAAGCCTCTGAAGTGGTCCAGCACGCCTATCATCTTCGATATTGAGGACCACCCTGATCGCGTAACCGCGGTCGGGTGCTTGCCGATGTTGGTCTCACCAACCATCCGCAACCTCAAGGTCACCAAGATGCTAGTTGACGGCGGGGCCGGCTTAAACCTGATCTCCTCCGCGGTGCTCCGGCTTCGGATCCCCGACGGCGAGCTCGAAGAGGCGGCACATTCCAAGGAATCAATCCGGGAAGGAGCAAGCCGAAGGAAAGATCACGCTTGCGGTAACATTTGGCAGCGAGCTCAACTTTAGGACCGAGAGGGTCACATTCGACGTTGCTGATTTCCCATTGCCTTACAATGGGATACTTGGCAAATCCGGCCTTTCGCCAAGTTCATGGCGGCCTCTCACTATGCCTACAACTTACTCAAGATGCCAGGCCCTATAAGCATCATCTCTGTCCATGGCGACAAGAAGGATGCTCTTATCTCATGCCGACAAGATCTACCGGAGGCAGCAGCTGCAATGAAAAGCAAAACACTTGCCACTGAAGCTCCCGGGGGGAAGAAGAAGACCAAGTCCGGCAAGAGCTCTGATGCCCACTCCGGCAAGCGCACCTCTTCGGAGTGCTGCGCTACAATCGAGGACGCACCATCGAGCTCCACCGGCAAGTACAAGAAGACGATGGCAGCTCCGCCAAAGACCAAGAAGGTGTCCGCCAAGGAGGACGGCACTGGTGGTACCTTCACCATCAGTTCCTCTCTCGACCCTAAATAGGAAGGCGCGCTCGTTGCTTTCCTGCGGGCGAAACGTCGGCGATGTTTGCATGGCAACCGTCGACATCCAGTGTTCCCGTGAAAGTAATTGAGCACCGTCTTGCCGCTTGCCCTCATCTTGCGCGCCCGTCAAGCGAGAAAGTCGAAGCGAGCGGTGGGCGCCAAGAATTCATTGCGTAAGAGATCAAGAAGTTGGAAGCAGCAGGCCTTGTCAGAGGAGTGCTCCATCCTACGTGGTTGGCCAATCCTGTAGTTGTGCGCAAGGCAAATGGGAAATGGAGACTTTGTATTGACTTCACGAATGTTAATAAAGCTTGTCCCAAAGACCCGTTTCCCTTGCCGCGCATCGACCAGATTGTTGACTCCACGGCTGGATGTGATTTGCTTTCATTTCTTGATGCATACTCGAGATATCATCGATCTTCATGGTAGAAGAGGATGAGGAGAAAACCGCATTCATTACTCCATGTGGCACATACTGTTTCATACGGATGCCTTTCGGTTTGAAGAATGCTGGTTCAACGTTTGCAAGAGTAGTCCATGACGCTTTTGATCCACAAATGCACAGAAATGTAGAAGCCTACATGGATGACATAGTGGTCAAGAGCAAGGACAAAGCAACTCTGGTTCAAGATTTGGATGAGACCTTTGCAAATCTGCGCAAGATCAACCTCAAGCTTAACCCCGAGAAGTGCGTGTTTGGAGTCCCTTCCGGCAAGCTTCTCGGGTTCTTCGTGTCTCAGCGGGGAATTGAAGCCAATCCCGACAAGATCAAGGCCATTGAGCAGATTGAAGCACCAAAGCGCGTCAAGGATGTACGAAGACTTTCCGGTTGTGTGGCTGCTCTCAGCAGGTTTATCTCTAGGTCTGCTGAACGCGCCCTGCCATTTTTCAAGATTTTGAAAAAGGCAGGTCCAATGAAATGGACTCGAAGCGGAGGCTGCGCTGCAGACTTGAAGAGGTACTGTCCTCTACTCCAATACTTGTCGCACCTAAGCCACAAGAGAAGTTGCTGCTATATATAGCGGCAACCAATCAAGTGGTTAGTGCTGCGTTAGTAGCGGAGAGGGAGGCGGACGATGAGCCGGCAACCATGGCGGATACATCCAGCGACAAGCAGGGGGCTTCACCGACAAGCTCTGGTCCCGACAAGGACGGATCTGCGCGAGCATGCGAGAAGATCACGAGAAAAGGATGGTGCAGCGCCCAGTTTACTTTGTC
The DNA here is from genome assembly GCA_021605145.1 of Aegilops bicornis. Classification (NCBI taxonomy): domain Eukaryota; kingdom Viridiplantae; phylum Streptophyta; class Magnoliopsida; order Poales; family Poaceae; genus Aegilops; species Aegilops bicornis. Next base: position 441,649,502 of record CM038669.1, read on the forward strand.
GGTTCCCTTCTGCAGGGGCTAGGTCAAGGTACTCTGGTGTGCAGAAATTGCTTTTCGGCCTCCTCATGGCCTCGAGAAAGTTGGGCGCCATTACTTCCAAGCACATGAGATAACAGTCGTCACTCGCTTTCCGTGAAGAGGATAATGCAAAATCCGTGAAGCGACAGGCAGGATTGTCGAGTGGGCACAGAACCGCCAAGCTTTGGCCTCAAGTTTGAAAGCACATCTACTATCCAAAGCGAGCATTGGCAGAGTTCATAGCGGAATGGACCCCAACGCAAGATGAAGAAATTCCAGACGAGCATCCCCGTCAAAGAAGCGAGCAAAGAGTGGCTGATGTACTTTGATGGTGCCTTCTCATTGCAAAGGCGCCCGGTCTTTGGCGTCTTTGCTTATAGCACCCACCGGAGAGCACCTCAAGTACATAGTCCAAATGCATTTTCCCAAGGAGCAAGCAACAAACAATACAACAGATTATGAAGGTTTGCTTGCCGGTCTCAGGATTGCAGTAGACCTTGGGATTAAGAAGCTTATTGTCAGGGGCGATTCACAGCTTGTCGTCCGCCAAGTGAACAAAGACTATCAGAGTCCATTGATGGAAGCCTACGCTGATGAAGTGAGGAAGCTAGAAGAACACTTTGACGGCCTACAAATGGAACATGTTCCAAGAGCTCAGGATGATATTGCTGATGGCCTGTCAAAGTGCGCTGCACTTAAGTTGCACAATGGAACCAGGGATTTTTGTGCTCAAGCTAACTCAACCAACCGTAACACCATCAACTGGGCAGAGCAACAAGAGGAAGTTGATCTCTGGTGACTACTTTCCGGCAGAGCTTCCCGAAGCCGCCGCCAAGAAGGTCCCCAAGGTCAACACTGCGATCTTGAGGCGATCTGCTCCGACAAGCCCGAGGTTTGTTTCGTTGAAGCGGGCGCTCCCGACAAGTTTTACTCCGGCAAGCTTGCCGGGAACGTCAAGCTCCGGTGAGCCGCAGGTTCTTGCCGTGGAAGCTGATGTTCCCGCAGCGCAGATGTGCCTTTAGTCCTTGTTGTCGAGCCGCAAGCTCCGAGCATGGGCACATCAGATTGTCCATTTCCTTGAGACAGAGAACTTCCTGAAGAGCAAGAAGAAGCTGAAAGAGTAGCCCGGCAGTCAAGTATGTACCAGTTTGTCGACAGCACACTGTACAAAAGAAGACTCAACGGGGTGAAATTGAAGTGTGTTTGCCGGGAAGATGGACAAAAGCTGTTGGCAGAGATACATGGAGGCATATGTGGTCACCACATTGGCGCAAGAGCCCTTGCCGGCAAAGCATTCCGGCAAGGTTTCTTCTGGCCGACAACCCTCAAGGATGCAACTGCACAATTAACCAAGTGTGAAGCGTGCCAGTTCCATTCCAAACAGATACACCAGCCAGCTCAAGCTCTCCAGACGATCCCTTTATCCTGGCCATTTTCGGTCTGGGTGCTCGACATCCTCGGCCCCTTCCCCGAAGCTGTCGGGGCTTTGAGTACTTGTATGCCGTAATCGACAAGTTCACAAAGTGGCGGAAGTGGAAGCGGTGAGGAAGGTGACGGCACGGTCGGCTGATCAAGTTCTTTAGGTCAATTGTTTGCCGTTTCGGAATCCCTAACAGGATCATCACCGACAACGGCACACAATTTACGAGTCGCACCTTCATGCAGTACGTCCAAGATCTTGGCGCCAAGGTCTGTTTTGCTTCTGTTGCTCATCCGAGAAGCAACTGTCAAGCAGAGAGGGCTAATCCTGAAGTGCTGCACGGGCTCAAGACCAGAACTTTCGACAGGCTGCACAGGTGCGGAAGAAACTGGATTGAGGAGCTGCCGGTGGTTCTTTGGTCGATCAGGACGACGCCAAATCGAGCCACCGCCGTAGACCTTTGCTCTAGTCTATGGAGCGAGGCAGTTCTCCCCACGTAACTCAGATACGGGTCACCTCGAGTACTCGCTTATGATGAGCTTGAGGAAGAGCAGCTGCGACAAGATGACGCTACCTGCTCCTTGAGGAGGACCGTCTTCAGCCGGCAGACGAGCTGCTCGTTACCAGCAAGCTTTGCATCGCTACCATAGCCGCAAAGTTAGTGCCAGAAGCCTCGAGGAAGGCGACCTTGTTCTTCGGCGCGTTCAGTCCGCCAAGAATTCAAACAAGTTGACACCGAAGTGCGAAGGCCCTTATCGGGTGAAACGAGTCACTAGGCCTGCCGCTGTCCGCCTTGAGACCGAAGATGGCATTCCGGTGAGAAACTCCTGGAACATTGAGCATCTTCGTAAGTTTTACTCAGAAGCGGTTGCCGGAACCTGTTCGGCAACCACCTTTGTACAAGTCTTGCCGCTGTTGCATGTAATCCTTTGTACAAAGCCCGCGCAGACCCGTGCATCGATAAAAGCTCATGTGTTGCGCATAACTTGTCAAAATTCATGCTTTCATCATTTTATTGCATGTTTTGGCTAACACTTTGTGCAGCACCCACACCGTAAGCAATAACGACCCACTAGGCTCCATGACTTTATTTTCTCTTCTTTATCTTTCTCAAAGAAAGGAAGGTTCCCTCGCACACAAGTTAACCAGGGGGGAAGGAGAAGATAATACTATGGACCAAGCGTTGCTCGAGGAAGTTTCGCCTTATCGGGAAGCAAATGACAGAAAAGCTAAGTTGACAAAGTTTGAGCAATCAGTTTTTAAATTTTTAAGTTATCTTCCTCGAACGATAATACTTTGTATGGAAAACCTGTGCGCAGAGGAACCAACTCGTGGCTAGTCGCGCCCTTACTTTGTTTCGAGTCCGCTCAACAACTTAAGTGAGCTGCGGCTAGTCACGACAAGGTTGCTTGTCGGAGGCGGCGCCGCCAAAGAGCTGTCGACGTTCGCACTCAGCGCCGCGGCAAAAGGTGCCTGCACCGACAAGTTCCCTAAAAGCGTGGGCAAAACGTACAAAGGAAGGAATCAAGTAAAGGAAATAACATTGCAACCATCGCCTAAGATAGAGTTATATTACAAAATAACTTGTCGCAGATCTAATAAATTGTTCTCCTGAACATGATCAGCAGTGACAATGGAAAGATAAATTTGGTGGCCTAGTCTACACGGTCGCCATCAACCCGCCTGATCTTGCCCACCTTGTCCACAATGGGTGCGACAAGGGCTTTGAGTGCCTCCACGTCGGCATCTGGCGGCAAGGATCTGAGGACGCCGTTGAGATTGAGGCCTGGATTGCGGAAGACCACCTTCATCAACACCTTCTGGAGGGCTCCTGCACAGATCTGGCGTGATTCCTCGGCCAGCTGCTTTGGGATCTCTTCCCGGAGTCGCTGGAGACCTGTCACCACGCCCTTGAAGAATAAGCTAAGCTTGGCGCTGGGTTGAAGGTGCTCGTCGGAGGAGTATCCAAGATCCACCATCCCCAGCTCCATCAGCTCGTTGTGGATGGCGGCGGCAGTATCCACGAGACCTTCGGTCCGATGCTCCACACTCTCCCTCAAGGTGCTCTGGTGGCGACAGATTCGCGGCCAGCTCCTCGTTGGCCTTGATCTTCTCCAGCACCCGTGGCAAGGCTTGCACGATCACCGCCAAGATCCTCCGTGGTTCCCTTGGAGCCATTCAAGAACAAAGTATTTAACCAAGAAGACAAGGCCCCGGCAAGAGGAGCTTGCCGGGAAGGCCACTCAAGGCACGTAGAAGACAAGACCCCAGCAAGAGGAGCTTGCCGGGAAGGCTCGGAGAGCGACAAGCCTCCGGATGCGACAAGGATTCAGCCGCGGCAAGGCACTTGCCGCGGTAGGCAACCTCTCTTCATCTCCGCTCCAGCTCATCCACTAACGTGTCGCCATGAGAGCATTCCATGCGCGCGTGTCAAGAGGCTGTGCAGCCAGCGGGGAGCAGCGATAAGCGGTGCTGACAAGCTTGCCCGGCGTGGCGGCGGTGGCGCACTGACGGTCTCTGTTGCCTTTGTTTAAGCGACATAGACAGGCATTTAATGCTTTTGTCCCTTGCCGTCGAGGTTAGGTAGAGTACCTTTGTACCTTTATGCAGTAGGTGTACCAACTACTACTTTCGATTTTGCCCTTGTCTACGTTGCCACCTGTTGGTGACCCCTTGCACATATAAAAGGAGGCCCATGCGCATAGCGTGGGGGGTTCGGCCGGTTCGACTCATTCGAGACCGGAGATATTCACGCTTAGGTTTTGTAGCTCTCGGTGCTCCCTAGCAAGAACACAATACAATCGGACAAGCAGCGGTAGGAGTATTATCTCTTGGAGAGCTCCGAGTGGGTAAACTGCTCGTATTCGCCTCGATCCGCTCTTTGTGCGATCTCCGCCCCCTCCGAACCACAAGGGACTCGGCCCGCCCGGTCCCATAGGTGTTCGTGGGTCCGATCAGCCTCCCCGACATCTTTGGCGCGCGGTAGGGCGTCGAGGCTGTGTGAACCTGATCCCGGCATTCACACGAGCAACATCTTCATCATCTTCAACATCTTCATCAACATGCCACCGAAGAAGAAGGCTTCGGCGGCAGCTGAGCCCGCGTCGTACCCACCATCACCGGAGCAAACGGGTGGTGGAGTAGACGCTGGCGGAAGAACGGGCGCCGGCGAAGGAGTTCGTGACGCTGCCAAGTCCAAGGACAAGGCCGCGTAAACCTCGGCGTCCGTACATGTCCCGCGCCCATCTCCGGAGCTGCGGGACCAACAGCTTCATGGTATTCACAATACCATACGCTCGTTGGATCAAGACCGAGCTGGAGGATCTTGAGACCCTCAAGACCAGCGTGCACGCCGACATGCTTTACGCAGGCGAGGTATGCGGTCGCTGGACGGGATGCTGCTCCTTCTAACATAGTTAGAAGTCCGAGCATATCCCGCTCCTCGCACCGTTCACCATTGCCACCCACTACTCCAGCAGAAGCTCTGGTGAGAGCTCAGCTGCTTCTGGATTACCCTCCAACGGCCGACAAGGTCGACGAATGGAGGGCCACCATCCAGAGTCTCATCGGCTTTGCCAACGGCGACGCTCTGCGGAAACCAACTACATCATTGCCGCGGCAAGACGACAAGGCACGAGCCGATGGCGACGAGACTTGTGGAGGTGCAACCACCATGCACTCTCCACCCCGAAGGCCAAGATCGCCGACTCGCCGGATCCACCTCGACAGCGACTCCACCGCGTCGTCGGATCCACGAGCTCGCCGCGATCAGCGCCAAGTTCTTCATGAACGACAACAAGAAGACGCTCGAACTCGCATCGAGCGCCGAAGAGAAGCGCGACGTCAATCCGACAAGCGCGCTGGGCCTTCTGTCGATATGCATGCGCCAGGGGAACCAGGCGACTTGCCGTACGCGGTAGGTTGCCCTGCGTTCACTCGTGAGCTGCGGCAAGTCCAAAGGCCCAGAACAAGAATTTCAAGCCAGACGTGCTGAGAAGTATGATGGCAGGACGCATCCGTCGGAGTTCCTCAGCATCTACACCATCGCGGTGCAGGCTGCGGGGGGACGGGACGACAAGATCCTCGCCAACTACTTCCCGCTGGTACTCAAGTCCAATGTTAGATCTTGGCTCATGCACTTGCCGGACAGCTCCATATCCTCTTGGGCAGATCTATGCCATCAGTTTGTTGGCGCCTTCACAGACGGCCACAAGCCCCATGGCCAAGAAAGTGACCTTCATATGCTCGCCCAGAAGGAAGGAGAGTCCCTGCGCAAGTTCATTCAGAGATTCAGCCGTGTGCACTACAACATCCCAGATGTCCACCCTTGTGATGATCGGTAGCGTTTCATCAGAACATGCGGAACCACAGGATGAGGGAGGAGATGGCGATGTGCAAAGTCAAGGACGTCAGTGACCTGTATGCCTTGGCCGACAGGTGTGCACATGCTGAGGAAGGGAGGAGACTCCCAGAGAGAATCTGAAGCGAGGATCTCGACAGGTGAGGATACCGCTCCGGCAAAGAAGAGCCAAGCGAGGCAACAGGAAAAAGAAAGGCAGAAGTGCTAGCTGTTGAGCAGTCCGGCAGCGGAGGTGGCGACAAGAATGCCAAGGCTGGTGGCTCCGGCAAGGAGGTTGCGGCTGGCGCCAACCACCGATCTGTGGCGGCCGCCCGACAAGCGGGGCGGCTCCGGCAAGCGATCTTGCAAGATCCACCGCACCAAGGGCCATGACCTCCAGAGCTGAAATAAGGTCGAGAAGCTTGTTGAACAGCAGAAGGCTGAGTACGAGCGGCGCGACAAGGAGAAGTCCCAGGAAGGTGCTGGGGGAGTTAGCAAGAAGCGACCCGGCCGGGGAGGACGCCGCGGCAAGGCCAAGCAGCGGCAAGGAGACAGGCCTCCCCGCGGCCGCGACAAGGATGAAGATGACGACGACGACGAAGATATGGAAGACGACGAGACCGATGAGCAGGAGTTTCGAAGCTACAGAGGTCCTCTGCGTTGATGGAGGTGCTTCCTGCATACTTCCCACCGCCAACTCAAGCGGTGGATGCGGGAAGTTAATGCAGCTGAACCATCCGTGAGAGTCACACAAGCCTCGAAGTGGTCCAAAGACGCCTATCATCTTTGATATTGAGGACCACCCTGATCGCATAATCAAGGGTCGGGTGCTTGCCGATGTTGGTCTCACCAACCATCCGCAACCTCAAGGTCACCAAGATGCTAGTTGACGGCGGGGCGGCTTAAACCTGATCTCCTCCGCGGTGCTCCGAAGCTTCGGATCCCCGACAACGAGCTCGAAGAGGCGGCACATTCCAAGGAATCAATCCGGGAAGGAGCAAGCGAAGGAAAGATCACGTTGCCGGTAACATTTGGCAGCGAGCTGAACTTTAGGACTGAGAGGGTCACATTCGACGTTGCTGATTTCCCATTGCCTTACAATGGGATACTTGGCCGTCCAACACTCGCTAAGTTCATGGCGGCCTCTCACTATGCCTACAACTTACTCAAGATGCCAGGCCCGATAAGCATCATCTCTGTCCATGGCGACAAGAAGGATGCTCTTATATGTGCCGACAAGATCTACCGAGGCAGCACACCTGTGAAAGCAAAACACTTGTCATTGAAGCTCCCGGGGGGAAGAAGAAGACCAAGTCCGGCAAGAGCTCTGATGCCCACTCCGGCAAGCGCACCTCTTCGGAGTGCTGCGCTACCGTCGAGGACGCACCATCGAGCTCCACCGGCAAGTACAAGAAGACAACGGCAGCTCCGCCAAAGACCAAGAAGGTGTCCGCCAAGGAGGACGGCACTGGTGGTACCTTCACCATCAGTGCCTCTCTCGACCCTAAATAGGAAGGCGCGCTCGTTGCTTTCCTGCGGGCGAACGTCGACGTGTTTGCATGGAAACCTTCTGACATCCCCGATGTTCCCAGGAAAGTAATTGAGCAGCGTCTTGCCGTTTGCCCTCATGCGCGGCCCGTCAAGCAGAAAGTCAGGAAGCAGGCAGTGGAGCGCCAAGAATTCATTGCAGAAGAGATCAACAAGTTGCAAGCAGCAGGCCTTGTCAGAGGAGTGCTCCATCCTACGTGGTTGGCCAATCCTGTAGTTGTGCGCAAGGCAAATGGGAAATGGAGACTTTGTATTGACTTCACGGATGTTAATAAATCTTGTCCCAAAGACCCGTTTCCCTTGCCGCGCATCGACCAGATTGTTGACTCCACGGCTGGATGTGATTTGCTTTCATTTCTTGATGCATACTCAGGATATCATCAGATCTCCATGTGGCACATACTATTTCATACGGATGCCTTTCGGTTTGAAGAATGCTGGTTCAACGTTTGCAAGAGTAGTCCATGACGCTTTTGAGCCGCAAATGCACAGAAATGTAGAAGCCTACATGGATGACATAGTGGTCAAGAGCAAGGACAAAAGCAACTCTGGTTCAAGATTTGGATGAGACCTTTGCAAATCTCGCAAGATCAACCTCAAGCTCAACCCCGAGAAGTGCGTGTTCGGAGTCCCTTCCGGTAAGCTTCTCGGGTTCTTCGTGTCTCAGCGGGGAATTGAAGCCAATCCCGACAAGATCAAGGCCATTGAACAGATTGAAGCACCAAAGCGCGTCAAGGATATACGAAGACTTGCCGGTTGCGTGGTTGCTCTCAGCAGGTTTATCTCTAGGTCTGCTGAGTGCGCCCTGCCATTTTTCAAGATTTTGAAAAAGGCAGGTCCAATGAAATGGACTCCCGAAGCGGAGGCTGCTCTGCAGGACTTAAAGAGGTACCTGTCCTCCACTCCAATACTTGTCGCACCTAAGCCAAAAGAGAAGTTGCTGCTATATATAGCGGCAACCAATCAAGTGGTTAGTGCTGCGTTAGTAGCGGAGAGGGAGGCGGATGATGAGCTAGCGACCACGGCAGACACATCCGGCGACAAGCGGGGGCTTCACCGACAAGCTCTGGTCCCGACAAGGACGGATCTGCTGTGAGCATGCGAGAAGATCTGAGAAAAGGATGGTGTAGCGCCCAGTTTACTTTGTCGGTTCCCTCTGCGAGGGGCTAGGTCAAGGTACTACGGTGTGCAGAAATTGCTTTTCGGCCTCCTCATGGCCTCGAGAAAGCTGCGCCATTATTTCCAAGCACATGAGATAACAGTCGTCACTCGCTTTCCGCTGAAGAGGATACTGCAAAATCTAGAAGCGACAGGCAGGATTGTCGAGTGGGCACTGGAACTGTCGAGCTTTGGCCTCAAGTTTGAAAGCACATCAACTATCCAAATCAGAGCATTGGCAGAGTTCATAGCGGAATGGACCCCAACGCAAGATGAAGAAATTCTAGAGACGAGCATTCCCGTCAAGGAAGCGAGCAAAGAGTGGCTGATGTACTTTGATGGTGCCTTCTCGCTGCAAGGCGCCCGGTCTTTGGCGTCTTTGCATATAGCACCCACCGGAGAGCACCTCAAGTACATAGTCCAAATGCATTTTCCTAAGGAACAAGCAACAAACAATACTGTAGAGTATGAGGGTTTGCTTGCCGGTCTCAGGATCGCGGTAGACCTTGGGATCAATAAGCTCATTGTCAGGGGTGACTCACAACTTGTCGTCCACCAAGTGAACAAAGATTATCAGAGTCCATTGATGGAAGCCTACGTTGATGAAGTGAGAAAGCTAGAAGAACACTTTGACGGCCTACAAATGGAACATGTTCCAAGAGCTCGTAATGATATTCTTGATGGCACATCAAAGTGCGCTGCACTTAAGTTGCACTGTGGAACCAGGGATTTTGTGCTCAAGCTAACTCAACCAACCGTAACACCATCAACAGGACAGAGCAAGAAGAGGAAGTTGATTTCTGGTGACTATTTTCCGGCAGAGCTTCCCGAAGCCGCCGCCAAGAAGGTCCCCAAGGTCAACACCAAGAATGCTGAGGGGCAGTCTGCTCCGACAAGCCCAAGGGTTTGTTTCGTTGAAGCAGACACCCCCGACAAGCATTGCTCCGGCAAGCTTGCCGGGGAACGTCAAGCTCCGGCTGAGCCGTATGTTCTTGCCGTGGCAGCTGATGTTCCCGCAGCAGCAGACGTGCCTTTAGTCCTTGTTGTCGAGCCGCATAGCTCCAAAGATGGGCACAGCAGATTGTCCATTTCCTTGAACAGGAGAACTTCCCGAAGAGCAAGAAGAAGCTGAAAGAGTAGCCCGGTAGTTAAGTATGTACCAGTTTGTCGACAGAGCACTGTACAGAAGAAGGCTCAACGGTGTGAAATTGAAGTGTATTTGCCGGGAAGATGGACAAAAGCTGTTGGCAGAGATACATGGAGGCATATGTGGTCATCACATTGGCGCAAGAGCACTTGCCGGCAAAGCTTTCCGGCAAGGTTTCTTTTGGCCGACAGCCCTCCAGGATGCAACTGCACAAGTAACCAAGTGTGAAGCGTGCGGTTCCATTCCAAACAGATACACCAGCCAGCTCAAGCTCTCCAGATGATCCCTTTATCCTGGCCATTTTCGGTGCAGGGGCTCGACATCCTCGGCCCCTTCCCCGAGCTGTCGGGGCTTTGAGTACTTGTACGTCGCAATCGACAAGTTCACAAAGTGGCCGGAAGTGGAAGCGATGAGGAAGGTGACGGCACGATCAGCAGTCAAGTTCTTCGGTCGATTGTTTGCCGTTTGAATCCCTAACAGGATCATCACCGACAACGGCACACAATTTACGAAGTCGCACCTTCATGCGAGACGTCCAAGATCTTGGCGCCAAGGTCTGCATTTTGCTTCGCTGCTCATCCGAGAAGCAACGGTCAAGCAGAGAGGGCTAATCTGAAGTGCTGCGCGGGCTCAAGACCAGAACTTTCGACAGGCTGCAGTCGCGGAAGAAACTGGATTGAGGAGCTGCGGTGGTTCTTTGGTCGATCGGGACGACGCCAAATCGAGCCAACGGCGAGACCTTTTGCTCTAGTCTATGGAGCAGAGGCGATTCTCCCCACGTAACTTCGATATCTGGGTCACCTCGAGTACTCGCTTATGATGAGCTTGAGGAAGAGCAGCTGCGACAAGATGACGCGCTGCTCCTTGAGGAGGACCGTCTTCAGTCATTGTCTGAGCTGCTCGTTACCAGCAAGCTTTGCATCGCTACCATAGCCGCAAAGTTAGTGCCGAAGCCTCGAGGAAGGCGACCTTGTTCTTCGGTAGCGTTCAGTCCGCCAAGAATTCAAACAAGTTGACACCGAAGCGCGAAGGCCCTTATCGGGTGAAACGAAGTCACTAGGCCTCAAGGCCGTCTGTCGCCTTGAGACCGAAGATGGCATTCCGGTGAGAAACTCCTGGAACATTGAGCATCTTCGTAAGTTTTACTCAGAGGCGCGGTTGCGGAACCTGTTCCGGCAACCACCTTTGTACAAGTCTTGCCGCTGTTGCATGTAATCCTTTGTACAAAGCCGGGCGCAGACCCCGTGCATCAGTAAAGCTCATGTGTTGCGCACAACTTGTCAAAATTCATGCTTTCATCATTTTATTGCATGTTTTGGCTAACACTTTGTGCAGCACCCACACCCGGTAAGCAATAACGACCCACTAGGCTCCATGACTTTATTTTCTCTTCTTTATCTTTCTCAAAGAAAGGAAGGTTCCCTCGCACACAAGTTAACCAGGGGGGAAGGAGAAGATAATACTATGGACCAAGCGTTGCTTTCGAGGAAGTTTCGCCTTATCGGGAAGCAAATGACAGAAAAGCTAAGTTGACAAAGTTTGAGCAATCAGTTTTTAAATTTTTAAGTTATCTTCCTCGAACGATAATACTTTGTATGGAAAACCTGTGCGCAGAGGAACCAACTCGTGGCTAGTCGCCCTTACTTTGTTTCGAGTCCGCTCAACAACTTAAGTGAGCTGCGGCTAGTCACGACAAGGTTGCTTGTCGGAGGCGCCTTGACGAGCTCTTGACGTTCACTTTTCGGCGCCATGACAAAGGTGCCTGCACCGACAAGTTCCCTAAAAGCGTAGGGCAAAAACGTACAAAGGAAGGAATCAAGTAAAGGAAATAACATTGCAACCATCGCCTAAGATAGAGTTATATTACAAAATAACTTGTCGCAGATCTAATAAATTGTTCTCCTGAACATGATCAGCAGTGACAATGGAAAGATAAATTTGGTGGCCTAATAGTCTACACGGTGCGCCATCAACCCGCCTCGATCTTGCCCACCTTGTCCACAATGGGTGCGACAAGGGCTTTGAGTGCCTCCACGTCGGCATCTGGCGGCAAGGATCTGAGGACGCCGTTGAGGTTGAGGCCTGGATTGCGGAAGGCCACCTTCATCAACACCTTCTGGAGGGCTCCTGCACAGATCTGGCGTGATTCCTCGGCCAGCTGCTTTGGGATCTCTTCCCGGAGTCGCTGGAGACCCGTCCTGCGCCCTTGAAGAATAAGCTAAGCTTGGCGCTGGGTTGAAGGTGCTCGTCGGAGGAGTATCCAAGATCCACCATCCCCAGCTCCATCAGCTCGTTGTGGATGGCGGCGGCAGTATCCACGAGACCTTCGGTCCAGTGCTCCACACTCTCCCTCAAGGTGCTCTGGGTGGCGACAGCATTCGCCAGCAGCTCCTCGTTGGCCTTGATCTTCTCCAGCACCCCGTGGCAAGGCTTGCCTGATCACCGCCAAGATCCTCCGTGGTTCCCTTGGAGCCATTCAAGAACAAAGTATTTAACCAAGAAGACAAGGCCCCGGCAAGAGGAGCTTGCCGGGAAGGCCACTCAAGGCACGTAGAAGACAAGACCCCAAAGAAGAGGAGCTTGCGGGAAGGCTCGGAGAGCGACAAGCCTCCGGATGCGACGACAAGGATTCAGCAGCGGCAAGGCACTTGCCGCGTAGGCAACCTCTCTTCATCTCCGCTCCAGCTCATCCACTAACGTGTCGCCATGAGAGCATTCCATGCGGCGTGTCAAGAGGTCAGGCAGCCCGGTGGGAGCAGCGATAAGCGGTCTTGACAAGCTTGCGGCGTGGCGGCGGTGGCGCACTGACGGTCTCTGTTACCTTTGTTTAGCGACATAGACAGGCATTTAATGCTTTGTCCCTTGCCGTCGTGGTTAGGTAGAGTACATCAGACACTGCTTTGTCTGGTAGGTGTACCAACTACTACTTTCCGATTTTGCCCTTGTCTACGTTGCCACCTGTTGGTGAACCCTTGCACATATAATAGGTGGCCCATGCGAAACGTAGAGGGGTTCGCCGGTTCGACTCATTCGAGACCAGAGATATTCACGCTAGGTTTTGTAGCTCTCAGTGCTCCCTAGCAAGAACACAATACAATCAGACAAGCAGCAGTAGGAGTATTATCTTCATGGCAGCGGCAAGGAGACAGGCCTCCCCGCGGCCGCGACAAGGATGAAGATGACGACGACGACGAAGATATGGAAGACGACGAGACCGATGAGCAGGAGTTTCAGAAAGCTACAGAGGTCCTCTGCGTTGATGGAGGTGCTTCCCTGCATACTTCCCACCGCCAACTCAAGCAGTGGATGCGGGAAGTTAATGCAATTGAACCATCCGTAGAGTCACGCAAGCCTCGAAGTGGTCCAAGACGCCTATCATCTTTGATATTGAGGACCACCCCGATCGCATAATCGCGGTCGGGTGCTTGCCGATGTTGGTCTCACCAACCATCCGCAACCTCAAGGTCACCAAGATGCTAGTTGACGGCGGGGCGGCTTAAACCTGATCTCCTCCGGCGGTGCTCCGAAGCTTCAGATCCCCGACAACGAGCTCGAAGAGACCGCACATTCCAAGGAATCAATCCGGGAAGGAGCAAGCGAAGGAAAGATCACGTTGTCGGTAACATTTGGCGTGAGCTCAACTTTAGGACCGAGAGGGTCACATTCGACGTTGCTGATTTCCCATTGCCTTACAATGGGATACTTGGCCGGCCCAAAGACTTTCGCCAAGTTCATGGCGGCCTCTCACTATGCCTACAACTTACTCAAGATGCCAGCCCGATAAGCATCATCTCTGTCCATGGCGACAAGAAGGATGCTCTTATCTCGTGCCGACAAGATCTACCGAGGCAGCACCGCAATGTAAAGCAAAACACTTGTCACCGAAGCTCCCGGGGAAGAAGAAGACCAAGTCCGGCAAGAGCTCGATGCCCACTCCGCAAGCGCACCTCTTCGGAGTGCTGCGCTACCGTCGAGGACGCACCATCGAGCTCCACCGGCAAGTACAAGAAGGCGGCGGCAGCTCCGCCAAAGACCAAGAAGGTGTCCGCCAGGAGGGACGGCACCGGTGGTACCTTCACCATCGCGCCTCTCTCGACCCTAAATAGGAAGGCGCGCTCGTTGCTTTCCTGCGGGCGAACGTCGACGTGTTTGCATGGAAACCTTCTGACATCCCCGGTGTTCCCAGGAAAGTAATTGAGCAGCGTCTTGCCGTTTGCCCTCATGTGCGGCCCGTCAAGCAGAAAGTCAGGAAGCAGGCAGTGGAGCGCCAAGAATTCATTGCAGAAGAGATCAACAAGTTGCAAGCAGCAGGCCTTGTCAGAGGAGTGCTCCATCCTACGTGGTTGGCCAATCCTGTAGTTGTGCGCAAGGCAAATGGGAAATGGAGACTTTGTATTGACTTCACGGATGTTAATAAATCTTGTCCCAAAGACCCGTTTCCCTTGCCGCGCATCGACCAGATTGTTGACTCCACGGCTGGATGTGATTTGCTTTCATTTCTTGATGCATACTCAGGATATCATCAGATCTTCATGGCAGAAGTTTCGCCTTATCGGGAAGCAAACGACAGAAAAGCTAAGTTGCCAAAGTTTGAGCAATCAGTTTTTAAATTTTTAAGTTATCTTCCTCGAACGATAGTACTTTGTATGGAAAACATGTGCGCAGAGGAACCAACTCGTGGCTAGTCGCGCCCTTACTTTGTTTCGAGTCTGCTCAACAACTTAAGTGAGCTGCGGCTAGTCGCGACAAGGTTGCTTGTCGAAGGCGGCGCCGCCAGCAGGCTGCTGACGTTCCGCACTCAGCGCTCGCAGGAAAGGTGCCTGCACCGACAAGTTCCCTAAAAGCTTAGGGCAAAAACGTACAAAGGAAGGAATCAAGTAAAGGAAATAACATTGCAACCATCGCCTAAGATAGAGTTATATTACAAAATAACTTGTCGCAGATCTAATAAATTGTTCTCCTGAACATGATCAGCAGTGACAAGGGAAAGATAAATTTGGTGGCCTAGTCTACGCGGTCGCCATCGACCCGCTTGATCTTGCCCACCTTGTCTACAATGGGTGCGACAAGGGCTTTGAGTGCCTCCACGTCGGCATCTGGCGGCAAGGATCTGAGGACGCCGTTGAGGTTGAGGCCTGGATTGCGGAAAGCCACCTTCATCAACACCTTCTGGAGGGCTCCTGCACAGATCTGGCGTGATTCCTCGGCCAGCTGCTTTGGGATCTCTTCCCGGAGTCGCTGGAGACCTGTCACCACGCCCTTGAAGAATAAGCTAAGCTTGGCGCTGGGTTGGAGGTGCTCATCGGAGGAGTATCCAAGATCCACCATCCCCAGCTCCATCAGCTCGTTGTGGATGGCGGCGGCGAGATCCACGAGACCTTCGGTCGATGCTCCACACTCTCCCTCAAGGCACTGGGTGGCGGCGAGATTCGCCGACAGCTCCTCGTTGGCCTTGATCTTCTCCAACAGGCTCACCTCCCGCTCCTTGGCGCCATCCAGCGTCTGCATCAGGGTGGTCAGCTTCAGCTCAAGATCTGCCTTGGAATCCTTGGCGGCGTCGAGCTCCTTGCTCCTCTCGGCGAGACGGCCCTGCAGCTCGCCAAGAGTGTAGGCGTCCTTCTCGCGCTCGTGTTTGAGCGCAGCAAGCTCTTCGCCGCTCTTCTGGAGACTGGCCTCCAGCTGCGCCACCTTCGTCTCCAACTCTTTCTTGGCGGCCTCGGCGGCTGCGGCAGCATCCTTCGCCTCCTTAAGAGCCCCTCCAAGTGACTCCTCGCGCGCGACAAGCTCTTCCTCATAGCTGTCCAGATTGATCTTCCGCTGTGCCAACTCGCTTTCTTGCGCAGATATCTTCTCGGCAGCAAGCCTTTGCTGCTCCTTGACCTCAGCCTTCTCAAGGATGAAGGCTGTGCGCTCTTCAGCAAGTCGCTCCCGCTCTTCTGCTATGTTCCGAAGAGTTTCTTGGTTGGCGCCCCGGAGCTCTTCTGCGCGCTTCTCCATGTCTGCTCCCGCCCTCGCGACAAGTGCCTCCCGGGACTCCAACTTGGCTTGTCGGGCGTGGTAGAGCGACATCAGCTTCTTCAGCAGCTGCTCCTCCTCAGAATCGCCGCTGCTGATGCTTGGCGCGTCCACCAGCGTCAGCCCAGTGGAGGCGAGCAGCTCTCCGTCGAAGGTCTCTCCTTGACGGCGCCTGAGCTCGGCGCCCTGAGGGAGCTTGATGAAGACGCCGTCGCCCGGCCTTGAGTAAGCGCGGGGCTGGGGCTCTTCGGAGCCTGACGCTGCAGCAGCGACGGGGGAGTCGGCGGTCGGTGTAGCGCCTGGCGCTCCTGCGGCCCCAGGGCCGTCAGTGCGATCGCCAGACCCCTCGCCAGCTTCTGCGGCGGCAGCCTCGGTGGCCTCCTCGCCGGCAGGCTCGTTAAGCGCCGGCCTCTTCTTCCTGACGGCGGCTTCGTCGGTGTTGCCCGCACAGCGTCCTCCTCGCCCGGCGACCTCGGTCTCCATCGGCTCTGTGGCGGACAAAGAAAGAACATTCAGCGAATATTCAAAGAAAAGCGAAGAAAACAAGCCCAAGGGAAAATTGCGCGCAAGAGGATTACCTGCAATGGGATCTGCAGCCATGGTCTCAACCACTGGAGGATCACTGGTGCTGCCCCTTGCTGGAGTAGCCTCCCTTGTCGGGGGGCGCTCCCTTGCCGGAGAATCCTCCCTTGGCGGGCGTGGTCAGCGAGCATGCAATTTGAGGCGGCCTCCGGGCCCTCCCCAAGAGGCTGCTCTGCTCCTACACAAACCAACAGTCGATATCAATGAAGAAGGAGCACCCATGCACACCTAACAAGAAGGAGAAAACCGCATACTTACTCGGGGCTATGCTTTGGGGTTGCTCTGAGAAAGTGTTGCCGGTCCCGCAAGGGGTCTCGAGCCAGCGCCTCCACAGCATGCCACGGGTGGATCGTCCTCAACGGCGACCACCGGGTCTTGCTCTCTTCGACGCTCTACGGGCGATGTCACGAAAAGGAAAGAGTTCGTAGCAAGCAAATCAGATTCAAGATGAAGCAACAAAATTGAAGCAATACAAGCACAATATTGAAGCTTACTCTTCTTCTTCCTCCTCGAAGTTGGCGCGGAGAAATCAAACTCGGCTCGCCTCCGATCTGACGAGGCGGAGGAGTGGGCTCTCTTGGCGCTTGGCGGGCGTCGGCGGTGGCACAGGAGGATCCCGCCCGGTTATCGCAGCAGCGTGGGGTGCTCCAGCGGCAACCTCGCTTGCCATGATGGCGGCGTCATGCGCGTGCTTTCTTGCTGTAAACCCGTCTGCCGCCCGTCTCGTCTCCGGCCTTGCGGAGGCGCTTCTTTAAGCGGGCAGGGGGCTCCGTTTGCGGCAAGCCGCTGGATGGTGGGGAAGAAGCGCCCTCCGCTGGTTCACTCGACTCGGCCTCGGGTTCGGCAAGCTCTTCCTCGCCGGCGAACTCCCTTCGCTCGGCAAGGCTTGCCGCCTATGCTGCATCTGCCTCCTCCATGATGTACCCGAAGAAGGCGCCCGGTAACGGCATTCTTGCCGCCTCCTCCAACCTTGTGGCAATGCGCACCATCTCTTCGTCGGTGGTGTCGCAGTGAGCTTTTACGCTTCGTCGGGGCGGATCGGCACTTCTTCCAAGCTGTCGAAGAACTACCGCACGATGTCGTCGGAAGGCTCTTGCCAGGTTGGAACGATCCCATGAGAGTCGGACAACGGCATCATGGCGCGGATGCGGTCGAGCGAAGAGTTGTTGCACAATGGGACGACCGCCCTCGGCAACCTAAACCACTCGGGGTGATCGGGGTCATTCTTGAACAGCTCTAGCAGCATCGCATCCAACTCCAAGACGGTGAAATTCCGATTAAGGCCGGGCGCAGCCTCATGATGTCCGCCGCATTTTGGAACTCCCAAGCAGGTCTCCTCCTCTCCTGCAAGGGAAGCGTCTGCGGCGAAGGAAATCTCGCCAACTGCGCCTCACGGTGAGTCCGGCAAGCCCGAGGCGCAAAATTCGGTCATAGCTATCTTCAACCTAGCATCCTCCGCGCCAAGTTGCTCCAATCGTTGCCGCAAGACCTATGGGAGTTTGGCGCGAGGCGATCGAAAGAACTGCGGGTTCTCCTCAACGATCCAACACCAATTGGCTCTCCACTCCTCCCACTTGCTGCGGAACTCTCCTTCCAAATAAGCTTCTTTCTTGCCGATCCTGGAGACCCAAGCAATCCCTCCGACAAGCGGCTCCCCTCTCTCAACGCGGGGAATGAAGAAGTGGCGGAAGAGGGCTATGTTTGGGTGGATCCCGACAAAGTTTTCGCAAAGGTGTGCGAAAACTGCCATGGCCAGGACAACGTTGGGGGTGAAATCAAGGAGGCGAAGGCCATAGGTGTTCATGACATCGCAGAAGAATTCGGAAAAGGGCGGGCAGAGCCTGCAATAGAAGAAAAGCGCAAAGAAAGGATACCCAGTTGGGGATAATTCCGAAGCGGTGGCGGGGAGTACCTTCGTGCGCGGATGCGCACGCGTCTCCGTCGACCAGAAGAGGTAGAAGCCCTCCCTCAGCTCTTTTGCGTCGAGCTGGGGGGAGAAGATGGCCCGCTCCTTTCGCTGCGCTGCGAGCCGCTGCGCCTCGGCCGACTTCACGCCTTTCCCCTTGTCGGCTTTCGGAGCCATGGCGAAGGCGGCGGAGGAGGCCGACGACGTTGATGGCGTTGTGGCGAAAGGGGGCGGAGCGCTGCTCTCTTCGCACTAGAGAAGAAGGGGGGAGCGGCGGTGGTTTTCAAGACAAGACAGCAATGGCGAGGTGGGCGCCCTGCCCCTGTTTCCCCTGTTTATAAGAAGGGAGAAGGGGCGGACGTTCCGCTGCGGACGTTCCGCTTTTCCCAATAAAGAATCCCCCCCCCCCCCATGATCTCTCCCACGACGCCACGTTCGACGCGTGCCGTTCGTGGGGGACGTGGTGGGTCTAGAGCAAGTAACGGCGTGATCAAGGCCGCGTGTGACCGTGCACTGTTTTGGGCCTGGCCCAACAGCGCTCGGCACCGTGTGGCCAGGCCCGGGGGCTCCTGTCGGTGTACTAGAGTAGGGGTACCCTAGTATCCCGAACTCGTGTACGGGCAGTTGCAGCACCCCGCGGCAAGGCTTGCCTGATCACCGCCAAGATCCTCCGTGGTTCCCCTGGAGCCATTCAAGAACAAAGTATTTAACCAAGAAGACAAGGCCCCGGCAAGAGGAGCTTGCCGGGAAGGCCGCTCAAGGCACGCAGAAGACAAGACCCCGGCAAGAGGAGCTTGCCGGAAGGCTCGAGAGCGACAAGCCTCCAGACGCGACAGGATTCAGCCGCGGCAAAGGCACTTGCCGCGCAGCAACCTTCTCTTCATCTCCGCTCCAGCTCATCCACCAACGTGTCGCCATGAGACCATTCCATGCACGCGTGTCAGGAGGCTGTGCAGCCAGCGGGGAGCAGCGATAAGCGGCGCTGACAAGCTTGCTATCGTGGCGAGCGGTGGCGCACCTGACGGTCTCTGTTGCACTGTTTAGGCGACATAGACGGGCATTTAATGCTTTTGTCCCTTGCCGTCAGGGTTAGGTAGAGTACATCGTACACCTTTGTACAAGTAGGTGTACCATCTACTATTTTCGATTTTGCCCTTGTCTACGTTGCCACCTGTTGGTGACCCCTTGCACATATAAAAGGAGGCCCATGCATAGCGTGGGGGGTTCGGCCGGTTCGACTCATTCGAGACCAGAGATATTCACGCTAGGTTTTGTAGCTCTCAGTGCTCCCTAGCAAGAACACAATACAATCAGACAAGCAGCAGTAGGAGTATTATCTCTCCGGAGAGCTCCGAAGCTGGGTAAACTGCTCGTTTGCTTCGCCTCGATCCGCTCTTCATGCGATCTCCGCCCCCCTCCGAACCACAAGGGACTCGGCCCGCCGGTCCCATAGGTGTTCGTGGGTCCGATCAGCCTCACCGACAAACTTTTTGCATCTTCTTGAATTTATTGATTTTTGCGGCTCAATTTCTTTTCTTATGAGTGTTCCAAAATATATCCCCAGAGTGAACTATGTCTCGTCCTTGGACGCGCTCCATGCCAACTCCGACAGAGGAAAATTATGGCACACCCCCAGGCAACAATTTCACTCAGGGACATACAAATCAGCAGGACAGTGAAACGACACTTTCCCAAATGTGCCGTCTTTATGAACAAAGTCAGCAGCAACATCAAGAAATACTGAACCAAGTCATTAATATGGGAAATCGCCATGACCGTGACGGCAGCAATCCCGATTATCTCGAGCTACGTATATGCGCGTCCCCAAACATTTTCTCACACTGACAAACCTCTGGAAGCCGAGGACTGGCTTCGAGACATGGAGAGAAAATTAATTATCGCCCAGTGTTCAGACCTTGAGAAAGTACTTTATGCACCGCACTATCTTACTGGAGCAGCCGCATCGTGGTGGGAAAATTTCCTGCACATGCACCCCAACGAAAATAATATATCATGGGAAGAATTTAAAGAAGGTTTTAAATGGGGCACATATTCCTAAGAGCCTTATGAAGATCAAAAAGAGAATTTGATGACCTCAAGCAAAGGACAATGACAGTGTCGAATACAACAGTCGGTTTACCACTGCTATCTCGCTCGCCAACGAGGAGCGTATGTCGAAAAACAAAAGATGGAGAAATTCCTAGGCGATTACGACACCCGCGCTTAAATGTCAATTGGTCGTACACACATTTCCAGATTTTAAGGCGGCTGGTGGATAAGGCCATTACATTGGAAAATGAGAGACGCAACTTAGAAGATTTCCGTAAGCGGAAGAGGGACCAGATTAAACACACCCGCAACCACCGCAGCAAGACAGATGTTCAGAAGAACTGGACACCCAAACCCACGACAAGCATCTCACACCCAATCAAGAATTTCCACGCAAGGGACAAGGAGTTCACATACCGCCCAGGCGTTACATTACAGCTTGTGGAGAAGAAGGACACTCGCCAAGCGGTGCCCCAAGCCAAGGAACTTCGACCCCGAAGCGAACAACGGAAGCAATAATTCGCACCAAAGCGCAACAATTTCAACCCAAATAACAACCACAGGAAGGGTCATTTTGAACCCACGTGACCAAAGAGGAAGCACAAAATGCCCCGGATATCGTGACTCGCACGTTTCCTGTCAACACAATACCTGCCATGGTTTTGTTTGATTACGGAGCTTCTCACCCGTTTGTTTGAAAAGTTTTGCTTTGCAAAATAATTTTTCGATGTTTCCCTTGGGAAAATCTATGATCGTCAAGTCCCACGGAATTAAGCAAGTTACCCGGGATTATTGCGGGGTGTGGTTATCGAGTTTGAAGGGTTGAAGTTTCACGCAAATCTTATCGTATTGGAAAATAAAGGACTGGATGTCATCTTAGGGATGGATTGGTTAACCACCAACAAAGGTTTTATTATTTGCTTCAACAGGACTGTAATTCTCACCCCATCACCACGGGAAGACCATAAAAGTTTCAGCCAAGGAAAGAAAAATATCCAGCAACCGAGATTAAACAAGGTGGATATTTCTGAATTGAGCAAAGTTCCGGTAGTGTGTGAATTTCCAGACGTATTCCCCGAAGAACTACCAGGCATGCCACCAGATCGAGAGATAGAATTCAGCATTGAGTTAGCACCCGGAACCGCTCCCATATACAAGAAACCCTACAGAATGGCACCATCCGAATTGGTGGGCCCGAAGAAGCAAATAAAGGAACTGTTGGAAAAAAGGGTACATCTGAGCCAGTTCCTCACCATGGGGTTCACCAATTTTATTCGCCAAAAAGAACGATGGAACACCGAGATTGTGCATAGACTATCGGCGCTAAACATGGTCACAATCAAGAACAAATATCCGATGCCTCGAATAAATGATTTATTCGATCAACTCGCTAAGGCCAAGGTATTCTCAAAGATTGACTTAAGATCGGGATATCATCAACTGAAAGTACGAACCGAGGATATTCCCAAGACCGCCTTCACCTCCAGATATGGATTGTACGAGTTCACCGTAATGCCATTCGGACTGACAAACGCCCCCGCATATTTTGTTCACCTCATGAACAAAGTATTCATGAAGTTTATGGATAAGTTTGTTGTGGTATTTATCGATGATATTACGGTATACTCCAAAACACCGGAAGAACACGCTGAACATCTCCGGATTGTACTAGGAGAACTCGGGAAACATCGGTTATGCGCCAAATTCAGCAAGTGTGAATTTTGGCTAAAGCAGAAATGGGTTTTACGGGCCCACGTACTAACTCAAGAAGGTATCGCCGTAGACCCGGAAAAAGTCAAGGCCGTGCCTTGGGAAGCCACCAGCGATGTGATGGATGTCTGAAGTTTCTTGGGAATGGTAGGATACTACCGAAGATTTATTGAAGGATTCTCCACCATAGCAAAGCCAATGACGCAACTACTCAAGAAAGACAGGAAGTTTGAATGGACAGAAGCCTGCGAGAAAAGTTTCCAAGAACTAAAGAAGAAACTGAAGATAGCACCAGTACTAATTGTGCCAGATATACACAAGAATTTTGAAGTATTTTGTGACGCATCTCGAAAGGGCCTCGGGTGCGTATTAATGCAAGAAGGCAAGGTTATGCATATGTTTCGAGACAGCTTCACAAGCATGAGGAAAATTACCCTACCCATGACACAGAATTAGCGGCGGTGATACATGCACTCAAGGAATGGAGACACTTTCTACTTGGTAATCGTTGTGAAATATACACGGACCACAAAAGCCTCAAGTATATTTTCACACAACCAGAACTAAATTTACGGCAGCCATGCTGGTTGGAATTAGTAAAGGATTATGATGTTGGGATCCACTACCACCCGGGTAAAGCAAATGTTGTGGCAGACGCTCTGAGTCGGAACCCCAGTCCAGACAACGACATCATGCCAGACTTAAGACCTGAATTCCAGCAGGAGTTCGCAAGGCTCAACCTGATGGTGGTCACCGAAGGCAGTGTGTCAAACTTAGAAGTACAACCTACCCTGATAGAGAAGGTTAAAGAGGCTCAACGTGGACACCCTAGCATTGAAGGCATAAAGCGTAAGATGAAATTGGGCAAGGCCTCAGAATTCAGTATTGATGAGCAAGGAATATTGTGGTACGGGAATAGGCTATGTGTACCAAATATCCATGACCTTAAACAGCAAATCCTGGCTGAAAGCCACACCGCTCCATATTCAATCCATCCTGGAGGAACAAAAATGTACAAAGATCTTCAGGAGACATTTTGGTGGCATGGTATAAAAAGACATAGCCACGTTTATTGCATGTTGTGACTCTTGTCAACGCATCAAGGCCGAGCACGAGAAACCGGCGGACTATTGCAACCGAATAAGATACCGAGTGGAAATGGGATGAAATTGGAATGGATTTTATTGTTGGACTACCTCGGTCACGACACGGACATGATGCCATATGGGTAATCACAGATAGGTGACTAAAGTAGCTCACTCCATCCCCGTGAAGACAACACACACCACTCGAAGCTTGCTAGGCTCTACCTCTCCCGTGTCGTTTGCCTACATGGAGTCCCAAAGAAAATAATCTCGAGACGGAGGCACTCAATTCGTCTCCGGTTTTGGGATCACTTACAACAAACTGGGAACTCAGCTAGCATTCAAGACCTCATACCATCCCAGACATGATGGGCGACCGAGCAGTAAATCAAATACTAGAAGATATCTTTGAGAGCATGTGTACTCACCTATGGGACCCGATTGGGAGGAGAGCTTACCGTATGCACGTTCGCATATAACAACAGCTATCGATCCGACTGCAAATGGCACCATTTGAAGCTCTGTCTGAGACGAAGATGTCGTACCCGCTAAATTGGTCGGAAGCCGGAGACAGTCATATCTTGACCCAGACCTGCTCAAGGAGAGGTGATGATAAAGTCAAGGTAATTAAGGACCGGCTCAAGACAGCCCAAAAGTCGACAAAAGAGTTATTACGATCGGAAGCATCGTGGGGTCCATTTTGAACCGGTGAATTTGTGTACCTACGAGTATCACCCATGAGAGGCCTGCACCGATTCAAGATTAAAGGAAAACTATGCACCGAGATTCATCGGGCCTTTACGCATAGTAGCACAAAGAGGCACGGTGGCCTACCAGCTAGATTTACCGAAGAATTATCCGACATCCACGGCGTATGCCACGTCTCCCAATTGAGGAAGTGCGTAAGCAACCCAGAAACAAGTACCCCATAAAAACATTGGCGTGCAACCAGATCTCACATATCGGGAGCATCCGATAAAAATCTTGGAAGAGTCGAGAAAGGAGAACCCGACGAAAACCACCAAGTTCTTCAAAGTTCGATTGGAGCAACCACACTGAAAGTGAAGCCACTTGGGAAAGGGAGGATTTCCTTGAGCAGAGCACCCACAATTATTTGAAAATCAAGCTGGAATCTCGGGGCGAGATTTTTCCTAAGGGGTAGGTCTTTGTGACACTCCAAAAATTTTGTTGTTTTTGTTTTCAGCAAAAGCCTTGCTTGGTTTGAAGAAGGTCATTTAAACCCTTCTTAAAAACCTCTCTTCTGAGTTTTCTTCTCAAAAAGCATTTCTTAGATTTATTTTCTTCTAAAAAGAAACCTTTTTGGTTTTGGGTTATTCTTTGGTTTTGATCCATCATTGATTTTACCATGCCTCTTGTGGTAAATTTCTCCCAAAACCCTCCTTCCACTTTGGTACCACTCAAACATTCTGTCCAAACTAGTAAAATGCATTTTTGGACTCTATTCCAATTATTTCCTCTCCCAAAATAATTTTGTCTTTTCTTTTGAGCCTAAGTGATTTGCAAAGCAAGTACCCTAATGCTTTTGAGTTTTGACCTCAAACCAACTCCCTTGGATAGTCCTTGGTACCCACAACCCAGAACCATCTTGATCTACTCTTTTCCTTTTCAAATATTTAAAATTTCACTCACTGCAAGTTTGCACCAGATTTGCCAAATTTGGTGAAATTCATATCTACCCTTCTCCAAAAATTCTACCAAAATTCAGGCAGCCCTCAGATGCAATGAGAGACCACCACACCAAAGATCAGCTCAAGAAAGATTTCCCACGTGCCAAAACCATTACATCGAACACCTTGCATGCACTTTGTTTTACATGCATCTTGAGTTAAATTCAGAAAGTTCAGAGTTTAGGTGTCAATCTTCGTCGATTAATTCAGTCACATGTTCACAGTGCCTTTGGCACGTTGCTCCTGACCTAAGCGTGCCTGTCCGAGCCTCACACGCGCGTCTTGGCGGCGTTCTGGCGTCAGTGGCGCCACAGCCCGCCTTGGCCGGCGTGTCTTGCGGTGGCCGAACCACCGTAGTGGCCGACCGGGAGCAGAACGGCGGCGTAACACCGTTCGGCGCCGCCCAATCCATCTGGTGGCTCCGCGTGGCCACTTCCTCGCCAGCACGCGCATGCAACACCGTCGTCGTGGCGCGGCATACCTGAAACATGCTCTCTGCCGCCCGACGGACCGCGCCGCCCGTTTCATCGAATCCACCAGTGGCTCCTAATCCAAGTTGGTTTAAGCGTCAAAAGCGGCACCGGTGGAACTCCACGCTAACGCCCCTCCCTAAACCTCCCGACCAAGCTCTGCGCCGCCGTAACCATCACCGGAGAAGTCCGTTCCACGGCCACCGCCTCGGATCGCCTATAAAAAAGCCCCGAGCTCGCTCTCGTGCACACACCACCCTGCACTTCACCAAGACCCTGCCTAGCCACTAGGAGGACCTCGAGGAGGTCTCCTCCCCCAACTCCGGCCGCCCCGATCCGCCTCGGCCACCAGCTTGATTCACTGCGGTGAGGCCATCTCCGGCGCTCAAACCTCGTCCGCAGCCTCCTCTTACACCTAGTGCTCTAACCCCCACCTCAATTCGATCCTTGCAGCCCTCCTCGGCGAGATCCACCATCGCCCGAGCCGCCGTCCGCCGGAGAAAGTGTCGACATCGACGTGGTGCTCCCCGACGCCCAAGTCCACCACCCACCGACGCGGAAGGACGCGCTGATACTCTTGGTACACTCTGATCTCCCTGACTCGCCGTGGTTCGACGCCGGCGACCACCGCAGCCTTCGGGCGCCGGCGAGGTCTTTTAAACCTGACATGTGGACCCCCCATGTCAGCCTCTCTTTCTTTTTCGCGAACCGTTTTCCGTTGGCGCCTTCGGGCATAATCGTTTTTCCATGTGGGCTTGCGTTGCTATTCGAACCGTTTTCTGTTTTCTCGGTTAAACCCTGGAACTTTTACATTTCATTACGAGATGAGTCCACAGACGTAAACCCTTATAACTCTTTAATAAAAAGTTATTTTTGAGTGATTCTTTTTCTGACAGTCTTATAATTTTGTCTAGTTTTTTATGGGATTTATTTGGAAAAATTTTGGAACAACTTTTATACACGCGTTGGTTTTCACGTTAGTATGCCTTTTCGCTATACCATAGGTTCCGGAGGAGGTGACGGAACCGCGAACTACACCGAGCTAGACCCCGACTACTCTGAACCAGGCAAGCATGTTTGAACATTTGATATGATGAGTGTTCTGGCAAGTTTGCATTAAGTAGTTTCATGGCAAGTTTGTGAGCATACCGATGAAGGTTATTTTTCATGCAAGTTGAGGCAAGTGAGTTCGATAATCCATACGTGATGGATGTGAATGTGCATGGCCATGTGTTGGCATGAGGATGGGTAAGATGGCAGTGTCGTAGCATGCCAGTCTTATGCCATACCATTTTGACTTCATTGTCAACCCGTGTCGATTCGGTTTCCATCCATTTCCCTTCCCGTACTACCACATGTTTTCCATAAAGGGATATGGCTTAGTAAGTTGCAAACCGCTTTCTGGTACACACCAAATGGAGAGGTCGTGATGATGGTTCCATGGCCCTGGATTAAAGCCAGTCATCGGTCGGGGGCATGGGTGTTTCGGTTGGGACGAGAGGGGCACCCCATAGGCCTTGAATATAAATTTGATCCCATGCTATTCGAGATTGTGATCTCGCCGTCTCAAAAGTTTTTCTCGGACGATGTCTAGGGTGATTCCTGGCATTCGTGAGGTAGGATGGGTGTGTACTGGTTAGCTGTGTTTCTTCCGAAATACCATAAACGGAACTAGTCTTGAGGACTCACGAAATCCGTTGGCTGTGAGTAATTTTAGTACGAACTTCTGCGAGTCATAAATCCTCAAATCATCTTATCCATGTCCAAGTTCTGTATTATCTTATCGACAAGTGTCGGTTTGGTGACAGATACTCCGGTGATTCACATGATACTAAGTCCGGTTAAATGTTTATTCCTGTGGATGGACTAACTCGTTTATATTCATGTGTTGAATATTTATTATGAGTGCTATACCTTTGTGATGAAAGCCCTTTCTGTGATGTCGCTCAGACGTCCGACTGCGGCATTGTTGTTATCTATTTTCATTATAAGCCCTTTCTATGATGTCGCTCAGACGTCCGACTGCGGCATTGTTGTTACCTATTTTCATTATAAGCCCTTTCTGTGATGTCGCTCAGACGTCCGACTGCGCCATTGTTGTTATCTATTTTCATTATAAGCCCTTTCTGTGATGTCGCTTAGACGTCCGACTGCGGCATTATTATTATTTATTTTCATTATAAGCCCTTTACGTGATGTCGCTCGGACGTCCGATCATGCTGCGCATGTATCTTTATTTTCAATATAAGCCCTTTATGAGGTGTCTCTCGACGCCTTGATCGTAGCATGTTTTTCTTATTTCTTCACCCTTGAGGCGCCGCTTGCATAATTCGATCGATTTTGAGTTTATCTTCTTTGGGTTTTTGAGCGGACTACCGCTGATTCCCTTCTTGGTTATTTTTGCTATCTTTGCTTTAATTGAGAAATGTTGAGATTAACCATGTTGCATCCATGCATTCATTTGTTATATCTTTTGTCCGAACTGTCTTGCGAGTACTTTCATAGTACTCACACGGCTTGTTGATTTGGCGAGATCTTGTGAAAGCGATCTCATGGATGAAGAGTTCGATAGCGAGTCCGGCGCCTAGAGGAATCCCGGTCGGTCTCGTCGACCCTGGATCGATCATTGTGATATATCCGCTTCCGCTACCCAAATAAATTCATCGAGCCTCACCTCGGCGCTCGATGAGCATATATGATGAACTTATTAACCATCCCGTTGTGTTATTCCACCAACCACTCATAGCTCGAGTCGGTAGTATTTCCACCCCACACCTTTGAGTCATATCCGCCACTATGTTTAATCTTTGGCGTGTTGTAATAATTGGTTGGACATCTTCAGTCCGACCCTTGTAATATTGTAATGCTCTGGCTTCTTGTATCAAAGTTTTGTCAACGGTATGAAGGATTTTCCTCATATTGGACTTCACAGGTCGGTTGTTCAATAAATATTTTTATTGAAAAACCGGTCGTGACAAATACTGGGCTCTGCATTTCTCTTGTCAGTACCTCTTGCCCTTGGTCAGCATACTTACACTCATTGCTGTTTGATTATGTAGCATCACTGTAAATCTTTGCTTCCTTATCCTCCCTTTGCTTGAAATTATAAGATCTATATTTACTCTTAGATAAATGTAGAATTAACACAATGGTTATAAAGTTTTGGATTGCTCATGTAAGTACCTGTTGTCATGTACTCCCTCTGTATCAAATTAATTGTTGATTGATGTCTACTACGCAACTTTATTATTGTAGACACGTGTTGGGCCTCCAAGCGCAGAGTTTTGTAGGGCAGTAGAAATTTTCCCTCGAGTGGATGACCTAAGGTTTATCAATCCGTGAGAGGTGTAGGAAGAAGATGGTCTTTCTCAAACGACCCTGCAACCAAATACAAGAAATCTCTTGTGTCCCCAACACACCCAATACAATGGCAAATTGTATAGGTGCACTAGTTCGGTGAAGACATGGTGATAAAAGTGTAATATGGATGGTAGAAATATATTTTTATAATCTGAATAAATAAAATCAGCAAGGTAGCAAATAGTAAACGGGCACAAAAACGGTATTGCAATGCTTAAAAACAAGGCCTAGGGTCCATACTTTCGCTAGTGCAAACTCTCAACAATGCTAACATAGTTGGATCATATGATTATCCCTCAAAGTGCAATAAAGAATAACTCCCGAGTTCCTATTAGCAGAGAACAAAAGATATAAATTGTTTGTATGGTACGAAACAGCCTCAAAGCTATTCTCTCCGTTTGATCTATCCTAGAGTTCGTACTAGAATAACGCAAGCTATTCTTTTCGATCGATCTAATCAAGAGTGTCGGTGTCAAAACCGGCAGATCTCGGGTAGGGGGTCCCGAACTGTGCGTCTAAGGATAGAATGTAACGGGAGGTAGGGGACACAATGTTTACCCAGGTTCGGGCCCTCTTAATAGAGGTAATACCCTACTTCCTGCTTGATTGACTTTGATGAGTATATGGGTTACAAGAGTTGATCTACCTCGAGATTGTAATGACTAAACCCTAGATATCTAGCCTGTATGATTATTGCCACTACGTACTAAACCCCCCAGTTTATATAGACACCAGAGGGGGCTAGGATTGTACGGAGTCAGTTTACAGAGAAACGAATCTTCATATCCGAACGCCAACCTTGCCTTCCATGCCAAGGAAAGTCCCATCCGGACACGGGGGGAAGCCTTCTATCTTGTATCTTCACGGCCCACCAGAACGGCCCACATCACACATGCCGGACGCCCAGGGACCCCCTAATCCAGGACTCCCTCAGTAGCCCCTGAACCAGGCTTCAATGACAATGTGTCCAGCACGCAGATTATCTTTGGCATTGCAAGGCGAGTTCCTCCTCCGAATACTCCAAAGTTGTTCGACCAAGATAAATATATCCGGCTCTGTATAGTAGTCTCAACCCTCAACCACAAGGGCAAAATCTTAAGCAAAAATAGGTTATGTCTTCTCACAACTTTTTTGGCGAGGCATTGAATCCCGGCCTTATTATTATTTCAAACCGTTATTTCAGCCTCCCATTTCGTGTTTCGAGATGCAACTCACAGTGACACATCTTGTCAAAGCAGAGGTCGTGTCCCCTTATTGCAGGATTTTCATCAATGAGGGCTTGGGTAATCCAACCATGCCATCCGCTCGACCCCTTGGGAATAGGGAAATTTTAAGGCTTGTGCGAGGTCGTTTGATATTCGTTGCCTTTATAAAGGGACAAGAGCCCCTCTTTTACCCCATGCCTTCTCCTTCCTTAGCCCTCCCATCTTTGAGCTCCAGCGCCCAAGTGTCAATCTCTCTCCATTGCCACCACGTTCTCCGACCATTTCCGGATCCGGCTCTCAAGGCAAGTGGGGTGGCCTCTTCCATGACGAAGAAGGATATCCAGGGACTCCGGGAGGCGAGGTACTTAACCGCGGAAATCGCACACAGGCTTCTAACAAAGGGGCAAGTCATCCCTACTCTAGAGCCTCGCAAGAGGGTTGTGTTCATCCCCCACTTCCTCCGCGGGTTAGGGTTTCACCTTTACCCTTTGTTCGCGGCCTCATGTTCTACTATGGGCTAGATTTTCACGATCTAGCCCCGAAGTCCTTCCTCCATATATCAGCGTTCATCGTCATGTGCGAGGCATTTCTCCGCATCCCCCCACACTTCGGCCGGTGGCTCAAGATTTTCAATGTGAAGACGAAGGTGGTCGTCAGGGAGCACGCGGATTGCAGCGGGGCCATGGTGAGCAAGCTTCCTCATGCTATCTGCATTTAGATCCGGACCCCCTCTATGACTTGCGTCATGGACCAACAATGGTCCAGACTGGGGATCGACCGATGAGGTGCTGACGCTGCAAAAGCGCATCAAAATTATCATAGAGAAGAACACTCGCCTCACTGACGTGATTCAGGTGATGCTCATCTGCCGAACCCTTCCCTGCCAACGACGGCCTCTCCATTTGTGGGAGTTTAATTCGGAAGGGCCGCGAACTCGACAACAATTCTACGGCACGACGCACAAAGAGATTTGGAAATTGCTCTTTAAATCTCAAAAGTCATGGCCGGAGATGTCCGAAGACGTTGGTCTTGATTGCAACCATTCGCCCCTCGCTAAGGGCTAAGCTTCCGCCTATAGCTTGGTTTATTAATCCAAGGGGATACACTAACCATTCCATCCTTTAAATAGGTCTGGACAAAGTAGGTGGAGCGGATCAGGTGTCAAGCCCCCCTTCCCGAAGGCTCAGCCGATCCTCTCCTAATGAGGATGCTAGTCCCGGCGCCACACCAGGTGCCGGTAAATAAGGACAAGAAGAAGAAGAACAAGGAGGCCGAAGGTGGCCTCCACCATGAAGGTACCTCGGACGCTATGTCCGTAGGGACCGAGGCTCCCTCCTCTCACGAGGGATACGGAAACGAGGAGGAGGAGGAGGAGGAAGAAGATAACCCTCCTCTCAAAGGGAAAAAGAGGGCAACCTCCACAGGCCCGGAGGCGAGGGCGTCTAAGAGGGGAAAGTTATCCCTTTCGGATGACTCAGATTCAGACACCGAGGATATCCCCAAGCCCCGCCCCCGGACCAAGCCCCTTGTCGAATCATAAGTACCTCAGGACGCTTTACATACATCCACTCCTTCTAAATTGTGAGAATAATATTAAATCATGTGTTTCAGTTCGGCCCGCGATCTCCCTCAACAATCCTTCTCGTCAGGCGATTTGCCGCCGGAGATGATGGAGAGCGAGACGCCTCCGCAAGTTTCCTCGCCCCCTATGGCGGATGACATCGAGGTGTCATCCCAGAGGATTTCTCTGGATCATCAAGAGGTGCAGGGGACCATCAATACGGCACCGGAGGGTAATACCTCGACCATTGAGGACACGGGGGACGTGACCCCCGTGAAGACCGGGGATGGGGGCCCTGGATTGTTCAAGGGAGGGGGGAGCGCCTATTCTTGCGGAAACCTCCATGAATCCGGAGGCGCCGAACACGCTGAGGGACGAACTGCAGAGTGTGTCCATCTTGGAGGAGCACCTTACCTTGATGGGTACGGTTGCTGAGAAGATTCAATCCGCTAAAAGCAGGCTGAATGAAGCCTTTACGAGCCTACTAACAGGCTTCGAGGTATGCGATGTAATGTCTTTTGCCACTTTCCATATGGAAAATATGTCTGTATATAGATAGTAGCCCCTGAGACTTTGGTCGGCCCGTGTAGAAGGGCGAACATAGGATCTATATATGTCTGTAGGAACTAAAATACTTATTTGGCTGGAAAACAAGCTTCACTGTTAGCGGCAACCACCCAGGCCGCAGAGGTTTCCGAATTGAAACGGCAACTGAAGCTGGCCGATGAGGACATTGTCCTTATTAACAAGTGGCTCGACGAGGCACAAGGTATGTTGTGAACATCCCGTTTATGCCTATATTAATGTGCGAATGCGAAGTTGAAACTTAGACTCTGTTATGTGTGAAATTGTAGATGGCGCTGCTGAGGTCGAGACCCTCAGGGATGAACTTCCCCGGGCCAAGGAGCAGGAGAGAGTGAGCAATGCGGCCGCTGATAAAGCAGCTGCCGATTTGAAGGCCAAACAGGCCACCCGGCGGTAGGTCAAGGAGCGGGTATCTATAGTAGAGCAAGAGCTCAAGGACACCGCCCGCAAGTGCAAGTCCCTCGAGGAGGAGAATAAAGCCAAGGAAACCGAGCTCGCCAAGGCCCTTCAGGAGGCCAAAGAGATCCGGCAGACCGGACAGATAGCGGCTGGTAAGCCCTTTCTTTTACAGACTAAGTTTGGAAATCAGAGATATGCCTTGCTTAATCGACTGTGGAGTTCTCCAGACGCTTTTGCAGATCTTCTAAAGAGTGCCGCCGACACCGCACAATTCTTCCAGGCTCAGGAGGGACATGTGAAGGAGAAGTTGTTCTGGTCACAGTTCGCGGCGCGGGAGCGCCCGACGCTGCTGAATGACCAAATGGCGCAGTGGGCCGAGCTGCATAAGATGTCCGGAGCGGCCATGAAGGACGTCATAGTTCGTCTATGCCTAGCCGAACCCATTTCGAGCAACTATTTCGGCCTGGCGCGGCGACTTGTCGATGCAGTGCCCCGAATCGATGCAATCAAGCGGTCGGTGTGCATAGAAGGTGCACGTATGGCCTTCGCGTGCGTCAAGATGCACTGGGCAAAGATGAAGGCTGCCGAAGTGGCTGTCGGGGGCCCTCCCGGAGGCAAGAACCACCGCACACAGGAGCTCTATTTAGAAGACGTCCTAGAGGATGCCCGCTTGATAGAGGGTCAATGCTCAAAGGACATCATGTTCGAATAAATGTACCCGAATTGTCCGGACGTTTTAATTATATATGAAGGCTTTGTAATATATTTGTGCCTTTGTCTGAAAGTTCTTCCCTCCTGTGCGGCTGTTTTTGTATTCCTGAGAGTTTTCCAGTTGTCGGCTTCGGCCCCCACGTAGATACTACGGGGGTGTTCAGAATAACACATGATCACACTTGACCCAACGTCTTGGTCTGTGAAGGAGGTGTCAGTGCGGCGTCAGGCAATCAAACTATGTGGCTTTACCACTCTCACTTAGCCATAGGAGTTTGACAATGGGGCTAGAAGATATCCCCTGGTATGTACGCGGCTATCCGGATGCGGATGCATTACGTATGTGACCGGAAAAATGGTCCTTCGTGTAGTATGGAAACAATCGCTAAAGATTTTAATAAGTCACCGAGTGGCTGACCAGCTCTTGCCGCATCATGACAGTCAGTTTTCGGCTTTCTCTACTGAGGTGCTTGACCGGAGGAACCAGAAACACAATCGAAGTAGTTCTCCCTTTACTACCCTAGCCGAACAAACAAAATGTAAGGTAGTAAACACAGGAGCCGGGCAACCCAACTATTGACCAAAGACATGATTCGGAGCCGATGCATATAATGCCAAGCTTGGGATGCCGAATTGTGCTATAAAGCTATTCGGCCTTTTGTTTGGCGACACATGTGTGGCCATATAGAGCCCCTGGCAATTTGTGCCGAGGTGTGTGAGTGAAACAATTGAGGAGACGACATACAGTCTATGAATAAAGGCGATACCGAATAGAAATTGTTTTCACTGGAATCTGATTGATACGTCAAAATGTGATCTTACAGAGGGCACCATAATCAGCAAGGCCATTTTACATGTCGGGGTCTAAGAAGAAGGGGAAAATCTCTATATAGGTTCTTGAATAAATTTTTGGTCTACAAAACCTTTTGGACCTCCTGCCGCATGTCTGCGCTGCATTCGCCTTGTAGAGAGAGATTCCTTGAGAGGAATGGTCTTCGGCTATTTGTACGAAACCGGGCTGGCAAAGAGTCCTTGTAAGTCCGTAGGATGAATATGTTTTAATTCACCTGTGGTAAAAGAGAAAAAATAATTAAGGAAGAGGGGAAGGCCATATAGGGTCGAACTGTACTATGGGCCTGTTCGTATATTGCCTCCGCTGATGCCCAAGGTATTTTGAGTGCATAATTATGCACACGCGGTATGAATTTTTGCGGATGTGTGTGGCGATCGACGGAGGCGAAACTGCTAGTCCAGCTCTGGAATTACCGAGCTGTCAGCATGCGGAACTGACTGATCTTGTTTAATAAAGTACGGCGGCTTGATTCCCGATGAGGTGTGCGGCTTGATGGCCAATGAGGTGTGCCGCTTGACAGGGTCGCTTTGTACTTCAGCCGCGATAGCCGCGGTATGCTCCCCAGTACGGAGGGAGTGTTGCGTGTTTCCATTGATTGTAATGATGCCACGTGGGCCGGGCATCTTGAGCTTTAGATAAGCATAGTGCGGGACCGCATTAAAACGGGCGAAGGCGGTTCGTCCAAGCAGTGTGTGATATCCACTGCGGAAGGGGACGATATCGAAGATCAAGTCTTCGCTTTGGAAGTTGTCTGGCGAACCGAAGACGACTTCCAATGTTATTGAGCCCGTGCAGCGGGCCTCTACACCAGGTATTACTCCTTTAAAGGTAGTTTTAGTGGGCTTGATTCTTGACGGATCAAAGCCCGTTTTGTAGACAGTGTCCTGATAGAGCAGGTTGAGACTCCTGCCGCCGTCCATGAGGACTCTCCTAAGGTGGAATCCATCAATGATTGGATCGAGGACCAGAGCTGCCGAACCTCCGTGAAGGATACTGGTTGGGTGGTCCTTTCGATCGAAGGTGATCGGACAAGTCGACCATGGGCTGAATTTTGGGGCGACCGGCTCAACGGCGTAGACGTTCCTTAACACGCGTTTGCGCTCCCGCTTGGGGATATGTGTGACATATATCATATTCACCATTTTTACCTCGGGGGGAAATTTCTTCTGTCCCCCCGTGTTCGGTGGGCGAGGCTCTTCGTCGTCGTCCTCGCTGGGCGGCCCTTTCCCTTTATGTTCGTCATTAATCTTGCTGACCTGTTTAAAGACCCAACAGTTTCTGTTGGTATGATTGGCAGGCTTATCGGGGGTGCCATGAATCTGGCAAGGCCGATCGAGTATTCTGTCCAAACTAGATGGACCATCTCTGTTTCCTTTGAATGGCTTCTTCCATTAACCGGATTTATAACCGCTGAATCCAGCGTTGACCACTGTGTCTTTGGTACTTCCGTTGTTGATTCGACGCTTGTGCTTGTTGCGTCGTGGTTTTTCCATTGTCGTCCCTGGCTTCAGAGGTGCCGGGATCGCTGGTGCTATTGCTTCTGCGGGCTAGCCGGCTGTCTTATCCTGCGCAAAAGCGGGTCATTAGTGCTGTAAGGGCTGCCATGGACTTCGGCTTTTCTTCGTCGAGGTGTCGGGCGAGCCATTCATCGCGGGCGCTGTGTTTAAAGGCCGCGAGGGATTCGGCGTCCGGACAGTCGACAATTTGGTTCTTTTTAATTAAGAACCTTGTCCAGAGTTTCCGAGCTGACTCTCCGGGTAGCTGGACTATGTGACTGAGGTCATCGGCATCCGGGGGCCGTACATAGGTACCTTGGAAGTTGTCTCTAAAGGCATCTTCCAAATCTTCCCAGCTGCCAATAGAATTTTCTGGGAGCCTGTTTAACCAGTGTCGTGATGGTCCCTTAAGTTTCAAGGGGAGATATTTGATGGCATGTAGGTCGTCACCGTGAGCCATGTGTATGTGGAGAAGAAAATCTTCAATCCAGACTACAGGGCCCATCGCGCCGTCGTATGAGTCGATGTTCACGGGTTTAAACCCTTCTGGGAACTGGTGCTCCATTACCTCATCGGTGAAACATAGGGGGTGTGCGGCGCCTCTGTATCGGGCAATGTCGCGACGCAGTTCAGATGAAGTCTGTATGCGATTTTCGGCCCGAGTGAGGTTGTGTTTGCCGCGCTAGGCCTGACGGCTGCCCTCTCGCGCTGGGGCACGTCCCCTTGATCCATAGATTGATCTGGTTTGACCGGCTCTATTGTCCCTGTCATAGGTCATATGTGTATTCTGGAGCCGCCGTTCCCCTGCTTTTATGGCGAGGTGGTGCGGGCTGGTGCTCGGTTTGAGTTGTCGCTCTGTCCCGGCCATGCGATGGTCGGTTAGGTCTGTCAGCAGTGTCACGCGTTGGCGGTATGGGCTCCAGTGCCTCGTCATCGAATTGGGGTAGCAGCTTGCACTTCAGGTAGCTCTTTGTTGGGCGTTCGAGGCCGTATTCCTCGACTGCCAAGACGTTATTCCATCTGTCATTGAGTAAGTCCTGATCAGGTTGAAGCTGTTGTTGCTTCTTTTTCAGGCTTCTTGCGGTGGCGATTAGCCAGTGCTTAAAGTGCTCTTGTTCGAGGGGTTCCTCCGGCAAGATGAAATCTTCATCACCGAGGCTCACATCTTCTTTGGAGATCAGTAGGTAGTTACTATCCTCCGAGCCCTCGTTCTCGATAGGATCGTCGGGGTTTACCTGCCCATCCTCCCAATCATCCTATTCGGATGTTGGCTCTACAGGGGATTCGGGGTCTTCGGCATTCTCCTGAGTGTTATTATCTCTAGAGCCGGTATTGCTGTCTTTGCCGCGACAGGATTTTGAGCAGCGCCGCTGACGTCGATGTTTCGGAGGGGCTTCGGCGGGCTTGTCCTCAGCCGGGTCCTTCTTGCCGTAGTCGTTATCCTCCTTGGGTGTGTCCACCATGTACACGTCATATGTGGAAGTGGCCGTCCAGTGTTCGGTAAACGGAATGTCTTGGCCTTGTTCGTCTCCGACATTGTCGTCCATATCGTCGATGTTGTCGGAGGTGTAGGCCAGCATGTCGGTTAGATCTTCAACAGTGGCTATGAAGTGGGTGGTGGGTGGGACGTAAAATTCCCCGCTCTCAGCCCCTATTTTGGGCTGTGTGTAATTCGGAAAAGATTTGTCTGTAATGGCGAGGGATCGCATTAAGTCCAGAGCCTCGTTTAGGAGCGAGGTTTGGACAAAGAAGCGAGAGTCCGCTGGGCTGGCCGGGGTGAGAACCTCCCGGCCGTGCCCGCTTGACGTGGACCTCGAGAGTTTGGACTTAGAGTCCGGCGGAGTGTCCGGCGCTTGAGTGACAAGGGGAGTTCGGTTCGTCTTCGGGTTGGCCGATGACGCCGTCCCCTCCGGATCTCCGGTAACAAGTTCCGTAATTGCAGAGAGTCCAGCGGGCTCTAAACTCCCGTCTTCGGACCTGTCAGCCTGCTCCGGATCTAAGGCCAGAGCGGTGATTGGGGTTGCGAACCCTTCGAAGATCAAATCTCCTCGGATATCGGCGACATAGTTTAGGTTCGCGAAACTGATCTGATGACCAAGGGTATAGTTGTCGATCTACTCTAGGTGGCCAATCGAGTTGGCACGCAGCACGAAGCCGCCGAATACGAAAATCTGACCCGGGGGAAAACCTCCTCTGAAACAGCATCATTGTAGATGATCGAATGAGCCATTGAACCCTCTGTCGACAGCACAGCGGAACTCTCAATGAAAGCACCAATGTCGGTGTCAAAACCGGCACATCTTGGATAGGGGGTCCCGAACTGTGCGTCTAAGGATCAAAGGTAACAGGAGGCAGGGGACACAATGTTTACCCAGGTTTAGACCCTCTTAATGGAGGTAATACCCTACTTCCTGCTTGATTGACTTTCATGAGTATAGGGGTTACAAGAGTTGATCTACCTCGAGATCGTAATGACTAAACCCTAGATGTCTATCCTGTATGATTATGATCGCCACTACGGACTAAACCCTCCAGTTTATAGACACCGGAGGCGGCTAGGATTGTACAGAGTCGGTTTATAGAGAAAGGAATCTTCATATCCGAACGCCAAGCTTGCCTTCCACGCCAAGGAGAGTCCCATCCGGACACGGCGGGAAGCCTTCTATCTTGTATCTTCACGGCCCACCAGTCTGGCCCACATCACACAGCCCGGACGCCCGGGGACCCCCTAATCCAGGACTCCCTCAAAGTGTTCGTACTAAAGTAGCACCAAAGCAAACTCATATTCATAATACTCAATCCACACAAAGAACTACAAGGGGACCCCAAAGTTTCTATCGGAGAAAATATAATAAAAACGTGCATCAACCCTATGCATAGATTACCCCAATATCACAGCGGGAATCCGCGAGTTCAATGCCATAACACATATCAAGTGAATCAACATGATACCCAAATTGTCACCTCAAGTATTCATACTGCAAGACATACTTCACGTCTTCTCATTTCTGAATATTCAATCCAACACGACAAAACTTCAAAGGGTAAAGACTCAATTCATCACAACAAGAGTATAGAGGGGAGAAACATCATATGATTCGACTATATTTACAAACCCTCAGCCCCGAGGGTGGACTACTCCCTCCTCATCATGGTGGCCGCCGGGATGATGAAGATGGCCACCGGAGATGATTCCCCCCTCCGGCAGGGTGCCAGAACGGGGTCTAGATTGCATTTCACGGATACAGAGACCTTGCAGCGGCGGAACTTCTGATCTAGGGTAACCCCGAAGGGTTTCGTAATATTTGGGAATTTATAGTGCAAAGAGGGGGTGCGGGAGGCCACCAAGGTGGGCACAACCCACTGGCGCGCCGAGGGCTGGCGTGCTCACAGTGGGTTGTGCCCCCTCAACGACCCCAGTGCAACTCTGGCCCATTGGGTTCCTTCTGGTCCATAAAAAATCCCCGTGGAGTTTCGTTGCGTTTGGACTCTGTTTGGTATTGATTTCCTGCGATGTAAAACACAAGCAAAAAACATCAACTGGCACTGGGTAAATAGGTTAGTCCCAAAAAATGATATAAAGTTGCTATAAAATGATTATAAAACATCCAAGAATGATAAAATAACAGCATGAATACTTCATAAAATATAGATACGTTGGAGACGTATCAGCATCCCCAAGCTTAATTCCTGCTCGTCCTCGAGTAGGTAAATGATAAAAGAAATAATTTATGAAGTGTGAATGCTAGAAAAGTGCATAAGTTTGATCAATGACAATTTCAATCACTTTTCCTAGCATCATAACAACAATTCTTTCTTATAAAACTTCTCATGTTATAGTAACAACCAATTCACATGTTAAGGTTCAAACAATGAACTCGCTTGAAACTCAACAACCTATGTTCTTAGTCACCAAGCAATTGCAATTCAAGTTATTCAAGAGATTTTAAGTAAGAGATCCACATACTCAACCATCATATAGTCTTCTATGATTGCTAACACTCACCGCATACACATGAACAAAACGTTTCAACCGGACACATAGAAAGATAGGGGCTTATTGTTTGCCTCCCAACGTAATCACTTCAAGGGCGATGTCAACAATAATAACTCATGCTACCCATATTCAACTGGACATATGTGCCTAGATCTTTCCTCACCACATGATGCTTGCTAAAAGAGAAAAATAAAAAGGAATAGAGAAAATAACTATGACTCTTTGCATAAAAATAGATACTGGAAATTTAAAAGATAGGCCCTTCGCAGAGGGAAGCAGAGGTTGCCATGCGCTTATTTTTTTTTGTATGCTCAACCCCTTAGTGCAAAAGAACGTCACGTTATATTGCCCCTTATGATGGCAACCTTTATTATGCAGTCCGTCGCTTTCATTGCTTTGCCATCATAAGTTCGTACAACGCTCAATTTTCTCTTACGCTAAATGATCTAACACTTTTAGAAGCAATTTTTATTGCCTTATTGCACTGATGACAACTTACTTGAAGGATCTTGCTCAGTATTTAGGTAGGTATGGTGGAATCTTGAAAATAAGATTTGGGTTTAAGGGTTTTTGGATGCACAAGTAGTATCTCTACTTGGTGCGGAATTTTTGGCTAGCAAAGATGGGGGGCAAGCACCACATGTTGAAGGATCTATGACAATATGACTTCTATGTGAATATGAATAAACATAAATCATTACGTTGTCTTACTTGTCCAACGTCAACAATTTTGGCATATAATATTTTGATGGGGGCTCACAATCACAAAAGATTTCCATGATAGTGTATTTATATGTGAAAGTTCTCTTCCTTATACTAATTATTTGTGAATTGCTTGTATGACCAAAAATGTGATTGTCAAGCCTCAAAAGGTTTCGTTTTCTAAACCCAATGTGAAGCTGCCACTAGGCATGATATGATTTCAACTTCATGACATTCAATTTATTCAACAATTTACTCATAGGATATAAGTGAAGCACAAGAGTAAAAGACAAACTACCCCAAAAATATATAAGTGAAGATCATGCGAGTAGTTAGGTAAATAGGTAGCTAATTGTGGACTATATCTTATTTAAAAACTTTAAGATCTAAGTACTTTATTAAAACATAAAGCAAAACAAAACAAAATGACATTCCAAGGATAGCACACATCATGTGAAGAAGCGAAAACTTAGGCTCAACAGATACTAACCGATAATTGTTGAAGGAAGAAAGGTGGGATGCCTACCGGGGCATCCCCAAGCTTAGATGCTTGAGACTTCTTGAAATATTATCTTGTGGTGCCTTGGGCATCCCCAAGCTTGAGCTTTTGTGTCTCCTTAATTCTTCTCATATAATGGTTTTCCTAAATCTCAAAAGCTTCATCCACACAAAACTCAACAAGAACTCGTGAGATAAGTTAGTATAAACTAATGCAAAAACCTTATCAATATCTACTGTAGCAAATCACAAAAATTATTATTCAAGATTGCATACTAAATGCCTCTGCATATTTAATACTCCTATCCTCAAATAGATTCATTAAACAAGCAAGCATATCCAAACAATGCAAACATAACAGCAATCTGCCAAAACAATTCAGTCTGTAAAGAATGCAAGAGTATCAATACTTCTCTAACTCCAAACATTATGAAATTTTACCACACTGTAGGAAATTTATCAGAGCTTATTATGCAAAAAGTTTCAGCATTTTATCACATTCTTACTTTCCTCAGGAATTTTTGCAACATCGACAAACTTTCTGTTTTCAAACAGCAACAGGTATACTTGCAAAATAAGTATGGCAAAGGCTATCCTTGACATTTTTATTGAAAATAAAGATTCAAAACATTATTCTAAATAACAGCAAGAAAATATTAAAAAAATAAATTGACGCTCCAAGCAAAACTCATATCATGTGACATATGAAAACATAGCTCCAAGTGAGTTACCGATAATGTTGGAGATGAAAGAGGGGATGCCTTCCGGGGCATCCCCAAGCTTAGTTGCTTGGATATTCCTTGAATATTACTTTGGGGTGCCTTAGGCATCCCCAAGCTTAGTGTCTTGTCACTCCTTATTCTCCTCATATCGACATCTTACCCAAAACTTGAAATCTTCAATCACACAAAACTTGACGGAACCTCGTGAGATAGGTTAGTATGATAAAGAGCAAACCATTTCACTTTTGGTACTGTCAAAGACAAGATTCATAATTGTTCTCACACAATGCCTACTTTAGTATATCATTTACACAATTTATATTGAGCAATATAAGCCATAGAAACTAGAAAACAAGCAAACTATGCATTAAAAACAGAATCTATCAAAAAAAGAAAGTTTGTGAAGATCTGGATAACTACCATACTTCTGCTACTCCAAAAATTATGAAACAAATTGTACCACGTGAGCAAGTTGTATATTAAACTTCTGCAAAAATTATCAACTCAAAAAAACTCTTCCGCTAAAAATGAGACTTATTTCCGTGAGCGCAAAAGTTTCTGTTTTTCAACAAGGTCAAATCAACTATCACCCAACATGATCCCAAAGGATTTACTTGGCACTTTATTGAAACAAATGCAATAAAACATGATCAATACTGTAGCATAATCATGTTAACACATAAAAACAGTGGGTAAAAGTGTTGGGTTATCTCCCAACAAGCACTTTTCTTTAAGGCCTTTTAGCTAGGCATGATGAGTTCAATGATGCTCGCATAAAAGATAAGAATTGAAACATAAAGAGAGCATCATGAAGCATATGACTAGCACATTTAAGTCTAACCCACTTCCTATGAATAGGAATTTTGTGAGCAAACAACTTATGGGAACAATAATCAACTAGCATAGGAAGGCAAAACAAGCATAACTTCAAAACTTTCAACACATAGAGAGGAAACTTGATATTATTGCATTTCCTACAAGCATATGTTCCGCCCTCATAATAATTTTCAGTAGCATCATGAATGAATTCAACAATATAACTATCACATAAAGCATTCTTTTCATGACCCACAAGCATAGAAATTTTACTACTCTCCACATAAGCAAATTTATTCTCATGAATAGTAGTGGGAGCAAACTCAACAAAGTAACTATCATGAGATTGAAAATTAAAATCATGATGACAAGTTTCATGGTTATCATTATCAAATATAGCATACATGTCATCACCATAATCATCATAGATAGCAACTTTTTTTCTCATCGTAATCAATTGAAACCTCTTCCAAAATAGTGGATTCATCACTAAATAAAGTCATGACCTCTCCAAATCCACTTTCATAATTATTACAATAAGATTCAACACCCTCCAAAATAGTGGGATCATTTGTACCTAGAGTTGACACTCTTCCAAAGCCACTTTCATCAATATAATCATCATAAATAGGAGCATGCATTGATCATAATAAATTTTCTCATCAAAACTTGGGGGAGTCAAAATACCATCTTCATCAAATATAGCATCCCCAAGCTTCTAGCTTTGCATATCATTAGCATCATGGATATTCAAAGAATTTATACTAACAACATCGCAATCATGCTCATCATTTAAATATTTTGTGCCAAACATTTTATTGACTTCTTCTTCTAACAATTGAGCACAATCTTCCGATCCATCATTTTCAAGGAAGATATTATAAAGATGATCAATAATATGATGCAACCTCAATTCCATTTTTATGTAGTTTTATTTTATAAACTAAACTAGTGGTAAAACAAGAAACTAAAAGATTCAATTGCAAGATCTAAAGATATACCTTCATGCACTCACCTCCCCGGCAACGGTGCCAGAAAAGAGCTTGATGTCTACTACGCAACTTTATTCTTGTAGACACGTGTTGGGCCTCCAAGCATAGAGTTTTGTAGGACAGTAGCAATTTTCCCTCAAGTAGATGACCTAAGGTTTATCAATCCGTGAGAGGTGCAGGATGAAGATGGTCTCTCTCAAACGACCCTGCAACCAAATACAAGAAATTTCTTGTGTCCCCAACACACCCAATACAATGGCAAATTGTATAGGTGCACTAGTTCGGTGAAGAGATGGTGATAAAAGTGTAATATGGATGGTAGAAATATATTTTTATAATCTGAATAAATAAAAACAGCAAGGTAGCAAATAGTAAACGGGCACAAAATGGTATTGCAATGCTTAAAAACAAGGCCTAGGGTCCGTACTTTTGCTAGGGCAAACTCTCAACAATACTAACATAGTTGGATCATATGATTATCCCTCAAAGTGCAATAAAGAATCACTACCAAGTTCCTATTAGCGGAGAACAAAATATATTAATTGTTTGTAGGGTACGAAACCACCTCAAAGCTATTCTTTCCGTTTGATCTATCCTAGAGTTCGTACTAGAATAACGCAAGCTATTCTTTATGTTCGATCGAATTAAGAGTTCGTACTAAAGAAGAACCAAAGCAAATCATATTCATAATACACAATCCACACAGAGAACTACAAGGGGACCCCAAAGTTCCTATCGAAGAAAAGATGATAAAAACGTGCATTAACCCCTATGCATAGATTACCCCAATATCACCACGGGAATCTGCGAGTTGAATGCCATAACACATATCAAGTGAATCAATATGATACCCCAATTGTCACCTCAAGTATTCATACCGCAAGACATACATCATGTGTTCTCATCTCTGAATATTCAATCCGACAAGATAAAACTGTCGGATTTCGGGTTCCGGCAGACCCTTGAGGTTCGAACACTGGGGTGCGCGCGGAGATACAACCTTCCACCGTCTCGCACCTTGCCGAATCGCAGGGACCTAAACTACTAAACAGAACAGCACAAGAGACACAATATTTATACTAGTTCGGGCCACCGTTGTGGTGTAATACCCTACTCTAGTGTGTGGTGTGGTGGATTGCCTCTTGGGCTGATGAAGAACAGTACAAGGAAGAACAGCCTCGCGAGGGTCTGTTCCTGGCGGGTGTGATGAACTGCTAGGTGGTGTTCAGTTGCTCTAGCTATTGGTTTCTTGATGAGGATTCCGGTCTCATCCGGGCGGATCCCTCTACCCTGTGGGTGGCTACTCCTATTTATAGGCGAAGGCCTGGCCCTCTTCCCAAATATTGAGCGGGAAGGCGCCAAAGAATTAGCCATTTTGAAGGGAAAAGCGGGTACACTTATCCTGACTAAAGTTAGTCCTCGCCGCCAAAGGCTCTGGTGATGACGCCTTTGCTTGGGCTCCATGATGACTCCTTCCGGCCGTTGGGGCTGGTCTTGGTCTTGTTGCACCGAAATGGATGCCTTTGCTTGATGCTCTACTGCGCTTGCTCCCTTTGCACCAAAGAGGAAAGGAGGACACTGCAGCGGGCTGGCGCCTGGTCGTCATGGCTTGCGTCATGGGCACCTCGCGAGGTACCACTGCCTTGAACTCTCCGCCTCCTCATGAGCCAGCCCGACGAGGC
Source organism: Aegilops bicornis (assembly GCA_021605145.1). Taxonomy (NCBI): domain Eukaryota; kingdom Viridiplantae; phylum Streptophyta; class Magnoliopsida; order Poales; family Poaceae; genus Aegilops; species Aegilops bicornis. Next base: position 441,694,216 of record CM038669.1, read on the forward strand.
CGTGCACGAGGAAGCTCGTCGTCGTCCGCCTCATGAGGCTTGGCCCCTCGCGAGGTCTTGAGCTTGCGTTGATGAAGATGGGCTGTCCTGGGCCTCCTTTGAGCCACGCCCGCAGGCCGCAGTGAGCAAGTCTGGGGACCCCTGCTCCTGAACGCCGACAGTAGCTCCCGGGCCCACGGCGCGCCCGAACTTCGCCGAGCAGAGAGGCGAAAGGGCAAGTGCAGAGCGTCGCGGGCCCTAACAGCCTGCGGCCTTGGGTGCCGCGTGGCGGTTGATTGGACGCGTGCGCCTCTGCAACCGCGTGGGTTGATAATAGAGCGGCATCTTCCTTGCCTCCTTTACTTTCTCCGATTCTTTGCTCAGATCCCCTTTCTTGCGCCTCTCCTCTCTGCTTCCAAGATCTTCAGATCCACTCCGCCTGCGTGCCCTAGCCAGTCATGGCTCCTCGCCAAACCCCGGCCGGAGCCTGGTACTCTCCTGCCTTGGACCCGCCAAATGTGTCAGGGGCGAGCCTCGCCCTGGTGCGCCGGATGGCGGAGGCGCAGGGCGTCAACGGAGCGGAAGCGTTCAAGGCCGGCTCCGCCGCCCCTGAGGGTCGGGGGAGTACCTTCTACCCATTCTTCGTGAGCGCCATCATTGCTGGTCTGGTGCCTCCCTTTTCTGAGTTCTTCTTCTTCGTCCTCCGCCATTACAACATTCAAGCTCTGCACCTCCATCCCAACTCCGTCCTTCCTCTGGCAATCTTCGCCTACTATTGTGAGGCCCATGTTGGGGTGAAGCCCTCGGTGGCCTTGCTGCGCCACTACTTTCCTCTCCGAACCTCCCGTGGTTCCGCCTCCAGCGAAGCCACTTAAATGCACGGGCGGAGCCATCGCCATTTCAAACCACAGGAAGCGGATTGAGGGCTTCAGGAGCAAGTGGGTCTTGGTGGATGCTGGGCGCATCCACCCTCGGCTGATCCTACCCACGGAGTGCCCCGATAGCTCCGACGACTGGTCCCGAGTGGAGCTTTGGGATCCCAGCCGGTGGTCTTTGGAGAAGATGGATGCAGATCTGAAGCCGGCCAACGCGGCGGCGGCGAAGTTGACCGGTGCGTCGCTGTTGAGGGAGTTCCTGGAGCACCAACTGGCTCCGCTTTATCAGTACTCGCTTCCGATGTGGAGGCCTCGCTCGAGCCCGTAGCCACGGCGGCGAGGACTGGCGGCAGTCCCAGTCTTTGGTTGGGGCGATGTGGCGAGATCGAGGCGCCCAGCGCCTCTTGTTCCTTCGTGAGGATTGGGAGTAGGTAGTGGGGCCCATGCCCGTCTTCAATGGGGACGGGCCCGTGCCCGTGGAGGCTCCGGAGGACCTGGTGGACGTGTCCTCTTCCGACTCCAGCGAAGAGGTGGAGGAAAGAGAGCCTTGAGAGGGGGTTGATTCGGAGGCGGAGTCAAGGGCTCCACCCCTGCGGCGTAGGTCCCGCATTCTCCGCCTCCCCGAGAGTGACGACGACGAGGATGAGGATGAGCGGGGAGGCAGAAGCCTGCCCCCGATCTCGAAGAAGGACCGGACTGGGCTGGTCCCCCTCGGGTCCGCCCCGGCCCCGGGGCGATCCGCAGACGCGCCTTCTACTCCCGGTCCCCTTGAAGCTGATCCCTGCAGCCGGCTCTCGGGCTTCAAGTATGGCCAAAGGCTGCTCGAGTCCACCGCGGCGACACTGTAAGTGCACCTTACCGTCTTGATTATTGCTCCGTCGACGAGATCTGATGTCCATGTCCTTCGGCCAGGCTGGCGCCCGCGGCGAAGAAGCTGAAGGGGGCTCCTGAGGCCCCATCCGTGGCGGTGCCTCTGCCCGAAAAAGAAGGTGATCCTGACGCCCAGGCCTCTCCTGCCCGGGCGTCCTCGCGAGGCCTGGCTGAGCCCGCTGGGGCGAGCTCAGCCCCCTTGACCCAGGCGACTCCCGAGGTGCCCTTGCTTGGCGCTGCCTCCACTGTTGCCGTGGCGCCGCTGGTTCCGCCTCAGGGCGCAATGGTCACACAGCCGTCTTCTCCAACTACTCCACCGACCGCTGCTCCTCCGAATGCTGTTCTGGATCGCGTCGTTGCCGGACTGGACCGCCTGCGGCAGGATCTTCTGGGCGCCGACTCCCGTCTGATGGCTGGGCGTTTGGAGCTGGCTTCTGGCTGGATTCGCTCCGATGCTTCTATTCAGGCGGCGCTGGTTCAGGCCTCGACGACTTGCGACGAGGAGAAGCAAGCTGTTCGTGAGGCGAAGATTGCCCGCGATGCTGCCACAGGAGGCAGCCAGCATCCAAGGTCGCTGTGAGACGCTGGAGGGCGAGCTGAAGGGCCTGCAGAACCAGCTTGCCGAGGAGGCCCGCCTCCTCCAGGATCAGGAGGAAAGCATGAAGGCTCGCAAGGTGGTCGTCAAGGACCGGGAGGCCAAGCTGAAGAAGCGTCGTGACCGCCTAGGCGCGCTGGAGCAGGAACTGGAGGCGAGGAAAGTCAAGCTGGACGACAAGGCGCGGGTCCTTGCCGAAGATCGCGTGGCCTTCATGGATATGGAGGTGAAGGCTCGCACCTTGCTGAGGGAGCTTTATGATAGCGGCCTGGAGAGCCCACTGGCTGGCGCAGAGGACGGCCCCGCCAAGCTACTTCCCTTCCTGATTCGCGCTCTTGAAGATGTCTCCCTTGGTCTTGGCCCCACGGCCGAGGCCGAGGCGCGTCTTGTCTTCTGCGGCAGCCGCGGGTCCTCACCACGTCTACCTTCGCGATCCCAGCGTCGACTGGACAGCCTCTTTGGAGCCGATAAGCGGCGAACATGCAGCTGCCGCTGCCGAGGCTGTGAAGGGTCGCGCGGAGGCTCTGTTGGGGAAGTTACAGGCCTTCAGCACCAAGCCGAAGCGTGGCGCTGCCGACCCTGCTGCTCCACGAGGCGAGCCCACTCCGCGCTGCTCCACCGCCGACAAGTGACTCCGTTGTGGCTCCTGTCCTGCTTTTAATTCCTGCACATGTATCATGCCTCGGGGAGGCGTTTAAACTTGCGTTTGGGATTGCGATAACAGTGTGGAATGTAATATTTGCTTTTGAATTCCTTGAAATTTGTGCTTCCTACTTGCTTATGTTCTACGCCGGCAGAGCCCGGCCCCGCTCATACCTCAGCCGCCGTTAGCTCCGACCGGAAACCAGGACGGGACCAAGGAGTGAGGGGCTACGTGACAAGTTAGGCTCCTGAGTCGCGATGCTCAGGAGTCCCCCTTGGCGCACGAACAGCAAGTAGGGAGGTGAGATGCGGGCGGATCTACCGTTCTACGTCTGCGGAGCCCGACCCCGTGCATACCTCAACTGCCGTTAGCCTTTCGGAACTAAGGGGTGAGGGGCTACGTGACCAGTTAGGCTCCTGAGTCGCGATGCTCAGGAGTCCCCCTTGATGCTCAAACATCATTCGTACCTTGGCTCCGCTCGGGGAGTGACGTGCGACGAACCAGGCCCGAGGGGCCTGGCTGGGTGGCGTGCGTCTGGGCGTGACCCAGGCGCAGCCCCCGTGCCCAGCCTCGCAAAGCACTCCCGAGGGAGGCGTTGCGGCGAGGCGGACCGAGCTCTGGGCTCCCCGAGGTTGATGCGACCGGAGGCCACCTCGATTGTTTATCACCCGGTAGCGAGCATAGCGCTTCCGCATGCATACGGGCATAGCCACTCCTCGGCGATGTCGTCGGCCCGGCCAAAGACATGGTGCTTCCTTTGGAGCGTGGGAGGAGGCTCCCCTCGGGAGGAGGCCCAGGCGTATACAGCCCCACCACGACACGTGGCTGTACGGTAGGGCTGGACGAGGTGTGTCTGGGCACCCGTGAGCCAGTAGCGGGACTCACGGGGCCCTACCTCAAAGGCGGGTTGCGCTGGCTCTGAGCCTTATCTTTGAGTGTGTTCCCGCAAATTTGGCCGGATGCGGTGCTCTCGTCTTGGTCCGGCTCTCGGGCTAGTCTCGGCCGTCGGTGGCAAGCGGTCGCGATGCCGTGGACAAGACCAGAGGGTGAGGGCGGAGAGCGGTAGGAGCCCACTGAGTCGCGATGCTCGTGCACCCCTTTAACGCATAAGCTGGGTTAGATGACGAAACTCTCGTCCTCGGGTCCCTGCTCTCGGGCTGGTCTCAGCCGCCGCTCATAAGCCAGTCGCGATGCCATGGACAAGACCAGAGGGTGAGGCGGAGGGCGGTAGGTGCCCTGATTCGCGATGCTCGGGCACCCCGCCCCTTAACGCTGCAAGCTAGGTCGATGCTGAAACTCTCGTCCTCGGGTCCTGGCTCTCGGGCTGGTCTCAGCCGTCGCTGGCAAGCCAGGTCGCGATGCCATGGACAAGACCAGAGGGTGAGGGTCGGAGAGCCGGTAGGAGCCCTGAGTCGCGATGCTCAGGCACCCCCCCTTTAACGCGCAAGCTGGGTTAGATGACGAAACTCTACGTCCTCGGGTCCCGGCTCTCGGGTTGGTCTCAGCCGTCGCTGGCAAGCCAGGTCGCGATGCCATGGACAAGACCAGAGGGTGAGGGCCGGAGAGCCGGTAGGAGCCTTGAGTCGCGATGCTCAGGAACCCCCCTTTAACGTGCAAGATTCCGCCACCCAGGAAAAGGCACCAAATAACAAGTATGGTGGAGCGAGAGCATAATCCTAAGGAAAAAGTAGGAAGGATACATGCACTGGGTGGCCCGAGCGGCTTGGGGATGATGCAGCCCGAGGGGCGCCCCCAATAGGATAAGCTAATGACATGAAATAAAAGGGATACATGTCGCAGGGACGGACCCACGCGGCCTGGGAATAATGCGGCCCTGAAGGCGCTCCCAGCCTTAAACGAAACTTAAAGATGTCACCTGGTGATGTTGGGGACGAGGGGGTGTTGGTGTAGCAGACTCGGTGGGCTGCGAGAGCCGATCCTCACGAGCCCCCAGACCCAGGGGCCTCGGGAGGCTCCGAAGGCGCTGGTGGCTCCTCATAGACCATCTCCATCTCCGCCAGGGCTGCGGGCGCCCGGCCTCTTGAGCCTCAGGATGTCCCTCATGAGACGCCAGTGCGCGGCTGCCGCGTTTGGCAGGCCATAAGGCATGCGCCGCGTAGCTGTGGGGCGGACCTCATGGCGTCCCACTCCACGAGGGCGAGGCGCTCTTGAGGCAGCTGCTCGGTTGAGCCCTGGTATGTCGATGCAGACGCGCAGCCCACCATCCTCGCCTGGATGGGGGGCCACAGCGGGTAGGCGGCGGCTGCCCCTCATGACTCTTGACTCCTGTAACTCCTGAATGGCCTTGATGACGAACTCCTGAGGGCTCGGCCATCCTTGCCTTGCTCCTGCTTGCGGGAAACATGCTTCGAAACACGCCTCCACGTGGTGCCCAAACGCCTCCCTCGTGACCCTGGCGAGGTCGGCGGCCCTCCAGGGGAGAGCCCCCGAGCCCTGCCTGAGGAGGGCGTCGGGCGCGCTTCCCTATGCGATGGAAGGAGGCTCCTCCTGGCCCAGTGCGGGCCCTGAGGGGCATGTCTCTTGAGGAGCCGGGCCGGTCGATGTCTTCTTCTTCTTGGGTGCGGCCTCGGGAGGCCTCCTGCTGCTGTGGTGCAGGTCTTCTAGCGATGCGGCTGAAAGACTCGCTCCGGGGAGCACATTGCGTCTCTCTCTTCACAGGGCACCGTGATGACCCGCCGCTTCTGGCATCTTGAGGACGTTGTAGCCATGGTGGGTTCTGGCCATGAATTTGGCCAACGCTGGGTACTGAGGATGGCGTTATGCGGCAGGCGAATGTGGGCGACGTCGAAGTCGATGAGCTCGGTGTGGTAGTTGTCGCGAGCCGAAGGTGACAGGAAGGAGGACCTGCCCGATCGGGACCGTGGAGCCGTTTGTGACTCGGAGAAAGGCTTGGTTGGCTGAAGGCCGATCAGAAGGCACTTGAAGATTGTTGAATGTCTCCACGGACGGGGCGTTGAGCCCTGCTCCGCCGTCGATGAGGGTCTTGGTGACCAGCACATTGCTGATGATTGGGGAACAAAGCATCGGGAGAACTCTGGCTGTGGCTGCGCACTTGAGCTGATCCGCTGAGCTGAACGTGATGGCGCATGCCGACCACCTGAGAGGGCGCGTGGCCTCGAGCTTGGGGAGGACTGCATTCACTTCGCGGGCGAACTGCTTGAAGATGCGTTGAGAGGTCGGGCTTGAGCTCCGCCCAGATGCAGGCGATCGCACGCGCTTCCTGGAAGCCCCCAGCCCCCTCGTCTTGATGACGGTCTTCAATTCTCCTTGGCAGCGGCGGCGGCGGAGGGAGGCTTGCGTTCCCCTGCGGGCGATCCTCGCGAGGCTGATCCATCCAGCCTCCCTCGCGAGGCGGGTCTTGCCAACGGTCCTCGCGAGGTTGGACGCGCCACCCTTGGCGCGGGCCGCGGTCTTCCCAGCGTCCTGCATTCCTTCCTCCTCCTCGGCCGTAGCCCCGGTCGCCGCGCTTGGGGCGTCTGCCGACCCTTCCTTCGCGTACAGCCCGGAGCTCTTGGCATTCATTGGTGTTGTGGGTGTGGAGGTCGTGGTACACGCAGTGCAAGCTGCCCTTGGAGGACTCGGGCTGATCTACGCCTCGCTTGGTGTCTGGTTCGGCCGCGAAATGCGGCAGCCCCTTGCGCTTCACGTCCTTGGCCTTGGACTTCTTTTCTTGAGGATCCGCTGCGAGCAGCTCGAGGAGGAGGCGCCCCTCCTCAGCCACTGGCGCACTTGGTCGCCAAGTTGAACAGCTCAAGGAGGTGCACAGATCTTCATGCATCGCCAGCTCCTCCTTCATCTTGACGTCACAGACGCCCGTCGGAGAAAGCGAAGATGATGGCCTCCTCCGTTATCCTGGGGATCTTGAGGCAGCGTTGTTGAAGCGCTGGATGTACTTTTGCGGGGTTTCCCACGGCTGCTTGATTAGGCGCATGTAAACTTATGGCGGGTGGCGGTCGCGAGTACCACAGAAGTTGGCGATGAAGCGGAGTACGCATCTCGGCCCAGGAAGAGATCGTGCACAGGGCGATTCAGGAACAAGGTGCGGGCTCCGTCCTTGAGCGCCATGGGAAACCAGTTCGCCATGACCTTTTCATCCCCGTTGGCAGCCTCGATGCCCAGCTCTTAGAGCTGGAGGATCTCCGTAGGGTCAACTGTGCCGTCGTAGCGAGGAGGCAGGTCTGGCTTGAACTTTGCGGGCCACGCGACGCTGCGCAGCTCGGAGGTGAAGGCGCGGCAGCCCGCTGTGGCCGCGGGGGGCCTCGGACGGCAGAGAGCTTGGTCTTGTGGGCCTCCACATGCCTTGGTGGGGGCAGCGCAGGTCTTAGCGTCTTTGGAGCGAGGCGCCGGGCAGCTTCTTGTGGGCGAGAACTTCTTGACAGCTGCTCGTGCAGCTGCCGGCGCTGGCGGAACGGGTTCCGCCCGGGGACCACGCCATGGGGCAGGCGCCTTCTTGAGGAGGAGGCGGTGAGGCGGCAGGAGCTTCATCGCCCAGCGGGGCGGGTGCGTGTAGCGAGACGGACGGTCGGGGCGCCTCTGCACGCAGACGAGCTCAGCGACTCGGTCGAGCCATTCTTCGTAAACGCTGCCGACGGGCGGTAGCGCAGGAGCTCGTTTGCCGCGATGAGTGCAGCTCGGGCCTCCATGCCCGCGCGGGGCGCGCGTGATGAAGAACCAGCGGGGGTGAGCGAAGGTGTGGCGGTGCGTCCATCCCGCCTCATGGACAGGTCTTTGAGAGATGCTTGCTGCCGTTTCCCCACCGGGCGGTGGCGGCGTTTGACGGCAAAGCGGCGATGGGGAACGACGAGGCGCCACGACGGAGCTGTCTGGCGACATGGGAGGCGAGGGCGGCTCGGCGCCGGGCGCTGGCTCGACGGGCGCCGAACATGGTTGCGTGGTCGAGGAAGAACGAGGCGAAAGGCAGATTCCGGCACACCCCTACCTGGCGCGCCAAATGTCGGATTTCGGGTTCCGGCAGACCCTTGAGGTTCGAACACTGGGGTGCGCGCGGAGATACAACCTTCCACCGTCTCGCACCTCGCCGAATCGCAGGGACCTAAACTACTAAACAGAACAACACAAGAGACACAAGATTTATACTAGTTCGGGCCACCGTTGTAGTGTAATACCCTACTCTAGTGTGTGGTGTGGCGGATTGCCTCTTGGGCTGATGAAGAACAGCCTCACGAGGGTCTGTTCCTGGCGGGTGTGATGAACTGCTAGGTGGTGTTCAGTTGCTCTAGCTACTGGTTTCTTGATGAGGATTCCGGTCTCATCCCGGGGGCGGATCCCTCTACCCTGTGGGTGGCTACTCCTATTTAAAGGCGAAGGCCCTGGGCCTCTTCCCAAATATTGAGCGGGAAGGGCGCCAACAATTGGCCATTTTGAAGGGGAACAGCGGGTACACATATCCTGACTAAAGTTGGTCCTCGCCTGCCAAAGGCTCTGGTGATGACGCCTGCTTGGGCTCCACGATGACTCCCTTCCAGCCGTTGGGGCCGGTCTTGGTCTTGTTGCACTGAAATGGATGCCTTTGCTTGATGCTCTCGCCTGCGCTTGCTCCCTTTGCACCAAAGAGGAAAGGAGGACACTGCGCGGGCTGGCGCCCGGCTGGCGCCCTTGGTCGTCATGGCTTGCGTCATGGGCACCTCGCGAGATACCCTGCCTTGAACTTTCCGCCTCCTCATGAGCCAGCCTGACGAGGCCGTGCTCGAGGAAGCTCCTCGTCGTCCGCCTCGCGAGGCTTGGCCCCTCGCGAGGGTCTTGAGCTTGCGTTGATGAAGATGGGCTGTCCTGGGCCTCCTTTGAGCCACGCCGCAGGCCGCAGGCAGGCAAGTCTGGGGACCCCGGTTCCGAGAACGCCGACAAAAACTTCAAAGGGTAAAGACTCAATTCATCACAACAAGAGGATAGAGGGGAGAAACATCATATGATCCGACTATATTTACAAATCCCATGATATAGATCATGAGAGAGAGAGAGAGAGATTAAACACATAGCTACTGGTACAAACCCTCAGCCCCGAGGGTGGACTACTCCCTCCTCATCGTGGTGGCCGCTGAGATGATGAAGATGGCCACCGGAGATGATTCCCCCCTCTGGCAGGGTGCCGGAACAGGGTCTAGATTGGTTTTCGCGGATACATAGACCTTGCGGCAGCGGAACTTCTGATCTAGGGTAACCCCGAAGGGTTTCAGAATATTTGGGAATTTATAGTGCAAAGAGGGGGTGCGGGAGGCCACCGAGGTGGGCACAACCCACCTGGGTACGCCAGGGGGGCCTGGCACGCCCTGGTGGGTTGTGCCCCCTCGGGGCACCCCCCAGGTGCAGCTCTAGCCCATTGGGTTCCTTCTGGTCCATGAAAAATCCCCATGGAGTTTCATTGCGTTTGGACTCCGTTTGGTATTGATTTCCTACGATGTAAAAAACAAGCAAAAAACAGCAAGCGGCCTTTGAGCCTTTGGGCCTTTGGGTCAATAGGTTAGTCCCAAAAATGATATAAAGTTGCTATAAAATGATTGTAAAACATCCAAGAATGATAAAATAACAGCATGAATACTTCATAAATTATAGATACGTTGGAGACGTATCATTGATCAATTGGATGTATTTAGAACTTAATAGTGCTACATACATTCATTTGAGCGACAAGTAATAACAGACGGTGGTGGTATTACTGTACTTGCATCACGAGATAGTTGATTGTCTAGCATTACTCTGCATCTTATCTGCCCTACCCTCCACTTTCTCCAAATTATCATATCTACATTTATTGTTACCAAAATGTTGAATAAAGCTAATGCCACTGCACACGTTGATGTCTGCATTCCTCTTGTCAGTACCTTTTGCCTTGTAACCATGTACGTACTTAATTACTATTTGATTATGTATCATCAGTCTGCACCTGAGCTTCATTATCCTCTATTTCTTCCAATATTATTTGATCTATATTTACTCTTTGCAAAATGTAGAATAATGGCAACACTTATAAAGAATTTACTTTGGGGAATTTATTGAATTATGCTTCCATCACCATGGAGAAGGGCTTTGTCCAGCCCGTGTTATCATGTAATGTAAGTTCATCCTTCTCAAGCCTTCAAACTTTGTTCTAGTATGGATTTGGATAGGCATCATTTCCTCCATTGCTGTTTACTTTGCTATTTACATCTGATTGGATGTTTGCAACAACTACCAGTTTTAAATTGTAGTTGTAAAAACATGTTCCTTATGCATCTGATGATCCATTTATTTGCTTATATAATTGTGAAACCTGTTACGTGTCTCCTTATTTCACTTTCAGAGTCGTATCTCTTATGCCAGGCAGAACTTTAGGGAAGATAGTGAGCCAAACCATATTCAGGACAGAGAGATGACCCCAAGGTCCTGTCTTGATGAAGACAGTGAGTTGAAGCTACTCACCAGCAGGTGTGAGACAATCTCTGTGCAGTCGCTGCCTCAATCATTTCAACTTCTTCAGTCTCAAATTAAAGCGGAAAGGCTTGTTTCAGCTCAGCTCCGACTTGAAGTCAAAGATGCAATGAAGATGTCAGAGGACTGCCTTGCGCACTATGGTGTGATGTCTACTATGCAACCTTCTTCTTGTAGACGTTGTTGGGCCTCCAAGTGCAGAGGTTTGTAGGACAGTACCAAATTTCCCTCAAGTGGATGACCTAAGGTTTATCAATCCGTGGGAGGCGTAGGTTGAAGATGGTCTCTCTCAAACAACCCTGCAACCAAATAACAAAGAGTCTCCAACACACCCAATACAATGGTAAATTGTATAGGTGCACTATTTCGGCGAAGAGATGGTGATACAAGTGCAATATGGATGGTAGATATAGGTTTTTGTAATCCGAAATTATAAAAACAGCAAGGTAACTAATGATAAAAGTGAGCATAGACGGTATTGCAATGCTAGGAAACAAGGCCTAGGGTTCATACTTTCACTAGTGCAAGTTCTCTCAACAATAATAACATAATTGGATCATATAACTATCCCTCAACATGCAACAAAGAGTCACTCCAAAGTCACTAATAGCGGAGAACAAACAAAGAGATTATTGTAGGGTACGAAACCACCTCAAAGTTATTCTTTCAGATCGATCTATTCAAGAGTTCGTACTAGAATAACACCTTAAGACACATATCAACCAGAACCCTAATGTCACCTAGATACTCCAATGTCACCTCAAGTATCCGTGGGTATGATTATTCGATATGCATCACACAATCTCAGATTCATCTATTCAAAGCAACACAAAGTACTTCAAAGAGTGCCCCAAAGTTTCTACCGGAGAGTCAAGACGAAAACGTGTGCCCACTCCTATGCATAAGTTCACAATTTTACGGAACCCGCAAGTTGATCACCGAAACATACATCAAGTAAATCACGTGATATCCCATTGTCACCACAGATAAGCACATGCAAGACATACATCAAGTGTTCTCAAATCCTTAAAGACTCAATCTGATAAGATTACTTCAAAGGGAAAAATCAATCCATTACAAGAGAGTAGAGGGGGAGAAACATCATAAGATCCAACTATAATAGCAAAGATCGCGATACATCAAGATCGTGCCGAGTCAAGAACACGAGAGAGAGAGAGAGAGAGAGAGAGAGAGATCAAACAAATAACTACTGGTACATACCCTCAGCCCCAAGGGTCAACTACTCCCTCCTCGTCATGGAGAGCGTCGGGATGATGAACATGGCCACCGGTGAGGGATCCCCCTCCGACAGGGTGCCGGAACAGGGCCCCGATTGGTTTTTGGTGGCTATAGAGGCTTGCGGCGGCGGAACTCCCGATCTATTCTATTCCCTGATGTTTTTAGGGTATATGGATATATATAGGTGAAAGAAGTCGGTCAGGGGAGCCACGAGGGGCGCACGAGGGTGGCGGCGCGCCCAGGGGGCAGCGCCTCCCGCCTCGTGGCCACCTCGAAGCTTCCCACGCGTCTACTCCAAGTCTCCTGGATTGCTTCTGTTCCAAAAATAACTCTCCCGAAGGTTTCATTCCGTTTGGACTCCGTTTGATATTCCTTTTCTACGAAACACTGAAATAGGCAAAAAACAGCAATTTGGGCTGGGCCTCCGATTGATAGGTTAGTCCCAAAAATAATATAAAAGTGCATAATAAAGCCCATAAACATCCAAAACAGATAATATAATAGCATGAATACTTCATAAATTGTAGACACGTTGGAGACGTATCAGCATCCCCAAGCTTAATTCCTGCTCGTCCTCGAGTAGGTAAATGATAAAAGAAAGAATTTATGAAGTGTGAATGCTAGCAGGTGCACAAGTTTGATCAATGATAATTTCAATCACCTTTTCTAGCATCATTATATATCATAACAGTAGCTCGTCTCATAAATCTTCTCATGATCAAGAAACAAGCTATTCACATGTTAAAGTATAGATCATAAACTTTCTTGAAAACTAACAAACCGTGTTATTAGTCATCAAACAATTACAATTACTCTTATTTTCAGGAAGATTCTATGTCAGATCTTTGATTTAGCAAACTCCACATACTCAACTATCATTTAGTCTTTCACAATTGCTAACACTCACGCGATATTTATGGGTTCAAAGTTTTAATCAGACACAGAGAAAGATAGGGGCTTATAGATTCGCCTCCCAACCTTTTACCTCAAGGGTAATGTCAACAATAATAGCTCATGATGCCTTACATCCAATTGGATATATATATTATAATCTTTCCAACACAATGTGCTTGCCAAAGGATAAAATGTAAAAAGGAAAGGTGAAGATCACCATGAATCTTGCACAAGGTAAAAGACAAAATAAAAGATAGGCCCTTCTAGAGAGGCGAGAGGTTGCCATGCGCTTTTATAGTTGGATGCACAAAATCTTAATGCGAGGGAACGTCACTTTATATTGCCACTTGTGATAGGGACCTTTATTATGCAGTCTGTCACTTTTATTGCTTCCAAATTGATACGTTTCCAACGTATCTATAATTTTTTATTGCTCCATGCTATATTATCTACTGTTTCGGGCTATGTTGGGCTTTATTATCCACTTTTATATTATTTTTGGGACTAACCTATTAACCGGAGGCCCAGCCCAGATTCTTTGTTTTTGCCTATTTCAAGTTTTGAAGAAAAGGAATATCAAACGGAGTCGAAACGGAACGAAATCAACTGGAGAAGTTATTTTTGGAAGGAAAACTACCGGATGGACTTGGACCCCACGCCAGGAGAGAAGGGAGGTGCTCACGAGGGAGGGGGTGCCCCCCCTAGGGCGCGCCCCCTGCCTCGTGGGGCCCCCGAAGCTCCACCAACGTACTTCTTACACCCATATATACTCACGTACCCTAAAACTTCCAGAACGGAGAATAGATCGGGAGTTCCACCGCCGCAAGCCTCAGTAGCCACCAAAAACCAATCAGACCACTGTTCGACACCTGCGGAGGGGTGAACCCTCACCGGTGGCCATCTTCATCATCCCGGCGCTCTCCATGACGAGGAGGGAGTAGTTCACCCTCGGGGATGAGGGTATGTACCAGTAGCTATGTGTTTGATCTCTCTCTCTCTCTCTCTATCGTGTTCTTGATTTGGCACGATTTTGATGTATCGCGAGCTTTGCTATTATAGTTGGATCTTATGTTTCTTCTCCCCCTCTACTCTCTTGTAATGGATTGAGTTTTCCCTATGAAGTTATCTTGTCGAATTGAGTATTTAATGATTTGAGAACACTTGATGTATGTCTTGCCGTGCGTATCTGTGGTGACAATGGGATATCACGTGATTCACTTGATGTATGTTTTGGTGATCAACTTGCGGGTTCCGCCCATGAACTTATGCATAGGGGTTGACACACGTTTTCGTCTTGATTCTCTGGTAGAAACTTTGGGGCACTCTTTGAGGTTCTATGTGTTGGTTGAATAGACGAATCTGAGATTGTGTGATGCATATCATATAATCATACCCACGGATACTTGAGGTGACATTGGAGTATCTAGGTGACATTAGGGTTTTGGTTGATTTGTGTCTTAAGGTGTAATTCTAGTACGAACTCTAGGGCTGTTTGTGACACTTATAGGAATAGCCCAACGGGTTGATTGGAAAGAATAACTTTGAGGTGGTTTCGTACCGTACCATAATATCTTTGTTTATTCTCCGCTATTAGTGACTTTGGAGTGACTCTTTGTTGCATGTTGAGGGATAGTTATATGATCCAATTATGTTATTATTGTTGAGAGAACTTGCACTAGTGAAAGTATGAACCCTAGGCCTTGTTTTCTAGCATTGCAATACCGTTTACGCTCACTTTTACCACTTGTTACCTTGCTTTTTTTATATTTTCAGATTAGAAAGACCTATATCTACCATCCATATTGCACTTGTATCACTATCTCTTTGCCGAACTAGTGCACCTATACAATTTACCATTGTATTGGGTGTGTTGGGGACACAAGAGACTCTTTGTTATTTGGTTGCAGGGTTGTTTGAGAGAGACCATCTTCATCCTATTCCTCCTACAGATTGATAAACCTTAGGTCATCCACTTGAGGGAAATTTGCTACTGTCCTACAAACCTCTGCACTTGGAGGCCCAACAACGTCTACAAGAAGAAGGTTGTGTAGTAGACATCAAGCTCTTTTCTGGCGCCGTTGCCGGGGAGGTTAGTGATTGAAGGTATATCTTTAGATCTTGCAATCGAATCTTTTTGTTTCTTGTTTTAGCACTAGTTTAGTCTATAAAAGAAAACTACCAAAAAAATGGAATTGAGTTTGTCTCATACGCTTCATCTTTTTAATATCTTTCGTGAGTATGATGGACAGGAAAATTGTGCCAAAGTGTTAGAAGAAGAATGCATTAGAATGTTTGGCACTAAATATTTATATGATGAGCAAGATTGCAATGTTTTTAGTATGGTTCCTTGAATATCCATGATGCTAATGATATGCAAAGCCACAAGCTTGGGGAAGCTATGTTTGATGAATATGACATTTTTAGTCCCCCAAGTTTTGATGAGCAAATTTACTATGATGAAAGCATGCCTTCTATCTATGATGATTATTGTGATGACACGTATGCTTTAAAGAATAATGATAACCATGAAACTTTTCATCTTGATCTTAATTTCAATCACATATTAGTTATTTTGTTGAGTTTGCTCCCACTACTATTGATGAGAATAAATTTGCTTATGTGGAGAGTAATAAAATTTCTATGCAAGTAGATCATGAAAAGAATGCTTTAGGTGCTGGTTATATTGTTGAATTCATTCATGATGCTACTGAAAATTATTATGAGGGAGGAATATATGCTTGTAGTAATTGCAATAAGATCAAGTTTCCTCTCTATGTGTTGAAATTTTTGAAGTTATGCTTGTTTTACCTTCCTATGCTAGTTGATTATTGTTCCCATAAGTTGTTTGCTCACAAAATCCCTATGCATAGGAAGTGGATTAGACTTAAATGTGCTAGTCATATTCTTCATGATGCTCTCTTTATGTTTCAGTTCTTATGTCTTATGTGAGCATCATTGAAATCATCATGCCTAGCTAGGGGCGTTAAACGTTAGCGCTTGTTGGGAGGCAACCCAATTTTATTTTAGTTTCTTGCTTTTTGGTTCTGTTTAGTAATAAATAATCCATCTATCTTTCAGTTTAGATGTGGTTTTGTGTTTTAATTAGTGTTTGTGCCAAGTAGAACCTTTGGGAAGACTTGGCTGAAGTCTTTATGATCATGTTGTAAAAAACAGAAACTTTAGCGCTCACGAGATTAGCTTCAACTTTTTACTGGAGAGTGCTATTTAGTTGATTCTTTTTGCAGTCAATTACTAGAAAAAATTCCTAAGGTCCACCAATTTATTTTAGAATTTTTTGAGTTCCAGAAGTTTGCGTTTGATACAGATTACTACAGACTGTTCTGTTTTTGACAGATTCTGTTTTTCATGTGTTGTTTGCTTATTTTGATGACTCTATGGCTAGTAAAATAGTTTATAAACCATAGAGAAGTTGGAATACAGTAGTTTTAACACCAATATAAATAAACAATAAGTTAATTACAGTACCTTGAAGTGGTGTTTTGTTTTCTTTCGCTGATGGAGCTTACGAGTTTTCTGTTAAGTTTTGTGTTGTGAAGTTTTCAAGTTTTGGGTAAAGATTCGATGGACTATGGAATAAGGAGTTGTAAGAGCCTAAGCTTGGGGATGCCCAAGGAACCCCAAGGTAATATTCAAGGATAACCAAGAGCCTAAGCTTGGGGATGCCCCGGAAGGCATCCCCTCTTTCGTCTTCGTTCATCGGTAACTTTACTTGGAGCTATATTTTAATTCACCACATGATATGTGTTTTGCTTGGAGCGTCATTTTATTTTCTTTAGCTTTGCTTGCTGTTTGAATAAAATACCAAGATCTGAAATTCTTAAAATGAGAGAGTCTTCACATGGTTGCATAATTATTCGACTACTCATTGATCTTCACTTATATCTTTCGGAGTAGTTTGTTGTTTGCTCTAGTGCTTCACTTATATCTTTTAGAGCATGGTGGTAGTTTTATTTTGAAGAAATAGATGAACTCTCATGCTTCACTTAGATTATTTTGAGAGTATTAAATAGCATGGTAATGTGCTTAATTCTAATATGCTTGGTATTCAAAATTTGTAAAACTTTCTTTTGAGTGTGTTGAATACTAAGAAAAGTTTGATGCTTGATAATTGTTTTGTAGCATGCACGTATGGTGAACTGTTATGTGATGAAGTCGGAGCATGATTTATTTATTGATTGTCTTCCTTATGAGTGGCGGTCGGGGACGAGCGATGGTCTTTTCCTACCAATCTATCCCCCTAGGAGCATGCATGTAATACTTTGCTTGGATAACTTGTAGATTTTTGCAATAAGTATATGAGTTCTTTTTGACTAATGTTGAGTCCATGGATTATACACACTTTTATCATCCTTCCACCATTGCTAGCCTCTCTAACACCGCGCACTTTTCGCCGGTATCATACACCAACCATATACCTTCCTCAAAACAGCCACCATACCTACCTATCATGGCATTTCCATAGCCATTCCGAGATATATTGCCATGCAACTTTCCATCGTTCCGTTTATTATGACACGCTCCATCATTGTCATATTGCTTTGCATGATCATGTAGTTGACATCGTATTTGTGGCAAAGCCACTGTTCATAATTCTTTCATACATGTCACTCTTGATTCATTGCATATCCCGGTACACCGCCGGAGGCATTCATATAGAGTCATATTTTGTTCTAAGTATTGAGTTGTAATTGTTGAGTTGTAAGAAAATAAAAGTGTGATGATCTTAGTTTTTAGAGCATTTTCCCAGTGAGGAAAGGATGATGGAGACTATGATTCCCCCATAAGTCGGGATGAGATTCCGGACGAAAAATAAAAAAAAGAGAAAAATGGCCAAAAAAAGAGAAAAGGCCCAAAAAAATAAATAAAAAATAAAAATGAGAGAAAAAGAGAGAAGGGACAATGCTACTATCCTTTTACCACACTTGTGCTTCAAAGTAGCACCATGATCTTCATAATAGAGAGTCTCTCATTTTGTCACTTTCATATACTAGTGGGAATTTTACATTATAGAACTTGGCTTGTATATTCCAATGATGGGCTTCCTCAAAATGCCCTAGGTCTTCGTGAGCAAGCGAGCTGGATGCACACGCACTTAGTTTATTTTGTTGAGCTTTCATATACTTATAGCTCTAGTGCATCCGTTGCATGGCAATCCCTACTCACTCACATTGATATCTATTGATGGGCATCTCCATAGCCCGTTGATACGCCTAGTTGATGTGAGACTATCTTCCCCTCTTTTTGTCTTCTCCACAACCACCATTCTTTTCCACATATAGTGCTATATCCATGGCTCACGCTCATGTATTGCGTGAAGATCGAAAAAGTTTTGAAAATGTCAAAAGTATGAAACAATTGTTGGGCTTGTCATCGGGGTTGTGCATGATTTAAATACTTTGTGTGGTGAAGATAGAGCATAGCCAGACTATATGATTTTGTAGGGATAACTTTCTTTGGCCATGTTATTTTGAGAAGACATGATTGCTTTGTTAGTATGCTTGAAGTATTATTATTTTTATGTCAATATGAACTTTTGTCTTGAATCTTTCGGATCTGAATATTCATATCACAATTAAGAAGAATTACATTGAAATTATGCCAAGTAGCACTCCGCATCAAAAATTCTTTTTTATCATTTACCTACTCGAGGACGAGCAGGAACTAAGCTTGGGGATGCTTCATATGTTTCCAACGTATCTATAATTTTTGATTGCTCCATGCTATATTATCTACTGTACCGGGCAATATTGGGCTTTATTATCCACTTTTATATTATTTTTGGGACTAACCTATTAACCGGAGGCCCAGCCCAGATTTGCTGTTTTTTTGCCTATTTCAGTGTTTCAAGAAAAGGAATATCAAACGAATTAAACGAACGAAATCAACTGGAGAAGTTATTTTTGGAAGGAAAGCTACCAGATGGACTTGGACCCCATGTCAGGAGAGAAGGGAGGTGCTCACGAGGGTGGGGGGGCGCCCCCCCCCCTAGGGCGTGCCCCCTGCCTCGTGGGGCCCTCGAAGCTCCACCGACGTACTTCCTGCACCCATATATACTCACGTACCCTAAAACTTCCAGAACGGAGAATAGATCGGGAGTTCCGCCGCCGCAAGCCTTTGTAGCCACCAAAAACCAACCGGGACCCTGTTCCGGCACCCTGCCGGAGGGGGGAACTCTCACCGGTGGCCATCTTCATCATCCCGCCGCTCTCCATGACGAGGAGGGAGTAGTTCATCCTCGGGGCTGAGGGTATGTACCAGTAGCTATGTGTTTGATCTCTCTCTCTCTCTCTCTCTCTCTCTCTCGTGTTCTTGATTTGGCACGATCTTGATGTATCGCGAGCTTTGCTATTATACTTGGATCTTATGTTTCTTCTCCCCCTCTACTCTCTTGTAATGGATTGTGTTTTCCCTTTGAAGTTATCTAATCGGATTGAGTCTTTAATGATTTGAGAACACTTGATGTATGTCTTGCCGTGCGTATCTGTGGTGACAATGGGATATCACGTGATTCACTTGATGTATGTTTTGGTAATCAACTTGCGGGTTCCGCCCATGAACTGATGCATAGGGGTTGGCACACGTTTTCGTCTTGATTCTGCGGTAGAAACTTTGCGGCACTCTTTGAGGTTCTATGTGTTGGTTGAATAGATGAATCTGAGATTGTGTGATGCATATCGTATAATCATACCCACGGATACTTGAGGTGACATTGGAGTATCTAGGTGACATTAGGGTTTTGGTCGATTTGTGTCTTAAGGTGTTATTCTAGTACGAACTCTAGGGCTGTTTGTGACACTTATAGGAATAGCCCAACGGATTGATTGGAAAGAATAACTTTGAGGTGGTTTCTTACCCTACCATAATCTCTTCCTTTGTTCTCCGCTATTAGTGACTTTGGAGTGACTCTTTGTTGCATGTTGAGGGATAGTTATATGATCCAATTATGTTATTATTGTTGAGAGAACTTGCACTAGTGAAAGTATGAACCCTAGGCCTTGTTTCCTAGCATTGCAATACCGTTTACGCTCACTTTTACCACTTGTTACCTTTCTGTTTTTATATTTTCAGATTACAAAAACCTATATCTACCATCCATATTGCACTTGTATCACTATCTCTTCGCCGAACTAGTGCACCTATACAATTTACCATTGTATTGGGTGTGTTGGGGACACAAGAGACTCTTTGTTATTTGGTTGCAGGGTTGTTTGAGAGAGACCATCTTCATCCTACGCCTCCTACGGATTGATAAACCTTAGGTCATCCACTTGAGGGAAATTTGCTACTTTCCTACAAACCTCTGCACTTGGAGGCCCAACAACGTCTACAAGAAGAAGGTTGTGTAGTAGACATCACATATCATAAGATCGTATAAAGCTTATTTTATCCACACTAAAAGATCATACATATTTAGAGAGCAATTTTTATTGCATGCACCGATGACAACTTACTTGAAGGATCTTACTCAATCCATAGGTAGGTATGGTGGACTCTCATGGCAATACTGGTTTAAGGGATGTTTGGAAGCACAAGTAGTATCT
This sequence comes from Aegilops bicornis, assembly GCA_021605145.1. NCBI lineage: Eukaryota > Viridiplantae > Streptophyta > Magnoliopsida > Poales > Poaceae > Aegilops > Aegilops bicornis. The sequence continues at coordinate 441,714,319 of CM038669.1, forward strand.
CTACTTGGTGCAAAGAATTTGGCTAGCATGAGGGGGAAAGGTAAGTCAACGTGTTGGGCGATCCATGACAATATACTTTATTTTGGATATAAGAAAACATAACCCATTCGTTGTCTTCCTTGTCCAACATCAACCTTTTAACATATCATATTTTAATGAGTGCTCACAATTACAAAATATGTCCAAGATAGTATATTTATATGTGAAATCTCTCTTCCCTCAATATTCTTTCATGAATTGTGCAAGTGACCAATACAATGGTTGCTAACCTTCAATAAATTTACCACCTCTACTTCTTATATGTGAAGTCATTACTCCCCATGGGATAAGCATATGAAACATATATAATTTCAGATTTATGATATTCAAATCATTCAACTATTTACTCATAGGATATAAGTGAAGCTAACGAGTAAATGACAAACTACTTCAAAAAGATATAAGTGAAGATCAATGAGTGGTTAAATAAATATGTAGCTATGTGATGACTCTCTCTCTCATTTAAGAATTTCAGATCTTGGTATTTTATTCAAACAGCAAGCAAAACAAAACAAAATGACATCTAAGAATAGGAAACATCATGTGAAGAAGCTAAAACTTAGGATCAACCGATACTAACCGACAGTTATCGAAGAAGAAAGGTGGGATGCCAACCGGAGCATCCCCAAGCTTAGACGCTTGAGACTTCTTGAAATATTATATTGGGATGCCTTGGGCATCCCCAAACTTGAGCTTTTGTGTCTCCTTAATTCCTCTCATATCACGGTCTCCGTAAATTTCAAAAGCTTCATCCACACAAAACTCAACAAGGACTCGTGAGATAAGTTAGTATAAACCAATGCAAAAACCTTATCATACTCTACTGTAGAAAATCACTAAAATGATTATTCAACATTGCATACTAAATGCCTCTGCATATTTAATAGTATTATCCTCAAATAGAATCATTAAAGAAGCAAACATATGCAAACAATGCAAACATAACAGCAATCTGCCTAAACAGGACAGTCGGTAAAGAATGCAGCAAGGTCCGTACTTCTCTAGATCCACATATTATGAAAGAAAATTCCCACTGTGGTAAATTTATCAGAGCTTATTATGCAAAAGGTTTCAACATTTTATCACATTCTGACTTTTCTAGGGAATTTTTGCAACAGCGGTAAACTCTCTATTTTCAAACAGCAACATGTGGACTTGTAAAATAGGCATAGTAAAGGCTATAAATGCCAATTTATTGAAAATAGAGATGAAAAACATTGTTCTAAATAACAGCAACCAAATACTAACAAAATAAATTGACGCTCCAAGCAAAACACATATCATGTGGTGAATAAAAATATAGCTCCAAGTAAAGTTACCGATGAATGAAGACGAAAGAGGGGATGCCTTCTGGGGCATCCCCAAGCTTAGAGTCTTGGTTGTCCTTGAATATTAACTTTGGGTGCCTTGGGCATCCCAAAGCTTAGGCTCTTTCCACTCCTTATTCCATAGTCCATCAAATCTTTACCCAAAACTTGAAAACTTCACAACACAAAACTTAACAGAAAACTCGTAATCTCCGTTAGTATAAGAAAATAAAACAACCACTTAGGTACTGTTGTGAACTCACTATAAATTCATATTGGTGAAATATCTACTGTATTCCAACTTCTCTATGGTTCATACCCTCCGATACTACTCATAGATTCATCAAAATAAGCAAACAACACATAGAAAAAAGAATCTGTCAAAAACAGAACAGTCTGTAGTAATTTGTATCAAACGTATACTTATGTAACTCAAACAATTCTGAAATAAATTGGTGGACCTGAGGAATTTATCTATTAATCATCTGCAAAAAGAATCAACTAAATAGAATTCTCCAGTAAAAATTTGTAGCTAATCTCGTGAGCGCTAAAGGTTCTGTTTTTTACAGCAAGATCCCAAATACTTCACCCATGTCTTCCCAAAGGTTCTACTTGGCACAAACACTAATTAAAACATAAAACCACATCTAAACAGAATCTAGATGAATTATTTATTACTAAACAGAAACAAAAACCAAGGAACAAAAATAAAATTAGGTTGCCTCCAAACAAGCGCTAACGTTTAACGCCCCTAGCTAGGCATGATGATTTCAATGATGCTCTCATAAAAGATAAGAACTAAAACATAAAGAGAGCATCATCAAGAATATGACTAGCACATTTAAGTCTAACCCACTTCCTAAGCATAGGGATTTTGTTAGCAAACAACTTATGGGAACAATAATCAACTAGCATAGGAAGGCAAAACAAGCATAACTTCAAAACTTTAAGCACATAGAGAGGAAACTTGATATTATTGCAATTCCTACAAGCATATGTTCCTCCCTCATAATTATTTTCAGTAGCATCATGAATGAATTCAACATTATAACCATCACATAAAGCATTCTTTTCATGATCTACAAGCATATAATTTTTATTACTCTCCGCATAAGCAAACTTGTTCTCGTGAATAGTAGTGGGAGCAAACTCAACAAAATAACTATCATGTGAAGCATAATCCAATTGAAAATTAAAATCATGATGACAAGTTTCATGGTTATCTTTATTCTTTATAGCATACATGTCATCACAATAATCATCATAGATAGCAACTTTGTTCTCATAATTAATTGGAACCTCTTCCGAAATAGTGGATTCATCGCTAAATAAAGTCATGACCTCTCCAAATCCACTTTCATAAATATAATCATCACAGATAGGAGGCATGCTTTCATCATAAGAAATTTTCTCATCAAAACTTAGGGGACAAAAAATATCATCTTCATCAACCATAGAATCCCCAAGCTTCTGGCTCTGCATATCATTAGCATCATGGATATTCAAGGAATTCATACTAACAACATTGCAATCATGCTCATCATACAAAGATTTAGTGCCAAACATTCTAATGCATTCTTCTTCTAGCACTTGAGCACAATTTTCGGAATCCTTATTTTCACGAAAGACATTAAAAAGATGAGGCATATGAGGCAACCTTAATTCCACTTTTTGGTAGTTTGCTTTTATAAACTAAACTAGTGATGAAACAAGAAACTAAAAAGATTTGATTGCAAGATCTAAAGATATACCTTCAAGCACTCACCTCCCCGGCAACGGCGCCAGAAAAGAGCTTGATGTCTACTACACAACCTTCTTCTTGTAGACGTTGTTGGTCCTCCAAGTGCAGAGGTTTGTAGGACAGTAGCAAATTTCCCTCAAGTGGATGACCTAAGGTTTATCAATCCGTGGGAGGCGTAGGTTGAAGATGGTCTCTCTCAAACAACCTTGCAACCAAATAACAAAGAGTCTCTTGTGTCCCCAACACACCCAATACAATGGTAAATTGTATAGGTACACTAGTTCGGCGAAGAGATGGTGATACAAGCGCAATATGGATGGTAGATATAGGTTTTTGTAATCTGAAATATAAAACAGCAAGGTAAATAATGATAAAAGTGAGCACAAACGGTATTGCAATGCTAAGAAACAAGGCCTAGGGTTCATACTTTCATTAGTGCAAGTTCTCTCAACAATAATAACATAATTTGATCATATAACTAACCCTCAACATGCAACAAAGAGTCACTCCAAAGTCACTAGTAGAGGAGAACAAACGAAGAGATTATTGTAGGGTACGAAATCACCTTAAAGTTATTCTTTCGGATCGATCTATTCAAGAGTTCGTACTAGAATAATACCTTAAGACACATATCAACCAAAACCCTAATGTCACCTAGATACTCCAATGTCACCTCAAGTATTCGTGGGTATGATTATACGATATGCATCACACTATCTCAGATTCATCTATTCAAAGCAACACAAAGTACTTCAAAGAGTGCCCCAAAGTTTCTACCGGAGAGTCAAGACGAAAATGTGTGCCAACTCCTATGCATAAGTTCACAATGTTACGGAACCCGCAAGTTGATCACCAAAACATACATCAAGTAAATCACGTGACATCCCATTGTCACCACAGATAAGCACATGAAAGACATACATCAAGTGTTCTCAAATCCTTAAAGACTCAATCCGATAAGATAACTTAAAAGGGAAAACTAAATCCATTACAAGAGAGTAGAGGGGGGAAAACATCATAAGATCCAACTATAATAGCAAAGCTCGCGATACATCAAGATCGTGCCGAATCAAGAACACGAGAGAGAGAGAGAGAGATCAAACACATAGCTACTGGTACATACCCTCAGCCCCGAGGGTGAACTACTCCCTCCTCGTCATGACGAGCGCTGGATGATGAAGATGGCCACGGTGAGGATACCCTCTCCGTGGTCTTGAACAGGGTCCCGATTGGTTTTTGGTGGCTACAGAGGCTTGCGGTGGCGGAACTCCCGATCTATTCTGTTCCCTGATGTTTTTAGGGTATATGGATATATATAGGCAAAAGAAGTCGGTCAGGAGAGCCACGAGGGGCCCACGAGGGTGGGAGCGCACCCAGGGGGCAGGCGCACCTCCCTGCCTCGTGGCCACCTCAAAGCTTCCCTGACGTCTACTCCAAGTCTCCTGGATTGCTTCCGTTCCAAAAATAACTCTCCCGAAGGTTTCATTCCGCTTGGACTCCGTTTGATATTCCTTTTCTTTGAAACACTGAAATAGGCAAAAAAACAGCAATTTGAGCTGGTCCTCCGGTTAATAGGGTAAGTCCCAAAAATAATATAAAAGTGCATAATAAAGCCCATAAACATCCAAAACAGATAATATAATAACATGAATACTTCATAAATTATATATACGTTGGAGATGTATCATGGTGCCATACAGCTAGGGATGGAGCATCTATCATTGACACAACTGAGGTCTCATCAGCTTGTTCGGCTGCTTGCGAGGCCGTCTGGCAGCCTAGTGCCTTCTGAAGTGCTCTTAGTTTTGTATATTCTTTTGTTGGTGCGTTTATATGCACTGGTGGCGACCTTTGATGCCCAGTGTTTGTAATCCGCGGTCACGTTGCGCTTTATTATCACCAGTAGTGAACTTTGATTCCTAGTGGATGTAATATGTTGTAATTTCTTTATTGTATAGTCTAGGTTTATTCTTTGGTCGGTATGCTGTAATTTAGGCCGGAAGGTTCAGTGGATCTCAGTGTTGCCGGTCTTCTGGCCGGCCCGTTACTCATATGGGCCAAAACATGGGCCTATAATCATCTTGGGCCATTAGCAGGTCTTAACCTATAGTAGTTTCCTGCCTTTAACAGGCCGAGTGAAGTTCTAGCCAGCTGGGCTAGAGAATACCATGGGCTTTTAACAGGCTAAAACCTAGATTGGGCTAGCGTTGAGCCAAAAAATTCACGGGCCAATACAGGCCGAAATTACCTAAGGCCCATGTTTGGCCCAAATAGGACGAGCAGTTAATAGGCCAAAATATATCTCGGGCCTGTTTGGCCCAATAAAATAATGGGCTTTAAGCAGGCTGGTATCCACACGGGTCATAGGCCCAAAAGTGTCACGGGCCATTATTAGATGGGATGTAAGCAGGCCGGATTCAACGCTGGCTGTAATTAGGCCCAACTGTTACACGGGCCATTAACATGCCGATAGGCCAATTGGGCTGAAATTTATCCACGAAGACTACGGGCCGTTAAGAGGCCTAAAATTTACTTCGGACAAGAAATAGCGCAGTTTCTGCATGGGCCGTTAAATGGCCTAAAGTTAAACTAGACCGACAATGTCCCAGATGCAGCACAGGCCGCTAACAGGCCGAAACTATTATCTGGCCAAACTGGTAAACGGGCATTTAACAGGTTGAAATACAAACCTGTCTTAGAATGGGCCCAAATGAACAGTGGTCTGTTAACGGGCCTGATCTGATATGGGCCGTAATTTGGCCCAAAACATGGTAGGCTGTGAACGGGCCTGATCTGGTATGGGCCACAGTTTGGCCCAAAACATGGCAGGTTGTTAACCGGCCAGCCCACTACTGTCTGAAAATACATGGTGGGCCTTTAGCTGGGCTGGCCTTTTCACCAGAATGGGACTCTGTTGGGCCATGCCACGTGTCGACATATCATAGGCGCCTCCTGTCCAATGAGTGGATGACATCTGTCCTAATGGTGAGCCAACACGTGTTTCCTCCGGCCAATGAGAATTTTACACGTGGAAAATCCCCATTGGTCCTGGCTGTTAACAGGTTATCGGATCCAAAACCGGACCCAATAGCTTAACGACAACCCGTTACAGTTGATGCCACATGTCGGTCACCCTTGACGATAGCACTTCTATGACGCGCGATTTATCGTCATGGAAGTGGACACTTTCGTGATGATAATTTTGGTAATGTCATGGAACACTTCAACGACAGCACAGGTATGACTATCTTGATTCTGTCATAAAATCGTCATGGATGTACATGCATGACATAAAATGTGACCTACTATGACAAACACGTATCATCACGGAAGTGTATTTTTTGTAGTGGTGGCATCCGAGCCAGGTCTATGCATAGATGATATGCACGAGTAGAACACAAAGAGTTGTGGGCGGTGATAGTTGTCGTGGACTTAACACGGCAGATGTCCTAGCGAAAGGACTTAGTCGTGGAGCCATCGCAACTAGGTTAGCTTAAAGGGGTTAATCGGGACAAAGGACACGGAGAGTTTAAACTGGTTCAGCCCCTCGCGGTGGAGGTAAAGGCCTACTCCAGTTTGGGATTGTATTGCTTGGGTTTCGATTTCCTGGGAGTGAATATGCTTGACCTAGTTCTCGATCTCTTGTTTCTTGAGTCAAACCGCCACCGGGTCGCCCCTTTATATACACAAGTTGATGCCTGACAGCTTACAGAGTCCCGGCCGGCTCATATACACGTGTCCAGCTTAGTGACTTAACTAAGCTTGCCTTATAATACAAGTCATACATATGGCGGTTCATCCTCTTGGGCCTCAAGTCGCCTCTAGGTCTTGGGTCGTCAATAGACTTGCCATGATCCGCCATCTTCATTGTATAAGCCATCAGTGGTATAACACAGCCCCGACTGGCGGGTCATACCTAGTAGTTATATCCCCAACATTAGGCCCTAGGTTGATTTGAACTTGTTCACATCAATCTTCACTACCTGACTTGTCAAAATTTTGCATCGTTGGTTTAATAAACCTTTCTGTAACCCACCATGACATCAGCTCACAGAATCTTCTTAACCCGCCATGACGTCATTTTGCATTAATTTTGCGCAAGGCTCAGAACATCTTAACTAATCCTTATCTTAATGAACATCCCGGAAATCGAGGCGTCCATATAGCCACATGTTGATTTCGGCCTCCTCGATTCCTTCGCATGCCTTGCATCCACCCTCTAATAAATAGGGACGGGGGTCCTTTTCATTTCCCCCCTTGCCTTCTCATCTTCGTCTTCCTCTTGCGACTCCTCTGCCGCTCGAGCTCCGTCGCCGCCGTCCTCCGTCCGCTGCACCGACTCAGGCCGCTGCATCAACCTGACGGGTCCAGAGAACGCCGGTGCTCCACCGCAGTCCATCTGCATCCGTAAGCATTCATCTCCTTATACCTCAGATCTGTATTAGGGCTAGCCTTGTTCATCGGTGTTCTTCGTCGTTCTTCGTTTGCTCCTTTAGCGCGAGTATCTTTTGATCTGAACGTAGTATGTACTTGTGCGGTAGTAGTTTAGCATTTGCTTTTAATATCAGAACCCTCCTCTCCATAGAAAATCTCATCAAAGCACACCAACTTTTCTGCTGCCGCCACCTTAGGTTTAGATTTTTACTGCTTTTTCTGAACTGCTATAGATCCAAAGTTATTGCTCGAGTCTTTGAAATCTGTTTGTCCATCAGTTAGCAAAATTTTCACCGATAGCTTTGAAGTATCACAACTGCCATGGCTGCTTATACCATATAACATTAAGCCCCGTGTTAAGCCACCCGCATGCCGTTCATAACTTGTACGACCCGCCAATATTTCCTGGTTTAACCATGCTTGCTCATTTATCCTCCTTTTTGGTTCCGCACAATGTATCTGATCTTTGAACTCTGGTAAACAACATAATCCTTCCGGTTTAACAGCATAATTCTTAACCCAGCAGGTACCATTAGTCCCCTTTTAAGCCGCGAATGTGAATATCCGCATCCTTCAATGTTCATCTTCCAGCTTAACACATCCGATGCTTATAACACTTTACTTTTGAATCAATGGTCCGGCTTAGCCACTTTAATCTTATATCAGTAATATTTCTTTCTTTCAGGCCTTCATTAGAATGGGCAAGACTGTCACTGCTTGCAACTGGGTCGTTTCCCGGGTTACCGAGGAAGACTTGAACGAATATGTTCAAACAGGTGTCTTGACCAAAAAAGATGTCATTCATTGAAGGATCCCAGGCACTGAAACTCCTCTTAAGCCCAAGGATGGTGAAGTTGTTGTTTTTGCTAACCATATGCTCCGGGGTTTCAGTCCTCCCGGCTCAAAATTCTTCTGTGATGTGCTGCACTTCTTCAAGCTCCACCCACAAAACATCGGACCAAATTCCGTTTCAAACATCTGCAACTTCCAAGTATTCTGCGAGTTGTACCTTCAACAGGAGCCGGCTGTAGAATTATTTAGGGAGTTTTATTATCTAAACTGGCAGAACGAGTTCATAGACGGGCCCAGCCTGGAGCTAGGCGGTATTTCCATTCAGCAAAGGAAAGAAGCCACTTTCCCAGCCGCCACTCTGCCCAGTCATCCCAAAGACTAGAACCAAACCTGGTTTTATTGCAAAGACACTTCTCCAGAAGTGGAAAAATCCTCTGTCGGGTTATCGCGCTAGCCGGCTTAGCAACAGGCATCATCTTCCAGGTCGCATCAGCACAGCAGAACGAAAGAACTATATGTCAGTTTTCTCAAAGATCCGAGCCTTGATGGCCAACGGCTTGACTGGAATTGACCTGGTTCGATGCTGGGCCGCGTGGAGAATCTTGCCCTTAGGCCGCCGCCCCGGCTTAATGTGCGAGTATACTGGCGATTTAAAAGATCCCCAATGCCATTGCCAAATTGAATTGGCTGACGAGGACGTTAATAATATGACCAAGTCTTTGCTAAACGAAAGCTCGTAAGACTGCAGTAAAGCCGGATTGAATCCCTTCCGCGTCCTTAACAAACCACCAGCTGTAAGTTTTTAACCAATTTTGCAATCAAATCATATCTTTACTTAAACTGCCCTTTCATGCCCATTTGATTCTTGCAGGCCGATTTACCCTTTTGGGGTAAGAAATTGCAGGATAAGCCGGCTAAGAAACCTCAGACAAAGACCAAGGCTAGTAAAAAGCCTGCCAAGAAGAAGTCCAATCCTTCCAAGTTATTTGATTTGGATGATAATGATGAGTCGGAGGTAACACTTGACTCCCTTGGCTCATTTTTTATACATCTTATTGATAATGATTACTACCAGGATGACACGGAAGGAAGCCAAGCCAATGTTGAAGAGGTAACTACCCTTTCCTCCGACTCTGAACCTCTACCAAGACAGAAAGTTCGTCAAGCAAGCCGGAAAGTAAGGTTTTCTCATCCTTTATCTTATTTGGACCCCCAACTTTATTTTGAAAAAGCAGCAACATGAGGCTCGCTGGACGATCCGGAACAGTGGTGGTGGAATCTTGTCCTCTGGTTTACCGAATACCCCAGCACCTCGCAAGCGTCGACCGGAGGTTTCAAGCATTTCTGACTTTGCTTATCCCAAAGCGGGTCTTTTTCGACAACCTCTTAATCCACCTGATTCAAATTATCAGGGAACATCTCACTCCTCCTCCGGCGACTCAACAGGTACTCAAATCCCGGCTTCCAAAACCGTGCCTGGGTAAGGGTGTTAAATCTATCCATGTTGCTCTTTTAATTGTCATATTAACTTTGTCTTATGCTTCCTTTTCATTGGTATGGCCAAGCCCAGCAAGAAACAGAAAGTTGACAAACCGGCTGAAGAATCCAAGACTGCTGAACTGGAGAAGCATGCCACATCTAAAACATTGCATCTAGTGTCAAAAACTGTCTTGGATGATCCCTCTCCAGAAGGCCGACCCGTTACTCAAGATGCCATGGACATTGATCCAGAAGATGATAAGCCGCCCAGTCCTACTCAGCCGGCTCAGGAATCTGATGATGTGATGATTACTGGGACGGCTTATCAGGTTCCAGGCAACCCCATTGCCCTGTCCAAACACAACGCCAAGGAGGAGTTCTCCGTTGTTGATAAGGGCAAATGGAAAGTTGACTTGGAAAGCTATTCTCAATTTAGTGCTCAAGAAATTCATTCTGGTTACTTGAACCACCTTCACATCATCCGTGACTTTGAAGCCGGCTTGGTCAACTTGATTATGGAGCGCTTTGAGGTAATCCAACACAATTATTGTCATAAATATACCTCTCTCAGCCGCCAAGTCTATAGAACATGATAGCATTGAGTGTATTGTAGACATTAAATGGTCATAAATATGTGAAAATCAAACTAGTAGCCCCCAAGGGTCGGCTTAATCTATCAAGTTAAGTTGGGACTTCAATTAGCAGTAATCAACTTTGCACCTGTAGCCCCCAAAGACCAGTTTAATCAGTATAAATAAGCCGGGACTGATTCATCACTACTTATGAATAAAACTAGTTGTGTAGCCCCCATGAGTCGGCTATAGTCATAACAGCATAGCCGGGTCATCATAAAATGGTCTTCAAAAAAGAGCAATATGCATTAGCCCCCATGTGCCAAGTAAAATACTTGTATTGTGCTTGGGACTTTAAAGCAGTCAGCTACCAGAGCCGGCGCCATGACTGCCCTAAGCCGGGCAAAGGCATGACAAGCAGATCTTGATCCAGAAGATTTGGCTAATGGCTGCCCGAGTGTAAAAGAAGACGGGTCTCCCTTCAGCGCTGATGACTTTGCAAAAATAGCAAGGGAAATGTGTCTAGTAGCAAGCAAATTGGCCGAAGACACAGACTTATCCCAATATCAGGCAGCTTATGATGCTAATAACAAGAAGGTGAAGGCGCCGGTTCATCAGGAGTTGGATCTCATCCCGCTGACTCGTAAGCATACCTTTGCTTCTGACATTGATGCATAAAATCTTATAGATGATGATGCTGTGTTTAGAGCTTTGAATGGTATCAACAGGGCCACACCTGACTTCCAGCCAATGGATAATCAAGAAGAAGAAGAAGCGCATGATGACTCAGAGGCTTCGACCCGCCAAGACTAAAAGTCTGAATTCATGAGCCGGCTTACCAATCATAGCGTTTTGATGTCATGTTTCAAAAAACAATTATTCTTTGGGGTCGTCAGATGCCTTGTAATAGGCTAGTTAAACAATCCTGATCTGCCACGCCATCGTGCGTGCTTATGTGCATAACACTTCCGATCCATCATTTGAAGTTCTGCCACTTATGCGCTTATAATATCTTCAACTATGCAGACCATGCTTATCATTCTTTTCCTACACATAAGCAGGTAACAAGTGCCCTGGTGGTTTACCCCAGGGCGGGTCACGATACCCCGTGAAAAGCCACTGATGACTAAATAGTCCATAATCAGGGTCGGTTTATCAAAACCTCATATAATCATAACAAAATAAATATCATACCTGTGATATTTATTCACACTATCGGCTTATCACGCCAGCAGCACAACGCCCTGTTCAATTTATTCATAGCGCCGGCTTGTCACGCCATATGCAGCAAGGGGTAACATCCCAAAGCTTAGAGCACAGCACTCCAAGCACATAATCATCATACACTAGCGACTTAAAGTCCAAAACTAGGCCGGGTTAATAAAACTCCGGATAGATTCATATATGAATCATAACGCACCATGGCCCTAATCAGTTTTCAACCATGTATCAATATGGCACAAAAAATCAATCTCAAAAAATGTTCAAATCAAATATGAATCAAGAACAACAGAAAACAAGGCATTCAACCAGCCATGTCAAGTGTTATTCAAGGGCCATGCAGCCACTGAGTTAAACCTTAATTCAAACCTATAAGCCGGACCTCACATGACCAATTGTTGTTTTAACTTTGACAAATTTAGGGTCTTTTACAAGATTGATTGTCAAGAGTACGACGAGTCATGGATTACCTGGTCGGAGTGGCAGGCAAACAAAGTCAGGATAACCGAGATTTTCTGGTGAATACACCTGGCGTCCAAGCCTACTACAAGGGTCAACAAACTCTCGTCATTAACAAGGAGCCCCCAAGTAATATTTCATTCCAGGCATATAAGCCGGATCAGTAGGGTAGTCATAGATATGCTCAATGAGCAGGAAGCCCCCAAGTATTTTGTAATCATGGCGTACAAGCCAGATCAAGAGGGTAGTCATAGCTATGCTCAATAAGTAGGAAGCCCCCAAGTGATTGTATGAAGTGACAATAAAGACTCATATTCTCAGAAATGAAATGACAGAGGCCCTGAATTATCAGGGATGCCGACATTATTATATTCATAATAATATATACATCGATAGAAATATGTACATCACAAGAGTCGGTGGCTCAAGTGTAATAAGGCCGAAGATGAGCAATATTCCATGGCCGGCGGGTCTCCTCCGACGTGCGTGAGTCCTTGTGGTCTCGAACATTGATAAGGTAGTATGACCTGTTGTTCAAATTTTTGCTGACCACAAAGGGGCCTTCCCAAGGTGGGGATAGCTTGTGCATATCAGTTTGATCCTGGATAAACCGGAGCACCAAATCTCCTTCTTGAAAGGTCCTAATTTTAACCCGGCGGCTATGATAACGACGTAGATCTTGCTGATAAATCACCGAACGAGCCGCCGCATGGTCACGCTCCTCATCCAACAAGTCAAGATCATCCTTATGTGCGCTTTCATTATCAGCTTCAACATGAGCCGCCACACGGGGCCAGTCGTGATGGATGTCACTAGGGAGAACCGCCTCTGCTCCGTAGACCATGAAGAAAGTTGTGTAACCCATAGATCTGTTGGGGGTAGTATTGATACTCCATAGTACTGAGTGTCGGTGTACTAGAGTAGGGGTACCCTAGTATCCCGAACTTGTGCACGGGCAGTTGCAGCCCTCCGCGGCAAGGCTTACCGGGTGACCGCCAACGTCCTCCGTGGTTCCTTTTGGAGCCATTCAGGAACAAAGTATTCAAGCCAAGGAGACAAGGCCCCGGCAAGAGGAGCTTGCCGGGAAGGCCACCCAAGGCACCTAGGAGACAAGGCCCCGGCAAGAGGAGCTTGCAGGGAAGGCCCGGTGAGCGACAAGCTTCCGGACGCGACAAGACAACAACCACGGCAAAGGCGCTTGCCGCAGACCACCACTGTACTGCGCTCCAAAGACATCCACTAACGTGTCGCCTCAGGACCTTTCCGGTAGCAGCGTGGCAAGAGGTCTTGACGGTGAGCTGGTGGCAAGCGGTCTTGACAAGATTGCCATCGTGTCAGCGGTGGCGCCCTGGCGGTCCCTTTACGCACTATTAGGGCGGCGTGAAGCGGGCATTTAATGCCTTTGTCCCCTACCGTCGGGGTTAGGTATGATACACTATACAAGTAGCTGTACCAACCACTCCTTTTCCATTTTTACCCTTGTCTACGTTGCCACACAGCCGGAGACCCCTTTAGCATATAAAAGGATGCCCATGCGCATACGTAGAGGGGGCTGGCCAGGTTGAAGCGAGGAGAACACTCACGCTCGGGTCTCGTTAGCAGCTTGTGTGTCTTGTAGCACTCGCACTCATGAGCAAGAACTCAATACACTCAGACATGCAGCGGTAGGAGTGTTATCACTCCGGAGAGCTCGAAGCTGGGTGAACCGCGCTGTGCCGCCTCGATCTGCTCTTCGTGCGACCTCTGCCCCCCGCCGAACCAAAAGGGGCTCGGTCCGCCGGTCCCATAGGTGTTCGTGGGTCAGATCAGCCTTCCCGACATCTTTGGCGCGCCAGGTAGGGGGCGTCGAGATTGTGTGAACCTGATCCGGCGTCCACACGAGCTAGATCTTCATCATCTTCATCGACATGCCACCGAAGAAGAAGGCTTCGGCGGCAGATGTTCCGTCCGCGTCGAACCCACCACCACCGGAGCAAGCGGGTGGTGGGGCGACGCCAGCGGAAGAATGGACGTCGGCCGACGGGGAGCCCACGGTGCTGCCAAGTCCAAGGACAAGGCTGCGCAGACCTCGGCGTCCGTACATGCACCGCGCCCGTCTCAGAGGCGCGGGACCGACAGCGTCATGGCATTCACAACGCCATACGCCGTTGGACCAAGATCGAGCTGGTGGATCTCGGGATGCTCAAGACCAGCATGCACGCCAACCTGCCGGGCGCGAAAGCGAGGCATGCGCTGGGCGGGATACTGCTCCTTCTAACATAGTTAGAAGTCCGAGCATATCCCACTCCTCGCGTCGTTCGCCACTGCCACCCACCACTCCGGCAGAAGCTTTGGCGAGAGCTCAACTGCTCCTGGATTACCCTCCAACAGCCGACAAGGTCGATGAATGGAGGGCCACCATTCAGAGTCTCATCGGCTTTGCCAACGGCGCTCGCGGCAGCCGAGTGCATTGCTGCCGCGGCAGACTGCCAAACACGAGCCGGTGGCGGCCAAACCGTGGAGGTGCAATCACCATGCACTCTCCGCCCCGAAGGCCAAGATCGCCGACTCGCCGGATCCACCTCGACAGCGACTCCACTGCATCATCGGATCCACGAGCTCGTCGCGATCAGCGCCAAGTTCTTCGCGAACGACAGCAAGAAGACGCTCGAACTCGCATCGAAGCGCCCGAAGAAGCGCCAAGCGTCAATCGACCAGCGCTGGGCCCTCTGTCGACATGCATGCGCCGAAGAACCAGCGCGACTTGCCGTGACGCGGTAGGTTGCCCTGCGTTCACTCATGAGCTGCGGCAAGTCCAGTGGCCCAGCAAGAAGAATTTCAAGCCAGACGTACCAGAGAAGTACGACGGCAAGACGCATCCATCGGAGTTCCTCAGCATCTACACCATCGCGGTGCAAGCTGCCGGGGAGCGAGATGACAAGATCCTGGCCAACTACTTCCCGTTGGTGCTCAAGCCCAATGTCAGATCCTGGCTCATGCACTTGCCGGACAACTCCATATCCTCTTGGGCAGATCTATGCCATCAGTTTGTCGGCGCCTTTGCAGGCGGCCACAAGCCCCATGGCCAAGAAAGCGACCTTCATCTGCTCGCCCAGAAGGAAGGAGAGCCCCTGCAAGTACATTCGAGATTCAGCCACAGACAAAGACAACATCCCAGATGTCCACCCTGCCGCGGTAATCAGCGCGTTCCATCGAGCGTGCGAAACCGCAGGATGCGGGAGGAGATGGCGATGTGCAAGATCGTAGACGCGTCGATGAGCTATATGCCTGGCCGACAAGTGTGCACGTGCTGAGGAAGGGAGGAGACTCCCCGGAGAGAAGGGCGAAGAAGAAGACCAAGTCCGGCAAGAGCTCTGATGCCCACTCCGGCAAGCGCACCTCTTGGTCTTGGCGCTATCGTCGAGGACGCACCATCGAGCTCCACCGGCAAGTCCGAGGAGCGATCTGCTCGGCAAGCCCTAGGGTTTGTTCCGTTGAAGCGGACGCTCAAGTCCGGCAAGAGCTCGATGCCCACTCCGGCAAGCGCACCTCTTGAGTGCCGTACTCTTGTCGAGGACGCACCATCGAGCTCCACCGGCAAGTCTTGAGGAGCGATCTGCTCCGGCAAGCCCTAGGGTTTGTTCCGTTGAAGCAGACACTCCAAGTCCGGCAAGAGCTCGATGCCCACTCCGGCAAGCGCACCTCTTGAGTGCTGCGCTACCGTCGAGGACGCACCATTGAGCTCCACCGGCAAGTGCTTTGAGGAGCGATGCGCTCTGGCAAGCCCTAGGGTTTGCTCCGTTGAAGCAGACGCTCCAAGTCCGGCAGGAGCTCTGATGCCCACTCCGGCAAGCGCACCTCTTCAGAATGTTGCGCTACCGTCGAGGACGCACCATCGAGCTCCACCGGCAAGTGCTGAGGAGCAGTCTGCTCCGGCAAGCCCTAGGGTTTGTTCCGTTGAAGCAGACGCTCCAAGTCCGGCAAGAGCTCTGATGCCCACTCCGGCACGCGCACCTCTTCGGAGTGCTGCGCTACCGTCTAGGACGCGCCTTCGAGCTCCACCGGCAAGTCTTGAGGAGCAGTCTGCTCCGGCAAGCCCCAGGGTTTGTTCCGTTGAAGCAGACGCTCCCGACAAGTTTTGCTCCGGCAAGCTTGCCGGGGAACGTCAAGCTCTGGCTGAACCGCAGGTTCTCGCCGTAGAAGCGGACATTCCCGAAGCAGCAGATGTGCCTTTAGTCCTTGTTGTCGAGCCGCAAGCTCCAGCATGGGCACAGCAGTTCTCCCACGGAACTCATATACGGATCACATCGAGTGCTCGCTTATGATGAGCTTGAGCAAGAGCGATTCGCGACAAGATGACGCTGCTCCTTGAGGAGGATCGTCTTCAAGCTGCTTTGACGAGCTGCTCGATACCAGCAAGCTTTGCGCCGCTACCATAGCTGCAAAGTTAATGCCAGAAGTCTCGAGGAAGGCGACCTTGTTCTTCGGCGCGTTCAGTCCGCCAAGAATTCCAACAAGTTGGCGCCAAAGTGGGAAGGCCCTTACCAGGTGAAAGGAGTTACTAGGCCTGGCGCTGTCCGCCTTGAGACCGAAGATGGCATTCCGGTGAGTAACTCCTGGAACATTGAGCATCTTCGTAAGTTTTACCGTGAAGCGCGATTCTTGCGGAACCTGTTCCGGCAACCACCTTTTGTACAAGTCTTGCCGCTGTTGCATGTAATCCTTTGTACAAAGCCGGGCGCAGACCCCGTGCATAAGTAAAGCTAGCGTGCTTCGCACATCTTGTCAATTTCATTCTTTTTACTTCTATTTTGCATGCGTTATCTGACACTCTGTGTAGCACCTACCCCGGTAAGCAATAACAAGCCATAAGGCTCCATATCTTTATTTTCTCTTCTTTCTCTTTCTCAAAGAAAGGAAGGTTCCCTCGCCCACAAGTTTGCCGGGGGGAAAGGAGAAGATAATGGTATGGACCAAGCGTCGCTCAAGGAAGTCTAGCCTTACCGGGAAGCAAACGACAGAAAAGCTAAGTTGCTAAAGTTTGAGCAATCAGTTTTAAAATTTTTAAGTTATCTTCCTCGAACGACCGTACTTTGTATGGAAAACATGTGCGCGGAGGAACCAACTCGTAGCTAGTTGCGCCCTTACTTTGTTTCGAGTCCGCTCAACAACTTAAGTGAGCTGCGATTGCGCCCTTACTTTGTTTCGAGTCCGCTCAACAACTTAAGTGAGCTGTGATTGCGCCCTTACTTTGTTTCGAGTCCGCTCAACAACTTAAGTGAGCTGCGACTAGTTGCGACAAGGTTTCTTGTCGGTAGCAAAGACCGCCAAAGAAGTTGCCGACGTCCCTACTCAGCGCTGCCAAGGTGCTCACAACGACAAGTTCCCTAAAAGCGTAAGGCAAAAACATACAAAGGAAGGAACCAAGTAAAGGAAATAACATAGCAATTGCTACCCGAAATAGAGTTATATTACAAGATAGCTTGTCGCAGCTCTAATAGATTGTTCTCATAACATGACCAGCAGCGGCAAGAAAAAGAGAAAGCGGGCGGCCGGCCTTCAAATAGGCGCCGGGCTGGGGCTCTTCGGAGCCCGACGCTGCCACAGCGGCGGAGTGATCGGCGGTCGGCGTAGCGCCTGGCGCTCCTGCGGCCTCGGGGCCGTCGGTCGATCGCGGACCCTCGCCCGGCTCTGCGGCGGCAGCTTTGGCGGCCTCTTCGCCCGTGGGCTCGTCGGCGCCCGGCTTCTTCTCCGATGGCAGCGGCGTCGTCGGTATTACCAAGGCGTCCTCCTCGCCGTGGCCTCGGTCTCCATTGGCTCTGTGGCGGATGGATCTGGCGACCGGACAATGAAGAAAAGTCAAGCAAATATTCAAAAAGAAAATCAGAAGAAGAAGAACACAAGGAAAGTTTTCAAGCAAGAGGATTACCTGTGCTAGGGTCTGCAGTCATGGTCTCCGCCACCAGGGGATCGCTGGTGCTATCCCTTGCCGGAGAGTTGTCCCTTGCCGGAGAACTGCCCCTTGTCGGAGAAGTCTCCCTTGCCGGAGAACGCTCCTTTGCCGGGGAATCCTCCCTTGGCGGTGTAGTCGAAGCGGAAGGCATGTCAGGAGCGGCTTCAAGGCACTCCTGGTAAGGCGGCTCTGCTCCTACACAAATCAGCAGTCAGATATCAGCAAAGAAAGGGCACCCATGCACGCCTAATAGCAGGAAGTAAACTATATACTTACACTGGGGGCTGCTGATTTGGGCCTGTTTTGGGCCTGGCCCAACAGCGCTCGGCACCGTGTGTGGCCCAGGCCCGGGGGCTCCTGTCGGTGTACTAGAGTAGGGGTACCCTAGTATCCCGAACTTGTGCACGGCGATTCTGCAGCCCTCAGCGGCAAGGCTTACCGGGTGACCGCCAAGGTCCTCCGTGGTTCCTTTGGAGCCATTCAAGAACAAAGTATTCAAGCCAAGGAGACAAGGCCCGGCAAGAGGAGCTTGCCGGGAAGGCCACCCAAGGCACCTAGGAGATAAGGCCCGGCAAGAGGAGCTTGCCGGAAGGCCACACAAGGCACCTAGGAGACAAGGCCCGGCAAGAGGAGCTTGCCGGGAAGGCCACCCAAGGCACCTAGGAGACAAGGCCCGGCAAGAGGAGCTTGCCGGACGGCCCGATGAGCGACAAGCTTCCGGACGCGACAAGACAACAACCGCTGCAAGGCGCTTGCCGCGGCAGCCACCACTCAGACTGCACTCCGACATCCACTAACGTGTCACCACAGGACCTTTCCAGCGCCACAGGCAAGAGGCCGTGCGGCCAGCGGAGCGCGGTGGCAAGCGGCGCTGACAAGATTGCCATCGTGGCAAGCGGTGGCGCCCCTAGCGGTCCCTTTCTGCACTATTAGGGTGACGTAGACGGGCATTTAATGCCTTTGTCCCCTGCCGTCAAGGTTAGGTATGATACACTGTACAAGTAGCTGTACCAACCACTCCTTTTCCATTTTTACCCTTGTCTACGTTGCCACCTGTCGGAGACCCCTTTAGCATATAAAAGGAGGCCCATGCGCAACGTAGAGGGGGGCTGGCCAGGTTCGAAGCCAGAGAACACTCACGCTCGGTCTCGTTAGCAGCTTGTGTGTACTGTAGCACTCAGCGCTCCTGAGCAAGAACTCAATACACTCAGACATGCAGCAGTAGGAGTGTTATCTCTCCGGAGAGCTCCGAAGCTGGGTAAACCGCTTCGTGCTTAAGCCTCGATCTGCTCTTCGTGCGACCTCCGCCCCCCGCCGAACCGAAAGGGGCTCGGTCCGCCGGTCCCATAGGTGTTCGTGGGCCAGATCAGCCTCCCCGACACTGAGGAAAATTCCTCCACCTAGCAACCCGGCGTCCTCTGCAAAGGGACCATAAGCCAGGGCTTGATGCCTCTCAAGATATCTTGATTGGCTCTTTCAGCTTGGCCAATGGACTGGGGTGAGCCAGTGATGATACACCAATACGAATATGTTCTCGTGGACAGAACTCTTTCATAGCACCCTTGGACAGATTAGTGCCATTCTCAGTTATAATGTTGTGGGGAAAGCCAAAATGGAAAATCACCTTTTTGATGAATTGAACCGTTGTCACCGCGTCACACTTACTGACTAGCTCTGCCTCAACCCACTTTGTAAATTTGTCAACAGCCACCAAAAGGTGGGTCTTTTTATCCTTGGACCTTTTGAAAGGTCCAACCATATCAAGCCCCCAGACTGCAAATAGCCAAGTAATTGGAATCATCCTCAATTCTTGAGCCGGCACATGAGCTCTTCTTGAAAATTTCTGACAACCATCACATTTACTGACCAAATCTTCTGCATCAGCATGAGCCGTCAGCCAATAAAACCCATGACGAAAAGCCTTGGCCACGAGAGACTTAGATCTGGCATGATGACCACAATATCCTTCATGAATCTCTCATAGAATCTCACGGCCCTCCTCAGGAGAAACATGACGTGGAAACACCCCTGTGACACTACAGCGGTGCAACTCTCCATTGACAATAGTTATTGACTTAGATCGCTGAGTTATCTGCCTAGCCAAAGTTTCATCTTTAGGTAACTCGCCCTGGGTCATATAAGCCAAATATGGGACTGTCCAATCAGGAATAGCATGAAAAGCCGCCACCAACTGCGCCTCCGGGTCAGGAATAGCAAGATCTTCCTCCGTAGGCAATTTGACTAAAGGATTATGCAGAATATCAAGGAAAACATTAGGTGGTACCGCTTACGCTGGGATCCTAGACGGCTTAAAGCATCAACCGCCTCATTTTTCCTGCGATCAACAAGTTCCACTTGATAACCTTTGAAATGACCAGCAATAGCATCGACCTCTCGGCAGTAAGCCGCCATGAGTAGATCCTTAGAATCCCAAGTGCCTGAAACTTGCTGAGCCACCAAACCTGAGTCACCAAAACACCTCACCGGCTTAAGTACATCTCCTTAGTCATCCGAAGATCATGGAGCAAGGCCTCATACTCAGCTGCATTGTTAGTACAAGGGAACATCAACCTTAAAACATAACAAAATTTATCACCTCGTGGGGAAGTCAAAATAACTCCAGCCCCCGAGCCTTCCAACTGCCTGGATCCATCAAAGTGAATAGTCCAATATGTGCTATCCGGCTTCTCCTCGGGCATCTGTAGCTCAACCCAATCATTGATAAAATCCACCAGTGCTTGAGACTTGATAGTTGTTCGAGGCATATACTTCAAACCATGGGGTCCAAGCTCGATGGACCATTTGGCTACCCGACATGTGGCTTCTCTGTTTTGAATAATATCCTCCAAAGGGGCAGAACTGACCACAGTGATGGGATGACCAAAGAAGTACTGCTTCAGTTTACGACTAGCCATGAACACTCCATATACGAGTTTCTGCCAATGTGGACACCTCTGCTTGGATTCAATGAGGACCTCACTGATATAATAAACCGGCTGCTGAACCGGATACTCCTTGCCTGATTCTTTCCTTTCCACAACAATTGCCATGCTGACAGCTCGGCTATTAGCAACCACATATAACAACAAGGACTCCTTATCAATAGGAGCAGCAAGGATCGGTGACTCGGCTAACTGTTTTTTCAAGGCTTCAAACGCCTGATCAGCAGCATCACTCTAGATAAAGCGATCTGTTTTCTTCATCATCTGGTACAAAGGGATAGCTTTTTCACCCAACCGGCTTATGAACCGGCTTCAGGCCGCAATATGACCCACCAGACGTTGAACATCATTAACACATGTTGGTTTAGCCAAAGAAGTGATAGCCTTGATTTTCTCCGGGTTAGCTTCAATACCTCGTTCAGAAACCAGAAAACCCAAGAGTTTGCCTGCTGGTACACCAAAGACACATTTGGCCGGGTTAAGCATCATTTTGTAGACCCGAATATTGTCAAAGGTCTTTTTCAAATCATGTATCAAGGTGTCTTTCTTCTTGGACTTCACCACAATATCATCTACATAAGCATGAACATTGCACCCAATCTGATCATGGAGGCAATTCTGAACACATCGTTGATAAGACGCCTGGGCACTCTTGAGCCCAAAAGGCATAGAGACATAGCAGAAGGCTCCAAAGGGAGTGATGAAAGATTTTTTTCTCCTGGTCCTTAACCGCCATCTTGATCTGATGATAACCAGAGTAAGCATCCAAAAAACTCAAAGGCTCACAACCCGCCGTAGCATCAATGATATGATCAATACGAGGGAGAGCAACAGGATCGGCCGGGCAGGCTTTATTAAGGTCTGTGTAATCTACACACATGCGCCAAGTACCATTTTTCTTAAGTACCAGCACCGGGTTAGCCAACCATTCAGGATGAAAAACTTCAACAATGAACCCAACTGCCAAGAGCCGGGCCACTTCTTCACCAATGGCCTTACACCTCTCTTCATTAAAGCGATGAAGAAATTGTTTGACCGGTTTAAACTTTGGATCAATATTGAGAGTGTGCTCAGCGAGTTCCCTCGGTACACCTGGCATGTTTGAAGGCTTCCATGCAAAGATGTCCCGGTTCTCACGGATGAACTCAATGAGCGCGCTTTCCTATTTCAGATCCAAATTAGCACCGATCTTGAATCGCTTGGATGAGTCGCCAGGAACAAAGTCAACCAGCTTAGTGTCGTCTGCCAACTTAAACTTCAACAAGGGGTGATGCTCTGTGGTTGGCTTCTTCGAAGGTGTCATATCTACTGGGTCAACATTATCTTTGTAAAACTTCAACTCCTCTGTTGCACAAACAGACTCAGCATAAGCAGCATCGCCCTCTTCACACTCCAAGGCTATCTTTGTTCCCATGTATAGTGATTGTACCCTTATGACCCGGCATCTTAAGCTGTAGATAAACATAACAAGGCCTTGCCATGAACTTAGCATAAGCCGGCCGCCCAAACAAAGCGTGATAAGGGCTCTTAATCCTAACCACCTCAAAGGTCAAAGTCTCAACTCTGGAATCATGATCATCACCAAAAGCCACTTCCAAAGCTATCTTGCCCACTGGGTATGCCGATTTACCAGGCACTGATGTCGCTTGAAGCTACGTAGGTATTTCCCCAAAGAGGAAGGGATGATGCAGCACAGCGGTGGAAGGTATTTCCCTCGGAAATGAAACCAAGGTTATCGAACCAGTAGGAGAACCAAGCAACACAATGTAAACAGCCACTTGACACAAATAACAACACCTCGCAACTTGACGTGTTAAAGGGGTTGTCAATCCCTTTCGAGGTACGGCACTAGAAACGGTGCATGGACGGGAGAAAGTTGTAATAGATTGAAATAATAGATCGCAAATAAAATAAAGTGCAACAAAGTATTTTTGTATTTTTGGTTTAATAGATATGAATAAAAAGTGCAAATAAAATAGATCGCAAAGCAAATATATAAGAAAGAATACCCGGGGGCCGTAGGTTTCACTAGTGGCTTCTCCCGAGAAAAATAGCAAACGGTGGGTAAACAAATTACTGTTGGGCAATTGATAGAACCCCAAATAATTATGACGATATCCATGCAATGATCATTACATAGGCATCACGTCCAAGATTAGTAGACCGGCTCCTGCCTTCATCTACTACTATTACTCCACACATCGACCGTTATCTAGCATGCATCTAGTGTATTAAGTTCATGGAAAATGGAGTAATGCAATAAGAACGATGACATGATGTAGACAAGATCCGTTTATATATATGGCGGTAGATATAGATCTTGTCTTTTTATCCTTAGTAGCAACGATAAATACGTGTCGGTTCCCTTTCTATCACTGGGATCGAGCACCATAAGATCGAACCCACTACCGGGCACCTTTTCGCATTGCAAGATAAATAGATCAAGTTGGCCAAACAAAACCCAAATATTGGAGAAGAATACAAGGCTATAAGAGATCATGCATATAAGAGATGAAAGAAACTCAAATAACTTTTATGGATATAAAAATTTATGACTGGTCATAAACTCAAAGTTCATCAGATCCCAACAAACACACCGCAAAAAGAGTTACATCATATGGATCTCCAAGAGACCATTGTATTGAGAATTCAACGAGAGAGAGAAATCCATCTAGCTACTAACTACGAATCCGAAGGTCTACAAGGAACAACTCACGCATCATCGGAGAGGCACCAATGGAGGTGGTGAACCCCATCCGAGATGGTGTCTAGATTGGATCTGGTGGTTCTGGACTCTGCGGCGGCTGGATGACTATTTCATTGATGCCTTCAGGGTTCTAGTATTTTTGGGGTATTTATAGAGCAAAGAGGCGGTCCGGGGGGCACCCGAGGTGGGCACAACCCACCAGGGCGCGCCCTGGTGGGTTGTGCCCCTCGGGCACATCCAGTGCAACCAGGCCCATTGCCTTCCTTTTCCGCCCATAAAAATCATCGTGGAGTTTTGTGACATTTGGACTTAAATGCGATATTGATTTCCTGCGATGTAAAAAACATGGAAAAAATAGCAACTGGCACTTGGCACTATGTCAATAGGTTAGTACCAAGAAAATGATAAAAAATGACCATAAAATGATTATAAAACATCCAAGATTGATAATAAAACAACATGGCACAATAAAAAATTATAGATGCGTTGGATACGTATCAGCATCCCCAAGCTTAACTCCTACTCGTCCTCGAGTAGGTAAGTGATAAAAACATATTTTTTGATGTGGAGTGTTGTCCATCATGTCATATCATATTCTTTTTCTTTATAGCATGGACATTTGGACTTTTATGTGATTCAAAGCAATAGTCTAGTTTTGACATAATAATTTAGATACTCAGGCATATCAACAAGCAACCATGTCTTTCCAAATATCAACGCTAAAGTAAGTTATCCCTAGCCCATCATGCTCAAACATTGTTCCATTCATGAAACACACTCGAATATTAACTACACCCAATACTTAAGCACGGTCATATTGCCTCATAGTTGGTGCTTTTTATGAGAGAAGATGGAGACTCAAATTTCAAAATAAAATTTGCATAAAGTAAAAGAAAGTCCCTTCGCAGAAGGAAGTAGGGACTTGTAGAGGTCCCAAAGCTCAAAGCAAAAAAATAGAGATAAAAACTTTTTGGGAGGTGTATCCATCCCACCAACGAAAACGACTTACAGTTCCAAACATTTCCATGCTAGATATGCCATAGGCGGTTCCCAAACATAAAAAGTTTATTCCTTTTTCCACCATTCTTTCACTTTCCATGGCTAACCGTATCCACGGGTGCCCTCCATACCAACACTTCCCAAGGAATCTATTATTTGACAATATAAAGTAAATTCATTTTCGCATTTCGGGACTGGGCATCCCTAAGACCTTTTCCTTACTCTTGTGCAATGACAAGTGAATAAACACTCATCTTGAGAATAACACATCCAGCATCAAAAATATTAGCCACCCGTTACCGTCCCCCGAGCGAAACAAACACACAAAAGAGAAGTTTATGTAAGTGCATCTAGTGCAACCCCTAGTTGGTTTTGGAGTATTGACGACAAATTTGGTTGAGGGAGTAATGTGTTTGTGAGAATTGCAGGATATCACAGGTAGTAGTCCCACATTGATTCGGTTTACCTACCAGAGATGACCCCTAAAAATGTGTGAAGACATTGAAGATAATGGTGGTCTGTGAAGATATTCACAACGAAGATTATGACTTGAGAAGACATTCACGTGAAGACTATGGAGTACGAAGACATAGTTGTTTTGTAGTTTCCTTTTCTTGTTTATTGAGTCATAGGAACCACCGCACTGTTAAGTGGGGTCCAAGTGAACAAAGTCAGAGTGACTGATGTGATGCTCAACCAAATCATATGTCTTCGAGCGAAGACAATGAGAGCAAATCTTATGCAGAGCTGGATGAGTCAGCCTTACTTGTAGCCCAAGTCAAGCTGCCATGTGTGTTTGAAATCTGACCGTTGGACACGTGTCAGTTCCTTAGTGACCCAGGGTCATTTCGGATGAATCAGGTCGGGTTGCCTCCTGGCTATAAATAGCCCACCCCCTACACCATAAATTGGTATCTGCTCAGAGTTAGTGCACGACTTTTGTCGTTTGAGAGCAACCCACCTCTGAAGCGTTTGAGAGAGAGAGATCCTTGCAAGGACAAAGCCCAAAACACCCAGAGCCAAAGAGTGTTAGGCATCACTGTAGTCTTTCTGTCTGCGTGATATGAAGACTTGTTACACTTGAGGACTGTGAATCCTCCAACCGGTTAGGCATCGCGTTCTGAGCATCCAAGAGTCATTGTGGATTGCCGGTGAACGAAGTCTATGAAGGTTTGGAAGTCTACCTTGAAGACTTACCACGGTGATTGGGCGAGGACTAAGTGTTCTTAGCTCAAGGGGAATAAGGTGAAGACGCGGTCTTCTGAGTTAAATCTCAGCCTCCCTAACCAGACGTACAGTTGTCACAGCAACTGGAACTGGTCCAACAAATCCTTGTCCTCACCAAGTAACTGGTTCTATCTCTTACCTCTCTTTACTTACAGTATGTCTTCGTGAAGTCATTGCCTGCTTGCCTGATCTGATTGGCATCACTGAGTGAATACTATTGTTGTTTGGCTTCATACTATCTTCCATCCTGATCCATACTACCTGGCTGCTAACAGTCTTCGTGCTTCCACTACTTTGCTTACTCGACTATGGCCTGTCTAGTGTAGTCCACCTTTCGCTGCATATCAATAGGTCCATTTCTATTGTTTGTCTTCAAAGCCCCCGTGTTTTGAAGACTTCCATAAAAATCGCCTATTCACCCCCCCCCCCTCTAGTCGATAACTAGCACCACTCATGCGCGTTGGTCCTAAACAAACGGTTTAAACCCCCTTTCCGTGATGGCATTTGGAACCGTCGCCAAGTGAGTGTGGGCGATAGGGGGGTCCTTCCCACACGACCCAAAAACCGTCGGGGATAGGGAGCCTTGATGCATACAGTTGTCCTTATATAACCGTTTCTGATATCTCGAATATCCCAAACGCTTCATCCTTGCTACTCGTTTGTGCTCGCATTGCCATCGCAGTCGGAGTTTTGTGGTTCTGCCTAAAACCAGGCAGATTCTAGGCACGGGAGCTTTCCAGGCAGATTCTAGGCACGGGAGATTTACGATGCCTGGCACATCACAAACAGTTCATGATTATAAACCGTGTACGATAGGTAGACAATCACACACATTTAGTTTTCCCGCACCGTATGTGATAGTGTCTGACATCACACACGCTTTGCGAACGACAACCGTGTGCATGCTTGCACACATTTCCTCTCTGTGAACCGTCTCGGATTATGGTGTATATCGCAAAAGTTTGTGTTTTACCAACCGTGTGTGCCGTAATGACCTGCACAACGTAATTTCGCCCTAATTTAATTGTTGCTATTTAAAATTGTACCTAATTTAAACTTGAAAGTAGGCCATAGCTTCATTCATATCCATCAGGTTCAAATAACCAATGCATTATTTGGTTCACAGGTACATATGTTTAAGAATTACAGAAGCACCAAATAAAGAATGACGTACCAGGGTTCTATACTTGTACTATTACAGATGGTAAATAAAGAGGCGACAGACATTCCAATTCCTGAACAAGGTGAAGCGGAATGGTCCTATTGTGCTCTCTTGGATGCAGAAGGAATGCAAGACTCTAGTCCAACCCCTTGTGATGGCCGGCCGCCAATCATGTAGTTTGAGAGGTAATCTTGAGTAAACTGCTTCAGGATCCACTGCAAAAGAAAAAAGATTCAGATATTGTCATCTAACACAACTCATTACGGGCAGTAAAAAGAAGGTTGCAGGGTTCTTACTTACCATCCTGCAGTTCACTGTTGTCTTTCATAAAGTGTAAACAAATAGTTCGATTGACATCTTTTGACCCATTTTAGTAACAATCTTTATTAGTTTCCTCACTTGATGTTGGTTCATGAATATCTCATTGCCCCATACGCAGAAAGGGTCGAAGTGTGGATCTTTGGCAATGATATATGTACCTAAAAGCACCAAGTTAATATTAGAAGCTAAACAACAATTGAAAAATGATGTAGTACAACACTCCATCCATCCCATTATATAAGATTTTATTACATGTATATATAGACATCATCAGAACATTAAGGTAACACTCTTCCTTGTTGTTATGCAGCCCGGGATTGCATATTTAGTCATTCAGTACAATGCATGTTGCTAAACAACAATTGAAAAACGAAAAGGCATGTTAACTGCAATATCCTTAACATCAACCAAATATCGTAATTCATAGTGGTATTGTTGAAACTGTTATTGATGAAATTGAACTGCACGGCAAATAGTTGCACAATAGAGCATCACATTGTGAAGAACTGAAATAAAAGTCATAAGGACATCTCTAGGCGATCCTTGAAAAGTTAAAGGACTAAAACCCTTAGTGGATATATATATACTCCAGGAATTTTTGGCTGTTTCTAGTCGATCCCCTAAACTTAAGGTTGTAAACTTCAATTTAATCAAGTTCAAAGCAGGTTCAACCGAAAGTAGCATGCATTCAAACATAAAAATAGATAGTTTTGCATAACCGAACATAAAACATAAATTTAAACTAAGCTAAACTACTTTCGGTCGAAGTAGAGGTCGAGCCAATCCTTCCCCGTCATGTACGGGTCCGGGCTAGTACCGTCGTCGGGGTCGTTGGGGTAGGCACTCCTCCATTCGTCGACGTCAATCTCCTCGTCCTCGGGGCCCACCTCGACACCCTCCTCGCCACCGTCGCTGCTGCCTTCGACCTTGTCATTAGAGGAAAGCGCGATAACCTCGCCGCCCTCCGCGCTGTCGTCCTCGCCGACTTCGACCTCGTCATCGGAGGAGAGCGCGATAACCTCGCCGCCCTCCGTGCCGGCGAAGATCGCCCGCTCCGCCTCCACGAGCTCCGGGTGCTGCCGGCGGAGCTCTTGCATGTAGGCCTCGGCGGCGGCCTCGGTCTCGAGACGCTCCCACGCCTCGCAGTCCTCCCGCGCCATAGCCGAGCCGTGGCTCCGGCGGAACAAGGTGGACTGGACGTGTGCCGAAGGGGAAATTGAGCCTAGCCACCGCCCCATGGTAGCGGACCTGCCAGCGGTCGTACTCCATGGCCGCGAGCTCGGTCGTGTGGAAGCTACCGAGCCACTGGCGGGTGTGGGTCTCTCGATCTGTAACCTCGGTGACCCACGTCCCCCACCGCCGCTGACGGACCCCGAGGTAGGACTTCTTCGGCTGCCGGGTCCGGGGGAGGACGGGGAAGTCCTCGAACCGGCATAGGGGCGTGGCGGCAGGCAGATCGGCAGACCGGCGACAGCGGATCGGGCCCGCGGAGGACGATGGGGACACCTCGCCAGCCACCTCGCCGGCGTCGGGCGAAAAGGCCGCGATAAACCTCTTTTTGGCCATTGGCTACTCGAGCTCCCCGGCACACAGGCAGAGGTTCAGGATGGAGGCGTCGGTGATGGCGGCGACCTATCAATGGTTTCGAGGGTTGTGTGTGTCTGTGTGAGCAGAGGTTGTGTTTGAGGAAATACTGCGGCAACTGAAAAAATTTCTAGGCGGGAGTAACAAGGCGGGGCTACTGAAAATTTGGATCAAGGGCGAGCAGATATTTTTGAGATTGCGAGGGATGAAGAGGTGGGATTAAAATGCTGGGGCTACTGAACATTTGAATCAAGGGACTGAAGCAGAGAGGGATGCAGAGGCGGGAGTTTTGGGGGAGCGAGCTAGTGTGCTTGACACGCCGGCTGTGGACTGTTGCCGACGCACCTCGCGTAAGCCATAGGCGTAATATACACCAACGGTGCTCCAAGATATTTTGTACTACATCTCACACTGTTGGTGAGAATAAACTGTGTCGGATCTACTTGATTTGATTTACAAAATGGGGTCAGAGTGGCAATGGATGGTGTTTGAATTGCTAGGCCTTTTATCTATAGTGAACATGCAACTGTATGTGTGTCGTAAAAGAATTGGAATTATTCAGGGTTCGTTTGGACATTTCATACATTAAAGTGGTTTTCTAGACATTTCGGGTGCATAATTCAAAATTAAACTACATGCACATGCTCCGGTGCATACAAATTGGTTGAAAAATCAAATTTATGTCCTTCGGTGCATGCTTAGGTCCCATGGAAGAAATGGGAATGAATTTTTCGGGGTTCGTTTGGCCTTTTTTATACATTAACTGGGTTTTCTAGGCATTTTATGTGCATAATTCAAATTTGAACTACAAGTACATGCTCCAATGCACTAAAGTTGGTTGAAAAATCACATGTGTGTCCTTGGGTGAATTTCTAGGTCCCAAGCAAGAGATAGGAATGAATTTCAAACACCAGGGCACTGTTGATTGTCGGCAAAACGTTGAGATACCTGGTTTTTAAATTCTAGTAAATCCAAAACTCGTCTGAAATTCATGAAACTTGGCATGCTATCATGGAGCGGCATCCACATGTCGTGGTGAAAATTTTGTCCCATTTTGGGCAGGTTTGGGTATAAGCTTCTCACAAACCAGAGCTTCTCACAACAAGCATGATGGTTCCGATAGGGAACGTACCACCTTTGGGGCCGAGACGATATCCGTTGCCTCTTATTGCTTTCAAAAAATTTCTAGTGTCAACATAGAACAACAGGAGTGTTGTGTTCAGTCTTGGAATTTTTTGAGGTTCGTTTGGCCTTTTTTATATATTAACTGGGTTTTCTAGGCATTTTATGTGCATAATTCAAATTTGAACTACAAGCCCATGCTCCAATGCACCAAAGTTGGTTGAAAATCACATGTGTGTCCTTGGGTGAATTTCTAGGTCCCATGCAAGAGATGAGAATGAAATTCAAACACCATGGCACTGTTGATTGCCGGCAAAACATTGAGATGCCTGGTTTTTAAATTCTAGTAAATCGAAAACTTGTCTGAAATTCATGAAACTTGGAATGTTATCATGGAGCGGCATCGACATGCCGTGTTAAAAAATTTGTCCCATTTGGGGCAGGTTTGGGTATATGCTTCTCACAAACCAGAGCTTCTCACAACAAGCATGATGGTTTCGGTAGGGAACGTCCCACCTTTGGGGACAAAACAATATCCATTGCCTCTTATTGCTTTCAAAAAATTTCTCATGTCAACATAGAACAACATGAGTGTTGTGTCAATTTTTGTGATTTTTCAGGGTTCATTTGGACATTTTTATGCATTAACTGAGTTTTCAATGCATTTATGTGCATAATTTAAATTTGAACTACATGCACATGCTCCAATGCATATAAATTGGTTGAAAAATCAAATATGTGTCCTTGGGTGCATGCTTAGGTCCCATGCAAGAAATGGGAATGAATTTCAAACACTAGGGCACCGTTGATTGCCGGCAAAACATTGAGATGCCTCGTTTTTAAATTCTAGTAAATCCAAAACTCGTCTGAAATTCATGAAACTTGGCATGCTTTCATGGAGCGGCATCAACATGACGTGGTAAAATTTTTGTCCCGTTTGGGGCAGGTTTGGGTATATGCTTCTCACAAACCAGAGCTTCTCACAACAAGCATGATGGTTTCGGTAGGGAACGTCCCACCTTTGGGGACGAAACGATATCCATTGCCTCCTATTGCTTTCAAAAAATTTCTCGTGTCAACATAGAACAACATGAGTGTTGTGTCAATTTTTGGGATTTTTCGGGGTTCGTTTGGACATCTTTATTCATTAACTGAGTTTTCAATGCATTTATGTGCATAATTCAAATTTGAACTACATGCACATGCTCCAGTGCATATAAATTGGTTGAAAATCAAATCTGTGTCCTTGGCTGCATGCTTAGGTCCCATGCAATAAATGGGAATGAATTTCAAACATGAGGGCACCGTTGATTGCCGGCAAAACATTCAGATGCCTCATTTTTAAATTCTCGTAAATCCAAAACTCATCTGAAATTCATGAAACTTGGCATGCTTTCATGGAGCGGCATCAACATGCTGTGGTAAACTTTTTGTCCCGTTTGGGGGAGGTTTGGGTATATGCTTCTCACAAACTAGAGATTCTCACAACAAGCATCACGGTTTCGGTAGGGAACGTCCCACATTTGGGGACAAAACGATATCCACTGCCTCTTATTGCTTCCAAAAGTTTTCTCGTGTCAACATAGAACAACAGGAGTGTTATGTCAATTTTTGTGATTTTTCGGGGTTCTTTTGGACATTTTTATGCATTAACTGAGTTTTCAATGCATTTATGTGCATAATTCAAATTTGAACTACATGCACGTGCTCCGGTGCATATAAATTGGTTGAAAAATCAAATCTGTGTCCTTGGGTGCATGCTTAGGTCCCATGCAATAAATGGGAATGAATTTCAAACACCAGGGCACCGTTGATTGCCGACAAATCATTGAGATGCCTGGTTCTTAAATTCTAGTAAATCCAAAACTAAATGCGAAATTCATGAAACTTGGCATGCTATCATGGAATGGCACCCGACATGATGTGGTATTTTTCATGTCCATTTTGAGAGAAGGCGCACTCAAATAATGACAGCCAACAAAGGCATTTTGAAAAAATAGCTGCCACTTTAATATCTCAAACGTTTGTATAATTCAAAATGTGTGCGTTCTGTTAACCATTCACGTGACGCCATGTGTCTTGGTTTTAATGGCTGTAGGAGGTGTCGTGCGGACAGCTGCTTGACCTTGACTGGACGGGAGACGAGCGAGCGCAGTCCGGTGCACAGGCTGACCGAAAGGCGTGCAAGCTGTCCTCCAATGCGTAGGCTCACCGGGAAGCGTGTGAGCTTTATGCTATGCAGGCTCACTTGGAAGCGAGCCCTTTGACTTCCATGGCCGCCCGCCTTCCTCTCCATTAATGGCGCCCGAGCCGCTGTTTAATACGGGTGGCCTTACTGTTGGCCTCCCATTCCCCTCCCCCCCACCCCCCCCACCCCGCAGACCTCCACCGCCATGGCACAGAATGATCATCTGCCACTAGTCTTCAAGTTTGGTGAAGTCGACTCCGAGCCGAAGGAGATAGAAAATAAGGAGGAATGGGGCCTCATGGACATGGCCCGAGCAGGCTGGCAGCTGCGATTGCTGCCCCGCTCCCATCCCAGCTCCCATCATCACGCTTCGCCAAATGGCCATCCATCCCGTAGCATTGACGGGCTGGTCGCCGAGCACTATCGCAAAGCTAGAAGACGCGGGCATCAGCGAGGTCTCTGCGGACCTGCGCGAGCTCGTGTACATGCCAGCGCCAGTGCCCGTGCCCGTGTGCGCCCCTCCACCCACCGTGGCGCCAGCCCCCGTGCGTTTGGCTGCACCCGCAGCGCCCGTGCGCGCCCCTCCACCCCCCATGGCGCCGGTCCCCATGCGTTTTGTTGCACCCGCCGCGCCCGTGACCGTGCGCCCCCCCCCCCCTCAGCGGCATGGGACGCTGCCGTCGACCGTTACCTCTCAGCGGCGCCAGTTGTCGTCCTCCCGCGCCCCGCCCATCGATCGCACGACGACATGAAGTTTGATTTACAAGTGAAGAACATTTTGTGCTGCATTGAAGACTTCAACAACGGCGTCCCGGAGGACGTCTACGACGGCGCGGCACGCCGCCTCTACCGCTGCCGGAAATAGTTTTTCTGGGATTTAATACTGTATCTCGAATTCTTGATCATATGAATAAAAATCCACAGTGTGACTAAATGAAAGATATGGTTTGAACGAACTTGCGTTTTTCTCTCTTAATGTATAGACTTATCAAACGATTTTCTTTTGAAAAAAACGTCAATGGTTTTTAAATATAAAACACTCATAGCAAACGTTTTAGTTAGAACACCCGTATGCAAACCGACAGCTTCCCCAGGAAGCCAAGGGAAAATGTGCCAAGCAGGATTTCTGCATCCCTTCAACGCAAACGGTTGTTTTGCATGACCCGTGTGCAACCACGTATAAACAATTGGGTAAGATTTGCATATCTGTCATTTTGGGTATGTTGCCATTTCTCAATCTGGAAAGATTGACATTTGTTTATCTAGTAACATTGCCATTTGTCAACCTTGTAACACTGCGATTTGTCAAAATATGCAGCTACAAATCACTAGCACTATCTAATTTTTGCAACTAAAATCACTAGCACTGTTCATATGGACACCACTTTCACGCATGAGTTCATGGATGCATATGCAAATGTACCATTGATTACATACAAAAAATCATCAACCCACAACCACGTTGGATTATAGATCTTTTCAAACAAAACATTCTAGTAAAGTTTTTCTCACACAAAAAATAACAAAGCGATGAAATTAACTTCAGCTCAAACACTCGTTGGCGTTGGAAATACTTGCTTTGAACAAGAAGTGATTCTCTGGGAAGGGCCAGCTACTGTCAATCTCGAGACCAACGCAGGAATGACCATCCAGGCTGAAGCGTCCTATTTCAATACCCATATTGGGCGGTAGGTGTCGGGGATATACACCGCGGCGTAAACCGACCGGAAGTGTAACCCGGCCGGACTTGGCGGTTTATTTGAAGACCCCGCTGACACTTGGCGATTCACTAGCGACCCGCTTGGACCTGGCGGTTTACGATTCATTGGTAACCCGGCAGGCGGGTCAGAGGAGTGACAAGACCCGGTGGCCCAACGGCGGTTCATGAAGGCCGGTTCATATTATGGTGGGCCGGTTTAAGAGGAAGACATAAGGAATATTCTCCTACAAAGGAAGCAAGACTAGGACTCCACTTGTAATAGAGTAATCCTAATCCAACTAGGACTAGTCATGTAAACCGCCCCTTCAACATATATAAGGAGGGGCAAGGCTCCCCAAAGAGGGACAAGCAAGAAGAAACAATCTTAGGGCTAGACACAAAGAGGAGAGCCGTTTTACGTCGACTCCCTCGTGATGATAATAAGACCTAGCCTCAAACAGCATGTAGGGTTGTTACTGGATGATGTTTCCTGGGGCCCGAAGTTGTCTAAATCCCTGTCTTGTGTTGCGTCTCTCGATTCCGCTCAACCCCTCTCAAGCTACCACATAGATGTGTTGGCCTCACGACTAAGTCCTCACCCTAGGACATCTGCCGTGACAAATCCACGACAGTTGGCGCCCATCGTGGTGTTGAGTTCTTGGAGGGATCTCTCTTTTAGGGTTCGAGAAGTGCGCAATTTTTCGAATGAAGAAATCAGTTTGAAGGATCTGCATCGTATCCATGAGAACAGAATAATAGCTAATTCTGGAGCTGGCACATTCAAAATTTGAGACGAGAGGATTAGGGTTCCCGTGTGCGCCGCGGCACGCGTCTGGCGATCTGTCGATTAAAATCCGGATCGATTTCTGTTGCGGCCGAGACCGACTGGAGTTCCTACGCGCACGCCTCCAGTGTTGTTGTCTGATCCGGCGATCTCCGCTGCTGGACTCGAGGCGTGGTAGCAAACGCATCAATCTGTCAAGTCGCCGATAGCATGAGACGTCAATTTCACCTGATGTGGATTGTTTTGCTGGCTTCAAGTCCCGAGACACTAGGCTACGTTGCTGCTGCTGCTACCTGATCAACTAGTACTACTTCTAGTACGTGGTGATTTCCACAAATTAGCACGTTGATTTCCCAAGTCGCTGTCACTCATCACGTCGAGCTACAAGTTCAGATTTGTTTTTTCAACTGCTACGTTCACCCGAGGCTACCGGTACGACCAGAGGCAAATCAAGATACAGGCGTTTTACCGCGATTTACCACCCGGCTCACGGTGGAACGGACGGCGGAACGGACGGAACAACACAAATTGTCAGAGCTAGCAGAGACTCGCCGAGATAAACGGGTACAATCCGAGGAAAAGCCGAGATTAAGTTAAAAGGAATTGTTTCCAAATCAGGATCGGGGTTAATCGTCAGATGAAGAAGAGTCGGTCTTGAAACAATTGTGGAGCTGACAAGTTCGTCGGTTCGGTGGTCAAAGTCATGATTAAACTTTGGAGCGGACGGATGCGAAATTAAATCAAGAGGAGAATTCAGGGTTGCATCGTTCCGTTTCTTTACGAGACCGACAGAAATTTCATCTGCGGGTCATATCGGATTAGCGTATTGGTTTTCTTTTTCTTAGACATCCTTGAGAAAGTTGCTGGGATAGGTCCACTCGTGCAGTCATCAACAGATGGTCTGGTAGTGCCCGGTCAAATCGGCATATGGATCGAGGAAGGAACCGTTCAGCCAGTGCTCCGTCCCGTGAGGAAATACCCAAACCAGCTATTTTTTAGTCTCCCTTCGCTATAGGAAGAGGCAAATTTCTCAAGGGCACAAGTTCCCAGGACCATCATGACCTCCAAATTGCTAGTATCACGTGGAAGTCATCACATCAAAAATCAAATGACAATCTGCGGTCGTCTGATACTGTTCAACATTATCTGATGCTAGTATTCGCGTTCATCCGGAAAATAAATCAGGTGCTATCTGTTCTCAATATTTTTAGTATGTATTAATACTTCTGAAAACAATTACTCTGTCTTTTAATATATTTTACGCAGGACAAAGTCCACTACAAAAGTGACGTCATGCCACGGACATGAGGCTCACACCGGTTTAAAATGTTGCGGCCATCTCTCACGATCGCACCGGCTTACAGCGCCGCACCCGTCTCTCGTGACCGTGCCGTCTTCAAATATTGTGCCTGACTTCTACGTCCACATCAACATATGCAATTGAGTCATTCATACGTGCCTACGGTCGATTTACCCGCATACGTGCCGTTTCCAATGCCGCGGCTATTTCTCTCGTCCGCACTGGTTTATAATGTCGCGGCCGATTCTCGTCCGCACCGGATTACAACGCCACAGGCGACTCGCCCGTCTGCTTTCGCGGCCGGTTCACACGTCCATACCGGCTTACAACGAGGAGGATAACTGCTGCCTGACGTGCCAGGTGAAATCCATTCATTACATTTTTATATTATATATTGCTTTCTTTAAAAAAAGAGCAATTACTTTGGGTTGCGATATTTTTATATGCAGGACAATTATTCACTACAAAAGGGATTTATATCGTTGGTTGCCACCCAGCTGTTCGGTTTATATCCGTCCGTGCCTACGGCCGATTCGTGCGTCCGCACCATATTACAATGCTGCGGGCGACTCTCTCATCCGCGCCGGTTTACGACACCGGTGCCGATCTTCCCCGGACGCACCGGCTTACAATGTCGCGGCCGACTCATCTATCCAAGCTGCTTCTGATGTTGCGGTCCTCCTTGTCGTCCGTTTCTTGCGGCCTGGTCTACATCAGCATACCGGGCCGCACCTGTCTGCATGAGCTGTTTATTGAGTATGAGCAAGTCACAACTTGGGTAGCCCGGTTTTCTTTCAAATTGGAGGCAAATTTTCATCAACCGCCGTTTGCACTGGATGGTTCAATGGGCAGGCGCACAAGTCGCCGCCACTACAGTTTGGTTAACTTCAAATCGCCAGTTGGAAGGAGCCATTGGCCGAGTTGCTGACACGTCTCATACGGGATCATTTATAACCCGCCACAGTCACATCAACTTTCTGTGGATTCACATCGCGTTATCAACGTCAATGATATACATCTTCTGCTATGGTCAATCACGGAGAATCTCAAGCCAACTCCTCGAGTCACCTTGACACTCGGGGGCTACAATGATATGATTCAGCGATATGCCGGTTTTCAGTGAATTCAAGAACCCCAGGACGTTGGAGGGAAAGATAACCCGGTCCCGGAGGCTACTACCATATTGATGACAATTTGAAGGATGTCAGAAAATTTCCGGTTCAAAATAAAGAATGCCGATTTAATATCCGGTTCAAGGGAAATTTGTTCTCCCACAAAGCTCTGAAGCTCTCAAATCCGGTTTAAGAATTTCTGGTTCAAGAGGAATTAATCTCTCGCAATTTCAAGCTGAAAGACCGTCAAAAAAATTCTGGCTGAAAATGAAGGTTCCGGTTTAAAATCCGGTTCAAGGGAAAGATGTCTCCCATAAAACATTGAAGCTCTCAATACCCGGTTCAAAATCCCGGTTCAAGAAGAATTTATTTCTTGCAAAAAGTTAAAGGTAGCCGAAGAGGATCTGTTGCCATGATGCACGGTTCAAACATGGTTATCGTGCCTTATTGGCCTGTCATATTATTGATCACATGGGGGCTTCTGCTTATAAAGCGGCGTCCGGTTTACCACTTGATTCAGCTTATCAAAGCTTTCTACAATATCACTTGGGGGCTTGGTCGCGTCCGAACCATAGCAACACCTTTTGATAGGCGTAAAGCCACAACATCACTTGGGGACTTGTGGTCACGTCTGAACCATAGTCACGCCTCTTGATCGGCCTAGTGCCACAACATCACTTGGGGGCTTGGTCGAACCCGAACCATAGCTACACCTCTTGATCGGCGTAATGCCAAAGCATCATTTGGGGACCTGACTGACTCGAACTATAGCTACGCCTTTTGGGGGCTTGGTCGTGTCAGACCATGGTAATGCCTCTTGATCGGCTCAAAGCCTCATTTGCAATGGTTTTATTGCCCTTGCTTGAATTATGTTTTTATTTTTTGATAAACATTTCTTTGTTGCGTTTTCAAACCGACATTGTTAATCCGGTTCAACTGTCAATTACAAATTGACGAAACACGGTCAAATCTTAATCCGGAGACTATCTGCCCGGTTTGATTTTCTGTTACCATCCTATTATGGAGTAAACTGGCGTTCATTAGCCCGGCTTGACTTTCAGTTACAAGTTGTCAGTACACAATCAAGTTATAATCCGGAGACTATCAGCCCGGTCTGGTTTGACTACGAGTTGTCAGTGTTATATATGGTTAAACCGGTATCACAACCTGGTACGGTTTTATCATAAACCGGCACAGTATGAAAGGAGTTATCATTACTCAAGATTGGGGTTATCACTCTTACTACCAAAAAGTTGGTGAACCAATGATGTGATTCAATGTCACAGGTTGAATAAAGCATGATTATAAATCACCGGTGTTCATTAGCTTGGCCTGGCTTTTGAATATAAGTTGCCAGTATATGCTGAGAAATTATCCGATGATTATTAAACCGTCCTGGCTTTGGACTATAAGTCGCCAGTATATATTTGGATTGCGCCATTGGAATAATGCGCTTATAAATCATTGGGTTATATTATTCAAATAGCCAAACTTGGCTGAATTTTCATTATGATATTGAATGAATAAGGTTTTTCACACCGGATTATATTATCTTGAATAGCCAACATGGCTGGATTTTTTATTATCGTTATCAATAACCAGTATTATGATTGAGGTTTTCAAAGTTGCTTTAGCGCAATGGTTATTATTTTATCAATGGGTATGATTCATTCTATAATGGAAGGAATAGTCCCGAGTCGCTGCAGGCTTACGACCCGGCACTTGGGGGCTACATTATTCAAGTTAAGATTATATCAAATATGCAAGTCTCATGTCACTGCAAGCATACACCATGACACTTGGGGGCTAATGCAAAGTAATTTTTATTGGCCTTATTGAAGACCCGACTCATCATATCATAATGAGCCGGCCCTTGGGGGCTACCAATTGCTCCTGTCAACAATTTAAGTATATACAAAGTCTCAGCTCAATATTATTTTACTGAGCTGACCCTTGGGGGCTACACATCACTGCTCAAATCTACATGATTATATTTACAAAGTCCCTGCTCATTATTGCTTAATAACACGGCCATTGGGGGCTACACTGGTTGAAGTTTTTATGAGCATAAGGCAATTTCAAGTCCCAGGTTGCTGCAAATAAAACAACCCGGCACTTGGGGGCTACATAATATGGAGTATTCAGTTTTTACTAAGTGACTGGGATAAACAACATGGATTTCTTCAAAAGTGGCAGTATTTATATTGAAGCAAGTCTTAAACCATCACTTTCTTCTGCTCAAGACTTGGGGGCTATAGGTAATATGAATATAAGCGAGAAATATCTTTCAATTTCCAGTTTTGAGAAAACCAGATTGACCCGGGGTCTGCAACAATCATGACTCGGCGTTACCAACAATCATGACTCGGCGTCACCAATAACTATGACCCGGCGTCGGCAACAATTATGACCCGGTGCCATCAATATTTATAAACCAGCAATTTTGGCAATGATAAACCGGCAAGTTCTACGTTTTCAAACCGGCTGATATCAGTTGAATATTTGAAGACCAATATTTTTTCAAATCAGAGAATTGAAGGCCGATTCAAATGGATTCTTTATTTATGAAATATCTTCTACAAGAAAATTGATTATGAAGTTGGTCTATTGACTCAGATTTTTCAGAAGGAAGAAATGATAAGGACTTAAGGATGATCAAGTGCCGATTTATAAGAATATTTAAACTGGAGCACAACCTGCCAAATTTATTCTTGTGTTTATTTTGCAGCATAAGTTTACCATGGTTAAATCCAAGCTAAACATGGGGGCTAATGTCAGGGATATACCCCGCGGCGTAAACGGCCGGAAGTGTAACCCGGCTAGACTTGGCGGTTTATTTGAAGACCCCGCTGACTGTCACGACCGGTTTTTCAATAAAATACTTATCGAGAAACCGATCTTTTTATTTCCAGTATAGGAGAGTCCTCCTTACTGATAGACAAATTCTTGATACAGAAATCCAGAAGTACTAAATATATTACAGGGTTGAGCTGAGGTTGCTCAACAATTTTATTACAAGCACGCCAATAATATACATAAAGGCAGATATGGCACAAGGGTGTGGTGGCATACTACTGACTCGTATTTAAACGTGGTGGTGGATATGTCACAGTGAAGTGGGTGACATTGACTCCTACTCTTATGGCTCATCGAGCGTCGAAGTGAGGCTCGATGATTTATTCGGGTAGCGGAAGCGGATATGGTACAAGTGACAAATTCCAGGCTCGCACGGGACTGACTGGGACTCCTCTAGGCGTTGGACTCGCTATCGAACTCTTCATCCATAAGATCGCCTTCGTCAACATCTGGCCAAATCAAAAAGCCAGGTGAGTACTTTGAATGTACTCGCAAGACAGTTCGGACATAAGATATAACAAATATAAGCATGGTGCAGCATGAGCAACTGGCAATGCGCACTCAAATGATAAACTGGCACGACATGATAAATAAAAGGAAGTCAGGCGGTAGTCCTCCCGAAATCCCAACAAAATATATAACTGAAAACTTATCGAGTGTCTGAAGCGACGCCTCGAATGGTGAACAAATAGATTAACATGCCGCAGTCGGGCATCTAAGCGACACCACATAAAGGGCTTATATTGAAAAGTAAATGACAGTGTGTGCCACAGTCGGACGTCAAAGCGACAACACCTAAAGGGCTTATATCGTAAGTAAATAACAAGAGTGCCACAGTCGGACGTCTGAGCGACATCACATAAAGGGCTTATATCGAAAGTAAACAACAAGAGTGCCACAGTCGGACGTCTGAGCGACATCACATAAAGGGCTTATATCGAAAGTAAATAACAAGAGTGCCATAGTCGGACGTCTGAGCGACATCACATAAAGGGCTTATATCGATAGTAAATAACAAGAGTGCCACAGTTGGATGTCTGAGCGACATCACATAAAGGGCTTATATCAAAACTAAATAACAAGAGTGCCACAGTCGGACGTCTGAGCGACATCACATAAAGGGTTTATGTCGAAAGTAAATAACAAGAGTGCCACAGTCGGACGTCTGAGCGACATCACATAAAGGGCTTATGTTTCATTGTCATATTCAAGCAGTATAGGCCATTCCAAGGAAAATACTCAGCACATAATAATAATAAACGGGTTAGTCCATCCACATGAGTAATCGTATAGCCGAGTTTTCCACACATGGTTGTTCACCGGAGATTGTCAACGATCATCGACATCGAGGCCCGACAAGGACAAGTTGAACACATACCTTGATCATAGGTACGGTTACTTGAGTGAGTTTGACTCTGTAGAGTTTGTACTATTAAACCACAGCCAACGGATTTCAGTAGTCGCAAGGGACTAGTTCCGTTTACGGTATTTTAGATGAAACACATCTAACCAGTACACACCCAATTCCACATCCCGCTGCTAGGAATCACCCTAGGCAACGTTCAAGAAAAACTCTAAGACGGGGAGGTCACAACCTCGAATAGCATGGGATCAAATTTATCTCACGCAGCGCTCTAAGGGTTCCCCCTCTCGGTCCCAACCGGAAACACCCATGCTCCTGACGGGATGACGGGCTTTAATCCAGGGCCATGGAACCCTCATCCTGGCCCCTCTGTTTGGTGTGTACCAGGAAAGAGGTTTGCAACTTACTATACCATATTCCATAAAGAAAACATGTGGTAGTACATGAAAAGGAACGGATGGTAACGTGACTTGATTCATGTTGATACTGGAGTTTAGTAGTTTGGCATAAGACTGGCATGCTACAACAATACCATCTTACCACCCATCATGTCACCACATGATCATGTAAACTCACATCGAATCACACATCGAAGTTTGAAGCTCACTTGCAATAGCTTTGCATGTAATATAACCCTTACTGCTATGCATATAATCATGCCATGAACTGACTACTCAATGCAAACATGCAAAACACTCATCATATCAAAGGTTCAAACATGCTTGTTGGTTCGGAGTAGTCGGAGTCTAGCTCGGTGAAGTTCGCGGTTCCGTCACCTCCTCCGGTATCTACGGTATAAGAAAAATACGTACTAACGTAAATACCGTGTGTGCACAAAAAGTGTTCCATTAATTTTTCAAATAAATATGGTAAAAAACTAGACAGAAAAATAAAGGTGACAGAAAAATAATCAATCAAAAATCATTTTCTGTTTAAAATTTATTAAAGTTTTAGTCCAGGGACTTGTCTGTCATGAAACAGAAACTTTCCAGGGGCTAGCTTATAAAAATAGAAAACGATTCGATTAAAAACCCGCCAACTCCAAAGGGAAACGTATCCTGCCCGAAAGCGTTTTCAGAATACGTTTCAAAAAGAAGAAAAAGCTGACGGGGGGGTCCCACTTGTCGGCTTTAAACTCTGAAACAGAGTCACCGGCGCCCGAAGGCTGCGGTGGTCGCCGGCGGCGATCCACGGCGAGTTAGGAGGAGTGGGTGGTACCTACGGGCTCGTTGGGTCCTTCCGCACCTGTGGGTGGTGGAGTTGGTCGACGGCGGCCTCAACTCCGGTGGGCGGTGGTTTGGGCGTTGGTGGATCTCGTCGAGGAAGGCTATAAAGGTTGAATTGGGGCTCGGGTTAGACTACTGGGTGCACCAGAGGGCTGCTGACGCGGTTTGGGTGGCGGGGGTGGCCTCACCTGAGTGAATCAAGCCGGAGCCCGAGGCGGATCGGGGCGGCCGGAGTCGGGGAAGGAGACCTCCTTGGGTCCTCCTGGTGGCTTGGCGGGGCTCTGGTGAGGTGGAGTGGTGGTGCGGGGTCGAGAACAAGCTCGGGACCTCCTTTTATAGTTGATCTGAGGCGGTGGACGTGAACGGAATAACTCCGGCGGCGATTACGGTGGTGCAGCGGTTGGTCAGGTGGTTTAGGGGGCTAGGCATCACCGTGGGGGCCTACGGGTTCGGTTTAGGTGCTAAGCTTGGCCTACCTTGGTTGATACTCCAAGTTCGAGCAGGCGCGCACGGAGCTTCGTCGGCGGCAGGGAGCGTGCTCTGCGCTTCTCGAGCCACGGCGATAGTGCATAGCGTCTTGAGCAAGCCAGGCGGCCA
Source organism: Aegilops bicornis (assembly GCA_021605145.1). NCBI lineage: Eukaryota > Viridiplantae > Streptophyta > Magnoliopsida > Poales > Poaceae > Aegilops > Aegilops bicornis. The sequence continues at coordinate 441,757,484 of CM038669.1, forward strand.
CGCGGAGGCCTCGGGTGGTTTAGGCGGTCTTTGGGCCAGGCGCCCAGCTGGAGCTGATCCTGCTGGCCGCCTCGGTTGGCTCTGCCGCCCTTGGCTGCCGGCCTCGGCCGGGACACGTCACCACCGGCGGTGGTGCCCGTCAAAGGACCGTGGCGCTCTGGATAAGATGAAGGAGCAGTGCGCACGGCTCCAGAGTGGGCACTGGTGAGATCGACGCCATGTCTCTGAAGAAAACAACACTGACTGTCTAACTGAAACACTGAACTCTGAAAATGAAGAGCAACAGTGCCTGCCAGGTGTTCGATGAAATGATTTTGGCATGTGGGAAATTTATGTGGAGCTGATCTTTGGTGAGGTGGCCTCTCAATGCACCTGGGGGCTGCTTGATTTTTGTTAAAATTTTTGGAGAAGAGAAAATATGAACTTCACCAAATTTGACAAATCTGGTCCAAACTTGCAGTGAGTGAAACTTGAGAAATTTGAATTGTGGAAGAGTGGATCTTGATGGACCTAGGTTGGGGGTGCTAGGGGCAAGCCAGAGGAGTTGGTTTGAGATCAAAACTCAAAGGAAATCAGACACTTCCTTTGTAAATCACCTAGGCCCAAAATAAAAGACAGAATTATTTTTGGGGATAAAATAAATGAAATAAAATTCAAAAATGGGTTGAACTTGTTGGAATAGAATATTTGGCTTGGCCCAAAGTGGAGGGAGGGTTTTTGGGAGAAATTTTGACATGAGGCATGGTAAAACAATGGGTGGTTGCAAAACAAAAGAATAGCCCCAAAACCTATAGGGTCTCTTTTTAATAGAAGTTTAATTTCCAAAAATTAATTGAGATGAGTTAAAATCAGAAGGAAGGTTTTTAAAACCAAACACCAAGGTTGAGGAAGATACAAAAAATAAAATACTTGTCATAGGAGAAATTTTTTTGAGAAGGAGGGGCTTCTGGAAAGATTTTAAATAGCCTCCTTCAAAACAAATAAAGGGTTTGTTAAAAACCAAATAAATTTTTTTGGAGTGTCACAACACCTACCCCCTTAGGAAAAATCTCGTCCCCGAGATTTCAGCTGATCCTCAAATAGGTGTGGGTGTTCTCGCTCAAGAAAATCCTCTCTTTCCCATGTTGCCTCGTCTTCGGTGTGATTGCTACACTGTACTTTGAAAAACTTGATTACCTTCTGACGGGTTCTCCTTTCAGACTCCTCCAATATTTTTATTGGGCATTCCCTGTAGGTGAGGTCTGGCTGTACATCAATGTCCTCATGGGATACCTGCTTTTCTGGGTTGCTCACACATTTCCTCAACTGTGAGACGTGGAACACATCGTGGACGTCGGACAGCTCTTCGGGTAGGTCTAGCTTGTAGGCTACCGTGCCTCTTCGTGCAACTACACAGAAGGGTCCGATAAATGTTGGTGCTAGCTTTCCTTTAACTTTGAATCGCTGCAGGCCTCTCATAGGGGATACCCGAAGGTATACATACTCACCGGGTTCAAAACTGACTCCCCGATGCTTTCGATCGTAATAACTCTTCTGTCGGCTTTGAGCTGTCTTGAGTCGGTCTCTGATTAGCTTGACTTTCTCCTCAGCTTCCTTGAGCATATCTGGGCCGAAGATACGGCTGTCTCCTGTCTCTGACCAATTCAATGGAGTACGACATCTCCGTCCATACGAGGCTTCGAAGGGTGCCATTTGCAGGCTGGCTTGGTAACTGTTGTTGTATGCAAACTCGGCATATGGCAAGCTTTCTTCCCAACTGGTCCCATAGGTGAGGACACACGCTCTCAAAGATGTCCTCTAGTATTTGGTTTACGCGTTCAGTTTGTCCATCGGTCTGGGGGTGGTATGCTGTACTGAATACCAGTTGAGTACCCAGAGCCTGCTGTAATTGATCCCAAAATCTAGAGACGAATTGAGTGCCTCGGTCAGATATCATAGTCTTTGGGACTCCATGCGAGGCGGAACTATGCGGCGAGATAAAGCTTAGCAAGCTTCCGAAAGTGGTGTAGGTTGTCTTCACAGGAATGAAATGTGCCACCTTGGTTAATCTGTCTGTGATGACCCATATGGCATCACTTCCGTGTTGTGACCGAGGTAGTCCAACAATAAAGTCCATCCCGATCTCATACCATTTCCACTCAGGTATTCTGTTTGGCTGTAATAACCCTGCTGGTTTTTGATGCTCGGCCTTAATGCGCTGACACGAATCACAACATGCAATGAAGGTGGCTATATCCCTCTTCATACCGTGCCACCAAAACCTTTCCTGGATGTCTTTGTACATTTTGGTTCCTCCCGGGTGAATTAAATACGGAGCGGTGTGGCCTTCGGCTAGGATTCGCTGTTTGAGGTCTTTTATGTTCGGTACGCAAAGTCTGTCTCCGTACCATAGTATTCCCTTGTTGTCTATGATAAATTCTGAGGCCTTGCCCAAACTCACTTTTCTTTTTATGCCTTTGATGCTGGGGTGTCCATGCTGCCTTAATTTTCTCCATTAAGGTAGGTTGTATTTCCAAATTTGACACATCGCCCTCGGCGACCATCATCATGTTGAGTTTGGCGAACTCTTGCTGAAATTTAGGTCTCAAGTCTGGCAGACTGTCGTTGCCCGAACTGGGGTTTCGGCTGAGAGCATCTGCCACAACATTCGCCTTTCCTAGATGTTAGTGAATACCGACATCATAATCTTTCACTAATTCCAACCAGCGCCGTTGCCATAAATTGAGTTCCGGTTGTGTGAAAATATACTTGAGGCTTTTATGGTCCGTGTACATTTCACAACGGTTTCCGAGTAAAAAGTGCCTCCACTCCTTGAGTGCATGAATGACTGCTGCCAGTTCTAAGTCATGCGTAGGATAATTTTCTTCATGCCTGCGTAGTTGCCTGGAGGCATACGCGACTACCTTGCCTTCTTGCATTAATACGCATCCGAGGCCCTTCCTGGAAGCGTCACAATATACCTCAAAACTTATGTGTATGTCCGCACAACCAATACGGTGTTGTTGTTAATTTTCTTTTGAGGTCTTGGAAACTTTTCTCGCAAGCTTCCGGCCCAAACAAATTTCTTGTCCTTCTTGAGCAAGCTGCGTCATTGGCTTGGCTATGGTGGAGAACCCTTCAATGAACCTTCGTAATAGCCTCGCCATTCCCAAGAAACTTCTTACATCCGTTCTGTTGGCTGGTGGTTTCCAACCAAATCTGGCTTTGACCTTTTCGGGTCTCTGACAACACCTTCTTGGGTTAACACATGGCCTAGGAAACCAACTTGTCTTAACCAAAATTCATATTTGTTGAACTTGGCGTATAATTGATGTTTCCTTAATTCTCCCAAGATTACAATTACGAGATGTTCAAAGATGCTCTTCTGGTGTCTTGGAGTATACCAAAATATCATCGATGAACACCACAACAAATTTGTCCATAAATTTCATAAATACTTTGTTCATGAGGTGGACAAAATATGCGGGGGCGTTGGTCAGACCAAACGGCATCACTGTAAACTCATACAGCCCGTATCTGGAGGTGAAGGCTGTCTTGGGGATATCTTCTGTCCGTACTTTTAATTGATGGTATCCTGACCTTAAGTCAATCTTTGAGAAAACCTTGGCTTGGGCGAGCTGGTCAAATAAATCATTTATCCGTGGCATCGGATATTTGTTCTTGATTGTGACCATGTTGAGTGCTCGATAGTCTATACACAATCACAGTGTCCCATCCTTTTTCTTGGCAAATAAAACCGGTGAGCCCCAAGGTGAGGAGCTGGCTTGAATAAATCCTTTGTCCAGTAATTCTTTTATTTGATTCCTTAATTCCACCAACTCCAAGGGTGCCATTCTATATGGTTTCTTGTAAATGGGGGTGGTTCCAGGTGCTAGCTCAATGCTGAATTCTATCTCCCGGTCTGGTGGCATGCCTGGTATTCTTCGGGAAATACGTCGGGGAACTCACACACTACCGGGACTTTGCTTAACTCTGAAACGTCCACGTTGTTCAACCTTGGTAGCCGTGTTATTTGTCTTTCTTGAGCTGAAACTTTTATTGTCTTCCCGTGATGGTGGGTAAGAATTACTGTCCGGTTGAAGCAGTCAATAAATCCTTTGTTGGTGGTTAACCAATCCATTCCTAGGATGACATCCAGTCCCTTATTCTCCAATACAATAAGGTTGGAGTGAAACTTTAATCCTTCAAACTCAATAACCACACCTTGGCAGTAACTCTGAGTAACTTGCTTAATCCCGGGGGACTTGATGATCATGGACTTTTCCAGGGGAAGCATCGAAAAATCATTTTGCAAAGCAAATTTCTTTGAAATGAACGAGTGAGAAGCTCCAGAATCAAACAAAATCGTGGCAGGTATTGTGTTGACAGGGAACGTACCGAGTACGATATCCGGGGCATTCTGTGCTTCCTCCTTGGTCACATGGTTCAAGTGACCCTTCTTGTGATTATTATTGGGGTTGAAGTTGTTATGCTTGGGTGTTGAATTATTCCCACCGTGGTTCGGCGTGGGAGCCGAGTTTCTCGGCTTTGGGCACTGCTTAGCATAGTGCCCTTCTTCTCCACAAGCGTAGCAAATAACACCTGGGAGGTATGTAAAATCCTTGTCCCTTGCATGATAATTCTTGATCGAGCGCGGGATATTGGTTTTGGACTTGTTTGCTCCACTTTTCTGGAAGTCAGTCTTGCTTCGGTTGTTGCGAGCTTGAGTAGTTTGGTCCCTCTTGCGCTATGCGAAAATCTTCCAAACTGCGGCGCTCATTTTCGAGGTAATGGCCTTGTCCACGAAAGTGTTTTGAAATCTGGGAAGGTGTGTACAACCAGTGGCATTTAAGTGCGGTGCAAGACCGTCCAGGAATTTTTCCATCTTTTTACTTTCCGTCATGTGCTCTTCGTTGGCGTAACGAGATAACTGAGTAAACTGGCTGTTGTACTCAGTCATCGTCATGCCTCTCTGCTTGAGGTCATCAAACTCCCTCGTCTTGATTTTCATAACGCTTTTGGGAATATGCGCCCCACGAAAACCTTCTTTAAATTCTTTCCAGGTGATGTTATTCTCATTGGGGTGCATGTGTAGGAAATTCTCCCACCATGATGCAGCTGCTCCTGTGAGGTAGTGAGGTGCATATAGTACCTTCTCACGGTCTGAACATTGTGAAATAATCAATTTCCTTTCAATGTCCCGAAGCCAGTCATCGGCCTCAAGAGGTTTGTCAGTGTGCGAGAAAGTTGGGGGACACGTCTTTTGTAGTTCTGACAATTTGGATTGCTGCTGATACGGTCCACGGTGATTTCCCATATTGATGACATGGTTCATCATTTCTTGGTGTTGTTGCTGGCTTTCCTCATAAAGGCGGCACACTTGGGAAAAAGTTGTTTCACTGCCCTGTTGACTTGATTGTCCCTGTGTGAAATTGTTGCTTGTTTGGGTGCCATAATTCTCTTCCGGTGGATTTGGCATGGAACGAGTCCAAGGACGAGACATTTTCCACTCTGGGGATATATTTTGGAAAAATCATAAGGAAAAAAAATTGAGCCGCAAAAACAAATAAATACTCAAAGGCGAAAGAATTTAACCACTCCAAGATTTTTCAAGAAAATAGTTGATAGCGCATGGAGAAGGGCCGCTCAGTACATATCTTACACGCAAGAAGTAATTATACAATACCGCACTCAGGATGTGCGTACACATTCCTGACATGTTATTTAGGCTAGTGCACTTCTCCCAGTTCCTACATGATGTGCATACAAACTACTTCTCACAACCTATATACATATAAACATATCATACAAGATGGCTGTAGCAGGGCTGCTAGGCACACTCGATGGAGATGGTAAGGATTTCCCTTGGCCTGCCGAGGGTGAGGCCTAGTGATGCTGGGGACTCAACCTCCTCCTCACTAATAGGCTCCAGGCGTGAAGTGCTGCGCTGAGAAGCTCGAGCGGGCGCGAGAGGCGGTGCAACACGGACTGGAACGGGCGCAATAGGTGGTGCCACACGGACTGGAGTGGGCGCAATAGGTGGTGCAACACGGACTGGAGTGGGCGCGATGACTTGGTCGAACTCCTCAGTGGTAGGCAGGCGACGAGCGGTGGCGAGGATGGCAGGTGAATAAGATGCTGAGGACGAGACGAAGGTCAGTGGTGGTGCTATGTGGAGGAGCTCCCTCCTGTTGGCGGCACAGCCATGGACTGAGTCCATATGGGCAGCCACAAGGTCGTCCACAAGGTTGTCAAAAGCTACCTCAAGTGCCTGGAGGTATTCCACAAGCATCTCAATAGCCTCATCTCGCTCTCCCCTGGGGCAAGCGAATGCATAGTGACAAGTGTATGGCACGTGGCATGGAAGGTAGCGGTAGCGACGAGTCTTCATTGAAGGAAGAACATACCGGAGACGATCTATCGCCTCACGGGCAGCCATCTGCATGGCATGCCTCTCCGTAGGCATGGCCCTGCCAACAAATCGGAATTGGCGTGACTCTGAACGCCCTCCCTTGAACTGCACCGCGGCCTGGTGCATAGACAGACTGTCGCTGATCTTGTGCTGGTAGAGTTTGAACACTGGGCAAACTGATGGCCCAATCGCGATCTTGACGATGTAGGTGAGGAGCTTGATAAACCCCTCAGGTACATTGGCGAACACCTGCGACTCACAGTCGCTGCTAGCCATCTACAAAAGTAGACAAAAATTCTGAATAGTCATATCATAAATTTATGATGACTAACAGAAAAATTGCTACGTTTAGCAAAAATGCTAAAATCGTACCAAGACGCTAATAACCGATTAGCGATCGCACCTAGTGGCTTCCTACAGTCAGCCTATCTCTGGTACCAAGTTTGTCACGACCGGTTTTTCAATAAAATACTTATCGAGAAACCGATCTTTTTATTTCCAGTATAGGAGAGTCCTCCTTACTGGTAGACAAATTCTTGATACAGAAATCCAGAAGTACTAAATATATTACAGGGTTGAGCTAAGGTTGCTCAACAATTTTATTACAAGTACGCCAATAATATACATAAAGGCGGATATGGCACAAGAGTGTGGTGGCATACTACTGACTCGTATTTAAACGTGGTGGTGGATATGTCACAGTGAAGTGGGTGACATTGACTCCTACTCTTACGGCTCATCGAGCGTCGAAGTGAGGCTTGATGATTTATTCGGGTAGCGGAAGCGGATATGGTACAAGTGACAAATTCCAGGCTCAGACGGGATCGACCGGGACTCCTCTAGGCGTCGGACTCGCTATCGAACTCTTCATCCATAAGATCGCCTTCGTCAACATCTGGCCAAATCAACAAGCCAGGTGAGTACTTTGAATGTACTCGCAAGACAGTTCGGACATAAGATATAACAAATATAAGCATGGTGCAGCATGAGCAACTAGCAATGCGCACTCAAATGATAAACTTGCACGACATGATAAATAAAAGGAAGTCAGGCGGTAGTCCTCCCGAAATCCCAAAAAAATATAACTGAAAACTTATCGAGTGTCTGAAGCGACGCCTCGAATGGTGAACAAATAAATTAACATGCCGCAGTCGGGCGTCTAAGCGACACCACATAAAGGGCTTATATTGAAAAGTAAATGACAGTGCGTGCCACAGTCGGACATCAAAGTGACATCACCTAAAGGGCTTATATCGTAAGTAAATAACTAGAGTGCCACAGTCGGACGTCTGAGCGACATCACATAAAGGGCATATATCGAAAGTAAACAACAAGAGTGCCACAGTCGGACGTCTGAGCGAGATCACATAAAGGGCTTATATCGAAAGTAAATAACAAGAGTGCCACAGTCGGACGTCTGAGCGACATCACATAAAGGGCTTATATCGAAAGTAAATAACAAGAGTGCCACAGTCGGATGTCTGAGCGACATCACATAAAGGGCTTATGTCGAAAGTAAATAACAAGAGTGCCACAGTCGGACGTCTGAGTGACATCACATAAAGGGCTTATGTTTCATTGTCATATTCAAGCAGTATAGTCCATTCCAAGGAAAATACTCAGGACATAATAATAATAAACAGGTTAGTCCATCCACAGGAGTAATCGTATAGCCGATTTTTCCACACATGGTTGTTCACCGGAGATTGTCAAGGATACTGACACTGAGACTGACAAGGACAAGTTGAACATAGACCTTGATCATAGGTACGGTTACTTGAGTGAGTTTGACTCTGCAGAGTATGTACTATTAAACCACAGCCAACAGATTTCAGTAGTCGCAAGGGACTAGTTCCGTTTACAGTATTTTAGATGAAACACATCTAACCAGTACACACCCAATTCCACATCCCGTTGCTAGGAATCACCCTAGGTAACGTTCAATAAAAACTCTAAGACGGGGAGGTCACAACCTCGAATAGCATGGGATCAAATTTATCTCGCGCGCTCTAAGGGGTGCCCCCCTCTCGGTTCCAACCGGAAACACCCATGCTCCCTGACCGGATGACGGGCTTTAATCCAGGGCCATGGAACCCTCATCCCGGCCCCTCTGTTTGGTGTGTACCAGGAAAGAGGTTTGCAACTTACTATACCATATTCCATAAAGAAAACATGTGGTAGTACAAGAAAAGGAACGGATGGTAACGTGACTTGATTCATGTTGACACTGGAGTTAAGTAGTTTGGCATAAGACTGGCATGCTACAACAATACCATCTTACCACCCATCATGTCACCACATGATCATGTAAACTCACATCGAATCACACATCGAGTTTCGAAGCTCACTTGCAATAGCTTTGCATGTAATATAACCCTTACTGCTATGCATATAATCATGCCATGAACTGACTACTCAATGCAAACATGCAAAACACTCATCATATCAAAGGTTCAAACATGCTTGCCTGGTTCGGAGTAGTCGGAGTCTAGCTCGGTGAAGTTCGTGGTTCCGTCACCTCCTCCGGTATCTACAGTATAAGAAAAATACATACTAACGTAAATACCGTGTGTGCACAAAAAGTGTTCCATTAATTTTTCAAATAAATATGATAAAAAACTAGACAGAAAAATAAAGGTGACAGGAAAAGAATCAATCAAAAATCATTTTCTGTTTAAAAGTTATTAAAGTTTTAGTCCGAGGACTTATGCGTAATGAAAGAGAAACTTTCCGAGGCTAGCTTATAAAAAGCAGAAACGATTCGATTAAAACCCGCCAACTCCAAAGGGAAACGTATCCTGCCGGGCGTTTTCAAAAACGTTTCAAAAAGAAGAAAAAGCTGACGGGGGGGTCCCACCCGTCGGGTTTAAACTCTGAAACAGTCACCGGCGCCCGAAGGCTGCGGTGGTCGCCGGCGGCGATCCACGGCGAGTTAGGAGGAGTGGGTGGTACCTATGGGCTCCTTGGGTCCTTCCGCACCTGTGGGTGGTGGAGTTGGTCGATGGCGAGCACCACCTCGATGGCGGCCTCAACTCCGGCGGGCGGTGGTTTGGGCGTTGGTGGATCTCGTCGGGGAAGGCTACAAAGGTTGAATTGGGGCTCGGGTTAGACTACTGGGTGCACCAGAGGGCTGCTGGCGCGGTTTGGGCGACGGGGGTGGCCTCACCTGAGTGAATCAAGCCGGAGCCCGAGGCGGATCGGGGCGGCCGGAGTCGGGGAAGGAGACCTCCTCGGGTCCTCCTGGTGGCTTGGCGGGGCTCTGGTGAGGTGGAGTGGTGGTGCGGGGTCGAGAACGAGCTCGGGACCTCCTTTTATAGTTGATCCGAGGCGGTGGCCGTGAACGGAATAACTCCGGCGGCGATTATGGCGGTGCAGCGGTTGGTCAGGTGGTTTAGGGGGCTAGGCATCACCGTGGGGGCCTACGGGTTCGGTTTAGGTGCTAAGCTTGGCCTGCCTTGGTTGATACTCCAAGTTCCGAGCAGGCAGTGCCTGAGCTTCGTCGGCGGTAGGGAGCGCGCTCTGTCTTTGCTCATTTCGACAAGTGCACTTGGCGTGAACAGGCAAGCGAGGCGGCCACGCTGGAGGCCTCGGGTGGTTTGGGCGGTCTTTGGGCCAGCCGAAAGCTAGAGCTGATCCCTGCTGGCCACCTCGGTTGGCTCTGCCACCACAGAAGCTGTCGGCGTCAGCGGGACACGTCACCACCGACGGTGGTGCCCGTCCAAAGGACCATGCGGCGCTCTGGATAAGATGAAGGAGCAGTGCGCATGGCTCCAGAGTGGGCACTGGTGAGATCGACGCCATGTCTCAAGAAAAGCGACACGGATTTCGGCTGAAACCAAACAGATTCTGAAAATGAACAAGCAATAAACTGCCAGGTGTTCGATGAAATGATTTTGGCATGTGGGAAATTTATCTGGAGCTGGTGAGGTGGCCTCTCAATGCACCTGTGGGCTGCTTGATTTTTGTTAGAATTTTTGGAGAAGAGAAAATATGAATTTCACCAAATTTGACAAATCTGGTCCAAACTTGCAGTGAGTGAAACTTGAAAAATTTGAATTGTGGAAGAGTGGATCTTGATGGATCTAGGTTGGGGGTGCTAGGGACTAGCCAGAGGAGTTGGTTTGAGATCAAAACTCAAAGGAAATCAGACACTTCCTTTGTAAATCACCTAGGCCCAAAATAAAAGACAGAATTATTTTTGGGGATAAAATAAATGAAATAAAATTCAAAAATGGGTTGAACTTGTTGGAATAGAATATTTTTCTTGGCCCAAAGTGGAGGGAGGGGTTTTGGGAGAAATTTTGACATGAGGCATGGTAAAACAATGGGTGGTTGCAAAACAAAAGAATAGCCCCAAAACCCATAGGGTCTCTTTTTAATAGAAATTTAATTTCCAAAAATTTATTGCGATGAGTTAAAATCAGAAGGAAGGTTTTTAAAACCAAACACCAAGGTTGAGGAAGATACAAAAAAATAAAATACTTGTCATAGGAGAAATTTTTTTGAGAAGGAGGGGCTTTTGGAAAGATTTTAAATAGCCTCCTTCAAAACAAATAAAGGGTTTGTTAAAAAACAAATAAAAATTTTTGGAGTGTCACACTGACACTTGGCGATTCACTAGCGACCCGCTTGGACCTGGCGGTTTACGATTCATTGGTAACCTGGCAGGCGGGTCAGAGGAGTGACAAGACCCGGTGGCCCAACGGCGGTTCATGAAGGCAGTTCATATTATGGTGTGCCGGTTTAAGAGGAAGACATAAGGAATATTCTCCTACAAAGGAAGCAAGACTAGGACTCCACTTGTAATAGAGTAATCCTAATCCAACTAGGACTAGTCATGTAAACCGCCCCTTCAACATATATAAGGAGGGGTAGGGCTCCCCAAAGAGGGACAAGCAAGAAGAAACAATCTTAGGGCTAGACACAAAGAGGAGAGCCGGTTCACGGCGACTCCCTCGTGATGATAATAAGACCTAGCCTCAAATAGCATGTAGGGTTGTTACCGGATGATGTTTCCCGGGGCCCGAAGCTGTCTAAATCCCTGTCTTGTGTTGCGTCTCTCGATTCCGCTCAACCCCTCTCAAGCTGCCACATAGATGCGTTGGTCTCACGACTAAGTTCTCACCCTAAGACATCTGCCGTGACAAATCCATGACAGTAGGGAAGCATAGTAATGTCCGAGGTAGAGATACAGTTGCTTCTCATAAATGGTAGTAATGTTGTGTCAACATCAGCTGGATCGCCTTCCACCATCATTGGATAGTTTTGTCCAAGGAAGAGCGAGTTTCCTCCAAGACTTTCAATACTGAACCAGGGAGAAGGTGTTGGCGCTAGTACACCAGTATCCATCATGAATCCCCTGTAACGGATGTTAGAATAGGTCCGGAGAGTGCGACCATACGAGACAACACATGCTTCCTTAGTAACATTAACAGTGCCCGTATACAGACAAGAAGAGGTGATCCATCGTAAGGCGTGCAACCTCTTGATCACTGCGTTGGATTTCCCCGAAGAGGAGAGGATGATGCAGCAAAGTAGCGTAAGTATTTCCCTTAGTTTTTGAGAACCAAGGTATCAATCCAGTAGGAGGCCACGCGTGAGTCCCTCGTACCTACACAAAAACAATAGCTCAATGCAACCAACGCGATTAGGGGTTGTCAATCCCTTCACGGTCACTTACGAGAGTGAGATCTGATAGAGATGACAGATAATATTTTTGGTATTTTTGGTATAAAGATGCAAGGTAAAATAAAAGGCAAAAGTAAAAAGCAAAGCAAATAATAAAGTGATTGGAGATTGATATGATGAGAATAGACCCGGGGGCCATAGATTTCACTAGTGGCTTCTCTCAAGAGCATAAGAGTTTCTACGGTGGGTGAACAAATTACTGTTGAGCAATTGACAGAATTGAGCATAGTTATGAGAATATCTAGGCATGATCATGTATATAGGCACCACGTCCGAGACAAGTAGACCGACTCCTGCCTGCATATACTACTATTACTCCACTCATCGACCACTATCCAGCATGCATCTAGAGTATTAAGTTAATGAAAACAGAGTAACGCCTTTAAGCAAGATGACATGATGTAAAGGGATAAATTCATGCAATTTGATATAAACCCCATCTTGTTATCCTCGATGGCAACAATACAATACGTGCCTTGCTGCCCCCTCATCCTTTGGGAAAGGACACCGCAAGATTGAACCCAAAGCTAAGCACTTCTCCCATTGCAAGAAAAACCAATCTAGTAGGCCAAACCAAACTGATAATTCGAAGAGACCTGCAAAGATAACCAATCATACATAAAAGAATTCAGGGAAGATTCAAATATTGCTCATAGATAATCTTGATCATAAACCCACAATTCATCGGTCTCAACAAACACACCGCAAAAAGAAGATTACATCGAATAGATCTCCACGAGAGAGGGGGAGAACATTCTATTGAGATCAAAAAAGAGAGAAGAAGCCATCTAGCTACTAACTATGGACCCGAAGGTCTGAAGTAAACTACTCACACTTCATCGGAGAGGCCATGGTGATGATGTAGAAGCCCTCCATGGTGGATTCCCCTTCCGGCAGAGCTCCAGAACATGCCCCAAGATGGGATCTCGTGGATACAGAAATTTGTGGCGGTGGAATTAGGTTTTTGGCTCCGTATCTGATCGTTTGGGGGTACGTAGGTATATATAGGAGGAAGGAGTACGTCGGTGGAGCTTCGAGGGGCCCACGAGGCAGGGGGCACACCCTAGGGGGGCGCCCTCCACCCTCGTGACCGCCTCGTGGCTTTCTTGACGGAGGGTCCAACTCTCCTGGGTCTTATCTGATGAGCAAATCATGTTCCCAAAGGTTTCATTCCATTTGGACTCCGTTTGATATTCCGTTTCTTCGAAACACTGAAATAGGCAAAAAACAGCAATTCTGGGCTGGGCCTCCGGTTAATAGGTTAGTCCCAAAAGTAATATAAAAGTGGAAAATAAATCCCAATATGGTCCAAAACAGTAGATAATATAACATGGAGCAATCAAAAATTATAAATACGTTGGAGACGTATCAGGCATCCCCAAGCTTAATTCCTGCTCGTCCTCGAGTAGGTAAATGATAAAAAGAGAATTTTTGATGCGGAGTGCTAGTTGGCATAATTTCAATGTAACTCTACTCAATTGTGGTATGAATATTCAGATCCGAAAGATTCAAGACAAAAGTTGATATTGACATAAAAATAATAATACTTCAAGCATACTAACGAAGCAATTATGTCTTCTCAAAATAACATGGCCAAAGAAGGTTATCCTTACAAAATCATATAGTCTGGCTATGCTCTATCTTCACCACACAAAGTATTTAAATCATGCACAACCCCAGTGGCAAGCCAAGCAATTGTTTCATACTTTAACATTTTCAAAACTTCTTCAATCTTCACGCAATACATGAGCGTGAGCCATGGATATAGCACTATATGTGGAATAGAATGGTGGCTGTGGAGAAGATAAAAAGAGGGGAAGATAGTCTCACATCAACTAGGCGTATCAACGGGCTATGGAGATGCCCATCAATAGATATCAATGTGAGTGAGTAGGGATTGCCATGCAACGAATGCACTAGAGCTATAAGTATATGAAAGCTCAACAAAAGAAACTAAGTGGGTGTACATCCAACTCGCTTGCTCACGAAGACCTAGGGCATTTTGAGGAAGCCCATCATTGGAATATACAATCCAAGTTCTATAATGAAAATTCCCACTAGTATATGAATGTGACAAAAAGAGAGACTCTCTATCATGAAGATCATGGTGCTACTTTGAAGCACAAGTGTGGTAAAAGGATAGTAACATTGTCCCTTCTCTCTTTTTCTCTCATTTTTTCATTTGGGCCTTTCTCTTTTTTTTTTCTTTGGCCTCTTTCATTTTTTTTATTTTTTGTCCGGAGTCTCATCCCGACTTGTGGGGGAATCATACTCTCCATCATCCTTTCCTCACTTGGGACAATGCTCTAAAAATGATGATCATCACACTTTTATTTTTCTTACAACTCAACAATTACAACTTGATACTTAGAACAAAATATGACTCTATATGAATGCCTCCGTGATGTCTTTGGGATATGCAATGAATCAATAGTGACATGTATGAAAGAATTATGAATGGTGGCTTTGCCACAAATACGATGTCAACTACATGATCATGCTAGCAATATGACAATGATGGAGCGTGTCATAATAAACGGAACGGTGGAAAGTTGCATGGCAATATATCTCGGAATGGCTATGGAAATGCCATGATAGGTAGGTATGGTGGCTGTTTTGAGGAAGGTATATGGTGGGTGTATGATACCGGCGAAAGGTGCGCGGTATTAGAGAGGCTAGACATGGTGGAAGGATGGAAAAGTGCGTATAATCCATGGACTCAACATTAGTCATAAAGAACTCATATACTTACTGCAAAAAATTAGAAGTTGTCAAAGCAAAGTATTACGCACATGCTCCTAGGGGGATAGATTGGTAGGAGAAGACCATCGCTCGTCCCCGACCACCACTCATAAGGAAGACAATCAATAAATAAATCATGCTCCGACTTCATCACATAACGGTTCACCATAATGCATGCTACGGGAATCACAAACTTTAACACAAGTATTTCTGAAATTCACAACTACTCAACTAGCATGACTCTAATATCACCATCTTCATATCTCAAAACAATTATCAAGCATCAATCTTTTCTTAGTATTCAACGCACTCAAAAGAAAGTTTTACAAATCTTGAATACCAAGCATATTATTATTATTAAGAAAGTTACCATGCTATTTAAGACTCTCAAAATAATCTAAGTGAAGCATGAGAGATCAATATTTTCTTTAAAACAAATCCACCACCGTGCTCTAAAATATCTAAGTGAAGCACATAGAGCAAAACTATAAAGCTCAAAAGATATAAGTGAAGCACATAGAGTATTCTAACAAATTCCAATGCATGTATGGCTCTCTCAAAAGGTGTGTACAGCAAGGATGATTGTGGTAAACTAAAAGGCAAAGACTCAAAACATACAATACGCTCCAAGCAAAACACATATCATGTGGTGAATAAAAATATAGCTCCAAGTAAAGTTACCGATGGAAGTAGACGAAAGAGGGGATACCTTCCGGGGCATCCCCAAGCTTTGACTTTTTGGTTTCCTTGGATTATCTTGGGGGTGACATGGGAATCCCCAAGCTTAGGCTCTTGCCACTCCTTGTTCCATAATCCATCAAAAGATTTCACCCAAAACTTGAAAACTTCACAACACAAAACTCAACAGAAATCTCGTGAGCTCCGTTAGCGAAAAAACAAAAGACCTCTTCAAGGTACTGTAATGAACTCATTATTTATTTATATTGGTGTTAAACCTAATGTATTCCAACTTCTCTATGGATTATAAACTATTTTACTAGCCATAGATTCATCAAAATAAGTAAACAACACGGGAAAAACAGAATCTGTGAAAAACAGAACGGTATGTAGTAATCTGTAACTAACACAAACTTCTGGAACTCCAAAAATTCAGCAAAAATAGGAAGACCTAGGAAATTTTTTTATTGATCAGCAGTAATTGGAATCACTATTTTATCACGTTCTGGTTAATCTTAATAATTTTTTTCGTGAACAGAAAGTTTCTGGAAATTACAGCAAGATCAAATAACTATCATCCAAGAAGATCCTATAGGTTTAACTTGGCACAAACACTAATTAAAAGATAAAACCACATCTAAACAGAATGTAGATGGATTATGTATTACTAGGCAGAAAGGATAAATATTGGGTTGTTCCCAACAAGCGCTTTTCTTTAAAGCCTTTTTAGCTAGGCATAAGATTTCAACGATGCTCACATGAGAGACAAGAATTGAAGCACAAAGAGAGCATCATGAAACACGTGACAAACACATCTAAGTTTAACATAATTCAGATGCATAGGCATCTTATAGGCAAACAAATCATAGCAACCAAAAACTAGCATATGCAAGGAAGTTGAAAGAAACAATAGTAATCTCAACATAACGAGAGGTAATTTATTATCATGAAAATTTCTACAACCATATTTTCCTCTCTCATAATAATTACATGTGGGACCATAAGCAAATTCAACAAAATAGCTATCACAATAAATATTTTCAACATGATCCACATGCATGCAAAGTTGACACTCTTCCAAAATAGTGGGATTAACATTAACTAAAGTCGTGACCTCTCCAAACCCACTTTTATCAAAAATTTCATAAGATTGAATATTCTCCAAATATGTGGGATCTAAAGTTGACACTCTTCCAAACCCACTTTCAATATTATTGCAAACACTATTATCAATCTCATATTCATCATGGGGCTTAAATAAATTTTCAAGATCAAAAGAAGAATCACCCCAATCATGATCATTGCAACAAGTAGTAGACATAGCAAAACTAGCATCCCCAAGCTTAGGGTTTTGCATATTATTAGCATAATTGACATCAAGAGAATTTATAGTAAAATCATTGCAATCATGCTTTTCATCGAAGGAACTACCAAGTATGGTTGTGCTACCTCTTGAGCATCGCGTTGGATTTCCCGAAGAGGAGAGGATGATGCAACAAAGTAGCGTAAGTATTTCCCTTGGTTTTTGAGAACCAAGGTATCAATCCAGTAGGAGGCTACGCGCGAGTCCCTCGTACCTACACAAAACAATAGCTCAACACAACCAACGCGATTTGGGGTTGTCAATCCCTTCACGGTCACTTATGGGAGTGAGATCTGATAGAGATGATAGATAATATTTTTGGTATTTTTGATATAAAGATGCAAGGCAAAATAAAAGGAAAAAGTAAAAGCAAAGCAAATAATAAAGTGATTGGAGATTGATATGATGAGAATAGACCCGAGGCCATAGGTTTCACTAGTGGCTTCTCTCAAGAGCATAAGTATTCTACGGTGGGTGAACAAATTACAGTTGAGCAATTGACAGAATTGAGCATAGTTATGAGAATATCTAGGTATGATCAAGTATATAGGCATCATGTCTGAGACAAGTAGACCGACTCACCTGCATCTACTACTATTACTCCACTCATCGACCGCTATCCAGCATGCATCTAGAGTATTAAGTTAAAAGCAGAGTAACGCCTTAAGCAAGATGACATGATGTAGAGGATAAATTCATGGAATATGATAAAAACCCCATCTTGTTATCCTCGATGGCAACAATACAATATGTGCCTTGCTGCCCCTTCACATCCTTTGGGATAGGACACCACAAGATTGAACCCAAAGCTAAGCACTTCTCCCATTGCAAGAAAAACCAATCTAGTAGGCCAAACCAAACTGATAATTCGAAGAGACTTGCAAAGATAACCAATCATACATAAAAGAATTCAGAGAAGATTCAAATATTATTCATAGATAGACTTGATCATAAACCCACAATTCATAGGTCTCAACAAACACACCGCCAAAAGTAGATTACATCGAATAAATCTCCACAAGAGAGGGGGAGAACATTGTATTGAGATCCATAAAGAGAGAAGAAGCCATCTAGCTACTAACTATGGACCCGAAGGTCTGAGGTAAACTACTCACACTTCATCGGAGAGGCTAGGATGATGTAGAAGCCCTCCGTGATAATGGCCCTCTCCGGCGGAGCTCCGGAACAGGCCCCAAGATGGGATCTCATGGATACAGAAAGTTGCGGCGGTGGAATTAGGTTTTTGGCTCCGTATCTGATCGTTTGGGGTGCGTGAGGTATATATAGGAGGAAGGAGTGCGTCGGTGGAGCTTGAGGGGCCCACGAGGCAGGGGGCGCGCCCTCCACCCTCGTGACCGCCTCGTGGCTTTCTTGACGGAGGGTCCAAGTCTCCTGGGTCTTATCTGATGAGAAAATCACATTCCCGAAGGTTTCATTCCGTTTGCACTCCGTTTGATATTCTGTTTCTCCAAAACAATGAAATAGGCAAAAAACAGCAATTCTGGGTTGGGCCTCCGGTCAATAGGTTAGTCCCAAAAATAATATAAAAGTGGAAAATAAAGCCCAATATAGTCCAAAACAGTAGATAATATAGCATGGAGCAATAAAAAATTATAGATACGTTGGAGATGTATCAGGCATCCCCAAGCTTAATTCCTGCTCGTCCTCGAGTAGGTAAATGATAAAAAGAGAATTTTTGTCGGAGTAATGGGCCACGGGTAGGCAAACCCGAGCCCCTGGACCTTTCGAAACATCGGGGCAGACTGCGCCCCTCAAGACCCCAAGACGAAGAGCCGCCTTCTGAGAGTCGGCGACAGAGTCGCCGACTGCCCCTCCCAGCCGAGTCCCAGAGACGGCCTCAAGACAAGCCGACTCCAAGCCAGCGACTTCCGACGAAGCCGGCTACAGGGAGTCGGCCCGCGACTCCGTCCACTCCCTGCCTGAGCGACTACGAGCGGGATGGGATAAAGCCGCCTCGCGGCCCGTCCCTGCCCCGCTCATAAAGAGCAGGCATGGCCACAGGGCGCCGTACCGACGGAGATCTCCGTCCGGCGCGGCACTGTAGCCACGCCGGCCCTGACGTCAGCCTCTGGTGGCAGATTCCCCACCCACGATGTCCTCGTATGTACGACCCGAAGATTTATGCGGGATTTCACTGCTCGGCGGAGTGCAGAAGACGGCGAGAGCGCCCCAAAGACGGACCCGTTGGAGTCGGCCTCCAAGAGTCGGTCGGCCCCTCCCACGGGCCCCGTGCGCCATTAACCAGACAAGACAAGGAATGGCAACAGTGATCGCCCGCCAGGCAGCGGCACTGTTGCCATGACCCCGCGACCAAGCTCGCATCATTAGAAGAGCGGCTATAGTGACCCGCAGCCGGCAAGACCGCCCAAGTGACGAGGGCTGTCGGCCCCATGTTGGACCGTCGGCGGGGCCCACTAGTCGGCGGGCCCCAGTCGGCGGAGAAGACGGGCGACTTAAGAGATCGACGGCCGGGACCCGCGCCAGCCGGATTACCATTGTACCCCGGGGTAGGCCTATATAAACCCCTGGCACCCATGCAAAGGGTTGGAACCTAGTAGTTTGACACACACACATAGAGGGAAGAGAAGAGCTAGCTGTGCCCTTCTCCTTCTTCACCCCGAACAGCTCAAGGAGCACTCTTGTACTCACCTTGCCATAGTGATCATGCGGAGACCCCTGCAGCAGCGATGAGGGGTGTTATCTCCTCGAGAGCCACGAAGGCTGGGTAAGATTCAGGCGTGCATGTCTTCGCCTCATCCCGCTTTCCGAGCACCGCGACGTTCTACTCGCCCCTCCATGATAAGCCATCCTTTGGCATATGTCGCACCCACCCCCGACATTTGGCGCCCACCGTGGGGCTAGGTGCACCGTCGTCCGGAGACCTGCTCTGGACGGGAACCCTCTTCCTCCCTGGCGAGCGCAGCCAGCCCGGCACACCAGACGGAGTCTGCACCGACGCGCTGCATGGCACTAAGGTCGCTTGCGCGGCGAGCTGCCTCGCCGAACTTGTCGGCGAGGTTCATCTCTCCGACGAGCCTGCATCCGACGTAGGCACGGACGGCCCCGAGAGCCTCCTCACGGGCCTCCTCGAGCAGCTTCACGTCGCCGGCGAGCCTGCCGCCGACCTGGAGTCCGTAGGCTCCACCGACCCGATGCTGGTCGATTCCGACACCGCGTCGCTCGACGCGTTCCCCACCAACGTGGTGGTCTACGACGAGCCGCTCCCTCGCGCGGAGAGCGGCGGAAGCACCGTCACGGAGGTGCTCGTCATCGGTCACAGCAAGCCTTCCAGCGAGGGAGCTCGTGACCCTCTCGGCGGTTACGCAAGACTGACCGCCCCATTCCGGAAGACGCCCGACCTTTGGGGCCTGGAAGCACGCCGCCTCCGGCTCCTCGTGGGCGCCACCGGCAAGCATGAGGCGCTTGTCGAAGCCTACCAGCCGAGATGGATCGCGCCGTGGGCGGTTCGCCCGGCTACGGCCCAGGCCTAGCCGCCTAAGCGCGGTCCAGCGATCGCGTAACCATCGCCAGTCTGTTTGGGGCCAATCGCCCTGTGTACGCCACGCCCGCGGAGAACATCCGCGCCGCCCAGGCGGCGGCAGACGAGTTGGATAACTTCGAGGGCGAGGAGCGCCGCCTGATGACGGAGCGAGTCCAGCAGCTCCTCGACGCGGCTGCTGTGCAAGACGAAGCCGGCTGCCACACGGAGGCGCCGCGACGACAACACGGCGACTTGCCTCCCCGCCGAGATCAAGGCGCGACGTCTCGGACACCGACTGGCGGCGTCCGTGGAAGAAAAAACAAGGATCCGGCTATCAGCCATAGCCAGACTCACATCTCCATCGAGCGCGATGAAGACGGCCGCCCGAGAGCAGTGGAGCGGCGGGACGACTATCTGCCTCCTCCTCCCCGCAGAGAAAGACGAGTCTCCCCGCCACCCGTCGAGCATCCGACTCTTGGCGTCCGCCTTGGCCGCCGAGAGGCAGTCGGAGAAAACAACGCCCGCCACCGGATCGAGCGACTCCACCGATCCCTGTCGCTGGAAGAAGAAGACGAGTTGGGCCCGCCCTGTTTCGGACCTCGCATCCGAGACGAGCCCTTCCCCAGAGGATTCACACTCCCCCGAGATACACCCAAGTACACCGGCTCCGTGAAGCCGGAGGATCAGCTAGTGGACTACCCCACGGCCGTCAAGATAGCTTAACGGCAACAAGCGTGTTGCCGTAAAGTATGTTCCTCATGCTCCAGGGCACGGCCCAACATGGTTGAACAGTTTGATGCCCCGTAGCATCAACAGCTGGGTCGACTTCACCGAGGCCTTCGTCCGCAACTTCACGAGCACATACAAGCGACCTCCCAAGCCTCGCCAGCTTTCCTTGTGCGTGCAAGGCCCCAACGAGTCCACTCGCTACTACCTCACACGCTGGGCCGAGCTCCGGAACTCCTGCGAGGGAGTGCGTGAGGTGCAGGCAATCGAGTACTTCACTGCCGGGTGCAGAGAAGGCACCCTCCTCAAGCACAAGCTCCTTTGCGACGAGCCGGAGACCCTCGGACGAGCTGCTGATCATAGCAGAACAAATGCGCCACAGCCGACTCCTCCATGAAGTCGGAGATCAAGTCAGTCACGACCGCAAGGTGGCTCCTCATGCTCCCAGAACTCCGGTGGCGGCGCCAATCGGGCGACAAGCAGAATGATCACAAGTGCAAGGCCCGCAGCCGGCTCCCCAACAGCCGGCGGTGGCGTGATCGAACCCAGCATCCAGAGGGGCAGCCTCCTGCCAAGCGGCAGAAAGGCGGCAAGTCCAACTGGTTGCCAGCCTTCTCTTACGAGCAGACTCTGGATGGACCCTGCAAGTTCCATAGCGGCGCGAAGCCGTCGAATCACACCACCCGGAAGTGCCACTGGCTCACCAGGATCGCCAAGGGAGACGACCTTGTCCCTCCTCCGCCCACTGGGCCGCCGCCTCCACCGCCGCCCCAGCAACTGGCTGTCAGGCCAGTCGGCGCACTACAAGATGAGTACCCAGAAGAGCATGGTGCCTATGTAGTGTTTACCAGTGTGTGGCGATTTATCGCCAGAAAGGTGCGGCAAAGAATAAAGAAGAAGTGAATGCGAGCATCAGATACTCCAGAATTCATGCACTGGTCCGAGAAGCCCATCAGTTGGAGCCGAGCCGATCACCCAGAGGTGATGCCGAATCCGGGCTCCTACGCCCTGGTCTTGGGAGCCACCCTTGCCGCGGATAGGCGGGCCGCTCGCTTCTCGCGAGTGCTGATAGACGGAGGCAGCAACATCAACATCCTGTACAAGGATACGATGGAGAAGTTAGGAATCAAGCAAAGACAGCTTCAGCACAGCCGGACTGTGTTCCACGGGATCGTACCTGGCCTTTCCTGCTCACCGATCGGCAAGATCCTGATAGACGTCCTCTTTGGGGACAAATATCACTTTCGTCGAGAGCCAGTCTGGTTCGAAGTGGTGGACCTCGAAAGCCCCTACCATGCTCTGCTTGGCCGACCTGCTCTGGCCAAGTTCATGGCGGTCCCCCATTACGCCTACCTCAAGATGAAGATGCCGAGTACCAAGGGGATTCTGACCGTAGCCGGCGACTACAGAAAGTCGTCCGCCTGTGCAGCTGAAAGCAGCCGGCTGGCCGAGTCCCTGGTGATCGCAGCTGAGAAGCGGCTCCTTGATCGGGTTGTGGCAATGGCCGGCAAGCAGCCAGAGATATCGCCCGACCCCAAGGAGTCAGAAGCTGAGGGCTTGTTCAAGCCGGCCAAAGAGACCAAGAAGATACCCTTGGACCCAGAGCACCCGGAGAGATCTGTGATCGTGGGTGCAAACCTCGACAGCAAATAGGAAGGCGAGCTCGTTGATTTCCTCCGTGAGAATCGGGACATTTTCGCATGGTCCCCTAAAGACATGCCAGGTGTACCGACGGAATTCGCCGAGCACAAGTTACATGTCCGATCTGATGTGAAGCCCGTTAGGCAGCCCTTGCGCCGCCTGTCAGAAGAGAAAAGAAGAGTTGTTGGAGAAGAGATAGCCCGGCTCCTCGCAGCCGGTTTCATCATGGAAGTGTTCTTCCCAGAATGGTTAGCGAACCCGGTCTTGGTACTAAAGAAGAACAAGCAATGGCGGATGTGTATTGACTACACAAGCCTCAACAAAGCCTGCCCCAAGGACCCGTTAAACTGCCAAGAATTGATCGGTGATAGACTCCACAGCCGGATGCGAGCTGTTGAGCTTCTTAGATGGATATTCAGGATATCACCAGATCAAGCTGAACCCGGCCGACAGATTGAAGACCGCCTTCATCACGCCGTTTGGAGCCTTCTGCTACCTGACCATGACGTTTGGCTTGAGGAATGCCGGCGCCACCTTTCAGCGTTGCACGCAGAAGTGCCTCCTCAAGCAGCTTGGCAGAAACGCCCACGTTTACGTGGACGACGTGGTGGTGAAGACGGAGAAGCGAGGAACGCTGTTGGAAAATCTCAAGGAGACCTTTGAAAATCTGCGCCGATTCCAGATCAAGCTCAACCCAGAGAAATGCGTCTTGAGTACCACCGGCCAGCTCCTTGGCTTCCTGGTCTCTGAAGCAGCGGCATAGAGTGCAACCCCGTGAAGATCAAGGTGATCGAAAGGATGGAACTACCCCACCGACTGCTAGATGTGCAAAAATTCACCGGCTGCTTGGCGTCCATCAGCCGATTCATCAGTCGGCTGGGCGAGAAAGCTCTTCCTCTGTACCAGCTCATTAAGAAGACCACCTTCTTCGAATGGAACTCAAAGGCGAATGACTTTTCTCCGGATTGAAGAAAATGTTGACTACTCCCCCAGTGCTGGCGGCTCCGACTCCAAAGGAGCCCATGCTCCTGTATATTGCCGCCACCAGCAGGGTAGTCAGCACAGTTATCGTAGTTGAACGCAAGGAGGAAGGCAAGGCGCTACCTGTCCAGAGACCAGTGTATTACCTGAGCGAGTAATCGCTGACCTCCAAGCGTAACTACCCCCACTACCGTAAGATGTGTTACGTCGTGCACTTTGCCGCCAAGAAGTTGAAGCATTACTTTCAAGAGCATCCAATCACCGTGGTTTGCACGGCCCCACTAGCAGAGATCATCGGAAGCCGAGATGCTTCTAGCCGAGTGGCCAAATGGGCCATAGAGTTGGCCCCCTACGCCATCTACTACCAGCCCCTCACCACCATCAAGTCACAAGCACTGGCCGACTTCCTCGTCGACTGGGCCGAGACCCAGTACCTGCCGCCAGCGCCCGACTCCACCCATTGGCGGATGCACTTTGATGGCTCCAAGATGCGCACCGGCTTGGGAGCCGGCGTGGTCCTCACTTCCCCCAAAGGCGACAAGCTCAAGTACGCGCTGCAGATCCATTTCGCCGCCTCCAACAACGTCGCCCGAATACTGGCGCTCATTCACGGGCTTCGCTTGCCAAAGATCTTGGCATTCGCGGATCCCGTGTTATGGCGACTCCGACTTGGTGGTCCAACGATCATCCGGCGATCGACGCCAAAGATGCAAACATGGCGAAGCTACCGCTTCTGGTACAGCAGCTGAGTGGATATTTTGAGGGTGCGAATTCCTCCACGTGCCAAGAAATGACAACGACCAAGCGAGATACCACAGCAAGAATCGGCTCCACCCGCCAGGCAATACCATCCGGCGTCGCCCTTCAGCGCCTCTTCAAGCCATCTGTCAAGCCATCACCAGAGTCAGACTCCATTTTTGTGCCGGCTCCCCTTGAAGAAGTCAGATCCGACTCCAAAGCCTCAGCAGACGGCACAAGAACTCCGGCAGATGGCCCCAAGAGCGCTGCAGTCGAAGCCGGCCCGGGGACTTCAGAACCCGGCCCGGGGACTTCAGAACCCGGCCCGGGGACTTCAGAACCCGGCCCGGGGACTTCAGAACCCGGCCCAGGGACTTCAGAACCCGGCCCGGGGACTGCGGCGACCATTGCGAGGACTCCAGTACTCGGCCCGGGGACTACGCCAGCCGGCCCGGGGACTTCTTCAACCCAAAGAAGCTGCAGTGGACTCCAACCCGCCGCCTCCCAGCCCAGCCGCCCTCGTCCAAGTAGCAAGATCGGCAATGAAGAAATAGCAGCACCCTCATGGGCCCAGCCCATCCTGAAGTTCTTAGTAAGCGGAGAGCTACCAACCTATGAGACCTTGGCTCGGCAAGTGCAACACCGAGCAGCAGCCTACACTATAGTCAATAGAGAGCTGGTCAGGCGCAGTCTCACCGGTGTCTACCAGCGCTGCGTCGAGTCAGAGCAAGGCCAAGCAATTCTCGAAGACATCCATCGTATGAAAAGTCGGCCATCATGCAGCCTCAAGAGCACTCGTCGCCAAAGCCTTCCGACCACGGTTTCTTCGGCCGATTGCCCTAGAAGAGGCCAAGGAATTAGTTCAAAAATGCAAGGGGTGCTGTGTCCGCTCCAAGCCGCTTCACCGGCTTCAGACTCAAGACTATCCCCATCGCCTGGCCCTTTGCTGTTTGGGGCCCGGACATGGTGGGACCATTCAAAAGCGGCACGAGGTGGCCTAACTCACTTACTTGTCGCGGTGGACAAGTTCACCAAGTGGATAGAAGCAAAACCCATCAAGAAGTTGAATGGTCCCATCTGCGGTGACTTTCATCGCCGACATCACGACTCGATGCGGCGTACCACAGCATCATCACCGACAACGGCACAAATTTTGCCAAAAGCGCCACGCCCGTTTCTGCGACGCAAGGCATCCGGCCCGGACTTAGCGTCCGTTGCCCATCCGCAGCCAAACGGCCAGTGGAGCGAGTGAACAGCCTCATCCTGTCGGCATCAAGCCACGACCGGTCGAACCATTGGAGCGTTCGCCGGTCACGGCTTGAGGAGTTGCCACCGTCCCTTGGAATCTGCGCACGACTCCAAACAAGTCAACCGGCTTCACACCCTTCTTCCTCGTCTACGGTGCCAAAGCCGTCATCCCAACGGATATAGAGTTCGACTCTCCGCGAGTCACCATGTACAACGAAGAGGAAGCAGAAGAAGCACGTCAAGACGGCGTCGCTCTGCTGGAAGAGGGCCGGCTGTTGGCACATAGCCGGTCCAGCATCTACCAGCAGAGCCTGCGCCGCTACTACAACAAGAAGGTCAAGCCAAGATCATTCCTAGAGGGCGACCTTGTGCTCCGGCTGATCCAACGAACAGCCGGCCAGCCTGGTATCGGCGCTTTGGGAAGGCCCATTCATCATCAAGAAAGTCTTTGAGCAACGACTCCTACTACCTGATCGACACTCAGAAGCCCCGAACACGCAAGAGGGACGACTCCGGCAAAGAGACGGAATGGCCATGGAATGCGAATCTCCTCCGAAGATTTTACAGTTGATGCAGTATGTACCACGCTACCCTTTGTGCTTAAAGTACCAAGACTTCGGGCCCCCCGAGACGAGCTCGGGGACTGCCCTCTTTTGTTATCTGTATGATAAGAATTATGCCTTCGAGTATGTTACTCTTTGTTATGCTATTCGGCACCGGGCTCGACTAGTCGGCCCGGGGACTCGCCGCCTTGGGCTATGAAATGCTTCCTGCAGTCAGACAAGTAACATGCGGTGCCTAAGCCGTCTCCTGTCAGAAGCCGCAGCTCGCAGAGCGACTGTTTGGTGGGCAGGAGTAAGGAAGAACGGGCGCCCACACGAAAAAATGGCTAAGGACCCAAAGCATAAACATAGTTTAAATCGGCTTCCAGCCCGTTTTGTAAAACCGACTCTTAAGTAGTCGGCTTGCCGCTTCCTACCCAACTTGCTTAATGACTCTAAAAAAATGGCCAAGTACTTGCCTTCTCAAAGTAGCCAAGCACTTGACCTAGACGGCAGTCCGCAGAGCGGTTGCCCGATGGGCAAGGCGGCATCTAAGGGAAGGCGGCAGAGGAAAAAGACACAAGAGCAATAAGCAAGGAGAGATAAAATTAGAATAATATTTACACAAGCTTAGGCCCTTGGCCGGATCTTTGGACAGAGGTTCAGAATACACCCCGAGGGTGGAATTGTGCAAATTAACAAGTTCTTTTAAAAGACTAGCAAAACAGATAAAATAAAGGCGAGGCAGCGGCCTAAGAAGCGGCAGATGGGGTCGGAAGGCCGGAGGCGATGGCGGCGTCAGGTGCCGGGGTGGCCTGCTGGGCGGTCTCGGCTTGATCGTCTCCGGCGGCAGCCGGCCCAGACGGGCGCGGCTCGTTGCTGGAGGTGCGGTCGAGCTGAGACTGGTCGCCCGCTCCGTCTTCTGGCGCCTCCATGACGTCTCCGTCCTCCGCCTCGTCTTCCTCCTCGGCGCTGGAGTCGATCACCTCCGCCGTGTCCTCGTCGTAGTCCGGGTTCATCCCGAACCACTCCGGCGGTGCCTCCCCACCGTCCTCAGCCCGCTCAGGGACGAAGACGCCGGTGTCCGTGTAATCGGCAATCGCCGCCGCACGCTCGACGAGGGCGTCCTCCGTGGCCAGCAGCTCCGCCTGGGCCTCTGACCGGAACGCGGCCTGCCGGACCAGATCCAGCCCTGGATACCACGCCTTGACGAACTCCAGGGCTCGGCGAGCTCCAGCCCGAGCTGCGGAACCCTTCCAGGCCTCAAGACGGCCAGCCGCGACCTCCAGCCAGTCGGCGGTCCAGCTGGGAGTGCGCAGAACCGGCATGTCCGGCCACAGAGCAGCGATCGCCTGGGCGCCGACATCAAGACGGCGCAGCATCCGATGGGCCGGCCGCAAACGAACCTCAATGCTCAGGAGCTGCTCGTCAAGGGTCCGGGGGGCGTTGGCTGCGATCTCAGCACCACCCGCCCTTCGCGCCTCGCGATCAGCCTCGATGGGTTGATTGGCCGCCTGCGTGTGACCGGGGAAGTCTGCCAAGAAGAAGAAGAAGCAAGTCGAAAACAGGAGTCGGCTGACCCATAGTCGGCGACCCCAAAGAAGAAGTAAAAGCAAACTCACCATCGACGATATCTTCGATTTCGTGGAAGCCGGAGGTCAATCAAAGGCTTCCTGCCGGGTCCGTGAGGAGCGCCGCTCTCAAATTCGTCCAGAGAGCGGCCTCTTTCTTCTCCGCCTTGTCTCAAGGCCGCCTTGAGCAGCTCCCTCTGCTCCGCCACCAGAGTGAGCCAGAGGTCGCGCTCATGGGCGAGCTTGCTGCACTCCTCCTCTTTGGCGCCAAGAAGCGGTGTTGGCTGCATCCAGCTGCCGCCAAGAGTGGCGCTAACCTCTGAAGAATAAAAAGAAGAAGGACGAAGTCGTCGGCTAAGAAGGTCGCCGGAAGATCCGCCCGATCACAGTAGCGCCGCCCGAATCTCGGGACTACAGCCATGGTGCGCCAGCGCTTCGCCAAGAAGAAAACTCACCTCGGCTCCTCGCCAAGTCGGCAGTCCGCTTGCTCAGCTCCTCAATGTTGCGGTTGAAGGCAGTTGCGCGGAGGTTGTGATACTCCTGCGACAAGAGTTTCAGACAAAGGTAAAAACTTGGAGGTACGGAAATAGAGTTCAACCGCCGCCAAAGCAACCGACACGAAACTTCGAGGACTACACCCAGTGGAGGCCGGGCGCCTTACGAGAAGAGCAAGAAAAATTCAAAGAAGAAACATACCCGCACGGCGGATCGCGATGCCAGGTGCGCCTTGGAGAGGTTCTGGATGGCGTCGCCCTCAGCTCGCAGCTTCGCCTGGACGTCCAGAAGCGCCGTGTTCAGCGGGCCCGTGCCGCCTCCTCGCACCCACCCAATGGGCGTGGCACTTGTCGCCTCGGCGTGAATGGCCGAGCTGGCGGTGCCGGTTCTCAAAGCGCGGGCGCCAAGTCGCCTTCTCAAGACGGCGTCAGCGGGCGGCGACTTGAAGAAGCAGCTGCGCCACGACCTCGTTGTCGGTCGACGGCACAGGTGGGTCCGCCGGCTGTTTGCCTCGCGCGCTCTCAGACCGCGGTGGAGGCGGCGGGGGTGGCGTGGCCGTGCCCGATAGGGAGGTCTCGCCGCCTTCCTTCTCTGCGACGGGGACTTCACCGCCGACTCCCTCCGACTGCCGCGTGAACTCTGGCGGTGGTGGCGCAGAGCTCAACGAGGTGACGAGCAGTGCCGACTGGAGGCGCGCGGCCTCCTCGGCTCGCCTCTTGGCCGCAGCGGTGGCTTCGACCTCCTCCAGCTTCTTCTGGGCGGAAGCCGCCGCCTTCTCAGCCTCCGCCTTCTCCAGACGGGCAGCCTCCTCCTCGTCGCGCTTCTCCTGCGCATTCCGCTCCGTCGCCTCCCGGAGGGTGGCCGCAGGATCAACCCGCCGAGTATTGGCGGACGTCTCCGCCGACCCCATGACGGAGGTGGAGGCAACCCTCTCCAAGGTGAGGGGAGCCCTGATGAGAAAAAGACATGTAAAGACTTGGACAACACGGACCAGAAGAAAACAACACAAAATAAAAAAGTACTTACGCGGAGACCAGCGGCGGCTTCTTCACTTCCTTGCGGAAGCGGTTAGCTTTCGCGACCGCCTCTTCGCGCTGGGTCGCGGCGGCCGTCCCTCTGAATTTCTTCGCCCGGCCGCCTGGTAGACTCGGCCCGGCCCGGCGCTTCTTCGCGCCGCCTCGACCACCCAAGGCGGCGGAAGAACTCGCGCCTGGATGGCCAACTTTCTGCTGGCGGCGGGGGACGACTTCCTTCTCGCCGTCATCGTCAGGCCAGTCGGCGAAGGTTGCCGAAGGCCTGAAGTCGTCGGCCCCTCCTCCTCCCTCGGCGTTGGTCTCCATCGCCGCCACCCCCAAGTCGGGGTCGTTGGCGTCGCTCTCCGCCCGGTCAGGGACGAATTCACGAGCCGGCCCCGCGGTGCCGGCCGAGGGCTGCATAAGGGGATTCTGAATCGGAAAAGACCAAGGAAAGTTAGAGCCGGATTCGGCTGAAGAAGGAAACAGAGAAGCAAGAGATGACTTACCACAGGCGGGGGGTTGGCGTGCGAGTACGGCTCCTTGCCGAACTGCCATTCCTCCGTGAGGCTGCAGTTCGCCAGGAAGTTCACCGTGTCCACCACCTCCGTGTGGGGCATGTCTTTGGAGCACAGCCGGCTGGGGTCTCGGCGGCCGCTCATCTGACAAATAAGATGAGGTCGGCCTTGAAGAGGAAGGACTCGGCGCGCCACGAAGGCAGCCAGCAAGTCCGCCCCCGTCAGGCCCTCCGACTGCGTCATCACGCGGAGCCGCGCGACGGCGGCGTTGCCTAAGGGAGTCAGCGTCCGGGCCCGATGGGACCAGCTGGGGGGTCGCCCCGCCAACTCGCCGGCCACGTAAGGCAGCAAGTTGACCCGCCGCCTCGGGGCGACGTTCTTGACGAGAAGTGCGTGCACCGCCACATCTTCACCAACTTGATGAGGGGTGGCAGGAAGGGGTTCTCGCACCGGCCTCCTCATGGCGATGAACGTGCCGCACAGAGCCGGCACGCGAGCGACGTGGGTTCCGAGCTTGGCTTGGAAGAATTCCCCCCACAGCTCAATGGTGGGGAGAACGCCAAGAAAGCCCTCGCATAAGGATGCGAAGGCGGCCAACAGCACCACCGTGTTGGGGGTGAGGGGGTGCGGCTGGAGCCCGTAGAACTCCAGGAACGCGCGGAAGAAGCCGCTCGCCGGCAGCCCTAGCCCGCGCATGAGGTGCGAGCGGAATATGACCCGTTCGCCCTCCTCCGATGCCGGCGTTATTTCTCCCGCCGGCACGGCACGGGTCCGCACTAGGTGGCTGCCGGGGATGCGGCGCGTTTGGCGGAGAAACTCAATGATGTCGTCGTCGACGATGGAGCCGTCCCACACGCCGGAGCGCGCGGTGGGAGGCGCGGCGGCGGAGGAGGAGCTCATCTCCGCGGCGCGGCGAGGTTCGGCGCGGCGGAGCGAGGAGGAAGATGAAGCGAGGAGGAAGATGAAGCAAGAAGCGAGAGGAAGCGGGGAAGAGTGGGTGCGCGTGCGTCGCCGCCCCCCTCCTCCCGCTTACTTATAGGCGCCTAGGCTGCGAAGCCGAGGGGGCGGGCGTGGGATTAACTGCACCCACGTCCCCACGCCCCCACGATTTAACCCACGCCGTTACTGCGCGCAGTAATGGCGTGGGGAATCCAACCGCCCGCACGGCCGCAGTGGATCCGCCCGCGCGCCAAGGCGCGGTAGTGGCGGGCCCCGCCCGACGGGCCTGTCTTGTCACGCGCGTGGGCTGGTAGACTGGCCCTGCCGTGTGGCGTCACGTGGCGGGCTCGCAACGGGCAGCTGCCTGGAAGCTTATCAGGCACGCCGCCCGGATCCCGCCGCGACCTTCGAAACCTTTGAGGAGCAAGACGGCCCCCTGCAAGGCCGGCTCCAGCTAGTCGGCTCAAGATGGAGACGGCAAGCCGAGTCCAGATTCTTCTACTAAAGGGATGAAACTGTTGAGGCTCCTCGACATGCTGCCCTCGGCGCCTCACCAGCTTCGGGGACTACTGTCGGAGTAATGGGCCACGGGTAGGCAAACCCGAGCCCCTGGACCTTTCAAAACATCGGGGCAGACTGCGCCCCTCAAGACCCCAACACGAAGAGCCGCCTTCTGAGAGTCGGCGACAGAGTCGCCGACTGCCCCTCCCAGCCGAGTCCCAGAGACGGCCTCAAGACAAGCCGACTCCAAGCCAGCGACTTCCGATGAAGCCGGCTACAGGAGTCGGCCCGCCGACTCCGCCCACCCCTCGAGCGATTCATGGCGTGATGGGATAAAGCCGCCTCATGCCCGTCCCTACCCGCTCATAAAGAGCGAGCATAGCCCTGAGCGCCCGTCTGCATCGACGGAGATCTCCGTCCGCGCGCATCAGAGCCACGCTGCCCTCGACGTCGGCCCGTGGGCAGATTCCTGTACCCACGATGGCCTGTCTATACGACCCGAAGACGGCGGGACCCACCTATCGGTGGGAGTGCAGAAGACGGCGAGAGCGCCCCAAAGACGGACTCGTTGGAGTCGGCCTCCGAGAGTCGGCCGGCCCCTCCCACGGGCCCTGTGCGCCATTAACCAGACAAGACAGGGAATGGCAATAAAGGATCGCCGCCAGCGGGCAGACTGTTGCCATGACCCCGCGACCAAGCTCGCATCATTAGAAGAGCGGCTACAGTGACCCGCAGCCGGCAAGACCCGCCCGCGGCGAACGAGGGCTGTCGGCCCCATGCTGGACCGTCGTCGGGGCCCACTAGTCGGCGGGCCCCAGAAGTCGGCGGAGAAGACGGCGACTTAAGAGACTGACGGCTGGGACCCGTGCCTAGCCGGATTACCATTACCCCCGGGGGTAGGCCTATATAAACCCCCCGGGGCACCCATGCAAAGGATTGGAACCTAGTAGTTTGACACACACACATAGAGGGAAGAGAAGAGCTAGCCGTGCCCTTCTCCTTCTTCACCCCGAACAGCTCAAGGAGCACTCTTGTACTCACCTTGCCATAGTGATCATGCGGAGACCCCGCAGAGCAGCAGTAGGGGTGTTATCTCCTCGGAGAGCCCTGAAGCTGGGTAAGATTTGCCGGCGTGCATGTCTTCGCCTCATCCCGTTTCCAGGCACCGGCGACGTTCTACTCGCCCCCTCCATGATAAGCCATCCTTTGGCATATGTCGCACCCAACCCCCGACAATTTTTGATGCGAAGTGCTACTTGGCATAATTTCAATGTAAATCTTCTAAATTGTGGTGTGAATATTCAGATCCGAAAGATTCAAGACAAAAGTTCATATTGACATAAAAATAATAATACTTCAAGCATACTAACAAAGCAATTATGTCTTCTCAAAATAACATGGCCAAAGAAAGTTATCCCTACAAAATCATATAGTCCTGCTATGCTCTATCTTCACCACACAAAGTATTTAAATCATGCACAACCCCGATGACAAGCCAAGCAATTGTTTCATACTATAACATTTTCAAAACTTTTTCGATCTTCACGCAATACATGAGCGTGAGCCATGGATATAGCACTATATGTGGAATAGAATGGTGGTTGTGGAGAAGACAAAAAGAGGGGAATATAGTCTCACATCAACTAGGCGTATCAACGGGCTATGGAGATGCCCATCAATAGATATCAATGTGAGTTTGTAGGGATTGCCATGCAACGGATGCACTAGAGCTATAAGTATATGAAAGCTCAACAAAAGAAACTAAGTGGGTGTGCATCCAACTCGCTTGCTCACGAAGACCTAGGGGCAATTTGAGGAAGCCCATCATTGGAATATACAAGCCACGTTATATAATGAAAAATTCCCACTAGTATATGAAAGTGACAAAATGAGAGACTCTCTATCATGAAGATCATGGTGCTACTTTGAAGCACAATTGTGGTAAAAGGATAGTAACATTGTCCCTTCTCTCTTTTTCTCTCATTTTTTTATTTGGGCCTTTTCCTTTTTTTATGGCTTCTTTTTTTTCTTTTTTTTTCTTTTTCGTCCGGAGTCTCATCCCGACTTGTGGGGGAATCATAGTCTCCATCATCCTTTCCTCACTTGGGACAATGCTCTAAAAATGATGATCATCACACTTTTTATTTTTCTTACAACTCAACAATTACAACTCGATACTTAGAACAAAATATGACTCTATGTGAATGCCTCCGTGTGTGCGGGATATGCAATGAATCAAGAGTGACATGTATGAAAGAATTATGAACGGTGGCTTTGCCACAAATAATGGCGTCAACTACATGATCATGCTAGCAATATGACAATGGTGGAGCGTGTCATAATAAACGGAACGGTGGAAAGTTGCATGGCAATATATCTCGGAATGGCTATGGAAATGCCATGATAGGTAGGTATGGTGGCTGTTTTGAGGAAGGTATATGGTGGGTGTATGATACCGGCGAAAGGTGCACGGTATTAGAGAGGCTCGCAATGGTGGAAGGAAGGAAAAATGCGTATAATCCGTGGACTCAACATTAGTCATAAAGAACTCATATACTTATTGCAAAAATCTAGAAGTTATCAAAGCAAAGTATTACGCGCATGCTCCTAGGGGGATAGATTGGTAGGAAAAGACCATCACTCGTCCCCGACCGCCACTCATAAGGAAGACAATAAATAAATAAATCATGCTCCGACTTCATCACATAATGGTTCACCATACATGCATGCTACGGGAATCACAAACTTTAACACAAGTATTTCTCAAACTCACAACTACTCAACTAGCATGACTCTAATATCACCATCTTCATATCTCAAAAGAATTATCAAGCATCAA
This sequence comes from Aegilops bicornis, assembly GCA_021605145.1. NCBI lineage: Eukaryota > Viridiplantae > Streptophyta > Magnoliopsida > Poales > Poaceae > Aegilops > Aegilops bicornis. The sequence goes on from CM038669.1 coordinate 441,791,600, forward strand.
TCATTTCTTAGAATTCAACGCACTCAAAAGAAAGTTCTACAAATCTTGAATACCAAGCATATTTTTGTTAAGCAAATTACCATGCTATTAAATACTCTCAAAATAATCTAAGTGAAGCATGAGAGATCAATAGTTTCTTTAAAACAAATCCAACACCATGCTCTAAAAGATATAAGTGAAGCACTAGAGCAAAACTATAAAGCTCAAAAGATATAAGTGAAGCACATAGAGCAAAACTATAAAGCTCAAAAGATATAAGTGAAGCACATAGAGTATTCTATCAAATTCCAATTCATGTATGGCTCTCTCAAAAGGTGTGTACAGAAAGGATGATTGTGGCACACTAACAAACAAAGACTCAAATCGTACAAGACGCTCCAAGCAAAACACATATCATGTGGTGAATAAAAATATAGCTCCAAGTAAAATTACCGATGGAAGTAGACGAAAGAGGGGATGCCTTCTGGGGCATCCCCAAGCTTTGACTTTTTGGTGTCCTTGGATTATCTTGGGGGTGCCATGGGCATCCCCGAGCTTAGGCTCTTGCCACTCCTTGTTCCATAATCCATCAAAAGAATTTACCCAAAACTTGAAAACTTCACAACACAAAACTCAACAAAAATCTCGTGAGCTTCGTTAGCGAAAGAAAACAAAAGACCACTTCAAGGTACTGTAATGAACTCATTATTTATTTATATTGGTGTTAAACCTACTGTATTCCAACTTCTCTATGTATTATAAACTATTTTACTAGCCATAGATTCATCAAAATAAGCAAACAACAAACGAAAAACAGAATCTGTCAAAAACAGAACAGTCTGTAGTAATCTGTAACTAACGCAAACTTCTGGAACTCCAAAAATTCAGAAAAAATAGGAAAACCTGGAAAATTTGTTTATTGATCAGCAAAAATTGGAATCACTATTTTATCACGTTCTGGTGAATTTTAATAATTGTTTTCGTGAACCGAAAGTTTCTGGAAATTACAGCAAGATCAAATAACTATCATCCAAGAAGATCTATAGGTTTAACTTGGCACAAACACTAATTAAAACATAAAACCACATCTAAATAGAAGGTATATGGATTATTTATTACTAAGCAGAAAGGAAAAAGATTGGGTTGTCTCCCAACAAGCGCTTTTCTTTAAAGCCTTTTAAGCTAGGCATTGAGATTTCAATGATGCTCACAAGAAAGACAAGAATTGAGGCACAAAGGGAGCATCATAAAACATGTGACAAACACACTTAAGTCTAACATACTTCCTATGCATAGGCATATTATAAGCAAACAAATTATCGTAGCAATCAAAAACTAGCATATGCAAGGAAGCGGAAAGGAACAATAGCAATCTCAACATAACGTGAGGTAATTTAGTAACATGAAAATTTCTATAACCATATTCTCCTCTCATAATAATTACATGTAGTATCATAAGAAAATTCAACAATATAGCTATCACATAACATATTCTCAACACGATCCACATGCATGCGAAGTTGACACTCTTCCAAAATAGTGGGATTATCATTAACTAAAGTCATGATTTCTCCAAGCCCACTTTTATCAAAAAATTCATAAGATTGAATGTTATCCAAATATGTGGGATCTAAAGTTGACATTCTTCCAAACCCACTTTCAATGTTATTGCAAACACTATTATCAATATTATATTCATCATGGGGCTTAAATAAAATTTCAAGATCATAAGAAGAATCTCCCCAATCATGACTATTGGACATAGCAAAACTAGCATCCCCAAGCTTAGGGTTCTGCATATTATTAGCATAATTTACATCAATAGAATTTATAATAAAATCATTGCAATCATGCTTTTTATTCAAAGATCTATAGTGAATCACTTCATAAAGCACTTCATCACAATTTTCAGATTTACAGATTTCAGGCAAAACCTTATAAAGATAATCTAGTGCATCCAAACCACTAGGAATTGGTTCATCATAGTTAGATATCTTAAAAAGATTGGCAAGAGGATGAGGATCCATAGATATTAGCTTCTCTGTTTAGGAATAAATACTCAACTATTTCAACCAAACAAGCAAACGAGCCAAGCAAGACATCAAGGCAAATGAAAAGACAAACGGGAAAGAGAGGGCGAATAAAACGGCAAGGGTGAAGTGGGGGAGAGGAAAACGAGAGGCAAATGGCAACTAATGTAATGCGAGAGATAGGGATTGTGATGGGTACTTGGTATTTTGACTTTTACAAGAACTCCCAAGAACGGCGCCAGAAATTCTTCTTGCTACCTCTTGAGCACTGCGTTGGATTTCCCCGAAGAGGAGAGGATGATGTAGCAAAGTAGCGTAAGTATTTCCCTTAGTTTTTGAGAACCAAGGTATCAATCTAGTAGGAGGCTACGCGCGAGTCCCTCGTACCTACACAAAACCATAGCTCAACGCAACCAACGCGATTAGGGGTTGTCAATCCCTTCACGGTTACTTACGAGAGTGAGATCTGATAGAGAAGATAGATAATATTTTTAGTATTTTTGGTATAAAGATGCAAGGTAAAATAAAAGGCAAAAGTAAAAGCAAAGCAACTAATAAAGTGATTGGAGATTGATATGATAAGAATAGACCCCGGGGCCATAGGTTTCACTAGTGGATTCTCTCAAGAGCATAAGTATTCTACGGTGGGTGAACAAATTACTGTTGAGCAATTGACAGAATTGAGCATAATTATGAGAATATCTAGGTATGATCATGTATATAGGCATCACGTCCGAGACAAGTAGATCGACTCCTGCCTGCATCTACTACTATTACTCCACTCATCGACCGCTATCCAGCATGCATCTAGAGTATTAAGTTAAAAACAGAGTAACGCCTTAAGCAAGATGACATGATGTAGAGGGATAAATTCATGCAATATGATAAAAACCCCATCTTGTTATCCTCGATGGCAACAATACAATACGTGCCTTGCTGCCCCTTCTGTCACTAGGAAAGGACACCGCAAGATTGAACCCAAAGCTAAGCACTTCTCCCATTGCAAGAAAAACCAATCTAGTAGGCCAAACCAAACCGATAATTCGAAGAGACTTGCAAAGATAACCAATTATACATAAAAGAATTTAGAGAAGATTCAAATATTATTCATAGATAGACTTGATCATAAACCCACAATTCATCGGTCTCAACAAACACACCGCAAAAAGAAGATTAAGTCGAATAGATCTTCACAAGAGAGGGGGAGAACATTGTATTGAGATCCAAAAAGAGAGAAGAAGCCATCTAGCTACTAACTATGGACCCGAAGGTCTGAGGTAAACTACTCACACTTCATAGGAGAGGCTAGGATGTTGTAGAAGCCCTCCGTGATGATGGCCCTCTCCGGCGGAGCTCCGGAACAAGCCCCAAGATGGGATCTCGTGGATACAGAAAGTTGCGGTGGTGGAATTAGGTTTTTGGCTCCTGTTATGATCGGTTGGGGTACGTAGGTATATATAGGAGGAAGGAGTACGTCGGTGGAGCTTTGAGGGGCCCACGAGGCAGGGGGCGCGCCCTAGGGGGGCGCCCTCCACCCTCGCGACCGCCTCGTGGCTTTCTTGATGGAGGGTCCAAGTCTCCCGGGTCTTATCTGATGAGAAAATCACATTCCCGGAGGTTTCATTCCGTTTGGACTCGGTTTGATATTCTGTTTCTCCGAAACACTGAAATAGGCAAAAACATCAATTCTGGGCTGGGCCTCCGGTTAATAGGTTAGTCCCAAAAATAATATAAAAGTGGAAAATAAAGCCCAATATAGTCCAAAACAGTAGATAATATAGCATGGAGCAAACAAAAATTATAGATACGTTGGAGACGTATCAGGGTGCAATAGCAATAATCTCATGTTTAACATAAGGAACTATTGCAAATTCATCTTCATAAATATTGGCATCATGGCCACAAGAATAGCAAGCATCATGTTCATCAAGGGATATTTCAATCAAATCATCGGAATCATCATTATCTATAGATTCATGCATATCATTATTTCCTTCCAAAGCAACGGTCATTCTTTCAATAAATTCTTTGACATAGACATTATGAGCATAGTTTTCATAGCAATATTTAAGTATGTCAAAATTTTCAGATTCGTAGAGTAATATCATACTTTTCAATCAAAGAAGCAACTTCATAAGCACCCTTAAAAGCAACAAATTCTTCAATTTGTTCGGTATCATAGTAACTATAAACACCCTTTGCATAAGAAGATAAGGTTTCATTATCATTAAACTCAAATAGGTAGGGAAGGTGTTTTTTAGGGTTCTTAGAGCAACAGGTAAAATCACAAATTTCACAAAGATTCCAAGCATAACATAGCAGTCTGTTTATTTGACTCCATAAGAGTTTCCCTTTTTAGATAAACGGTGACACACAAAATGAGCATGCTCATCTAAAGATTTCCCATCAACTAGGCTAGTTGGGGTTTCAGGACGAGCGCATAAGGATCAAACATGATCCAAGTAGAACACTTTAAGTGGATCCATATCAATAGATTTTTAGCAAGCAAAGATGCAAGCAAATAGAAGGCACATGGAAACACAAACAAAAGGACATACGGGAAGAAGGCGAAGAAAAGGTGAATAAAACGGCAAGGGTGAAGTGGGGGAGAGAAAAATGAGAGGCAAATGGCAAATAATGTAGTGCGAGAGATAGGGATTGTGATGGGTACTTGGTATGTTGACTTTTGCGTAGACTCCCCGGCAACGGCGCCAGAAATTCTTCTTGCTACCTCTTGAGCACTGCGTTGGATTTCCCCGAAGAGGAGAGTATGATGCAGCAAAGTAGCGTAAGTATTTCCCTCAGTTTTTGAGAACCAAGGTATCAATCCAGTAGGAGGCCACGCGCGAGTCCCTCATACCTACACAAAAACAATAGCTCAACGCAACCAACGTGACTAGGGGTTGTCAATCCCTTCATGGTCACTTACGATAGTGAGATCTGATAGAGATGATAGATAATATTTTTGGTATTTTTGGTATAAAGATGCAAGGTAAAATAAAAAGCAAAAGTAAAAGCAAAGCAAATAATAAAGTGATTGGAGATTGATATGATGAGAATAGACCCGGGGGCCATAGATTTCACTAGTGGCTTCTCTCAAGAGCATAAGAGTTTCTACCGTGGGTGAACAAATTAATGTTGAGCAATTGACAGAATTGAGCATAGTTATGAGAATATCTAGGCATGATCATGTATATAGGCATCACGTCCGAGACAAGTAGACCGACTCACCTTTGCATCTACTACTATTACTCCACTCATCGACCGCTATCCAAAGATGCATCTAGAGTATTAAGTTAATGAAAACAGAGTAACGCCTTTAAGCAAGATGACATGATGTAGAGGGATAAATTAATGCAATATGATATAAACCCCATCTTGTTATCCTCGATGGCAACAATACAACACGTGCCTTGCTGCCCCCATCACATCGGGAAAGGACACCGCAAGATTGAACCCAAAGCTAAGCACTTCTCCCATTGCAAGAAAAACCAATCTAGTAGGCGAAACCAAACTGATAATTCGAAGAGACTTGCAAAGATAACCAATCATACATAAAATAATTCAGAGAAGATTCAAATATTGCTCATAGATAATCTTGATCGTAAACCCACAATTCATCGCCTCAACAAACACACCGCAAAAAGAATATTACATCGAATAGATCTCCACGAGAGAGGGGGAGAACATTGTATTGAGATCCAAAAAGAGAGAAGAAGCCATCTAGCTACTAACTATGGACCCGAAGGTCTGAAGTAAGCTACTCACACTTCATCGGAGAGGCCATGGTGATGATGTAGAAGCCCTCCATGGTGGATTCCCCTTCCCATGGAGCTCCTAATAGGTCCCAAGATGGGATCTCGTGGATACGTAAAGTTTCAAGGTGGAATTAGGTTTTTGGCTCAGATTCGATCGTTTGAAGTGCGTGAGGTATATATAGGAGGAAGGAGTACGTCGGTGGAGCTTCGAGGGGCCCACGAGGCAGGGGGCGCGCCCTAGGGGGGGCACGCCCTCCACCCTCGTGACTGCCTCGTGGATTTCTTGATGGAGGGTCCAAGTCTCTTGGGTCTTATCTGATGAGCAAATCACGTTCCCGAAGGTTTCATTCCGTTTGGACTCCGTTTGATATTCCATTTCTTCGAAACACTGAAATAGGCAAAAAAACAACAATTCTGGGATGGGCCTCCGGTTAATAGGTTAGTCTCAAAAGTAATATAAAAGTGGAAAATAAAGCCCAATATGGTCCAAAACAGTAGATAATGTAGCATGGAGCAATCAAAAATTATAGATACGTTGGAGACGTATCAAGGCGCCACTGAGTATATGGGTCCTGCTCGTCCTCATGCTCGTGAATAAAATTTTCAAGTATAGGTGGTGGAATGTTCACAGGACCTTGGAAACACAAGAAGGTTAATTAGTAAAGGGAAACTAGCTAAGCCGCATGCATGTGGATGAAACAATTATAATTACGGTGGAAGACAAACGTACCGAAATCATGAGGATTCCATGCAAAAATAGTGCCACGAGTGGTGGCAGCAAACACAAGATCCTCGTATTGAATTGCATCATAGTACTCATCCTTGTATAGAAACTGATTTTTGAGCAATATCCATCGATTCAAACTATGAAGGACGGCAACAAGCTTGTCGAAGATAGCGACAACATAAGCATTCATATAACCCCAAGAGCGGTAGGGAACTCGACAAATTGCTATCTTCCGTAGACGATAGTCAGCATGATCGTATTTCAACTCATGTAGAATACTGGTGTACTCAACCTCTAGGCAATCGTCTGAGATTTTTCAAAGTGGAACCGGGTGACGAGTGTACACATTCACAAGTTCCCACTCGCAGTTGTACCTAATATAAACAACCCAATCTCCATTTGCGCCTGCCCAAGCCTTGCCCTCAAGCGATCGCATATTAACATCATATGTGTCATTATCAAGCGGCATCAACTTAAACAAGGCGAGGCTTCCCTCATCCCCGCGCCAGTCAGCAGGGTCACGGCAAAGAAGATAGGGGAGATCAAAACGCTCCTGAACCCTTGGGTTCCTTGTAATGATGTTATTAGTTGAGTCGAGAATGGTCTTGAACGAACCTGCCATGCTAGCCGAGGTGATGACGCCACACTGATCAATGAGTTCCTCCACCGCGTCATCATTCAGATCGGGGTAAGAATAACAGGGTCGTTTCCGGCTTGTTCCCTCCATGGAGAAGATGATCAAACAATGGCAGAAGGAAGGGTGAAGGCAAATGGAGGAGGGAGGAAGAGCTAGTGTGCGACAGCAGTTCCAAGTCGAGAGGGAAAGGTGAAGAGTTGGTGGACGGTTGCCACAGTACACGAAGAGGCGCCTGGGGAGCGAACGGTTGCCATAGAGGTCACACACTAACGACAAGGGCCGATTGAACCGCATGCAATCCCATCGCACAACACACACGTCTTGTTAAGTTGAACCGTTTCTGTTCTCTTGTGTCAACGCAAACAGTTCATCCGAGTGAACTGCATCTCGTATATCCCACACACCTTGATCTGGCTGACCGTTTCTTTTGTGTTGCCTAATCACAAACAGTTCATCCGAGTGAACCTTATGTTGTATATCGCACACACCTTCATCTGGCTGCCCGTTTCTTTTGTGTTGCCTAATCACAAACAGTTCATCCGAGTGAACCGTATGTTGTGTATCGCACACACCTTCATCTGGCTGCCCGTTTCTTTTGTTCCTCCTCATTGCAAACAGTTAATTGAACTGAACCGTATGCCCTTCATCGCACACGCAACTAAAACCGGAACCGTGTTTGATGCATCCGTCATCGCAAACGTTTTATACATTTCTGACGGTTTTCATACAACACCGTTTGCGATTATGGCATCACACACAGTTTCTCGAAGGGTCTCTGATTGTAGTGTCACGTTAGCAGCATCCTGCAGTAGTGCACTTTCAATTGGTATCAGAGCAAGGTACTCCCTTGTTCTGTGTGATTTGGTTTAACCACCTGGAGTTTTAGCTATGTTGACTGCAGGGATAATCAAAGTCTCCGTTGCGTGCCCTGTCTTCGATGGCACTGATTACCCCTACTAGAAGAATAAGATGCGTATGCATCTGAAGCCATTGATGCCGACCTCTGGTATGTCGTCAAGAACGGCGTTCCCAAGGCCGGTGAAGGTGTCACCTATGCCGATGTCAAGAGGTTCATTCAACTGGATTTGACTTCCAAGAACATCATCTGTGGTCATCTGACCAAAGGACGGTATGGTCGTGTGAGTGCTCTGGAAACTGCGAAGCTAGTCTGGGACTGGATCTCCAAGGTCAACGAAGGCGTCTCAACCCAGAGAGACTCAAGGATCAGTGTTCTTCGCAACCTCTTCAAGAGAAACGACAATGAGAATGTCCATCTCACGTTTGATCACCTCACTGATATCACAAATGAGGTTCACTCTCTCGGCGCCACAGAGATCACCAAGCACGAAATCGTCAAGACACTCTTGAGATTGCTTGACAGCTCATTTGATACCCTGGCCCTGAAGATTCAAGAACACCCCGACTTCAAGACTCTCGATCCGTCTGACATACTTGAGGGGCTCAACACACATGAGTTCCAGTTATCTAAGAAAAGAGATATCTATGGTCCCAACTATGGCCGTACTCGCGCTATGAAGGCAAAGGTTGTTTCCTCTTCTAAATAAGAATCTGACAGCTGCTCTGAGGATCCTGAAGACATTAGAAAGGAACTTGCTATGCTTCTGAAGAAGTTCCAGAAGTTCACCAAGAAGAAAGGCTTCGGAAAGTCTTCAAGATCCAGCTCAAGAAATGATGAAGCTTCTCCTCGTGATCACAAAAAGAGAACATGCCACAAGTGCAAGAAACCTGGTCACTACATCTTTGAGTGTCCATAGTGGGACAATGAGACCAAGAAGAAGAAGAAGAAGAGCAAGGAATATGATTCTGATGACAAGAAGAAGAAGAGATCCTCAAAGTCTTCTTCAAAGTCTTCATCATACAAGAACCGCTCATCTGGCAAGGCTCGTGCATTTGTTGGCAATGAGATGAATTCAGAGGAGGAGTCTGCTTCTGAGGAGGCAGAGGTGGAGTCTGAGGAGGAGTCCGATTCAGGAGTGGCTAGCCAGGCTCTAGCTACTGCTTATGTTGCCAAGTCCATCTTCAACACTAAAGACAATGGCTCCATCACCAACGCTGATGCTAATGATGAGGATGACTCTGCACCCACCTACTGCTTCATGGCACGCGGTGCCAAGGTGAACTCACGCGATGCTTACTTCCAAACATCAAGTGAAGATGACTCTGAATGTGAATCTAAACCTAGATACAAAACACTTGCTAAAATTGCAACTGAACAACATAATGCCATGGAACATATTCAAAAATTGTTAGACAAAAGCGATGACCTGTTGGACGTGGAAATGACCCGATCTCATTCCTTAATTGAAGACATCAAAAATCTTCATGTTAAGTACGAAGAACTTGAAAGTCGTCATGAAATGCTGTCAACAACTCATGAAAAGCTTTCCTACGATTATCTTCAAAGGAAGCAAGAACTTGAGAACTTGAGAGCGGCTCATGAAGATCTTCAAAAAGAGAATGAGTCATTTCGCGCTCAATAGATCAGTTCCGCTCAGGAAGGATTTGAACCACCAGGTCTAAAATGTCTTGAGTGTGATAACGCTGCCTCTATTGCTGAATGTTCTACTGTTGCTACTGTTGCAATATCTTCAACTGTTGATGTGGTAACTAACCCCTCTACTGAGGATACCACTCCTATTGCTGATGAAAACGCCAGGTTGAAGACATTGCTTGAGACAGGAATGTATAAAAGTCTCAAAGGGCATCAAACACTATTTGATGTCCTCAAAAAGCAGATTCTGAACTGAAACCCTAGGAAAGAGGGTGTTGGGTTCGAGAGGAAAATGATTGTTGATGGTTCTTACTGGAAGCCTGAGTAGTACCCCAAAACCACATGGGTTGCTGCAAAGGGACCTTCAATGGATCCATCTACCTTGTCTGGCTTCACTTGTGCTAACCCGATTATCATTGATGAATCCTTTGGTGCAAACTATAAACTGTTTAAGAATCAGAATGGTGAAGTGTTTGCTAGGTATATTGGTACTAACTGCAGGAATGGACCTCCTATGAAGAAGATCTGGGTACCCAAAAGTTGTCTTGAGAATCTTCCTATGAATGTCATCATGACACCACCTGGGAAGAAGACAAATCTTAGACCAAAGGCTTCATATGGTCCAAAGGCTTCGTACAAACATAGGACTCACCAGAGGCACCCTAACGCCAATGTTTTGCAGGGAAACCATACTCAGACTTGTGAATATGAGCGTGTTTCTTAAAACCGCTATGCTCATAAGACCAAGAACTATTCTGCTTATTCTTATGAGTATTATTCACCTCCTGCAAGGCTATTTGCTAGGGCTCCAAAGCCGAAGTTCTCAGATGCTGCACTTAGACTCATTGCTTCTAAGCCACCCCTGAAGATGTGTGTCGGTGTCAAAACCGGCGGATCTCGGGTAGGGGGTCCCAAACTGTGCGTCTAGGCGGATGGTAACAGGAGACAAGGGACACGATGTTTTTACCCAGGTTCGGGCCCTCTCGATGGAGGTAATACCCTACTCCGCTTGATTAATATTGATGATATGGGTAGTACAAGAGTAGATCTACCACGAGATCAGAGAGGCTAAACCCTAGAAGCTAGCCTATGGTATGATTGTTGTTGTGTCCTACGGACTAAAACCCTTCGGTTTATATAGACACCGAATGGGGTTAGGGTTACACAGAGTCGGTTACAATGGTAGGAAATCTACACATCCAGACGCCAAGCTTGCCTTCCACGCCAAGGAAAGTCCCATCCGGACACGGACGAAGTCTTCAATCTTGTATCTTCATAGTCTAGGAGTCCGCCAAAGATGATAGTTCGCTATCCGGACACCCCTAGTCCAGGACTCCCTAGTCCAGACTCCTCGATATCCCTCGAACCAGGCTTCAATGACGACGAGTCCGGCGGCGCATATTGTCTTCGGCATTGCAAGGCGGGTTCCTCCTCCGAATACTTCATAGAAGGTTTTGAACACCGTGATAGTGTCCGCTCGCAAAACAAGTTCCACATACCACCGTAGAGAGAATAACTTTTTGCACAGATCTGCTGACGTATTCCGCGGCGTGACATCACACCACGGCCAGGCCTTTATATGAATCGTTTTTACTGTTCCACCTAAGCTCGTTCAGCGAGGCAGTTTCCTTGGCACGTCTTATCAAAGCGTAGATCGTGCCCCCTTATTCCGGGATTCTCATCAATATGGACGTGGGTAACCCAACCGCGCTATTGATCGCGGCGCTTGGGAGATAAGCGAGTTTTATCAGTCGGTGGGGACGATAGCCGTCTCATTCATATAAGGGATAAGGATCCACCTTTTTCACCCACGCCTTCCTCCTCCCTTGCTCATCCATTTCACAAGACTCGAGCTCCAGCGCCCAAGTCCGCACATCCTTCCTCAACCATCTCCAGCCATGTCCAGAGCGGGAGGCAGGTGGATGGTCTCCTCCGTCACGGAGGGCCAAGTAAAAAAGCTGCGGAAGGCCGGATACTTGTCCGACGACATTGCACATCGGCTGCCCGACAAGGGGCAGCTCATCCCCACCCCCAGGCCTCATGAGAGGGTGGTGTTCCTCCCCCACTTCCTCCACGGACTAGGGTTTCCACTTCACCCATTTGTCCGGGGGCTCATGTTCTCCTACGGCCTAGATTTCCACGATCTGGCCCCGAATTTCATCCTCAACATCTCGGCTTTTATCGTCGTGTGTGAGGCCTTCCTCTGCATCCAGCCCCACTTCGGCTTATGGCTGAAGACCTTCAATGTCCGGCCGAAGGTAGTGGGCGGCCGCCAAGCGGAGTGCGGAGGCGCCATGGTTGGCAAGATGGCCAAAGTCCTATGGCTCGAGGGCTCCTTTGTGGAGACCGTAAAGGGGTGGCAATCAGGGTGGCTCCACATCACCGAGCCGCGCGACTCTCAATGGGCGGCGGCCCCCGAATTCCGATCTGGCTTCCCCACACGGCTCACGTCATGGAAAGAGACGGGCCAGACGTGGGGGATTCGATGAGCTATCCGGACTCCAAACTGCGTCCGAACACGTGGACAAGAATCTCAGGCTTGTCAACGTAATCCAGGTGATGCTCATCCGCCGGATTCTCCCATGTCAACAACGGGCCTTCAAGTTGTGGGAGTTCGATCCGGCACATCACCCAACTCTGAAAAGGCTCTTCGACACTACGTACGAAGATGCCTGGAAGGTGCTGTTCAAGGGCGCCAAGGCTCCCACATCCGCTACCGAAGATCGCGAATTCAGCTCGCAGCGTCCAGCCAGCGAGGTAAGTTATTTTGCCCTCTATGGGACTCTTTTTTCATAGTTTGACTTTATGCGGGATCTAAAACTCCCTAAGCTTTGACAGGATTGGCTGGTGAAATCCGGACAGATTAACTGTCCGGCCCCTTTGCCAGAAGACCCAGCAGACGCCCGATTGGCGGGGCTGCTGGTTCCGGCACCTCACGTGGTGCCGGAGAAGAAGGCCAAGAAGGAGGCCACGGGGACTCGAAAGAGCTCCCGACGCCAGGTGCTGTCGGACTCATCGCCCGACCACCCTAAGGCGGAATCCTCCTCTGAGGAAGAGGAGGAGGAAGAAGAAGCCTCTCCCCCAACGAGGGGAGAGAAGAAAAGGAAGGCCGCCCCAACTGGGGAGGCCAGATGGTCGAAGAAGGGAAGGACCCTTCCTCCGGACTTCTCCGCCAACGCCGACAGCGACGAGGAGGAGTGGCCAGCAAGGGCCAAGCCCCTGGCGAGATCGTAAGTGTCCGGATTCCCATGTTTTTTTTCATTGCATAGTGTTCTCTAATGCCGAACAATCATGTAGCCCACCCAAGGACGAGCTCGCCACTTTGTCGAGCGGGTCCCTGAATTCGTCGGAAGTGGAGAGTACTTCACTTCCGACCGCCTCCTCACCTCATGCTGCTGACGACGCCGAGGTGGGGCCCCAAGGGGGGCCTGGCCAAGAGGAGGTGGCGCAGGAGGCGCCGCAAGGCAGCCTCCCGGATTCCAGGCGCGAGGGGAGCGAGACCCCCAGGGGCTCTAAGCCCGACCCTTGTCTGAACTCCATACCGGAACCTTCAGCGGTTCCGAAGTTCGGCAAGCGGCCCCTTCGTAAGAAGGGTAAGACACCGGTGTCCTCCGTCCAACCGGAGGCACCGAATAACTCTTGAGGCGCTTAACAGCCTCCATCAAGGAGGAGCACCGCATGCTTATGAGTGTGGTGATCCAGAAAGTGCAATCCGCCAAGAGCGGGCCGATCAAGCCTGTACTAGCCTTCTAATGTGCTTTGAGGTAAGTGTAGAATATGTAAAAATATTACCGCATAGACAAGAGCCTCGATGCTTAGTTCGGTGTTCGGAAAGAAAAGCCGGACTGAGGATCTAAAAAGATATACGCAGGAGTCTAACATAATTATGTCAATATGGGAATGCAGGCTGCCCTGCTGACTCGCCGTGACCGATCATGGAGGTCAATGCATTGAAAGAGAGCCTCGAGCGGTCCGAGAACAAGCTCGGCCAAGCCAAGAAGCAGCTCGAGGACAAGGAAAGTAAGTAATACCTTATTAAAGAAAGACCTTATAGAAAGGATTCGGTTGCAAAAAATGACAGGAATAACGTGGGTATTGTAGGGGCCACGAACGAGGTGGCGACCTCAAGGAAGCGGTGTCTGCGGCCGAAAGCAAAGCGGCTGGAGCGCACTGAGCGAGAAAAGAAGAAGGAGCGGTGGCGGAGGTGCGGCAAGAGCTCCGTGCTCGTGGAAAAACACGAGAGTTTGGAACGTGACTCGAAGACTCGAGAGTCCGAGCTCGCCTCGGCTCTTGAGAGTGCCAAAGCCGCTAAGGCCGAAGCCCAAAAAGCCCTCCAAGAAATTGAATTGAATAGACTCGCATTTGTTATCCTGTGCGCTGAAAACTTGTTCATATGCGCTAAGCAACGCTTGTTAATTTAAAATATTACCTTCTGTGCGGCCGTTTATCAAATTTGAGAGATGGCAAGTCGTTGGCTTAAACCCCCATGCCACGAGTGCTGGGGTGTTCGATAAACTTGAGCGCTCTTGTTCCCATTCTTGGGTCCATCGAGGGAGGCGCTCAATGCAACGAACAAGGCGACCGGACTTATAATGCTTGAACACTCTCACTTAGCCATAGAATTCTATAATTTTAAATTTCGGCGAAGCCCCTAGTATTCGGAAGACCGAGTTCGGGCGCTATCCACGCCTTGGCCGGACAATGCCGTCTCCTCGCTCTAAGCGGCATAAGTCTTTAGGGACCCGAAAAAACCTCTCGAACAGCGATCGCTCTCGCCCTATCATGACGGCCAGTTTTAGCTTTCTCCACCGAGGTGCTCAACCCAGCTCAACCGGGCACAATCGCGGTGGTTCTCCCAGCGCTACCTTAGCCGATATAACGGAACGTAAGGTACCAAAACATGGGAGCCGGGCAAACCCAACTATTGACCCAAGACATGATTCGAGCCGATGCATATAACGCTATAAGTTCGGGTGCCGCACTTGTGAAAGTGTTCGGACTTCTAACACCATATTCGGGAACTTAAGCCCCCTGGTGTATTGGCCATACCAAAGTGTACGGGTGCAACATGTCATGAAATGAACATATATATAAATAAAGAAAGGAGTGCAATAATAGGCAAAAGCTATGTATTGTTTATTCAAAAAGGAACTGCAATGAAAGCAGAACGATACAAATAGTGCGATAAGCAAGGGATGGGACTATTTAACATGTCCCTCCGAGGGTAAGCTATGGATGGTATGTAAAACAGGTATAATGCTCGAAGTAGAGACCACCTGGACACTCGACGCAGTTTTCTGCTTCCCTGGCTGTTGCATCGTGAGTTCGGCGCGAACGCCGGACATGGCTTCTGGAGAACAGAGTCCTGAAAGTAAGAAAAAAGAAAAAAAAGAAAAATAATGACACCATCGGGAGCCCCTGGTGCGGTTGAGCCGCATTCTGGGCGTGCCGTGGTCGTGCCCCTCCCCTTATGCCCATGGTATCTCCAGAGCATAGTTATGTACGCGTAGTACTAGCTTCGCAACTTCGCGAGGGCTGGGGTTGGGGCGGATTACTCTGGCGATGCTTTCCGGATCGTGCCAGCGGTCTTGTTGTAGGTTACTCGGGCACGCTTGATGTTGTCCGATTGTTTATTGGCCGGACCGAGAATTGCCTTAAGAGGATGTTCTGCACTTCTACCGCAAGGGCGTCGTATGCTCCTCCGCTCGGAGAGAGCGTTGGTGTTTCCATTGACCATGATTACGCCTCGAGGGCTGGCATCTTTAACTTGAGGTATGCGAAAGTGCGCACAGCATTGAATTTTTGCGAATGTTTTTCGTCCGGCAAGGCGTGATAGCCGCCATGAACGGGACTATGTCGAAGATTAACTCTTCGCTTCGAAGTTATCCGGGATCCAAGACCACTTCGAGTGTAACCGAGCCTCGCATAATTGGCCTCTACACCTGGTATGACGCCTTTAAAGGTCGTCTTTGTGGGTTTAATCCTTGAGGGGTCTATGCCCATTTTGCGCACTGTATCCTGATAAAGCAGGTTCAGGCTGCTACCGCCATCCATCAGGACTCTGGTGAGGTGAAATCCGTCAATAATTGGGTCAAGAACCAATGCGGCGAAACCGCCGTGACGGATGCTAGTGGGGTGGTCCCTTCGATCGAAGGTGATCGGGCAGGCAGACCGTGGGTTGAACTTCGGGGTGACTGGCTCCATCGCCATATCGTCCCTTAGCGCCGCGCTTCCGCTCCCTTTTGGGTATGTGGGTTGCGTATATCATGTTCACCGTCCGCACTTGTGTGGGAAAACCCTTCTGTCCTCTATTGTTCGGCGGCCGGGGCTCTTCCTCGTCATCGCTATGCAGCCCCTTGTCGTTGTTTTCGGCGATTAGCTTGCCTGCTTGCTTGAACACCCAACAATCCCTGTTGGTGTGGTTGGCTGGTTTTTCGGGGGTGCCATGTATCTGGCACAAGCGATCGAGTATTCGGTCCAAGTTGGACGGGCCCTGGGTATTTCTTTTGAATGGCTTCTTCCGCTGACCGGGTTTAGAGCCTCTGAATCGGGCATTTACTGCCGTATCTTTAGCATTATCACCGTTAATGCGGCGTTTATGCTTGTTGTGACGCGACCTGCCATTGCTGTCCTTGGTATCCGAACTACCAGTGTGTTTGGCCAAGTTGTTGCTTCGAGCTAGCCAGCTGTCCTCTCCCGCGCAAAGCGGGTCATGAGTGTGGTGAGGGCTGCCATGGATTTCGCTTTTCCTGTCCTAGGTGCCGGGCTAGCCACTCGTCATGATGTTGTGTTTGAAGGCTGCTAGTGCCTCTGCATCCGGACGGTCGGCGATCTGATTTTTCTTTGTTAGGAACCGCGTCCGTAATTGTCTGGTCGATTCTTCTGGCTGCTGAATTATATGGCTAAGGTCATCGGCGTCTGGTGGTCGCACATATGTGCCCTGGAAGTTATCAAGGAATGCGGCTTCGAGGTCCTCCCAACAACTGATTGACTCTGCTGGCAAGCTGTTGAGCCAATGCTGAGCTGGTCCTTTAAGCTTGAGTGGGAGGTATTTGATGGCATGTAGATCATCACCGCGGGCCATGTGGATATGGAGGAGATAGTCCTTGATCCAGACCATAGGATCTGTGGTTCCATCGTATTATTCGATGTTTACGGGCTTGAAGCCCTCAGGGATTTGATGATCCATTACTTCATTTGTGAAGCATAGTTGGTGTGCGGCGCCTCTGTATTGGGCTATATCACGACGTAGCTCATATGAGCTTTGTCTACTGTGTTCGGCCCGGCCGGGTTTGCTGTATCCGGCGTGACGGTAATCATCTCGAGTCGTTGGGCGCCCACGCGATCCGTAGATCGATCTTGTATGTTTTGCCTTATCCTCCAATGTATCTCGCAAGTCCGGCACGTTGTCCCGTGCCTTGGTACTTTTTGAGCGGCGTCGGGGCGTGGCTTGAGATGAGGGCCGAGAGGCTTCTCTGTGACCACGCAGGGTGGCCGGGTCTGCCATGTCGTCTTGTTGGTGACTTGGGTGCTTCCTCCTCTAATCAAGGCAACGGCCTGCGTTTGGGGTAGCTTTTGGAGGGCATTCGAGTTCATACTCTTCGGCTGCAAGGACTTCAGTCATCCGTCACCAGCAGGTCTTGGTCAGCTCTAAGTTGTTGCTGCTTTTTCTTGAGGCTGCCTGCCGTGGCCATAAGCCTGCGTTTGAAACGCTCCTGTTCGGCGGGATCCTCAGGCACGACAAATTCATTGTTGTCGAGGCTTGCCTCATCTTCGGAGGGAGGTGCATAATGATCGTCCTCTACCTCTCTTTCTGCCGCACTGTCGTGCGGACTTGCTTCTCCCTCCTCCTGCGCTGAGTCCTGCTGGAGGGGGTCATCTTTGCACTGTCCGGGGTGTTATTGCCTCCCGTGCCGGAATCGCCGTTTTTACTGTGGTGTGATTTAGAGCGGCGCCGCTGACGTCGGCGCTTGGGCTGTTTCTTGGAGGGGTTATCCTCCGCTATTCCATCGCCGTTCCCATCTTTTGGGATGTCCACCATGTATATGTCGTATGACGAGGTGGCCTTCCAGTGCCCTGTAGGCGCTGGTTCATGGTTGTCTTCAGCATCGTCGTCCATACCGTCGATGTCTTGGTCGGGTCGAGCATGTCGGTTAAATCATCGGCGATGGCTACAAAGTGGGTGGTGGGTGGGCGTTGAATTTCTTCATCGTCCGCATCCCAACCTTCCCGACCATAGTCCGGCCAGGGCTCTCCGGATAAAGAGAGAGACTTTAGCGAATTCAGGATGTCGCCAAAGGGCGAGTGTTGAAAGATGTCCGCGGCGGTGAACTCCATGACCGGCGCCCAATCGGATTCGAGGGCGCGGAGGGTTCGGAGTCCGGAGAGGAGTCCGGCACCTTGGAGTCACGGTCTTCGCAAAGGACAGGGATGGAGTTCGGCTCAATCGCTGTTGAGATCGTAGCCCCCGAGGCGGTGTCCAATCACTTGTCCTCGATTAGGGGAACCGGCTCCGGATTAAGGGTCGGAGCGGGCACTAGTGCGGCCTCCAGGGCACTGTTCGGCGGCAGAGCTAGATCGTACCCATCAAGACAGTGCGGCGCGCTCGGCTGTGGCTCGAATCCGTCGAAGATCAAGTCTCCGCGGACATCGGCCGTATAGTTCAAGCTTCCAAATCTGACCTGATGGCCAGCGGCGTAGCTTTCGATCTGCTTCAGATGGCCAAGTGAATTGGCCCGCAGTGCAAAGCCGCCAAATACGAAGATCTGTCCGGGGAGGAAAGTCTCACCTTGGACTGCTTCGTTGTTGATGATCTAAGGAGCCATCGGGCCTATCGGTGACGACACAGAGGAACCCTCAATGAAAACACCAATGTCGGTGTCAAAACCGGCGGATCTCGGGTAGGGGGTCCCGAACTGTGCGTCTAGGCGGATGGTAACAGGAGACAAGGGACACGATGTTTTTACCCAGGTTCGGGCCCTCTCGATGGAGGTAATACCCTACTCCTGCTTGATTAATATTGATGATATGGGTGGTACAAGAGTAGATCTACCACGAGATCAGAGAGGCTAAACCCTAGAAGCTAGCCTATGGTATGATTGTTGTTGTGTCCTACGGACTAAAACCCTTCGGTTTATATAGACAACGTATAGGGTTAGGGTTACACAGAGTCGGTTACAACGGTAGGAAATCTACATATCCGTATCGCCAAGCTTGCCTTCCACGCCAAGGAAAGTCCCATCCGGACACGGGACGAAGTTTTAATCTTGTATCTTCATAGTCTAGGAGTCCGGCCAAAGATGATAGTTCGGCTATCCGGACACCCCCTAGTCCAGGACTCCCTCAATGTGGGTGGTTAAGTGCTACCTCTTGAGCATGCGTTGGTTTTTCACTTGAAGAGGAAAGGGTGATGCCGCAAAGTAGCGTAAGTATTTCCCTCAGTTTTTGAGAACCAAGGTATCAATCCAGTAGGAGGCCACACGCAAGTCCCTCGTACCTACACAAACAAATAAGAACCTTGCAACCAACGCGATAAAGGGGTTGTCAATCCCTTCACGGCCACTTGCAAAAGTGAGATCTGATAGAGATGATAATATTTTTGGTATTTTTATGATAAAGATTGAAAGTAAAGATTGCAAAGTAAAAATAGATTCGAAACTTATATGATGGAAAATAGACCCGGGGGCCATAGGTTTCACTAGTGGCTTCTCTCAAGATAGCATAAGTATTACAGTGGGTGAACAAATTACTGTTGAGCAATTGATAGAAAAGTGCATAATTATGCGAATATCTACACATGATCATGTATATAGGCATCACGTCCGTGACAAGTAGACCGACTCCTGCCTGCATCTACTACTATTACTCCACACATCGACCGCTATCCAGCATGCATCTAGAGTATTAAGTTCATAAGAACGGAGTAACGCATTAGGTAAGATGACATGATGTAGAGGGGTAAACTCAAGCTATATGATATAAACCCCATCTTTTTATCCTCGATGGCAACAATACAATACGTGTCATTTCCCTTTCTGTCACTGGGATTGAGCAATGCAAGATTGAACCGAAAGCTAAGCACTTCTCCCATTGCAAGAAAGATCAATCTAGTAGGCCAAACCAAACTGATAATTCGAAGAGACTTGCAAAGATAACCAATCATACATAAAAGAATTCAGAGAAGATTCAAATATTGTTCATAGATAATCTTGATCATAAACCCACAATTCATTGGATCTCGACAAACACACCGCAAAAAGAGTTACATCGGATAGATCTCCAAGAAGATCGAGGAGAACTTTGTATTGAGACCCAAAGAGAGAGAAGAAGCCATCTAGCTAATAACTATGGACCCGAAGGTCTATGGTAAACTACTCACACATCATCGGAGAAGCTATGGTGTTGATGTAGAAGCCCTCCGTGATTGATTCCCCCTCCGGCGGAGCGCCGGAAAAGGCCCCAAGATGAGATCTCATGGGTAAAGAAGGTTGCGGCGGTGGAATTAGGTTTTCGTGGTGCCCCTCGATGGTTTCGGGGTACGTAGGTATATATAGGAGGAAGAAGTAGGACGGTGGAGCCACGAGGGGCCCACGAGGGTGTAGGGCACGCCCCCTTGCCTCGTGGCCTCCTCGTTCGTTTCTTGACGTCCACTCCAAGTCCTCTGGATCACGTTTGTTCCAAAAATCAAGCTCCCGAAGGTTTCATTCCGTTTGGACTCCGTTTGATATTCCTTTTCTGCGAAACACTAAAATAGGCAAAAAAACAGCAATTTGCACTGGGCCTTGGGTTAATAGGTTAGTCCCAAAAATAACATAGAAGTGTATAATAAAGCCCATTAAACATCCAAAACAGAATATATAATAGCATGGAGCAATAAAAAATTATAGATACGTTGGAGACGTATCATTAAGAAAAAATAACTCTATTTTGCAGGGAAAGGTCTCCAGCCGGAAATCAAAGGCGTCTGATGCTTATGCTGGGGACCTAAAACATCTTGTGGGACGCAAGATAAAATGCCCAAATGGTCTCACTATGTATTTTGTTCCTAGATTCCTTGACAGTCATCCTATCTGCCCTAAGCAGGATCTGAACTTTGATAATATGCTTGTTCGTCAAATGTTTATGCTTCACATTTCCCTTGGTGAAGCCTATCCCCCTAACTACACTGTAGGGTATGATACCAAAGGCTTCTGAGTGGATTATGGACAGTGGATGCACTAACCACATGACTGTGATCGAAGTCTTCTCATGGACTCAACCTTACGTCCATCTGACAAAAGTTACATCACATTTGCTAACACTGGTAAAAGCAAGGTATTGGGTCTAGGTAGAGTTGCAATCTCAAAGGATCAGCACATGGATAAAGTGATGCTTGTTGAATTCCTTGGTTTCAACTTAATGTATGTCTCAATGCTTTGTGACTTGAACATGATTGTGATATTTGGAAAATATCTTTGCCTTGTCCTTATGGAATCTGACAAGTCTCTAGTCTTTGAAGGGTATCGGAAAGATGATCTGTATATGGTAGATTTCTCAGCAGGACCACAGTTGGCCGTATGTCTTCTAGCAAAAGCTTCAGAGTGCTGGCTCTGGCATCGCAGGCTAGGGCATGCTGGCATGAGGAACTTGTACACACTCGTGAAGAAGAAACACGTGGTAGGCATCGAGGGCGTCAAGTTCAAGAAGGATCATCTGTGCGGTGCCTGCGAAGTTGGAAAGATGACAAGGGCCAAGCATCCCTCGAAGACAATCACGACGACATCTCGTCCCTTCGAGCTGCTTCACATGGACTTATTTGGCCCTACTCACTACTCTACTCTTACTACCACTGCTTGCCTCTATGGCTTCGTCATTGTTGATGATTATTCAAGATACACATGGGTGCACATAATCCTTTACAAGAATGAAGTGCAGGATGTCTTCGGACGATTCGCAAATCGTGCATGACAAACTATGGCATCAAGATCAAGCACATCAGAAGTGACAATGGCACAGAGTTCAAGAACACCGGCCTCGACACTTATCTTGATACATTGGGCATCACCCTCGGCAGAATGGCATCGTGGAGCGCAAGAACAGAACCCTCATTGAGATGGCTCAGACGATGCTTGATGAGTACAAGACTCCAAGGAAGTTCTGGCCTGAAGCCATTGATACCGCATGCCACGTCATCAACCGTGTTTATCTTCACAAGCTTCTAAAGAAGACATCCTATGAGCTTCTAACTGGTAAGAAGCCAAATGTTAGTTACTTCGGAATATTTGGTGCTAGGTGCTGGATCAAGGATCCACATCACACTTCAAAATTTGCACCGAAAGCACATGAAGGTTTTATGCTTGGATACGGAAAGGATTCACACTCCCATAGAGTCTTCAACCTCTTTCACTATAAAGTGGTTGAAACTGTGGATGTGCGGTTCGATGAGACTAACGGCTCGCAAAGAGATCACCTACCAAATGTGCTAGATGAAGTCCCACCTAGTGAATCGATCAAGCTTATGGGTACTGGAGAAATCATACCTTCAGATGCATGGGCTGAAGAGGAACTTATCATTTCTACACCGAGCCAACCTGAAGATACTTCTAGCCTATGCCAGCCATCACAACATCCTCCTGTACCAAATGGATGTGAAGAGTGCTTTTCTCAATGGCAAGATTGAAGAAGAAGTGTACATTGCACAACCACCTGGTTTTGAAGATCCAAAACATCTTCACATGGTATACAAGCTCAATAAGGCATTGTATGGCCTCAAACATGCCCCTTGTGCTTGGTATGACACACTCAAAGACTTCCTGAAGAGCAAAGGCTTCAAACCTGGTTCCCTGGATCCAACTCTCTTCACGAAGACATATGATGGTGAACTATTTGTGTGCCAGATCTATGTGGATGACATTATCTTCGGCTGCACTGACAAGAGATACAATGGTGAGTTTGGACACATGATGCAAGAACAATATCAGATGTCCATGATGGGTGAGCTGGAATTCTTCCTCGGTCTTCAAATCCGTCAGCAGAGCAACATCATCTTCATATCTCAAGAAAGGTACCTCAAAGATTGCCTGAAGAAGTTTGGAATGCAAGACTGCAAAGGGTACACGACGCCAATGCCAACCAAAGGTCAATTGGGTCCCGACGACAATGGTAAAGAGTTCTATCAAAAGGTATACCGCTCCATGATTGGTTCTTTACTCTATTTATGTGCATCTAGGCCAGATATAACGCTTAGCGTTTGCATGTGTGCCCGATTCCAAGCGGCACCAAAGGAATCGCATCACTTAGCTGTGAAGTGAATTCTTCAATATTTGGCTTACACCCCAACACTAGGATTATGGTATCCAAAGGGCTCAGAGTTTGATCTAGTTGGATTCTCAGATGCTGATTATGCTGGTGACAAGGTTGATGGCAAGTCCACATCAGGCACATGTCACTTTCTTGGACGATCTCTTGTCTGTTGGTCTTCAAAGAAGTAGAACTGTGTGTCTCTCTCCACTACTGAATCTGAATACATTGCTGCTGGATCTTGCTGCGCTCAGCTTCTATAGATGAAGCAAACTCTCAAGGACTATGGCATCCACATGAAGCAAGTACCACTTTACTGCGACAATGGAATCACCATCAAGATTGCCAACAACCCAGTCCAGCACTCGAAGAGCACATTCAGATCTGTCATCACTTTCTTAGAGATCATGTTATGAAGGAAGATATTGATATAATTCACGTCAACACTGAAGAGCAATTGGCAGATATCTTCACAAAGCCCTTGGATGAGAAAAGGTTTTGCAAGTTGCGGTGTGAGCTAAATATCTTAGAATCCTCAAATGTCCTGTGATTGGACACACAACGCTTATGCATCTTGATGACTTAGATGTGCAACACACGAAGTAATGTATATCTTCAATCAATGAAGACATACACTCTAAGTGTGAATACATTAACGCGGAATTTGACTTTGGAGCGCCACGATAATTGTGTGCCGTGTCTGGGTCTAATACGTCCTATACGGTGGGTAACGCCACCACCAATTTCTTGTCTGAAGTGTTTCAATTGGCGTCATAACAGCAAAGTCTTCTCATTTGGTTTGTCTTCAACATTGATTTGACTTCATGCTTATCTTCACAATGTTGATTTGGTCTTATGCTGAGTATACATATATTCGTGTTCTGCCCTCTACAACATTCACTTATAGCTATGTCTTCATGTTTGCATTTTCTTGATCTAAGTGAATGTGATTGGACCCCTAACCCTTTCTGTGCTTCTATCTCAAATTCTATCTATCCAAATCATATGCATTCTTTTGAAACCTGTCAATTGTCTTCTCTGAATCCTTGTCAGCAGAAGACAAAGTGACAAAAGTTTAAATATGTTTTTAATGCCATATCCTGATTTCCTGAATACCAGAGAAGCTGGAACGACCACCCGACAATCCAGGCGTGTGTGGGAACATGGAACAACTTCCAATATGTTGCATGCATGCCACGTGTCCTTCAGATGTGAACCGCTAGGGGCACCTGTATAATTATGTTGTGCTGTCCCTTTCCTTATAAATATACAACTCACCGCGGTCATTATATCTTCTTCCACCTCGCCACCTCGCACAAACCCTACCGCCTCCGCTAGCTCGAGTCGATGCCGGAGATGAAGCGCTTTGCTGCCGCGACTTCTTCGACGCCGTCCTCACGCCGGCCGCGGACCTCGTCCTCTCCGCCCCGCCGTAGGTGTCTTCCGCCGCTGAGTTAGCGCGGGGGAGATTGAACTGCTCGGCCTCTCTCTCTCTCTCTCGACCTCGTCTAGCAGTTCGTCAGCGGTAAATAAAACTTACTTTTTACTGCCTTTTTTGATCCGTCAAATCCATCCACTTCAACAAGAGTGGTTTCTTGACTTCCAAATGCGGATATGTCTCGTTTTTCATCTCATATCATGCCAAGTATATTCACTTATGCTTCATAACTAGTTAGATTCCTCACTTGTACTTATTCATGGATTCGTACAAATCTGGAACCAACTCTCATCAAATAAGTGAATGTCTTCGCACTATGAGGTCAATGTCTTCAAACTGATTTATCTTCAAAATCTTTTGAGAATGCATATGACCTCTTCCCCTTCCCTCGCACCTCTAACCCTGTCATAGGTATATGTCCGTTGGAGAATCCCTTGGTTCTCATAGTCTGCATTCATTTGCAGAGTTCTTGCAGCATCACATCAACTCTCCTGAAGCCAGTTCCCGGCTGACCAGCAAAACGAAGCCATTCACTGTCTTGAAGCCATTCAGTTTGAATATAATGGCCACAGAGAAGTCAGCTAGAAAGGGCAGCAGGCAGCGCCGTGGGGTTACAGCCAAGGATTTGCCTCCATATCTATTTGAAATGTACAATATTGATCCTAAAGAGAGCTATGGCTAGCGCAAGACTCGAATCCAGTGGATTCGAAGATATTGGGCAGAGGAATGGTTCAAATACAACTTCGTAACCCCTGAATATGCAGAGAAGAATGCTATCAAGCGACCATGGGGAGACATTCTGTACAGAAATCTGTAGCCCAAGTCCAAGTCTGAAGCCGTTGCTCAAGGCTTCTACCCATGTATGGTTTGCGGGCCGAAGCCACAAAATGCCGACCCATCATCTATGTTATGGTGTCGTGAAGATAATCTTTTCAAGTGCAACTATCAGTTTGCAAAAGATTCTGCTGTGAAGAACAAGAAGGATCTGGGCCTGAACTTCAACCCTGGTCCATCTGCTCCTAGGCTGATGGCACACGCGATGCCAATCCCAACGTCATCGGCCCCTTCAACAATTCCGATGGTGTCCTCTCTCATATAGCTGCTCAAAGGGCCACTTTGGAGCAATCAGGTGATGACGCAGACTCTGAAGATGCGCCTGCTCCACCGAAGCCAACGAAGAAGAAGACAAAGGCTTCAAAGCCCTCTGCCGCACCAAAAGATTTGATTGTGAAGCCATTGGCCACTGCACCTCCTGAATCCAGTGTGCAATGTGAAGATCTTTCTCGTGTCTCCAAGAAGACGGAGAAGCCCAAGAAGAAGCCCACGAAGATTTCTGGGCATGAACTTACTCCAGCTGCCGTTCTGCGGAACAAAGATGAAACCATTGATCTGTCAAGCGACGAAGATCTTGGTGATGCCACCCTTGAGCTACTGATCAAGAGCAAGCAAGAGGAGGAGATCTTCAACGATCTTCCCCTCTTTGACGTGGATATTCTGAACAACTTCATCGACGATTGGTTTGATGACCCAAGCGTCAACATTGATGATCTTCAGCTGCCAGTGGACATCGGCGTCACCTTCCACGGAGCCATTGCTAATGAGTTGGCCTTGGCTCAGAAGATTGTTGAGCTGAAAAAAATTGATTAGGAGAAGGCTCACTTCAAGAAGAACATGGCCAAGCTCAGCATGGCAGATGTTCAGATCTTCAAGCAGATGTTGCATGACCTCAAGGAAGAGTTTCACAAGGAACATGACGAAGCTAAAGGCTCACGAGAGCGGATGAAATACTTTGCAGAGAAATGTGTTCAAGCACACAATGAGGCTGAGAAGCGCAAGGCTCTTGGGCGTCCTGGCATTGACCCCAAGATGGCTGCCAAACAAAAGAAAAAGCCTAATGTGGCCCAAGCTGAAGCATCAAGGCAGGAAGCACCTCGCATTGTCTTCCCTGCCAGCATGACTGGCTCGAAGCCTAAGGTCCCTCAAAGCAGCCTTCGTAATCAAGAAGACAAGGGCAGCTGAATCCGAAGCCAAGAAGCGCAACACAAGAATGCTACTGATGGTGCCCCATCAAAGAAGAAATTGAAGAAATCTTCAAAGAAAGAGCGTGTTGCGGCCTCTGAGCCTCTTGTTGTCGAACCCATTTCTGTTGCCCGTCCAGCCTCCACCAACCAAGCGTGTCAACTTGTGATCCACGAGCCTGCTTTCACAGAGGCTCCTAAAGATGAAGAAGTTCCAGTTGTTGACCCCATCACAGCTGAAGACATTGGTCGTGAAGACAATGTTGAAGATGATGAAGTCCTTCCTCAACTCGAGCATCAACTGGTATCATCGCTTGTTCTTACAAGTAGCAAATTCATCAGCGTTGGTCGTCCTTTGATGCCAATTGCTCAGGATGATTCGTGGGCCGATCGCCCTCAATAAGACACCCCCATTCATGATGAGACACCCAGAACTCCACCACCTCAAGTCACCACTCCGGTGCTTGACGATGACTACATGGTGCAGACCACTCCATCACCACAGGCGTTGCCCGCATTCCGCAGGCTTCGCAAAGGCCCTAGGCCACAGGTCACCATATCGAGCATTCCGGAAGGGGAAGCGCAACAAAGCTCAGTAGCACGTCAAGTGTTTCCTGAAGCCACCCTTGTTGTGAATGTCGCTGAGTCTAAAGCAAAAGCTGCTAAAGACATACCGGCTGCATTAGCCGATGAAAATCAAGAAACAAGAGAAGAAGAAGAAGAAGAAGAAAGAGTTGCCACACCCCCTGTCACTGAAGAAGTCATTCTCGAGGAGAATGCAACTGTGCTCGACCCTCCTGTTACTGAACAAACGGAGGTTGAAACTACTGAGGCGGCCACAAAGTCAATGACATTGTCATGGCTGAAGACCATGTGGCGCTGAAGCTCTTACCGCTGAAGCTAATGTGGTGCACAAGCTCATGAGCAACCAGAAGCCAATGTGAATGCTGATGCCACTGTTCCACCCCCAAGGCCACACACCATTGAACAGGCCTATAATCGTGGTGAACTTGTCACCGTTCAGTGGCCCATCATGGTGCCTCCCACTGCTCCCGGACCTCAATATGACTATCATGTGGAGCAGAGGCCACAAGTTCAGAAGCCAAAACCAAGGCTGCCAAGGCTTCCAGGTGCTGCTACATCGCCAGGATCCTTCAGTGTCAACAGCTTCAGAGCCCACAACACCTTCTTCGATAGCGCCAAGAATCCTTACTTGAAGCCAAAGATCTCATCTGATCAATTTTGGAGCTATCAGCAGCGCAGCTACTACTCCCGCATTCTATACAATCAAGGGCGAATCTTTCCACACATGCGCCTTTATTGTGAAGCTATTGCTGGGCTGCCCTATCTTGAAGAAGCTCTGGACTATTTTAGAGATGTTGGCCTTCTACAATTCATAACTGACAGGGAGCACTGGAATGAAGAGCTTTTGCTGCAGTTCTATGCCACTCTTCACATTCGTGGCTACAACAGGGATCCGAAGACATGGATCCTTGAGTGGATGTCAGGGGATGTGCATCATGAAGCCAAAGCTCAAGACATCATCGAGCTGTCTTCCCTTCCCATTCCAGGTGAGCTCTATGAGCCTAGTTGTCAGCTACACCAAAATGAACTGCAGAGTATATTCCAGAAGCCTGAGCCGAATATGAGCCAGATGCTCAGCATGATGAAGCCATTACCTCAAAATGCTGACTATCCCAAGGAATTCTTTGTCAAAGACCTCGAGTACTTGCCCCGCACAGTGTATCATATACTGAGGCGTACTCTATGGCCAATCAAGGGATATTCTTCTGAAGCCAAACTAGAAGGAACAATGAAGATTTTGGTATTCTATATTGTTAATGGCATCAGATTCCATTCCCAGGACTTCTTCATCAGACAACTTGCTGCATCTGGGATTGATCTGTTTGGCCTGAAGTTTTATGCTCCATGGGCGATGCGCCTGATCAAATTCCATTCATCTATTGATTATCATTCCTCAGTGCACAACCATCTTGTTTTTCTCCCTGAGGTTGATCTGTCAATTGAAGCCATCTACCCGGAGCCTGCCAAAGAACCCCGATATCTTCATAATGTTGATCGCCAAAGCTTCACACAGCCAATAGATGGGATTCATGTACCAAATGTTGCTACTCTTGCTTACCCTCTGGCTGGCAATATGCGTGAGCCCCGTCGTACCAACACTGAAGCCACAGCCAGTACAATCGCTCAAAGGCCTCGGAAGCGTTCTCACATTCTCAATGAACGAGAGCTTCTTGTTGCCTTACATTAGAAGCAGGACAAGCGTCATGACGGGCTAAAGCGTCGGATGCAGAGTATCATGGTGGATGTCAATCACATCAGAAACTTGGCCACCAAGAACTCCTTCATAGCCCATGAAGCCTGTCAGCGGTCTTGGAAGAGTCTCACACTGCTATGCCCTGAAGAAGATCTTCACGAAGATGGCTTCACAGAAGGCTTCAAATTTGAATCCAGACCTACACGCAATGCAAGCTGGTGCCGCACTCCATCAATAGAAGATTCTGAGTATTCATCTTCGGCTGCAACTGTTGTTGAGAGAGTCGTCGATGAAGAAGAGGACGCCACTTCACCAACCATGGCTGCACTGCATCTCGACACTGCACCAGGCCCTTCTGCACCACCAAACTCAAGCGACGACCCTGCTCCTTCATCTACTCCTGATGGGAATGAGTAGATACTCTATGTCTTAACCTTTTTGGTCCTTACTGACAAAAGGGGGAGAAGCATATGAGTTAATAGTCTTCAAGCGGGTCCTTATGGGTGGTTGCTATATTTGCCAAGTGTTTACAACTCTTGTATTTTGATACATTTGGTTCTTTGGGTTGTAACACTTAAACTTGATGGTTGTCTGCTACTTTTTTGTCAGTTTGTGATGCGATGATAAATTTCGCATGAAGTCATTCCGCAGACGTCCATTTTTCATTATGCATGTCATTATCTTCGTTATATCTTTATATGCATGATGAATTGTGTTCATAAGTTGAAGAGGATCTCCACAAAGTAAAACCTGCCATGTGCATTTGCATTCAAAAGCAAACTACTTATATGCACATCTTCAGGGGGAGCCTTTTTCCACTTATGAAGACAATGCTTTAATTCTTAAACTTTCACATACTTTTATCCCCGTTGAAAACTTCAACCTGTTTGTCATCAATCACCTAAAAGGGGGAGATTGTAAGTGCATCTAGTGCCACCCCTAGTTGGTTTTGGAGTATTGACGACAAACTTGGTTGAGCGACTAATGTGTTTGTGAGAATTGTAGGATACCACAGGTACTAGTCCCACATTGATTCGGTTTACCTACCAAAGATGACCCCTAAAAATCTGTGAAGACATTGAAGACAATGGTGGTCTGTGAAGATATTCACAACGAAGATTATGACTTGAGAAGACATTCACGTGAAGACTATGGAGTACGAAGACATTTGTTTCGTAGTTTCCTTTTCTTCTTTGTTGAGTCATAGGAACCACCGCACTGTTAAGTGGGGTCCAAGTGAACAAAGTCGGAGTGACTGATGTGATGCTCAACCAAATCCTATGTCTTCGAGCAAAGACAATGATAGCAAATCTTATCTAGAGCTGGATGAGTCAGCTTTACTTGTAGCCCAAGTCAAGCTGCCGCGTGTGTTTGAAATCTGACCGTTGGACACGTGTCAGTTCCATAGTGACCCAGGGTCATTTCGGACAAATCAGGTCTGGTTGCCTCCTGGCTATAAATAGCCCACCCCCTACACCATAAATTGGTGGCTGCTCAGAGTTAGTGCATGGCTTTTGTTGTTTGAGAGCAACCCACCTCCGAAGCGTTTGAGAGAGAGATCCTTGCGAGAACAAAGCCCAAAACACCCAGAGCCAAAGAGTGTTAGGCATCAATGAAGTCTTTCTATCTGCGCGATCTAAAGACTTGTTACACTTGAGGACTGTGAATCCTCCAGCCGGTTAGGTGTCGCGTTCTGAGCGTCCAAGGGTCATTGTGGATTGCCAGTGAACGAAGTCTGTGAAGGTTTGGAAGTCTACCTTGAAGACTTACCATAGTGATCGGGCGAGGACTAAGTGTTCTTAGCTCAAGGGGAATAAGGTGAAGACGCGGTCATCTGAGTTAAATCTCAGCCTCCCTAACCAGACGTACAGTTGTCACAGCAACTAGAACTGATCCAACAAATCCTTGTCCTTGTCAAGAAACTGGTTCTATCTCTTACCTCTCATTACTTACAGTATGTCTTCGTGAAGTCATTGCCTGCTTGCATGATCTGATTGGCATCACTGAGTGAATACTATTGTTGTTTGGCTTCATACTATCTTCCATCCTGATCCATACTACCTAGCTGCTAATAGTCTTCATGCTTCCACTACTTTGCTTACTTGACTATGGCTTGTCTAGTGTAGTCAACCTTCCGCTGCATATCAATAGGTCCATTTCTACTGTTTGTCTTCAAAGCCCCCGTGTTTTGAAGACTTTCATAAAAATCGCCTATTCACCCCCCCTCTAGTCGATAACTAGCACTTTCAGTTTATTTTGAAAATTAGAGATGGCACATGCAAATTTGCTTAGAACGGCAAAATAATACCACATATAGGTAGATATAGTGGACTCATGTGGCAAAACTGGTTTAAAGGAGTTTGGATGCACAAGTAGAGATCATACTTAGTGCAAAATGAAGGCTAGCAAAAAATTGGGAAGCGACCAACCAAGAAACAAATAATCTCATAAGCAAGCATTAAGCATAATTAACACCGAATAATTCACCACAAGTAGGATATAATTTTCATTGCATGATTATTTACTTTCGTGCATGAATAGGGAATCACAAACCTTAGCACCAATATTCTTACTAGAGTACAATTACTCATCAACATAACTCACATATCACACCATCATATCTCAAAACTATTACTAAGAATCAAGTTTATTTTGTCCAATGATATTCATGACATTTTTTTACTTTATCCTTCTTGGATATCTATCACTTTGGGACTAATTTTCATGTGTTGCTTGTCATAAGCTCAAACAAATATAAGTGAAGATCATGAGCATAACAAATTTTCTTTCTCTCAAAATAATTTAAGTGAAGCAAGAGAGAATTTCTTCAAAATTTTACTAACTATCAAATAAATCTAAGTGAAGCAAGAGAGTATTTCTTCAAAAATACTAAGCACACCGTGCTCAAAAAGATATAAGTGAAGCACTAGAGCAAGTCCTAGATCATAAAAGATTTAAGTGAAGCATAGAGAGCAATTCTAACAAATCATGATATAATTTTGGCTCTCTCAAATAGGTGTGTCCAGAAAGGATTGATGACTTAAAACACAAAATAAAACAAGCAAATATACATATCATACAAGACGCTCCAAGCAAAATACTATCATGCGACGAATAAAAATATAACCTCGAGTAAAATACCCATAGTTGTTGGAAGAAAGCAGGGATGCCACTCGGGGGCATCCCCAAGATTAGTGGGTTGCTAATTTTTGGATAATAGCTTGGGATGCCAGGGCATCCCCAATCTTACGCTCTTACATCCTTCCTTCATCCATCGTAAGATAACCCAAAACTTGAAAACTTCAATCACACAAAACTCAACAAAACTTTCGTGAGATCCGTTAGTGTAAGAAAAATAAACTACTACTATAAGTGTTGTATCGAAAACAATTCTTATTTTGTTTTTTCATTATATATACCATATTCCAACTTTTCTATGGCAAAACCTCATCAAATAAAACCATAGAGCAATCAAAGTAAGCACACAACACAAAGAAAACAGAATCTGTCAAAACAGAACGGTCTGTAGAAATCTAATTTGTTAGAATACTTATGGAACTCCAAAAATTCTGAAAAACTAGGAAAACCTGGATAATTTGTATATAGATCTTCTACAAAAAGAATTAGCATTTTATCACGTTCTGGTGAACCTTAACAATTATTTTCGTGAGCACAAACTTTCTGTCTTTTTCAGCAAGATCAAACAACTATCACCCAAGAAGATCCTATTGGTTCTACTTGGCACAAATGCTAATTAAAACATAAAAAACACAATCATAACAGTAGCATAATTGTTCTAACACTCAAGAACAGAAAGCAAAAAACAAAAATAAATTTTATTCATTGGGTTGCCTCCCAACAAGCGCTATAGTTTTACGCCCTTAGCTAGGCATAAAGCAAGGATCTAAGTTTTGTCATCTTTGGTTCGAGATCCATAAGATGCCCTCATGATTGATTCATAAGGTGGTTAATTCTAGTTCTAGGAAAGTGTTCCATACCTTTCCTCAAAGGAAATTAGAACTTAATATTGCCTTCTTTCATATCAATCACGGCACCGAGAGTGCGTAAAAACGGTCTACCAAGAATAATTGGACAAGACAGATCGCAATAAATATCAAGAACAATAAAATCTATGGGCACATAATTCCTATTTGCAAGAATAATAACATCATTAATTCTTCCCATAGGCTTTTTAATAGTAGAATCCGCCAACTGCAAGTTCAAAGAACATTCTTCAAAATTAGTAAGACCAAGCACATCACATAAAGATTTAGGAATTGTAGAAACACTAGCGCCCAAGTCACACAAAGCAAAACACTCATAATTTTTAATCTCGACTTTGATAGTAGTTTCCCATTCATGGTGCAATTTACTAGGAATTGAAACTTCTAATTCCAATTTTTCTTCTAAATCTTTCATCATAGCATCAACAATATGTTTAGTAAAAGCTTTATTTTGTTCATAAGCATGAGGTGAATTTATCATGGATTGAAACAAATAAATACAATAAATCAAAGATAAACTATCATAATTAAAGTGTTTGTAATCCAAAAGAGTGGGCACATCACTAGCTAAAGTTTTGACCTCTCCAAACCCACTTTCATCAATTTTCTCAACAAGATTTTCACCCTCCAAAATATTGGGACGCCTTCTACCTAAAGTTGACTCTTCTCCAGTACCTTTTTCATCATTCTTAACTTTACTAAACAAGGAATCAATAGAATAAACACCAATCATTTTAAGATCTTCATCATCTTTGCAAGAATAATCACTAGAAAAAGGCTTTCTCTAAAAATTCTCTTTTAGCTCTAAGCATAGCAATTCTTTTCTTACTTTCATCCATAGAAACATAAAGAGCTTTAATTGATTCATAAACTTTAGGCACAAAAATTTTCATCTTGAGATTTCCCACATCATGAGCAATTCTATCAACACTTCTATACAAATCATCAATCTTATTCAACTTTTTTTCTTTGGAAGTGTTGAAAACTTTTTGTGTGTTAATAAATTCTTTAATATTATTGTCAAGATCAGAGGTGTTCCTATTATTATTGTAAGATTGATTTCCACAGGAATTACCATAATTATTAGAGGAATTACTAGGAAAGGCCTAGGATTAAAATTACCTCTATAAGCATTGTTGTTGAAATTATTTCTTGAGATAAAATTCACATAAATGGCATCAATATTTTGCTCAAACAAAGTAGACAAAGGCATATCATTAAATCAATAGGAGCACTTTTACTAGCAACCAATTTCATAAGACAATCAACTTTATCACTCAAACAAGAAATTTCTTCAACCGAATTAACTTTTTTACTAGTAGGAGCTCTTTCGGTATGCCATTGTAAATAATTTGCCATGATATTATCAAGCAATTTGGTGGCTTCACCTAAAGTAATTTCCATAAAAGTACCTCCCGCAGCGGAATCTAAAAGACTACGAGAAACGAAATTCAACCCCGCATAAAATTATTGTATGATCATCCAAAGATTTAACCCTTGAGTTGGGCAATTCCTTAGCATCATTTTCATCCTTTCCCAATATTGTGCAACATGCTCATGTTCAAGTTGCTTGAAATTCATGATCTGGGTTCTAAGGGAAACTATTTTTGCGGGAGGAAAATACTTACTGATAAAAAGATCTTTGAACTTATTCAAAGAATCGATACTATTGCGAGGCAAAGAAGAGAACCAAATTTTTACAAAATCATGCAAAGAGAACGGAAATAATTTCATCTTGACCACATCATTGTCCACATGTTTTTTATTTTGCATATCGCATAATTCCAGGAAGGTATTAAGATGGGACGCGACATTCTCATTAGGAGTACCTGAAAATTGGTCTTTCATAACAAGATTCAGCAAAGCAGTATTAATATCACAAGTCTCCGCACTAGTGGCGGGAGGAGCAAGCGGAGTGCCAATAAAATCATTGTTGTTGATATTTGAGAAATCACATAACTTGGTGTTCTCTTGAGTCATGATGACTACATAACAAGATTGCACTCAAAAATAGATCCGGCAAGAAAACGGCGAACGGAAAAAGAGAGGCGAATAAAACGACAATTTTTTGTGAAGTGGGGGAGAGAAAAACGAGAGGCAAATGGCGAATAATGTAAATTGCAAGGAGATGAGATTTTTGATTAGGAACCTGTTTATGTTGAAGATCCTCCCCGTCAATGGCACCAGAAATTCCTTTTGATGTCGCTTGAAGCTACGTCGGTATTTCCCCAAAGAGGAAGGGATGATGCAGCACAACGGCGGTAGGTATTTCCCTCAGAAATGAAACCAACGTTATCGAACCAGTAGGAGAACCAAGCAACACAACGTAAAAAGCCCCTGCACACAAATAACAACACCTCACAACCCGACATATTAAAGGGGTTGTCAATCCCTTTCGGGGTACGACGCCAGAAACGGTGCAAGTTGTAATAGATTGAAATAATAGATTGCAAATAAAATAAAGTGTAGCAAAGTATTTTTGTATTTTTGGTTTAATAGATTTTAATAAAAAGTGCAGATAAAATAGATCACAAAGCAAATATATAAGAAAGAAGACCCGGGGGTCGTAGATTTCACTAGTGGCTTCTCTCAAGAAAAATAACAAACAGTGGGTAAACTAATTACTGTTGGGCAATTGATAGAACCTCAAATAATTATGATGATATCCCGGCAATGATCATTACATAGGCATCACATCCAAGATTAGTAGACCGACTCCTGCCTGCATCTACTACTATTGCTCCACACATCGACCGCTACCCAACAAGCATCTAGTGTATTAAGTTCATGGAAAAACGGAGTAATGCAATAAGAACGATGACATGATGTAGACAAGATCCGTTTATCTATATGGAGGTAGATATAGATCTCGTCTTTTTATCCTTAATAGCAACGATACATAAGTGTCGGTTCCCTTTCTGTCACTGGGATCGAGCACCGTAAGATCGAACCCACTACCGGGCACCTCTTCCCATTGCAAGATAAATAGATCAAGTTGGCCAAACAAAACCCAAATACCAGAGAAGAAATACGAGGCTATAAGAGATCATGCATATAAGAGATCAAAGAAACTCAAATAACTTTCATGGATATAAAAAGATATGACTGAAACAAACACACCGCAAAAGAGTTACATCATATGGATCTCCAAGAGACCATTGTATTGAGAATTCAACGAGAGAGAGAAAGCCATCAAGCTACTAACTACGGACCCGAAGGTCTACAAGGAACTACTCACGCATCATCGGAGAGGCACCAATGGAGGTGGTGAACCCCATCCGAGATGGTGTCTAGATTGGATCTGGTGGTTCTGTACTCTGCGGTGGCTGGATGAATATTTCGTCGATGCCTTTAGGGTTCTTGTATTTTTAGGGTATTTATAGAGCAAAGAGGCGGTCTGGGGGGACACCCGAGGTGGGCACAACCCACCAGGGCGCGCCTGGGCCTCCTGGCGCGCCCTGGTGGGTTGTGCCCCCCTCGGGGCACCCCCGGGTGCAACTAGGCCCCATTGCCTTCCTTCTAGCCCATAAATAATCATCATGGAGTTTCATGGTATTTGGACTTCGTCTGATATTGATTTCCTGTGATGTAAAAAACATGGAAAATAGCAACTTGCACTTGGCACTATGTCAATAGGTTAGTACCAAAAAATGATATAAAATGACTATAAAATGATTATAAAACATCCAAGATTGATAATAAAACATCATGGAACAATCAAAAAATTATAGATACGTTGGAGACGTATCAGGCACCACACCATGAAAAACAGTGTTAGACGGCTTAAGATCCTTGTCAGTCAAACTCAGACGACAAAAAAGTTTCGTAGTAAAGGATATTGATACTGATGCCTTCATCCATGAGCACCTTAGTGAATTTGTAACCTCCAACCTGAGGTGCAACCACTAAAGCCAAGTGACCCGGGTTGTCAACCCGGGGCGGGTGATCCTCACGACTCCACGGAATAGGATGTTCAGACCATCACAAGTAACGGGTAATCGCCGGCTCAACTGTGTTCAGCGCCCTTTTATGAATCTTCTGGTCTCGTTTGCATAAACTCGTGGTGAATACATGATACTGTCCACTATTCAACTGCTTCGGATTACTCTAATAACCAGATTGCTGCTGTTGATTCCCTTGACCAGACTGCTGATTAAAACCTCCTTGATTGCCTTGGCCTTGGAAACCAGAGTTTGAACCACCACCACCAAAGCCAGGCCCGTGAGAGCCGGATCCTGAGCCGCCATTGGGCCCATGATTATTCTGGAAAAAATGGAATTTTTGTACTCCCTCATGATGAAGCAATCCTTCCATAGATGATTGGCCAGCTTCTCCTGCGTACCATGCTTTGGGAAAGGCCGGTTCATCATCACCTCAAGGTTGAACTTTGGCTCGCCAAGCCGGGGCGGCTTTCCCTTCTTATGCTGATTATTGCCCTGCGTATTGGTATTTGCCACAAAGTCTAAACCACTCTCAGCCTTGCGCTTACTGTTGCCACCATGACCCGACGTGTTATGCTGGTGTCCCTTTGCACTGCCAGTCTTATTCCATTTACTTGCCTTCTCCTCATCAGAGTCGGGGTCTTTGGTACTATCAGAGTCGGCATATTTGACGAGAGCTGTCATGAGTTCCCCCATGTCATTGCAGTGGCGTTTAAGCTGCCCCAGCTTCTGCTTAAGGGGGAGAAAACGGAAATTCTTGTCCAACATCAGGACTGGTAGACCGGCATTGATACTGTCCGATGAGTGTATAACAGCTGAGATTCAGCGCACCCAATTGGTTGTTGACTTGCCCTCACCTTGGACACAAGAATCCAAATCCAGGATCGACATAGGCTACTTGCACGTGTCTTTAAATTTTTGGATAAAACGAGCTTTCAACTCTGCCCATGATCTAATGGAGTTAGCGGGCAGCCCTTTCAACCAAGTACGAGCCGGTCCATCCAACATCATGGTGAAATACTTCGCACATGCAACATCACTAACATCCAGCATCTCCATGGCCATCTCATAACTCTCAATCCAAGCTTCAGGGGGTTGATATGTCGTGTAATTAGGCACCTTACGAGGGCCCTTGAAATCCTTAGGCAAACGCTCATTACACAGAGCCGACACTGAACATGGCACACCCAAGGTTCTAGAGGTCACTCCTGCCTCCACTGATGCTGATGGATAAACCGGAGATTGTTGTTGAGCCGCCAGCTGAGCCGCCAGCTCAGCCTCCCGACACGCCCTGCCTTGGTCCACCAAAGTCTGAGCATCGACACCACCGCGTGCCGGGTCATGCCTACGAGGAAGGTTATGGTGCTGCTCACTGCTTGAAACTGTTGGCGACTCAATGTGCCTGCTGTAACTCCGGCTTGGACGAGGGGTTGACTGAATCCGTTCACGGCTATACGAATAAGCCGCCTGTTGAGCCACGACTGTCTGAAGAAGTTCTCTGGCCCTCCGCATCTCTATCACAACTGGAGACTCGCCTTCAACTGGGAGAGCCGCCAATCGTGTCGCTGCAGCGATCATGTTATCCAAAGGGTTAGAATAATGACCCGGTGGTGTCGAAACATGCTGAGGCGGAGTCATATCCAAATGAGGCAGATCCATCGTACGCGGCTGAACCGGCGCTCCGGTCACGGGCACCTCAACTGCCCAGTTCACCACAGGCGGATCACTGGTCTCTGCCCCAAGCGTGTTGAAGAGGTTTCTTGCATCGTAAACCGGAGGTAAACGACTCTGGTGCCTCCTTCTCATGATGGCACTTGAAGCGTTTTGGTCCAAGGTGAGCCGTAATGACTCTGCCTGAATCTGTTGTGCCTGAGCGTCCAAAATAGCTCGCTCCATGGCCATCCTAGAGTTCTCGGCTGCCATGTCTTCCTTGGCTTGAGCTATCTCATCTCGTAGCTTCGCCACATCCACCTTATGTTGTTCCTGGTTGTCCGGGGTCACCTCCACCCCCATCAAAGTCGCCAAAGCCTCCAATAACTCTGTCAGAACTTGAGCCGGTGGGCGTGCAGTGCCGCTAGCACCAGCCGTCGCCGCAGCCGTTGAGCTAGAGGTCATAGCCGCGGCGGACGTTGAACCGAGCGCCGGCTGTGTGCCGGCCATGAAATCGCAACCCTGTTTGACGGCTCATAGGGGTCTGGAATACTGTCGCCATTGGAACAGCCCCCAAGCCGGCCATCTTGCACTTGATACATTGAATTAGTCTCACCTATGGACGATTCACCATCAGGGTTGATGGCCGTCTCACCACCAGACACAGATCTTTCCTCAAATTCCGCCCCATGGATGAAACCAACAAAGGCATGCTTTACGGCGGGTTGAACCTGGGCGGGTCGTGCACGCTGAACCGTCTCGATGATGTCGGTGCAGGTGTCTAGCTCAGGGCCCGGTTCGCCAATCTTGCCAATGAAGACGTGGATTCCGTCGATGGGGACCCGGTACCCGTACTCAATTGAGCCGGCCTCGGGGCCCCAGCCTGCGTCGTTGATGTAGAGCTTTCCCTGACGGCTCTTGGTCATCCGGCCCACAACATATCCCTTGATCCCTTCGAAGCTGCCCTTCAAGAACTTGAACCCACCATGCGCTGGCCCCATGGTGGGCGCCAACTGTTGTGGACTTAACACGGCAGATGTCCTAGCGAAAGGACTTAGTCGTGGATCCATCGCAACTAGGTTAGCTTAAAGGGGTTAATCGGGACAAAGGACACATAGACTTTATACTAGTTCAGCCCCTCGCGGTGGAGGTAAAGGCCTACTCCAGTTTGGGATTGTATTGCTTGGGTTTCGATTTCCAGGGAGCGAATACGCTTGACCTATTTCTCGATCTCTTGTTTCTTGAGTCAAACCACCATCCGGTCACCCCTTTATATACACAGGTTGATGCCCGGCAGCTTATAGAGTCCCAGCCGGCTCATATACACGTGTCCGGCTCGGTGACTTAACTAAGCTTGCCTTATAATACAATTCATACATATGGCGGTTCATCCTTTTGGGCCTCAAGTCGCCTCTGGGTCTTGGGTCGTCAATATACTTGCCATGATCCGCCATCTTCATTGTATAAGTCGTCAGTGGTATAACCCGGCCCCTCCTGGCGGGTCATACCCAGTAGTTATATCCTCAACAATAGTCATACTGCTTACCTCCAATGTCTTATTTTGATTTGGCAGTATTGTGGGATGAAGCGGCCCAGACCAACCTTACATGTCCACGCACATGAGACCGGTTCCACCTACAGACATGCAACTAGTTTTGCATAAAGGTGGTTGGCGGGTGTCTATTTCTCCTACTTTAGTTGAATCGAATTTGACTACGGCCGGTCCTTAATGAAGGTTAAAACAACAAACTTGACGAAACCGCGTTGTGGTTTTGATGCGTAGGTAAGAATGGTTCTTGCTAGAAGCCCATAGCAGCCACGTAAAACTTGCAACAACAAAGTAGAGGACGTATAACTTGTTTTTTGCAGGGCATTTTGTGATGTGATATGGTCAAGACATGATGTGATATACGTTGTTGTATGAGATGATCATGTTTTGTAAAAGTTATCAGCAACCAACAGGAGCCTTATGGTTGTCTCTTTATTGTATGAAATGCAAACATCATGTAATTGCTTTACTTTATCACTATGCGTTAGCGATACTTGTAGAAGCACTAGTTGGCGAGACGACCACGACGCAACGATGG
Source organism: Aegilops bicornis (assembly GCA_021605145.1). NCBI lineage: Eukaryota > Viridiplantae > Streptophyta > Magnoliopsida > Poales > Poaceae > Aegilops > Aegilops bicornis. The sequence continues at coordinate 441,831,937 of CM038669.1, forward strand.
AGATCAAGGTGTCGAGCCGGTGACAATGGAGATCATGATGATGCTTTGGAGATGGATCAAAAGCACAAGATGATGATTGCCATATCATGTCACATATTTTGATTGCATGTGATGTTTATCTTTTATGCATCTTGTTTTGCTTAGTACGGTGGTAGCATTATAAGATGACCCCTTCACTAAATTTCAAGGTATAAGTTTTCTCCCTGAGTATGCACCATTGCGACAATTCGTCGTGGTGAGACACCACGTGATGATCGGGTGTGATAGACTCTATGTTCAAATACAATGGGTGCAAGACAGTTTTGCACATGCGGAATACTCGGGTTAAACTTGAGAGCCTGGCATGTACATACATGGCGTCGGAACATTGGAGAACTAATGGTCGAACATGAATCATATAGTAGATATGATCAACATAAAGATGTTCACCATTGATGACTACTCCATCTCACGTGATGATCAGACATGGTTTAGTTGATTTGGATCACCTATCATTTAGATGACTTGAGGGATGTCTATCTAAGTGGCAGTTCTTAAGTAATTTGATTAATTGAACTTAATTTATCATGAACTTAGTCATGATAGTATTTGCAAATTATGTTGTAGATCAATAGCTCACGATGTTGCTCCCCGTTTATTTTATTTTTATATGCTCCTAGAGAAAAATAATTTGAAAGATGATAGTAGCAATGATGCGGACTGGGTCCGTGATCTGAGGTTTATCCTCATTGCTCCACAAAAGAAGTATGTCCTTGATGCACCGCTAGGTGATGTAATTCGCTGGGTGAGCCGATGCGTACATTATGAACGTTTGACAAGCTCAATATGATGACTACTTGATAGTTTAGTGCGCCATGCTTTACGGCTTAGAATCGGGGCTTCAAAGACGTTTTGAACACCGTGGAACATATGAGATGTTCCAAGAGCTGAAATTGGTATTTCAGACTCATGCCCGTGTCGAGAGGTATAAGACCTCTGACAAGTACTTTACCTACAAGATAGAGGAGAATATCTCAGCCAGTGAGCATGTGCTCAGAATGTCTGGGTACTACAATCGCTTGAATCAAGTGGGAGTTAATCTTCCAGATAAGATAGTGATTGACAGAGTTCTTTAGTCACTATCACCAAGCTACTAGAACTTCGTGCTGAACTATAATATGCAAGGGATGACGAAAATGATTCCCAAGCTCTTCGCAATGCTGAAATCAGCGAAGGTAGAAATCAAGAAAGAGCATCAAGCGTTGATGGTAAACAAGACCACTAGTTTCAAGAAAAAGGGCAAGGGACAGAAAGGGAACTTCAAGAAGAATAGAAAACAAGTTGCCGCTCCCATGAAGAAGCCCAAAGCTAGACCCAAGCCTGAAACTGAGTGCTTCTACTGCAAAGGAAATGGTCACTGGAAGCGGAACTTCCCCAAATACTTGGCGGATAAGAAGGATGGCAAAATGAACAAAGGTATATTTGATATACATGTTATTGATGTGTACTTTACTAGTGTTCATAGTAGCCCCTCCGTATTTGATACAATTCAGTTGCTAAGATTAGTAACTCGAAACAGGAGTTACAAAATGAACAGAGACTAGTTGAGGGCGAGGTGACGATGTGTGTTGGAAGTGATTCCAAGGTTGATACGATCACCATCGCACACTCCCTCTACCTTCGGGATTAGTGTTGAACCTAAAATAAATGTTATTTGGTGTTTGTGTTAAGCACGAATATGATTAGATCATGTTTATTGCAATACGGTTATTCATTTAAGTCACAAAATAATTTTAGTTCTGTTTGAATGAATAAAACCTTCTGTGGTCATACACCCAAGGTGAATGGTTTATTGAATCTTGATCGTAGTAATACACATATTCATAATATTGATGCCAAAAGATGCAAAGTTGATAATGATAGTGCAACATACTTGTGGCACTGCCGTTTAGGTCATATTGGTGTAAAGCACATGAAGAAACTCCATGCAGATGGACTTTTGGAATCACTTGATTATGAATCATTTGATACTTGCGAACCATGCCTCATGGGAAAGATAACTAAAACTCCGTTCCCCGGAACAATGGAGCGTGTTAATGACTTATTGGAAATTATACATACCGATGTATAAGGTCCGATGAGTATTGAAGCACGCGGCGGGTATCATTATTTTCTGACTTTCACAGATGATTTAAGCAGATATGGGTATATCTACTTAACTAAACACAAGTCTGAAACATTTGAAAAGTTCATAGAATTTCAGAGTAAAGTGGAGAATCATCGTAACAAGAAAATAAAGTTTCTATGATCTGATCGTGGAGGCAAATATTTGAGTTACAAGTTTGGCCTTCATATAAAACAATGCGAAATAGTTTCACAACTCACGCCACCTGGAACACCACAGCGTAATGGTGTGTCCGAACGTCGTAATCGTACTTTATAGATATGGTGAGGTCTATGATGTCCCTTACCGATTTGCCACTATCTTTTGGAGTTATGCATTAGAGACAGCCGCATTCACGTTAAATAGGGCACCGTCTAAATCCGTTGAGATGACACCATATGAACTATGGTTTGGCAAGAAACCTAACTGGCATTTCTTAAAAGTTCGGGGATGTGACGCTTATGTCAAAAGGCTTTAGCCTGATAAGCTCGAACCCAAAGCGGAGAGGTATGTCTTCATAGGATACCCTAAGGAAACCATTGGGTACACCTTCTACCACAGATCCGAAAGGCAAGATCTTTGTTGCTAAGAATGGATCCTTTCTAGAGAAGGAGTTTCTCTCGAAAGAAGTGAGTGGGAGGAAAGTAGAACTTGATGAGGTAATTGTACCTTCTCTCGAAATTGGAAAGTAGCTCATCAGAGAAATCCGTTCACGTGATGCCTACACCAACTAGAGGGGAAGCTAATGATGATGACCATGAAACTTCATATCAAGTTACTACTGTACCTCGTAGGTCAAACAGAGCATGTTCCGCACCAGAGTGGTATAGTAATCCTGTTCTGGAAGTCATGTACTAGACCATGATGAACCTACGAACTATGAAGAAGCTATGATGAGCCTAGATTCTGATAAATGGCTTGAGGCCATGAAATCTAAGATAGGATCCATGTATGATAACAAAGTTTGGACTTTGGTGGACTTCCCCGATGATCGGCAAGCCATAGAGAATAAATGGATCTTCAAGAAGAAGACTGACGCTGATGGTAATGTTACTATCTACAAAGCTCGACTTGTCGCAAAAGGTTTTCGATATGTTCAAGGAGTTGACTACGATGAGACTTTCTCACCCATAACGATGCTTAAGTCTGTCTGAATCATGTTAGCAATTGCCACATTTTATGATTATGAAAGCTGGCAAATGGATGTAAAAACTACATTCCTTAATGGATATCTCAAAGAAGAGTTGTATATGATGCAACCAGAAGGCTTTGTCAATCCTAAAGGTGCTAATAAAGTGTGCAAGCTCCAGCGATCCATCTATGGACCGGTGCAAGCATCTCAGAGTTGTAATATACACTTTGATTAGGTGATCGAAGCATATGATTTTATACAGACTTACGGTGAAGCCTGTATTTACAAGAAAGTGAGTGGGAGCTCTATAGCATTTCTGATATTATATGTGGATGACATATTTTTGATTGGAAATGATATAGAATTTCTGGATAGCATAAAAGGATACTTGAATAAGAATTTTTCAATGGAAGACCACAGTGAAGCTTCTTACATATTGGGCATCAAGATCTATAGAGATAGCTCAAGACGTTTGATAAGATTTTCAATGAGTACATACCTTGACAAGATTTTGAAAGAGTTCAAAATGGATTAGTCAAAGAAGGAGTTCAAACCTGTATTGTAAGGTGTGAAGTTGAGTAAGACTCAAAGCCCGACCAAGGCATAAGATAGAGAGAGAATGAAAGTCATTCCCTACGCCACCATAGGTTCTATAAAGTATGCCATGCTGCATAACAAACCTGTTGTATACCTTGCCATGAGTTTGGCAAGGGGGTACGATGGTGATCCAGGAGTGGATCACCAGACAACGGTCAAAGTTATCCTTAGTTACCTAAGAGGACTAAGGAAATATTTCTTGGTTATGGAGGTGATAAAAGAGCTCGTCGTAAAGAGTTACGTCGATGCAAGCTTTTACACTGATCCAGATGACTCTGAGTCTCAATCTAGATACAAATTGGGAGCAATTAGCTAGGGTAGCTCCGTATAGAGCATTATAGAAATTTGCAAATACATACGGATCTGAATGTGGTAGACCCGTTGACTAAACCTCTCTCACAAGCAAAACATGATCACACCTTAGTACTCTTTGGGTGTTAATCACATAGCGATGTGAACTAGATTATTGACTCTATCAAACATCACAACGTAACAGGGTGATTATAAAGATGCTCCAAAGGTATCTCCGAAGGTGTTTGTTGGGTTGGCATAAATCGAGATTAGGATTTGTCACTCCGAGTATCAGAGAGGTATCTCTGGGCCCTCTCGGTAATGCACATCATAAGAAGCCTTGCAAGCAAAGTGACTAATGAGTTAGTTGCGGGATGATGTATCATACATCTCCAATGTATCTAAAATTTATGAAGTATTCATGCCATATTTACAACAATTTTATATGGTTTTGGTATGATTTGCATGGAACTATCCCGGACTGACATTGTTTTCAGCAGAACTACCGCGGTGTTGTTTTTTGTGCAGAAATGAAAGTTCTCCAAATGAGCTGAAACTTTTTGACGATTTCTTTTCGGAACAAAAGAGACCCCCGAAGCTTCGTGGAAGGACCAGAAGGTGAAGGAGTAGGGCACAAGACACCGGGGCGCGCCTGGGCCCTTGCCCGTGCCCCAGTGGGTTGTGCTCACCTCGAGGCCCATCTTAGCGTGAAACCAACGCCAAAAATCCTATAAACAGAGAAACCATCAGGGGTTAACCTAGATTAGAAGTTCCGCCGCCGCAGGCCTCTATAGCCACCGAAAACCAATCTAGACCCTTTCTGGCACCCTGCCGGAGATGGGAAATCATCTTCGGTGGCCATCTTCATCATCCTGGCGGCCACCACGAGAGGAGGGAGTAGTACACCCTCGGGGCTGAGGGTTTGTACCAGTAGCTATGTGTTTAATCTCTCTCTCTCTCTCTCTCTCTCTCTCGTGTTCTTGAGATGTCACGATCTTGATGTATCGCGGGCTTTGTTAATATAGTCGGATCATATGGTGTTTTCCCCTCTCTATCTTGGTGTGATGAATTGAGTTTTTCCCTTTGAGATTTCGTTTTTATCGGATTAAATACTTTTATGGATTTGAGAACACATGATAAATGTCTTGCAATTGAATACTCGTGGTGACAATGGGGTATCATATTGATTCACTTGATATATGTTTTGGCACTCAACTCGCGGATTCCCGAGGTGACATTGGGGTAATCTATGCATAGGGGTTGATGCATGTTCTTGTCTTTGTTTCTCCAGTAGAAATCTTGGGGCACTCTTTGAAGTTCTTTGTGTTGGATTGAGTATTATGAATATGAATTTGCTTTGGTGTTATTTTAGTACGAACTCTAGGATAGATCGAATGGAAAGAATAACTTTGTGTTATTTTAGTACGAACTCTTGAATAGATCGAACGGAAAGAATAGCTTTGAGGTGGTTTCGTACCCTACAAACAATTTATTCTTATGTTCTCCCCTAGATAGGAACTTTGGAGTGATTCTTCATCGCACTTTGGGGGATGGTTATATGATCTAATTATATTCGCACTGTTGAGAGATTGCACTAGCGAAAGTACGGACCCTAGGCCTCATTTTAAAGCATTGCAATACCGTTTTTGCTCCGTCTTATCAATCGCTACCTTGCTGTTTTTATTTATTCGGATTATAAAAATATATTTTTACAATCCATATTACACTTTTATCACCATCTATTCGCCGAACTAGTGCACCTATACAATTTGCCATTGTATTGGGTGTGTTGGGGACACAAGAGATTTCTTGTATTTGGTTGCAGGGTCGTTTGAGAGAGACCATCTTCATCCTACACCTCTCACAGATTGATAAACCTTAGGTCATCCACTTGAGGGAAAATTGCTATTGTCCTACAAAACTCTACGCTTGGAGGCCCAACACGTGTCTACAAGAATAAAGTTGCGTAGTAGACATCAAGCTCTTTTCTGGCGCCATTGCCGGGGAGGTAGTGCTTGTGGTATATCTTTAGATCTTGCAATTGAATCTTTTAGTTTCTTGTTTTATCACTAGTTTGGTTTATAAAAATTTAACTACAATAAAAATAGAATTGAGGTTGCATCATATTATTGATCATCTTTATAATATCTTTCTTGAAAATGATTGTCGGTGAGAACGACACCTATGGGATCACTGGGACCCCTTCTACGGTCGGCGGGCGCGGGGTTGTGAGGAGAGCAGGTCCAGGAGCCAACACAAGGATCGTTTACCCAGGTTCGGGCCGCGAGGATGCGTAAAACCCTAGTCCTGCTTTGGTGGATGTATTGAGTGTTCTTGAGCTTTCGAACTAGCTACGGTGGCCGTGTAGTTCAAAAGCGCCGAATCCCTCTCCTGGTCGCCTTGGGCCTCCTTTTATAGGAAAAAGGGGTTGCCACAGTGGCACACAGGAGGTGGAAAGGTCTACATTGTGCGATCTTATTGCACGTATTACAGGACAAGACGCATTTAATGCGTCGCTGAGGTGTCCCTTAGCTTTATCGGGGATGGGAGCGAGGCCCGTCCCGTCCGTTGCCGCCTCGCCTAGCTTCGACACGCGCCTAGGCCAGCTATGCATGCGGCGCCATGTAGGCAGGCAGGCAGCTGAGGTGGCGTGGTGGTAGGGTCTTCACGAAGATCTACATGCCACCACGCAGGTGCTTGCTGAGTTGGCTTAGAGGCCGCCTGTCGCCACGCAGGTGCCTGCCCAGCTGGTTGAGCTAGCAGCTGCTTGGGGACAGTGGTGGAGTCTTGGTCGTCGTGGGCCTGGACGTGGCCCCGCTGATGCCCTCGGCAAGGTCCTTGCCGGGGGCCCGTCAAGGGTCTTGCCATGGCGCTGCAGTCGTCCCCGGCAAGGCGCTTGCCGGGTGTCTTGTTGATCTCCTCGGCAAGGATCCCGCTGAGGGTCGCCGTCTTCTGGTTCTCATATGATCTCATATATCTTTGGTCTTGACAAAGATCTACATGCCACCACGGAGGTGCCTCCCGAGCCCTAGTTCCAATGTATTTGGTTGGGTTGGAACCCGTGGGCTCAAGGGTGGCTCACTCTGTTGGTGTTGGGCGTGCTGCCCCGGCAAGGCTCTTGCCAGGTCTGCCGAGGCTGCCCTGGCAAGGGTCTTGCAGGGGGAGCATGCTTTGCCCTTCTGTCCTTTGTGTTCTTGACCTTGGCTTTGCCTTGGCCATCTTGTGCTTTGTCTTCTCTCCGGCTCCCCTCCTCTGCCCTGCTTAGTGTGGCCGTGGCACGCGGCTCCGACCGCCCGTGCAGAAGTAAAGGAGTACAAAGGAATGCACCTACTTTTGTACACCGACAGGAGCCCCCGGGCCTGGGCCACACATACGCGGGACATGTTGTTGGGCCAGGCCCAAAACGGTGCGCGGGCAGGCGGGGTGGACTTTTACCGCAGTAACTATTCGTCCGCTGCGCTTCCCCACGACCCGCGTTGAACGCGCGACATGGGGGGTCGTGCGTCACGTGGGGAGCATGCGTGGGGCGGTTCCCGCACGCATGCATCACATCGCAATTAATGGGAAAGGAGGCGGCCCGCGCCTTCCTCGTGAAAAGGAATAACCGAGGGCGCGCTTCTCACTTTACCCCCTTTCCTGCGTCCTCTCCAATCTCAGAGCCGCCACCCCCTTTCTTCCTCCTTCTCAAGCTCTCACCTTCACTTGCCGCCGATGCGCCTTCGCTATCCTTTGCCCCTTGCTCCTTGCAGCCGCCATGGCTCCCAAATCCACCAAGGGCAAGGGAGTGGCCAAAGATGCTGGGGCGATGGAGCCGTCGGAGAGCGAGCAGGCGGCGCGATGGACGCAACTCGCCTACTTTCCCTCGACGGTCGACGCGGTCGAACTGCGGGACTACTTCAAGCCCCTGTGGGGGTGCAAGATAGGGGGAGACGGCGGGGCATCCAGCCATGCATGTCATCCCCGCCAACTGCGCTGAGGCTTCCTCAAATCGGTATCCATTCTTCATCGATTACTTCTCTTGTGGCCTCTGCCCCCCTTCTCTGACTTCTTCAATGACGTCATGCACATCTATGGTTTCCACCTTCGGGATTGTACCCCAAATGCCGTGGCATGCATGGCTCTCTTCACGCACCTCTGCGAGGGTTTCACCGGGGTGCACCCCAACACGGCGCTCTTCTGTCGGATTTCGGGTTCCGGCAGACCCTTAAGGTTCGAACACTGGGGTGCGTGTGGAGATCTCTCCCCTACCGATCTACGTCTGATCTCCTCGTGCGAACTAAGCTGGAAACAATGAACAACACAAGGGACACGAGATTTATATTGGTTCGGGCCACCGTTGTGGTGTAATACCCTACTCCAGTGTGTGGTGTGGTGGATTGCCTCATGGGCTGATGGTGATAGTACAAGGGAAGAACAACCTCGCGAGGGGTGTTCTTGAGCTGGTGCGGTGTGTTCTACTTGGTCTCTCTCTCTTTCTCTATCGGCTTGCTCGATCAGAGTCCTCGATGCCCCTACTCTGTGGTGGCTAGCTCTATTTATAGAGGCCCTGGGCCTCTCCCCAAATAATGAGCGGGAAGGGCGCCAACAATTGGCCATTTTGAAGGGGAACATCTAGTACAAGTTATCCTGACCAAAGGTGGTCTTCGGCTGCCAAAAGCACTGGTGATGACGCCGTCTTGGGCTCCACGGTGACTTCCGTCCTGCCGCTCTGTTGGTCTTGGTCTCGTTGCACCGGAATGGTAACCTTTGCCTGATGCCTTGGCCTGTGCTTGCCCCCTTTGCACCGAAAGGGAAACAAGGACACTGCACAGGCCGGCGCCCGACTGGTCTTGATTCATCATGGCTTGCGTCACGGGATCCTAGCGAGGTACCCTCGCATTGATCTCTCCGCCTCCTCGCGAGCCTGCCTGATGAGGCTGCCTCTGAGGAAGCTTCTTGTCATCCGCCCCGCGAGGCTTGGCCCCTCGCGAGGGTCTTGAGCTTGAGCTTGATGAAGATGGGTCGTGCTGGCCCCCACTTGAGCCATGCCGCAGGCCGCAGGCAGGCAAGTCTGGGGACCCCCGTTCCCAGAACGCCGACATCTTCCGCCACTACTTCTTCCCTCGGATCCAACCGGGGGGCGCCATTTCCGGTTGCGTCGCCTAGATCCCATGGACCAAGGGGGTGTACCTGGAGGGTGCTCAGAAGGAGAGGTGGGAAGAATGGCGGGGCCGGTGGTGCTGGATTGAGGAGGAGGATCCACAAGATTTCTGCCGGGTTCGCCAGGCGCCGCCGGTTCGGCGGAGCGACTGGAGGAATGTTGATGCCGATGACGCGAAGCTCACGGTCGCCACCACCAGGATCCTTCGCCTTACCAAGGCTGGGCTCACCCTTGAGATGATCAGGGCGGATTTCATCCACCGCCGAATCGCTCCATTGCACAACAAGGGGTGGCCGGCCTGGCTTTTCACGAACGCCGCCGACATCATGAGGCTCCGCCCCGGCCTCGACCACAACCTCACGGTGATGAGGCACGCTCACCTCTGCCAACGGCTCTTCCAGCTCGACGTGAACCGCGATGGCGAGGTCGAGCGGTTAGGCAAGGCCGCGAGGGCTGCCGCGAAGGCCGGCAAGGTCGCCAAGGGGCCCATGTTTAAGTTGCCGGTGGGAGTGGTCCCACTGAGCAACAATTCTCGCCGGACAAACATCATCGCCATGATGGCGGACTCCAACGCGCATGGCCTTGACCCAAACTAGGTCGAGCCGGAGGAGCTTCAGGTGCAGGAGTTCTTCGACACCTTGCATGAGGGGTACGTCACCCTCGATCCGCGGCTCATCCAGGACACCTCCCAGGTGGAGCTGGATTACATCGCCGCCAGGGCGGCGGAGGCTGAGCTTGCCACGGAGGCCGGCAGCACCGGCGGCGTGGAGGACAAGGCCGCGACGGAAGCAGAGGAGAAGGAGCTTGCCCAGTGGGCGGAGGCTGCTGGGGAAGCCAGCAGCGCCGGCACCGGGGCTCCTCTCGTTGAAGATGTGGTTGACGAGTCGTCGGAGGAGGAGGCCGAGGCCGTCGACCCCCCGACTAAGGGGAGAGGGCGAATTCTACGGCGGGCCACCTCCGGCGAGCCGGTCCGGCCAGGCAGGGCCGCGCAGCTGTGGCAGGCCCAGGAGATGTCCGTGCGCCAGACGAGGGCCGCGGCGGCGAAGAAAGTGGTGAAGGCTGCGGTGGCAAAGAAGAAAGCATCCGCTTCTTCTTTGTCCAGGCACGCCCAGATCCCACCTCCCTCCCCTCCTTCGGCGGACGTTGATGCGGGGGTCGTCTCTAACTTCGGGTCCCTCAGCCCGCGGAGGAAGAGGAAGGCAGCAAAGGAGGAGGAGGAGGAGGAGTAAGCTTTGCTTCCCCTTTTTGTCATCTCCGTTTCCTCAAATAGTGCCGCCTACCTTGAATTATTTTCATTTTGCAGGGACGTGGAGACACTGGACCAGAGGGTGAAGAGGGCCAGGACCTCGACGAGCGGCCAGCCCCTGGCAGGCGCCTCTGGCACACCACTGGTGGTGTTGAGCAGTCCGGACAGCAGCCCCCGGCCCAGCCCCCAGCGTGAGTCCACCACTTGCCCTCCGCCAACGTGTGTTGGGGGTATGATCAGTTGGTGCTGACCTTGCCATGGTTGCAGGAGGAGAACAGTAGCAGGAGGAGCCATAGAGGGCTACCCCCAATGCGCCGCCCCCATTGACTACGCCGCCCCGAGGGGCGTCCTCGGCAAGGGCGCCAAGCCCCGAGCCTATGCACACGGAGGAGGAGGAGGAGGAGATCTCGGGCGCTGGTGGCCTTGCCTCGGTGCCACATGATGGCGGGGATGGGGCCTCTGCTTCCCAGCCCGGCACGGGTAAGCCATTCTCCTTCCGTTCCTGTTTACCTTTTCTTTTTCTTTCTGAATCTTGATCTTGGCTCGCCTCATCCCCTTCTCGGTATTTAGATTTCTCCTCGGTGGACCCAGAGGACATCGACACCGTCATCGAGGATGTCATCCAAGGACGCCGCGGCACAGGCCGAGAAGATTGCCACCGAGGAAAACACCAAGGGCGCTGCTGAGGACGCCGCCAAGGGGCCTGCTGGGGGGCCCGGCAAGGCTGTTGCCGAGGAGGCCGGCAAGGGACCTGCCGGGGAGTCTAACAACACTACTGCCGAGGAGGAGGTGGTCGATGACCAGCCTTCCTCCTCTGCTACCTCTAGCTCTGGCAGGTATCTGAGGGTGGGCGATGACCTTTTCGTCCACCTTCCAGGGGCGTCAAGCTCCAGGGCGCCCGTCGAGGGAGAGGTGTTCGATGAGGAGGTGCTTGCTGCCGTCGGGCTCGAGGTTGTTGACGAGCCGAGCACCGGCGGCGACGGTTCTCAGGAGGAGCGGCTCCTCCAGGCCATGGGAGCCAACTTCCGGAAGCCCCAGGCGCTCGACCGCGCCCGCCTGGACAAGGCCAAGTTCAGGATGGCAATGGTGGACAAGGCGGAGGCGGACCTCAAGGTGCGCGTCGCCAAGACGCAGACTTGGTTCCGCCAGGCTTGCGAAGATCTGAAGGCCGCCCAGGGCGAGCTAGCCAAGCGCGACGTGGAGCTCACCATGAAGCAGGCCGACATCGAGAAGGCCCAGGAGACGGCGGAGAACTTGGCCGCCGCAGCCGAGGCCACTCGAGCCCAACACCAGGCCGCGCTGAACTCCCAGGAAGAGGACCTTGCCGCGCGTGAGGAGAAGCTTGCCGCAATGCTCCGCGGCAAGGATGAAGAGGTGGAGAAGCTCGTCGTGCAACAGATCCAAGAGCTGGAGCAGAGGCACAGGGAGGCGCTCGATGCCCAGGCTCTAGTTCACGCGGCAGCGTGAAGGAGATGGAGGTGGAGCGGGACGAGCTGAAGGAGCAGGCCCGGAAGATTGCCGAGGAGAAGGATACGCCCAACGGTGCCCTGACGGAGGCGCAGGGCGCGGCCGTCAGCAGGGCCGGGGAGCTCTCCGAGGACAACAACTCCATCAAAGACCTCAGGCTGAAGCTGGAGGGTCTCGAGGGGATGCTGTCGGAGGGCAAGGCCCGAGAGGAGATCCTGGCCAAGGATCTGGAGAATGAGAAGCAGCTGCGGAAGAACAAGGCCGCCAACCACAAGGATGTTGTGGACGGCCAGAACCGCTGGGTCGGCCGCCTCGTGGACGTCGCCGGCAGGATCACCGCGCAACTAGCTACCATGGGGATGCCAAATGTGAGGTACGCCCCGAAGTGCAGCGGGTCTACCAATGCCAAGCTGACCCTGTTCTTCGAGGGTGTTCTCGAGGCCCTGGAGCAGTTCCACTTCAACACGGCGGCTTCACTGGCCGACGAGAATCGAAGGCTCTGCCGGGGTGCCATGACCAAGGTCCTCACCAAGGTGGCGTACTGGAACCCCACCCTTGACTTCGACACCGCGCTGGAGAGCCTTCCGGAGGGTACTGACCTCGCGCCGCTCAAGGAGCGTATCAAGCCCATCATCAGCCTCATCGACGGAATTCAAAGGGTGGAGGGCCAGCACCGAGATTAGGCACCCCATTTCTTATCGCCGCTGCAGGTTCATGGCCAAGACAATTTCGATCTTTAGTTAAAACCACATCAACAATTTGATGTAATATAACTCCGCAGTACTTCTAATATGATGCACGTTATTCTCCTGTTCAACCTTTCTTTGTATGTCCACCCTACGTTAACCGGGTAGGCTTGCCGGCGCGTAAACCCAGGGCGGCGTCTTGAGGACGGATCCCCAATGGCCTGCCGGGTGTGCTTGCTGCCGGGCGAACCACCTTACCGCCCTTAACGCGGCCGCTCGAACTGTCGAGCTTGACTCGAGTCAGAATCGAGAGCGTTGCCAAGTGCGGAAGGCTACCCTGCCACTCTCGATGCGGCCGCTGGAGCTGTTGAGCGGACTCGAAACAGAACAAAGGCGTAGCCAATTGTGGGAGGGCCCCTTTGCGTGCAGGTTGTCCATACAAAGAACGAGATCTCCGAGGGGAATAACCTTATATAAAAAAGAAATATCTAAAGTTCGGCATGACTTAGCTTTCTTGCTGCCGAACTGGCGCCCTTCGCGCTTGCAGGCGGCGACACCCTCTCGGCCATCTTCTTCTATAGAAACCATGGCCACGAGGAACTGCTAGGCTGACTGATAGACCAGATTCTTGTTGGAAATATGCCCTAGAGGCAATAATAAAAGCATTATTATTATATTTCCTTGTTCATGATAATTGTCTTTTATTCATGCTATAATTGTATTATCCGGAAATCGTAATACACGTGTGAATACATAGACCACAATACGTCCCTACTAAGCCTCTAGTTGACTAGCTCGTTGGTCAACAGATAGTCATGGTTTCCTGACTATGGACATCAGATGTCATTGACAACGGGATCACATCATTAGGAGAATGATGTGATGGACAAGACCCAATCCTAAGCATAGCACAAGATCGTGTAGTTCATTTTGCTAGAGCTTTTCCAATGTCAAGTATCTCTTCCTTAGACCATGAGATCGTGTAACTCCCGGATACCGTAGGAGTGCTTTGGGTGTACCAAACGTCCACAACGTAATCGGGTGACTATAAAGGTGCACTACAGGTATCTCCGAAAGTGTCATTGGGTTGACACGGATCAAGATCGGATTTGTCACTCCGTGTTACGGAGAGGTATCATCGGCCCACTCGGTAGTGCATCATCATAATGAGCTCAAAGTGACCAAGTGTCTGGTCACGCGATCATGCATTACAGTACGAGTAAAGTGACTTGCCGGTAACGAGATTGAACGAGGTATTGGGATACCGACGATCGAATCTCGGGCAAGTAACATACCATTTGACAAAGGGAATAGTATACGGATTGATTGAATCCTCGACATCGTGGTTCATCCGATGACATCATCGAGGAGCATGTGGGAGCCAACATGGGTATCCAGATCCCGCTGTTGGTTATTGACCAGAGAGTCGTCTCAGTCATGTCTGCATGTCTCCCGAACCCGTAGGGTCTACACACTTAAGGTTCGGTGACGCTTGGGTTATTAGGAAGACTTTTATGCGATTTGCGATTGTTGTTCAGAGTCCCGGATGAGATCCCGGACGTCACGAGGAGTTCCGGAATGGTCCGGAGGTAAAGATTTATATATGGGAAGTTGTCAAACGGACACCGGAAGGTTTCGGGGGCTTATCAGTATCGTACCAGGGCCACCGGAAGGGATCCGGGGGTCCACCGGGAGGGGCCACCCCTCCCGGGGGGCCACATGGGCTGCGTGGGGCAGGAGCCAGCCCCTGGAGGGCTGGGCGCCCCCCCTTGGGCCCATGCGCCTAGGGTTGGGGGGGAACCCTAGAGGGGGCGCCCCCCTTGCTTGGGGGGCAAGTCCCCCCTCCCTGGCCGCCGCCCCCCCTCTAGATCCCATCTAGAGGGGCCGGCCCCCCTTGCCCCTTCCCTTATAAATAGAGGGGTGAGGGGAGGGCTGAACACCTAAGCCAAGGCGCAGCCCCTCCCCTCCCCAACACCTCTCCTCCTCCGTACGTGCTTGGCGAAGCCACAGCCGAATCTTCTTTGCACCAACAACACCACGCCGTCGTGCTGCCATTGGAGCTGTCTTCCTCAACCTCTCCTTCCTCCTTGCTGGATCAAGATGGAGGAGACGTCGTCCGTACCGTACGTGTGTTGAACGTGGAGGTGCTATCCGTTCAGCACTTGGTCATCGGTGATCTGAATCACGGCGATGCGACTCCATCATCACCATCCCCTTGAACGCTTCCGCACTCGATCTACAAGTGGTATGTAGATGCAAACTCACTCCCTTGACTCGTTGCTTAGATGAACTCATAGATGGATCTTGGTGAAACCATAGAAATTTTTTTAATTTTCTGCAACGTTCCCCAACAGTGGCATCATGAGCTAGGTCTATGCGTAGTTCTCTATTGCACGAGTAGAACACAATTTGGTTGTGGGCGTAGATCTTGTCAACTTGCTTGCCGCTACTAGTCTTGTCTTGCTTCAGCAGTATTGTGGGATGAAGCGGCCCAGACCAACCTTACACGTACGCTTACGTGAGACCGGTTCCACTGACTGACATGCACTAGTTGCATAAGGTGGCTGGCGGGTGTCTGTCTCTCCCACTTTAGTTGGAGCGGATTCGATGAAAAGGGTCCTTATGAAGGGTAAATAGAACTTGACAAAATCACGTTGTGGTTATTCGTAGGTAAGAAAACGTTCTTGCTAGAACCCAATTGCAGCCACGTAAAAGATGCAACAACAATTAGAGGACGTCTAACTTGTTTTTGCAGCAATTGTCATATGATGTGATATGGCCAGAAGTTGTGATGAATGATGAATGACATATTGTGCTGTATGAGATCATGTTCTTGTAATAGGAATCACGACTTGCATGTCGATGAGTATGACAACCGGCAGGAGCCATAGGAGTTGTCTTTATTTTTTGTATGACCTGCGTGTCATTGAAGAACGCCATGTAAATTACTTTACTTTATTGCTAAACACGTTAGCCATAGAAGTAGAAGTAGTCGTTGGCGTGACAACTTCATGAAGACACGATGATGGAGATCATGATGATGGAGATCATGGTGTCATGTCGGTGATAAGATGATCATGGAGCCCCGAAGATGGAGATCAATGGAGCTATATGATATTGGCCATATCATGTCACTACTATATAATTGCATGTGATGTTTATTATGTTTATGCATCTTGTTTACTTAGAACGACGGTAGTAAATAAGATGATCCCTTACAACAATTTCAAGAAGTGTTCTCCCCTAACTGTGCACCGTTGCTAAAGTTTGTCGTTTCGAAGCACCATGTGATGATCGGGTGTGATAGATCCTTACGTTCACATACAACGGGTGTAAGACAGTTTTACACATGCAAAACACTTAGGGTTAACTTGACGAGCCTAGCATGTATGCATATGGCCTCGGAACACGGAGACCGAAAGGTCGAACACGAGTCGTATGGAAGATACGATCAACATGAGAATGTTCACCGACGATGACTAGTCCGTCTCACGTGATGATCGGACCACGGCCTAGTCGACTCGGATCGTGTAACACTTAGATGACTAGAGGGATGTCTAATCTGAGTGGGAGTTCATTAAGATAATTTGATTAGATGAACTTAATTATCATGAACCTAGTCTAAAACCTTTGCAAATATGTCTTGTAGATCAAATGGCCAATGCTCATGTCAACCTGAACTTCAACGCGTTCCTAGAGAAAACCAAGCTGAAAGATGATGGCAGCAACTATACGGATCGGGTCCGAAACCCGAGGATCATCCTCATAGCTGCCGGAAACAATATGTCCTAGAAGGACCGCTAGGTGACGCTCCGTCCCGAAGAACCAAGACATTATGAATGCTTGGCAGTCTCGTCTTGATGATTACTCCCTCGTTCAGTGCGGCATGCTTTACAGCTTACAACCGGGGCTCCAAAAGCGTTTTGAGCAACACCGAGCATATGAGATGTTCGAAGAGCTGAAACTAGTTTTCCAAGCTCATGCCCGGGTCGAGAGATATGAAGTCTCAAACAAGTTCTATAGTTGTAAGATGGAGGAAAACAGTTACATCGGTGAGCACATACTCAAAATGTCCGGGTTGCACAACCGCTTTGTCCCCAAATTGGACATAAACCTCCCGGACGAGGCGGTCATTGACAGAATCCTTGATCGCTCCCACCAAGCTACAAGAGCTTTGTGATGAACTACAATATGCAGGGGATGGTGAAGACCATTCCCGAAGTATTCTCAATGCTGAAGTCAGCAGAGGTTGAAATCAAGAAAGAACATCAAGTGTTGATGGTCAATAAAACCACTAAGTTCAAGAAGGGCAAGGGCAAGAAGAACTTCAAGAAGGACGGCAAGGAGGTTGCCGCGCCGCAAGCAAGTTGCCGGAAGAAGTCAAAGAATGGACCCAAGCACGAGACCTGAGTGCTTTTATTGCAAGGGAAGGGTCACTCGAAGCAAAACTGCCCCAAATACTTAGCGGATAAGAAGGCCGGCAACACCAAAGGTATATTTGATATACATGTAATTGATGTGTACCTTACCAAGACTCGTAGTAACTCACAGGTATTTGATACGGTGCCATTGCTCATATTTGTAACTCACAAGGAGCTGCGGAATAAGCGGAGACTGGCGAAGGGCGAGGAGGTGACGATGCGCGTCGGGAATGGTTCAGTCGATGTGATCGCCCGTCGACACGCTACCTCTACATTTACCCTCGGGATTATTTTTGAACCTTAATAATTGTTATTTGGTGCCAAGTTTGAGCATGAACATTGTATCTGGATCTCGTTTGATACGAGATGGCTACTCATTTAAATCCGAGAATAATGGTTGTTCTATTTATATGAGAGATATGTTTTATGGTCCTGCTCCGATGGTCAATGGTTTATTCTTAATGAATCTCGAGCGTAATGTTACACATATTCATAGCGTGAATACCAAAAGATGTAAAGTTGATAACGATAGTCCCACATACTTGTGGCATTGCCGCCTTGGTCACATTGGTGTCAAGCGCATGAAGAAGCTCCATGCTGATGGACTTTTAGAGTCTCTCGATTATGAATCATTTGACACATGCGAACCATGCCTCATGGGCAAAATGACCAAGACTCCGTTCTACGGAACAATGGAGCGAGCAACCAACTTGTTGGAAATCATACATACCGATGTGTGCGGTCCAATGAGTGTTGAGGCTCGCGGAGGATATCGTTATGTTCTCACTCTCACGGATGACTTGAGTAGATATGGGTATGTCTACTTGATGAAACACAAGTCTGAGACCTTTGAAAAGTTCAAGGAATTTCAGAATGAAGTAGAGAATCAACGTGACCGAAAGATAAAATTCTTATGATCGGACCGTGGAGGAGAATATTTAAGTCACGAATTTGGTACACACTTGAGAAAATGTGGAATCGTTTCACAACTCATGCCGCCTGGAACACCTCAGTGTAACGGTGTGTCCGAACGTCGTAATCGCACTCTATTGGATATGGTGCGATCCATGATGTCTCTTACCGATTTACCACTATCATTTTGGGGATACGCTCTAGAGACAGCTACATTCACTTTAAATAGGGCACCGTCTAAATCCGTTGAGACGACATCGTATGAATTATGGTTTGGGAAGAAACCTAAGCTGTCATTTCTAAAAGTTTGGGGATGCGATGCTTATGTCAAGAAACTTCAACCTGAAAAGCTCGAACCCAAGTCGGAAAAATGCGTCTTCATAGGATACCCTAAAGAAACCATTGGGTATACTTTCTACTTAAGATCCGAGGGCAAGATCTTTGTTGCCAAGAACGGATTCTTTTTGGAAAAAGAGTTTCTTTCGAAAGAAGTAAGTGGTAGGAAAGTAGAACTCGATGAAGTACTACCTCTTGAACGGGAAAGTAGTGCAGCTCAGAAAATGTTCTGTGATGCCTACACCAACCGAAGAGGAAAATAATGATGATGATCAAGGTACTTCGGATCAAGTAGCTACCGAACTTCAGAGGTCCACAAGGACACGTTCCGCACTGTGAGTGGTACGGCAACCCTGTCACGGAAATCATGTTGTTAGACAACGGTGAACCTTGAACTATGAAGAAGCGATGGCGGCCCAGATTCCAACAAATGACTAGAAGCCATGAAATCCGAGATAGAATCCATGTATGAAAACAAAGTATGGACTTTGACCGACTTGCCCGATGATCGGCGACGATAGAAAACAAATGGATCTTTAAGAAGAAGACGGACGCGGATGGTAATGTCACCATCTATAAAGCTCGACTTGTCGCTAAGGGTTATCGGCAAGTTCAAGGGATTGACTACGATGAGACTTTCTCTCCCGTGAGTGAAGCTTAAGTCCGTCCGAATCATGTTAGCAATTGCCGCATACTATGATTATGAGATATGGCAGATGGACGTCAAAACAGCGTTCCTTAACGGTTATCTTAAGGAAGAGCTGGATATGACGCAGCCGGAAGGTTTTGTCGATCCTAAGAATGCTAACAAAGTATGCAAGCTCCAGCGATCCATTTATGGGCTGGTGCAAGCATCTCGGAGTTGGAACATTCGCTTTGATGAGATGATCAAAGCGTTTGGGTTTATCTTGAGACTTATGGAGAAGCCTGCGTTTACAAGAAAGTGAGTGGGAGCTCTGTAGCATTTCTCATATTATATGTAGATGACATACTTTTGATGGGAAATGATATAGAATTCTTGGACAGCATTAAGGCCTACTTGAATAAGTGTTTTTCAATGAAGGATCTTGGAGAAGCTGCTTATATATTAGGCATCAAGATCTATAGAGATAGATCGAGACGCCTCATAGGTCTTTCACAAAGCACATACCTTGATAAGATTTTGAAGAAGTTCAAAATGGATCAGTCCAAGAAAGGGTTCTTGCTCAGGTCAGGGTGTGAGATTGAGCTCACTCAATGCCCGACCACGGCAAAAGATAAAGAAGAGATGAGCGTCATCCCCTATGCCTCAGCCATAGGATCTATTATGTATGCCATGCTGTGTACCAGACCTGATGTAAACCTTGCCGTAAGTTTGGTAGGAAGGTACCAAAGTAATCCCGCAAGGAACACCGGACAGCGGTCAAGAATATCCTAAAGTACCGAAAAGGACAAAGGACATGTTTCGTTTATGGAGGTGACGAAGAGCTCGTTGTAAAGGGTTACGTCGACGCTTAGCTTCGACACGATCTGGATGACTCTAAGTCACAAACCGGATACGTGTATATGTTGAATGGTGGAGCGAAGCTGGTGCAGCTGCAAGCAGAAGCGTCGTGGCGGGATCTACATGTGAAGCGGAGTACATGGCAGCCTTGGAGGCAGCGCATGAAGCAATTTGGGTGAAGGAGTTCATCACCGACCTAGGAGTCATACCCAATGCGTCGGGGCCGATCAAACTCTTCTGTGACAACACTGGAGCTATTGCACTTGCCAAGGAGCCCAGGTTTCACAAGAAGACCAAGCATATCAAGCGTCGCTTCAACTCCATCCGTCAAAATGTTCAAGATGGAGACATAGAAATTTGTAAAGTGCATACGGATCTGAATGTCGCAGATCCGTTGACTAAACCTCTCTCGCGAACAAAACATGATCAACACCAGAACTCTATGGGTGTTCGATTCTTCACAATGTAACTAGATTATTGACTCTAGTGCAAGTGGGAGACTGTTGGAAATATGCCCTAGAGGCAATAATAAAAGCATTATTATTATATTTCCTTGTTCATGATAATTGTCTTTTATTCATGCTATAATTGTATTATCCGGAAATCGTAATACACGTGTGAATACATAGACCACAATACGTCCCTAGTAAGCCTCTAGTTGACTAGCTCGTTGGTCAACAGATAGTCATGGTTTCGACTATGGACATCAGATGTCATTGACAACGGGATCACGTCATTAGGAGAATGACGTGATGAACAAGACCCAATCCTAAGCATAGCACAAGATCGTGTAGTTCATTTTGCTAGAGCTTTTCCAATGTCAAGTATCTCTTCCTTAGACCATGAGATCGTGTAACTCCCGAATACCGTAGGAGTGCTTTGGGTGTACCAAACGTCACAACGTAACTGGGTGACTATAAAGGTGCACTACAGGTATCTCCGAAAGTGTCTGTTGGGTTGACACGGATCGAGATCGATTTGTCACTCCGTGTTACGGAGAGGTATCACTCGCCCACTCGGTAGTGCATCATCATAATGAGCTCAAAGTGACCAAGTGTCCGGTCACGGGATCATGCATTACGGTGCAGTAAAGTGACTTGCCGGTAACGAGATTGAACGAGGTATTGGGATCTTGACGATCGAATCTCGGGCAAGTAACATACCGTCGACAAAGGGAATAGTATACGGGATTGATTGAATCCTCGACATCGTGGTTCATCCGATGACATCATCGAGGAGCATGTGGGAGCCAACATGGGTATCCAGATCCCGTTGTTGGTTATTGACCAGAGAGTCGTCTCAGTCATGTCTGCATGTCTCCCGAACCCGTAGGGTCTACACACTTAAGGTTCGGTGACGCTAGGGTTATTAGGAAGACTTGTATGTGATTACCGAATGTTGTTCAGAGTCCCGGATGAGATCCCGGACGTCACGAGGAGTTCCGGAATGGTCCGGAGGTAAAGATTTATATATGGGAAGTTGTCAAACGGACACCGGAAGGTTTCGGGGGCTTATCGATTATCGTGCAGGCCACCGGAAGGGATCCGGGGTCCACCGGAGGCCACCTCCCGGGGGGCACATGGGCTGCGTGGGGCAGGAGCCAGCCCTGGAGGGCTGGGCGCCCCCTGGGCCCATGCGCCTAGGGTTGGGGGAACCCTAGAGGCGCCCCCTTGCTTGGGGGCAAGTCCTCTCACGCCGCCCCTCTAGATCCCATCTAGAGGGGCCGCCCCCTGCCCTTTCCCATATAAATAGAGGGGTGAGGGAGGGCTGAACACCTAAGCCAAGGCGCAGCCCTCCCTCCCCAACACCTCTCCTCCTCCGCACGTGCTTGGCGAAGCCTGCCGAATCTTTGCACCAACAACACCACGCCCGTCGTCTTTGCCGTTGGAGCTGTCTTCCTCAACCTCTCCTTCCTCCTTGCTGGATCAAGACGGAGGAGACGTCATCCGTACCATACGTGTGTTGAACGCGGAGGTGCTGTCCGTTCAGTACTTGGTCATCGGTGATCCGAATCACGGCGAGTACGACTCCATCATCACCATCCCCTTGAACGCTTCCGCACTCGATCTACAAGTGGTATGTAGATGCAAACTCACTCCCTTGACTCGTTGCTTAGATGAACTCATAGATGGATCTTGGTGAAACCGTAGAAAAAATTTTAATTTTCTGCAACGTTCCCCAACAATTCTCACAACTGCGCCCCCCTACCTGGCGCGCCAAAGATGTCGGTGAGAACGACACCTATGGGATCACTGGGACCCCTTCTACGGTCGGCGGGCGCGGGGTTGTGAGGACAGCAGGTCCAGGAGCCAGCACAAGGATCGTTTACCCAGGATCGGGCCGCGAGGATGCGTAAAACCCTAGTCTTGCTTTGGTGGATGTATTGAGTGTTCTTGAGCTTTCGAACTAGCTACGGTGGCCGTGTAGTTCAAAAGCGCCGAATCCCTCTCCTGGTCGCCTTGGGCCTCCTTTTATAGGAAAAAGGGGTTGCCACAGTGGCACACAGGAGGTGGAAAGGTCTACAGTGTGCGAGCTTATCGCACATATTACAGGACAAGACACATTTAATGCGTCGCTCAGGTGTCCCTTATCTTTATCGAGGACGGGAGCGACGCCCGTCCCGTCCGTTGCCGCCTTGCCTGGCTTCGACACGCGCCTAGGCCAGCTATGCATGCGGCGCCATGTAGGCAGGCAGGCAGCTGAGGTGGCGTGGTGGTAGGGTCTTCACAAAGATGTGCATGCCACCACGCAGGTGCTTTCTGAGTTGGTGCAGAGGCCGTCTGTCACCACGCAGGTGCGTGCCCAGCTGGTTGAGCTAACAGGTGCTTGGGGACAGTGGTGGAGTATTGGTCATCATGGGCCTGGCCGTGGCCCCACTGATGCCCGTGGCAAGGGCCTTGCCGGGGGGCCGGCAAGGGTCTTGCCGTGGCGCTGCAGTCGTCCCCGGCAAGGCGCTTGCTGGGGGTCTTGTGGATCTCCTCGGCAAGGATCCCGCCGAGGGTCGTCGTCTTCTGGTTCTCATCTGATCTCATATATCTTTGGTCTTGACAAAGATCTGCATGCCACCACGGAGGTGCCTCCCGAGCCCTAGTTCCAATGTAGTAGGTTGGGTTGGAACCCGTGGGCTCAAGGGTCGCTCACTCTGTTGGCGTTGGGCGTGCTGCCCTGGCAAGGCTCTTGCCGAGGCTGCCCCGGCAAGGGTCTTGCCGGGGGAGCCTGCTTCGCCCTTCTGTCCTTTGTGTTCTTGGCCTTGGCTTTGCCTTGGCCATCTTGTGCTTTGGCTTCTCTCCGACTCCCCTCCTCTGCCCTGCTTAGTTTGGTCGTGGCGCGCGGCTCCGATTGCCTGTGCACAAGTAAAGGGGTACAAAGGAGTGCCCCTACTTTTGTACACCGACAATGATGGATTGGAAAATTGTGCTCAATTGTTAGAAGAAGAAGTCCATGAAATGTTTGGCAGAAAATATTTGAATGATGAACATGATTGCAATGTTGTTGGTATGAACTCTTTGAATATCCATGATGCTAATGATATGCAAAGCCATAAGCTTAGGGAGGCTATGTTTGATGAAGATGATTTTTTAGTCCCCCAAGTTTTGATGAGAAAATTTATTATGATGATTGCATGCCTCCTATTTATGATGATTATATTGAGGAAACTGGATTTGGAAAGGTCATGACTTTATTTAATGATGAATCCACTATTTTGGAGGAGGTTGCAATTGATTATGACAACAAAGTTCCTATATATGATAACCATGAAACTTGTCATCATGATTTTAGTTTCCAATCCCATGATAGTTATTTTGTTGAATTTGCTCCCACTACTATTCATGAGAATGAATTTGCTTATGTGGAGAGTAATAGAATTTCTATGCTTGTGGATCATGAAAAGAATGCTTTATGTGATAGTTATATTGTTGAATTCGTTCATGATGCTACTGAAAATCTATCTATCTATCTATTATATTATTAAAACGATAGAAAACGAACGGTTTAGATATAACACAATAGAAAAAGACGGTTGTGATTTGCTAGAAATAAGTAATCACGTATCCACATCTCCATATCCCGTACGTTTCCTGACTGCCAAGCAAAGCGATGAGTTGATTTAAAATAAACAAAACGATGGGTAGCAGTCCAATTCCCATACGCCAAAGTTACATATGCCAGCCGGCACATACTCACTTGAATCAATCAGCCCACTTTGTCACGCTGCATCAGATTGGATAAGAGAAGAGTAAAATGCACGGGCAACAGAAAAAAGAGAATAAAGAGCATGTAGCGTTTAAAAAATAAAACTATGTACACGGCCATCATTGATACGTCTGACATGCATGGATACATACATATTAAAAAAACCTTCCAAAAAAACTATGGAAAGGCCTATACGGAATAAATAATCAAGCACAGATGACACATACAAGCAGAGTTCAGTTTGGACACGTTACAAAACTAGACCATGCACATTAAAAAAAAAGTTGCAAGAAGGTTTCTGGATGGAAAAACAACATGTAAATCTTCTTACCTACAAGAAAATATGTACTACAAAGCCTAGCCCCCATACACATAGCACACGTACATGCACAAGCAGAATTTGCCCAAGTATGTTCCCATGCAAACGGCCATCCAATAAAGAAAAATAGTTACCGCTAAAAATATAAAGAAAATTGTACTGCAAAAATCCAAAAAACAGACATCAAATACAACTAATCATGGTTGATATTTTTTTGGGTTTTCGCAATAAAAATACTAGACGCGTGTCTCTTCTTTGATACACAAAGTCACAAAGAGAACAACTTGATTTATATGAGAGTTGCATATAATAAATAGTAACTAAAATATCAAATATATTTATAATAAATAGAAAATTTCAGCTATAGGGCTTAAATATAAAATTTAGCCCACAAAGTTGAACATGAAATTAAATAAATATTATCTAATTATTAAGTATAGTTCTGTTATATAAAATTGAACCATAGTTCTTAAATTAAGACGTGCGTATGAACATGAAATTAAAAACTCAAATAAATTATAGTCCGAATACAGTCTAGAATAATATAAGTTTATGCAGAACAACAAGAACGAAGAAAAGAATCTATGACAAATTTCGATAGGACATAATTTAATACCTTTTTTAACCAACAGTCACTTGGACTGCAACATAAATAGTTAGGGTGAGAGGACATTGCCACAAGCATCTAGAAGCATGCATAGAAGATGGACGTACATGACAACCTGTGCTATCTAGAATGGTAATTGCAAGATAGATAGTGGTGCGACAGATAGCAAAAGAGGACATGAAATTTAGGCATTTAATTACTAATGAAATGGAGACATGTTGTACGACACAAACTTTAGTGCCATTAGTCATCTGCGAACACACACCAGTGACTTTAACAACAATAAATATCAGTAGAGAAAACAATGCCAAATATATCTATTATTGATTGAATCATAGAGAATGTTATATTACAAAACTCATGCATGTCAAATATGAAATAAATAGTTTCAATTTCCTTAAACACTTACATTCGAAATGAATGGCACCATCCGAGGTGAGAAGCTCCGGCAAGCCCAAGTGAGAGAATGTTTTAGAATTTTTTCCGCATTCACTGACTACATCCGTTTATAGTGAGAAGTCGTGTAGATATTCACTCTATGATGAGAACACGTGGAAGAACATATATTGATAACTGGATATACGGCAATCTGCTAACAAGACATACAAACACTACATGGACGGTGTTGAGATATGGTTACAAATCTTGAATCTTCAGATTTTTCTTGGTGAGAACCCCAAAATATATTAGGTGGAAAGATAAATGAAAATGGATGAAAAAGGCCGAACACTGAAAACTATAGATTAGTACCAAAGCCTATCGCTTGGCATTGCTGGACATATATAGGCCATGTCTCTTATAAGCTTTTGTTGTAGATAACCAAATTTTCAACAACAAATTCTTTTATATAAATACTCATGCAGGGGAAAGACCAAGGTAGAAAACACCTAACAAGATAGGAGATCTAGCCGCGCAAATGTGCGGGTAACCCCGCTAGTTATTATGAGAAAGGAACATATGCTTTTACATATCTCAATAATATCAAGTTTCCTCTGTGTGTTGAAAATATTGAAATTATGTTTGTTATGCCTTCCTATGCTAGATGATTATTGTTCCCATGAATTATTTGCTCACAAAATCCCTATGCATAGGAAGTGGGTCAGGCTTAAATGTGCTAGTCATATTCTTCATGATGCTCTTTTTCATGTTTCAATTCTTTACTTTCATGCGAGCATCATTGAACTCATCATGCCTAGCTAAAAGGCATTAAAGAAAAGCGCTTGTTGGGAGACAACCAAACACTTTTACCTACTATTTTTGTGTGTTCACATGATTATGCTACTGTAGTAATGATGTTTTATTGCTTTTGTTTCAATAAAGTGCCAAGTAAAGCCTTTGGGATAGCGTGGATGATAGTTGACTTGAATCTGTGCAAAAACAGAAACTTTTGCACTCAGTCAAGGAATTTTGAAAATTCACTGGAATGTGATTTTGATCTGAATTGTATAAAGGTGATAGATATACAAATTATCTACGTTGTCCTAATTTTTCAGAATTTTTGGAGTAGCATAAGTATGGTAGTTATCCAGATCATTACACACTGTTCTGTTTTTGACAGATTCTGTTATCAATGCATAGTTTGCTTGTTTTCTAGTTTCTATGTCTTATATTGCTCAGTATAAATTATGGAAATGATATGCTACAGTAGGCATTGTGTGGAAACAATTATGAATCTTGTCTTTGACAGTTTCAAAGTGAAATTGTTTGCTCTTTATCATACTAACCTATCTCACGAAGTTTCGTTAAGTTTTCTGTGATTGAAGTTTTCAAGTTTTGGGTGAGATGTCAATATGAGGATAATAACGAGTGACAAGACCCTAAGCTTGGGGATTCCCAATGCACCCCAAGGTGATATTCAAGTAAGATCAAAGAAACTAAGCTTGGGGATGCCCCGGAAGGCATCCCCTCTTTCGTCTTCAACATTATCGGTAACCTCACTTGGAGCTATGTTTTCATTCGTCACATGATATGTGTTTTGCTTGGATAATCAATTTATTTTGTTAGGATTTTCTTCCTGTTATTTAGAATAATGTTTTGCATCTTTTATTTCGATAAAAATGTCAAGTATAGCCTTTGCCATGCTTATTTTGCAAGTCTACATGTTGCTGTTTCAAAACAGAAAGTTTACCGTTGTTGCAAAAAATCCCTAGAAAAGTAAGTATGTGATAAAATGTTGAAACTTTTTGCATAATAAGCTCTGATAAATTTTCTACAGTGTGGGAGTTTTTCATAACTTTTAGAGTTAGGGAAGTATTGATACTCTTGCATTCTTTACAGACTATACTGTTTTGGCAGATTGTTGTTATGTTTGCATTGTTTGCATATGTTTGCTTGTTTAATGATTCTATTTGAGGATAGGAGTATTAAATATGCAGAGGCATTTAGTATGCAATGTTGAATGATAATTTTAGTAATTTGCTACAGTAGAGAATGATCAGGTGTTTGCATTGGTTTATACTAACTTATCTCACGAGTTCTTGTTGAGTTTTGTGTGGATGAAGCTTTTGAGATTTAGGAAAACCGTGATATGAGAGGAATTAAGGAGACACAAAAGCTCAAGCTTGGGTATAACCAAGGCACCCCAAGATAATATTTCAATAAGTCTCAAGCATCTAAGTTTGGGGATGCCCCGGTAGGCATCCCACCTTTCTTCTTCAACAAATATCGGTTAGTATCGGTTGAGCCTAAGTTTTTGCTTCTTCACATGATGTGTGCTATCCTTGGAATGTCATTTTATTTTGTTTTGCTTGTTGTTTTAATAAATTACTTAGATCTGAAAGTTTTTAAATAAAATAGAGTCCTCAAATAGTTGCCAGGGAGGCTACGTAAGCGGCATGCACATCCCGTCAATGAAGCTCTTTTCTATGGAATTCCTCTAGTGCTTCACTTATATCATTTTGAGCACGGTGTGCTTTAGTATTTTTGAAGAAATTCTATCTTTATTCACTTAAATTAATTTGAGAGAAATAAATATTATGCTCCTGATCTTCACTTATATTTGTTTGAGCTTATCAAAAGCAACACATGAAAATTAGTTCCAAAGTGATAGATATCCAAGAAGGATATACACTACTAGGAAAAAGGCTACTAGCAGCGCGGGTAAAATGGCTACTAGCAGCGCGGGTACCCTCGCTCCTAGTATCGCGCTACAGCTAATAGTTAGTAGTAGCGCGGGTAGACCCGCGCTACTACTAACTTTGTTAGTAGTAGCGTGTGTGACACCCGCGCTATTGCTATTACAGAACCGCGCTACTACTAGCGTAGTAGCAGCAGCGTGCTTATAATACCAGCGCTACTAGTATCCTAAATACTAGTGGCGCTCAATTTGTTCCCACGCTACTACTAACTATTTAGGATTTTAAAAAAATAAAATCAACCAATTCCATTTTATGCATACAATTCCAAGAAACAATAGTGATGGAAAAATGTCACTATCACACAGTTGACATATTCCTTATTCCTGATTCTACTATCACACAGTTGCCATATCTGCTACCAAACAATTTCTCATTCTACATGTCCTCACTCCAATAGTAAGAAAAATGAAAAGGAAAAATAGAGCTAATCTGCCATTGGAATGTCCTTATTCTGAGTAATATTCAATGGAACGGTGCAATTGCACTGCAGTCTCATGGATTCACTATGCCACTTCAACATCTCATTATCCTGCATCGATGGAAATGAGCATCGACCAAAGGCATATATATTTTATCAATAAATGGAGAGGAAGCATAATCTCGGATGATACAGAGACACATGGACTAAGATTACGATACAATGCGAATATGCACTATAAGTACACATATATTTCAGTTACAAAATGATATTTAGTTAAAAAGTGACAAATAACTGAATGAAACTCAAACTATATATTTCAGTTACAAAAAATATTTCAGCTTAGGAATGTAGTGTATAAATCAGACTAGATAGATAACACTAAGCTTAAATTTTAAATGCAGTTTAAGTACTAGCACCTACCAACTGAATATAGATTTTCCTTAGTGCAATTGCACTAGGACACTAATCCTAACGTATCAACATTTTGATCACCATTATATCCCGTTTTGGATCCAAGGAAATCAACAATTCTATAAGATATAGCTAGAAAACACTGGACATAACAGAAAGTAGCCACTTCTTTGTTGTGTGGAAAATTTCCCAGGATTACTTCACTATGGATTGGGTAAAGAATCAATAAGGAAAACACCCACGGTATAACTCTCACCTTCTTCTGGGTGAAGAATAAGGTGGCCACCGGCTTGAAGCACTAGGTGACAGACATTTCTTCAAACATGTTCCAGTGAAAGCCTGGATTTGGCGCCAATTGCCATAGTCGTCATGCGCCTGTCACAAGACAAAAAACAGAACTACCTTAAATCGCTATACGTTTGGTTTTCTCCCTCAAACATGAACAAACAAAAAAATGTTTGGCTGAAACAGAGTAATCAGCTATATGTTTCTTTCCGCTCCTAAATTGCATAAGGAAATCTTCATATATTATTTTACTCTATGCTTACAAGCTACAACCTGTTGGATAGAAAAACACCTTCCACCATATGGCTATAGCTTGCCTAAATAACCTCAAAGTAGAAAATGCACGCTCGACACTTGTGGTACAAATTGTAAAATCCATGGTTTTGCCCTTAACCATTACTATCTCTAAACAACACTTTTTATTCAGTACAAAATCTGTGACCTAATTAGAACTTGTTCCAATTAGTTAACATGAAAGAATCTACACTGAAAAGGCATAATCAAAGAGCTGGACTTCAGTATAGCAAGATTAAATTCCCAGTGGGGAGAGGGTGGGCAGACTGCTCATGTTGCTAACAGGCTAACTTGCATGCGATGTTGGCGGCGCCTATGCATAAGCACGGCCACGACGAGACATCGGCGGCCGAGGAGGCATCAACGGCGGGATTAAATGCAAAAGAAATGTTTATAAGGTGCTGATAACTCGTTACCAAGCAACCTGATAGCAAATTAATTCTTCTAAGCACCGAGAATAACAAAAAATTAGTACGCTGTTTGGTCCAATTGGTCAAGGCCCAAAATGCAGGTCAAGACCAACTATATCAACACCTATAAGAACCTCTACCTTATGCATGCCTCATATGCGACCTTACAAGAATTCCTACAAATATTCATAATTCTCTAGTACAGTACATTGAAATTGGTAGCAAACCAAACGATTCACGCACAGAACCAATGCACCAGCTCAAACATTCAATCGCCATGGTAGGTCCCACCAAGTCCCCGAACACGGGGCTTGAGGGGAGGAGGCATGCTGGCAAAGGAGCAGCTGATCCTGTGATTTTTAGTTTTAGGGTGAGAGTCAGGGGCTGTAGAGCATGTTTTTCATCAACTGGCCAGGATCGGAATGCACTATTGGTGGTGAGAGAGCAGAGCATGTGGCACCAAGGAATCATGCTCGCTAATCAATTTATAGATTCAAGCAAGCGGCTATGTAGTGAGACCTGCAAATGCCTCAGAGGGTGGAGAATTATATCTCTCATGGCTAGAGAGAATTTGCAGCATCCACGCCTACAAACTAACAATCACAGGGATCACACGACCATGGAGCAAACAAACAAAGAATTCCACCGGTGGCTTCTCGCTTTGTTGGTTTTATGCACAATCTAGCACAGGCCAGGCTACCAAACAAACAGCCCTTTATTTATGCGCAATTTTGCACGCCGTGCTCACGTAAAGAACCTGAGGTCCTCTCACACCACCCACCACCACACGAATCAAAATAGCCACATGGAACGCGCTTCTTTGGATTCATATGGCACAATAATCTACTCCTACGGGTGCCCAATGCTGTAATCTTGAGAAATCACCAACAAAGTTTAGGCAACAAAAGGCAAAGAATGGAACGAACCTGCGGGAGCTTGACGGTGGTGGAGGCGGCCACGATGCAGTAGTCGAGGAGCTTGGAGACGAGCGGGAGCAGGCATTCTTTCTCCGGGGTCTTGGCGTCCGACAGCGCCGAGAGGACGCAGACGAAGTTCATGCCCAGGATCTCCAGCTCCGTCATCTTCAGATTCGCCAATCTCCAAATCATCCAATACAAAAATCAGAAGAAAACAAGGCAGAGGATGCTTGATCGGGGAGGCGAGGGGGGATGAGGGAGGAGGGAGTTTCCACATATCCTCACGTCGATCTGCACCGGCGCCATGGCTTCCTCAGCATGGATGGAGGCCACGGCGAGCGAGGGACTGGACCGGAGGTCGAGGGACGAATCTGTCACCGGAGAGGAGCTGGTTGCCGTCGAACTGGGCGAGCGGGACGGGGACGGTGCGGGGGCGCTTGCCGAAGCAGGCGGTGCGGCGCTTGTGGGCCTGCACGCAGGGGAGGCTGCAGGTGAGGCGGGAGCAGCCTGCACCGGTACTTCCACGGCTGCTCCCGCACTCTGCACGGGCACCCTTCTCCCGCCGCCGCCAGAGTCCGTGGCGGCGGCGCTGGGCGGGCCTCATGCGGCTCCCCCTCCATGGCGGGTTGGGACTTGGGAGAGGAGGAGAGGAGGTGGGAGCGGAGACGGATTGGGGATCTGGATGGGGCGTTGAGTGTTTTTTAGACATGGCGTGGGATGGTTGGTGGGGTGGGAGCAGATGCAGGTGGTAGCGTGGGGTTTATAACCCGCGCTACAACTATCGAGTTAGTAGTAGCGTGGGTTTATAACCCACGCTACTACTATGGCTGGTCCCGGGAGGCATGGTGGAAATCACTTAGTAGTAGCGAGGGGTAAAAACCTGCGCTACTACTATCGGGTTATTAGTAGCGCGGTTTCCTCAAGCTCGCTACTGCTAATTAGCAGTAGCGTTTGTTTTTAAACCGCGCTGCTGCTAAGATTCTGTGTATAAGGTTTTCCCTAGTAGTGATAATAAAAACTTCCATGAAGATCATTGGACAAAATAAACTTGATTCCTTGTAATAGTTTTGAGATATGATGATGTGATATGTGAGTCATGTTGATGATTTAGTAAGAATATTGGTGTTAAGGTTTGTGATTCCCTATGCAAGCACGAAATTCAATAGTCATGCAATGAAATTGCATCCTACTTGTGGTGCATTATTCGGTGTTAATTATGCTCAATGCTCGCTTATGAGATTATTCGTTTCTTGGTTGGCCGCTTCTCAATCTTTTGCTAGCCTTCATTTTGCACTAAGTATGATCACTACTTGTGCATCCAAAATCCTTTAAACCAGTTTTGCCACATGAGTCCACTATACCTACCTATATGTGGTATTCTTTTTCCGTCCTAAGCAAATTTGTATGTGCCATCTCTAATCTTCAAAATAAATTTCTCTTTTGTGTGCTCGTATCGCTTGCGAGGCGGTGAGGAGTGGCCAATATTTTCCATGCTAGATGTGTTATTCTCACGATGAGTGTTTATTCACTTGTCATTGCACGAGAGTAAGGCAAAGGTATTAGGGATGCCCAGTCCCGAAATGAAAATTGAATTTGCTTTATGTTGTCAGATAATAAATTCCTTGGAAAGTGTTCGTATGGAGGGCGCCCGTGGATACGATTAGCCATGAAAAGTAAAAGTATGGTGGAAAAAGAATAAACTTTATTTTCTGTTTGGGAACCGCCTATGATATATCTAGCATGGAAAGTGTTGGGAGCTCTAAGTCGTTTTCTTTGGTGGGAAAAGTATGCCTCTCAAAATGTTTTTCATCTCTGAATTTTTGCTTTGAGCTCTGGCACCTGTACAAATCCCTACCTCCCTCTGCGAAGGGCCTTTCTTTTAATTTATGCAATTTTTATTTTTAATTTGAGTCTCCATCTTCTCTTATAAAGCACCAACTAGGAGGCACTATGATCATACTTGAGCATTGGGTGTAGCTAATATGCGAGTGTGTTTCATGCATGGATCAATGATTGAGCATGATGGGCCAGGGATAACTTATTTTAGCGTTGATATTTTGAAAGACATGGTTGCTTGTTGGTATGCTTGAGTATTAAAGACCTCGTGTCAAAACTAAACTATTGCTTTGAACCATATAAAAGTCCAAATGGCCATGCTACAAAAGAAAAGAGTTCATGATGAATATGATAGGTAGCATTCCACAACAAAAATTTCCATTTTCAATTGATACTTTATCATGATAAGTTTTATGAGAAAGAGTTGTTATTATGATGCTAGGAAAAGTGATTGAAATTATCATTGATCAAACTTATGCACTTTGCTAGCATTCACACTTCATAAATTATTTCTTTTATCATTTACCTACTCGAGGACGAGTAGGAATTAAGCTTGGGGATGTTGATACATCTCCAACGTATCTATAATTTATGAAGTATTCATGCCATATTTACAACAATTTTATCTGGTTTTGGTATGATTTGCATGGAACTATCCCGGACTGACACTGTTTTCAGCAGAACTACCGTGGTGTTGTTTTTTGTGCAGAAATGAAAGTTCTCCAAATGAGCTGAAACTTTTTGACTTTTTCTTGGAACAAAAGAAAGCCCCGAATCTTCATGGAAGGACCAGAAGGTGAAGGAGTACGGCAAGAGACACCGGGGCGCCTGGGCCCTTGCCCGTGCCCCGGTGGGTTGTGCTCACCTCGAGGCCCATCTTAGCGTGAAACCAACACCAGAAAATCCTATAAATAAAGAAACCATCAAGTTAACCTAGATCAGAAGTTCCGTCGTCGCAGGCCTCTCCACCGAAAACCAATCTAGACCATTTCCGGCACCCTGCCGAAGGGGGAATCATCTTCGGTGGCCATCTTCATCATCCCGGCGGCCACCACGATGAGGAGGGATTAGTCCACCCTCGGGGCTGAGGGTTTCTACCAGTAGCTATGTGTTTAATCTCTCTATCTCGTGTTCTTGAGATGTCACGATCTTGATGTATCGTGGGCTTTGTTAATATATTCAGATCATATGGTGTTTTCCCCTCTCTATCTTGGTGTGATGAATTGAGTTTTTCCCTTTGAGATTTCGTTGTTATCGGATTGAATACTTTTATGGATTTGAGAACACATGATATATGTCTTGCAATTGAATACATGTGGTGACAATGTGGTATCATATTGATTTACTTGATATATGTTTTGGCACTCAACTCGCAGATTCCCGAGGTGACATTGGGGTAATCTATGCATAGGGGTTGATGCATGTTCTTGTCTTTGTTTCTTCGGTAGAAATCTTGGGGCACTCTTTGAAGTTCTTTGTGTTGGATTGAGTATTATGAATATGAATTTGCTTTGGTGTTATTTTAGTACGAACTCTAGGATAGATCGAATGGAAAGAATAACTTTGTGTTATTTTAGTACGGACTCTTGAATAGATCGAACGGAAAGAATAGCTTTGAGGTGGTTTCGTACCCTACAAACAATTTATTCTTATGTTCTCCGCTAGATAGGTACTTTGGAGTGATTCTTTATCGCACTTTCAGGGATGGTTATATGATCCAATTATATTAGCACTGTTGAGAGATTGCACTAGTGAAAGTACGGACCCTAGTGTTGGGTTCTACGGTAGGGTGCGTCGACTGCAAATTAAAAATTCCTACGCGCAGAACATCCAGGAACATGCTACGGGAGATGGATCACAGTTCGTTACCACTAGACGCCGCAGCGTCGCAGCGGAAGAAGAGTTGGGGCAGCGCGTCTGCGTGGATCGCCTCCTCCTCGTTCGATCTCCCTCGAGCGGCCGGTCGTCCGATCCCACGTACGAGTTCGCCGGAGCGGCGCAAGTGCACCGCCTCTAACGGTATCCGCGCGTGCGGGAGGAACGTCATGCGGCGGACTGCTAGGTCCGATCACACGATGGCGGTGAGTGGAGGTGGCTATTCGCAACACATGCAAACCCTAGTCGCAGCGCCGAAGCGATCAACTGCCAGAGTGTGCCGCACCTCCACTTTATATAGGCGTCCGTCGCGGGCTCAACACTTGGGCCTCGCACGGACCCTAAAGCCCAAAGTCTATTCGGTCACGTTCCTAGTCCAGTTCGGATCACATCCGACCAGTGTCCTACGAACTGACCTCATAGGTTCCTTCCCTTAAGCGTGCGACCCCTTAGGTTCAAGTCGGCTTGGTCACAGTTCGGATCACCTCCGACCTGTACGGTTGGTAGCGGCCTCTAGCAAGGCGTGCCGACCACCAAGCTGACGATGAAGCTGGTTAGGCGAACTGCACAACGTGTCACACTTCGCTCCCTTTGCCGCATGATATATGTTGTCGGGCTCAAGGCGAGACTGTCATCCTTGTGCTAACCCGCCTCTTTCTCGCTCCAAAGGATACCGACCACAATCCGGATTATCTCATAATCCTTGTCGCATGGCCATGCTATTCCTGGTTAGATCACACGAGGGGCCCAGAGTATATCTCTCCTGATCGGAGGGGCAAATCCCATCTTGCTCGACCGTGTCTCGCAGCATGGGACTAGACAAACCGGAAACCTACCTTTGTAACTACCCAGTCACGGAGTAGCGTTTGATCGGCCCAAAGCAAGTCTGTCACCATCCAGAGTACATGTGTCACCAGGTCTTAGGACATAGAACGTATGTTGTACTAGAGACTCACAGATGACATATCGCTGCGTCTCATAGTTGGGTCTATCCGACTCAGACCTTATCTCGACTCGGATCCGACTATGTCGAATCCGCCAGACCTTTCCAAGTCCATATTATCCGGTTAGCATCCAATGCTCCATGGCTAGTGAGACCAAGCCATCGACCGTGTCATATGCCGCCTAGTCGGCTGCGCGTCCACACAGCCCTTTTGACTAGGGACCTTTTAGGACAGTCATCATACAATGCATAGTCCCACAAACAAGTCACATACTTGCTGATACACATCATTGATAATGTCCAAGGACTATCTTTATTCATAAACACATAGGAAATATCATCATACATGATTGCCTCTAGGGCATATCTCCAACACCTAGGCCTCATTTTAAAGCATTGCAATACCGTTTTTGCTCCGTTTTATCAATCGCTACCTTGCTGTTTCTATTTATTCAGATGATAAAAATATATTTCTACAATCCATATTGCACTTTTATCACCATCTCTTCGCCGAACTAGTGCACCTATACAATTTGCCATTGTATTGGGTGTGTTGGGGACACGAGAGATTTCTTGTATTTGGTTGCAGGGTCGTTTGAGAGAGATAATCTTCATCCTACACCTCTCAAGGATTGATAAACCTTAGGTCATCCACTTGAGGGAAAATTGCTACTGTCCTACAAAACTCTGCGCTTGGAGGCCCAACACGTGTCTACAAGAATAAAGTTGTGTAGTAGACATCAATGTATTACGGAACGAGTAAAGACACTTGTCGGTAATGAGATTGAACTAGGTATGAAGATACAGACGATCGAATCTCGGGCAAGTAACATACCGATGACAAAGGGAATAACGTATGTTTAATGAGTCTCTTGATACGTCTCCAACGTATCTATAATTTTTTATTGTTCCATGCTATTATATTATCTGTTTTGGATGTTTAATGGGCTTTACTAAGAAATTTTATATTATTTTTGGGACTAACCTACTAACCCAAGGCCCAGTGCAAATTGCTGTTTTTGCCTATTTTAGTGTTTCACAGAAAAGGAATATCAAACGGACTCCAAACGGAATGAAACCTTCAGGAGCGTGATTTTTGGAACAAACATGATCTAGAGGACTTGGAGTGGACGTCAAGAAATCAACGAGGAGGCCACGAGGCAGGGAGGCACGCCTACCCCCCTGGGCGCCCCGCCCCCCTCGTGGGCCCCTCGTGGCTCCACCGACCTACTTCTTCCTCCTATATATACCTACGTACCCTGAAACCATCCAGGAGCACCACGAAAACCTATTTCCACTGCTGCAACCTTCTGTACCCGTGAGATCCCATCTTGGGGTCTTTTCCGGCGCTCCACCGGAGGGGGCATCGAACACGGAGGGCTTCTACATCAACACCATAGCCTCTCCGATGATGTGTGAGTAGTTTACCACAGACCTTCGGGTCCATAGTTATTAGCTAGATGGCTTCTTCTCTCTCTTTGGATCTCAATACAAAGTTCTCATCGATCTTCTTGGAGATCTATTCGATGTAAATCTTTTTGTGGTGTGTTTGTCGAGATCCGATGAATTGTGGGTTTATGATCAAGATTATCTATGAACAATATTTGAATCTTCTCTGAATTCTTGTATGTATGATTGGTTATCTTTGCAAGTCTCTTCAAATTATCAGCTTGGTTTGGCCTACTAGATTGATCTTTCTTGCCATGGGAGAAGTGCTTAGCTTTGGGTTCAATCTTGCGTTGCTCGATCCCAAAGGATGTAAAGGGAAACGACACGTATTGTATTGTTGCCATCGAGGATAAAAAGATGGGGTTTATATCATATTGCTTGAGTTTATCCCTCTACATCATGTCATCTTACCTAATGCGTTACCCTGTTCTTATGAACTTAATACTCTAGATGCATGTTGGATAGCGGTCGATGTGTGGAGTACTAGTAGTAGATGCAGGCAGGAGTCGGTCTACTTTTCATGGACGTGATGCCTATATACATGATCATGCCTAGATATTCTCATAATTATGCACTTTTCTATCAATTGCTCGACAGTAATTTGTTCACCCACTGTAATACTTATGATATCTTGAGAGAAGCCACTAGTGAAACCTATGGCCACCGGGTCTATTTTCCATCATATAAGTTTCCAATCTATTTTTACTTTGCAATCTTCACTTTCAATCTTTATCATAAAAATACCAAAAATATTATCTTATCATCTCTATCAGATCTCACTTTTGCAAGTGGCCATGAAGGGATTGACAACCCCTTTATCGCGTTGGTTGGATGGTTCTTATTTGTTTGTGTAGGTACGAGGGACTTGCGTGTGGCCTCCTACTGGATTGATACCTTTGTTCTAAAAAACTGAGGGAAATACTTACGCTACTTTGCTGCATCACCCTTTCCTCTTCAAGGGAAAACTGACACATGCTCAATAGGTAGCAAGAAGGATTTCTGGCGCCGTTGCCGGGGAGTCTATGCACAAGTCAAGACATACCAAGTACCCATCACAAAATCTTATCCCTCACATTACATTATTTGCCATTTGCCTCTCGTTTTCCTCTCCCCCACTTCACCTTTGCCGTTTTATTCGCCCTCTTTTCCCGTTCGCTTCTTTTTCGCTTGCTTCTTGTTGCATGTTTGCCCTTATGGCCCTGCCTAAAAACGTTGATCCTTACCTTAAAAGGTTGGAAGAAATTGAAAACAACGTCAGATGCTTTATGACTTTGCAATTTGAGCATAATAATTTCTTTAGAAACGAGCTTAAAGAACAAAAGAGCTTTATGGAGTACATGAATAAAGAGCTTGATGATATGTCTAAGGAATTTTATGGAGTGAGATCTTAGTTTGCTCATCTTGAAAAATTAATAGCCCAAATTTCGGATAAGCAGGCCACCTTAGTCAATAAGATGGCCGCTAAACTTGAAGATTTAGAAGGTAATAAAGATGAAGATCTAAAAGTGATTGATGTGTCCCATATTAAATATTTTTTGTTGCTATATGAATCTTGATAATGGTGGGACTGGAGATGAGTCAACTTTAGTTAAAATGCGTCCCTATGATTCAGAGTTTTTAGATCTTGATGCAAAATTTGGTAAAAGTGGGATGGAAGAGGTTAAAACTTTAGATAGCAATGAACCCACTATTTTGGATTTCAAGGAATTTAATTATGATAATTGTTCTTTAATAGATTGTATTTCCTTGTTGCAGTCCGTGCTAAATTCTCCGCATGCTTATAGTCAAAATAAAGCTCTTATTAAACATATCGTTGATGCTTTAATGCAATCTTCTGAAGAAAAGCTTGAATTGGAAGTTTCTATCCCTAGAAAACTTTATGATGAGTGGGAACCTACTATTAAAATTAAAATTAAAGATCATGAATGCTATGCTTTGTGTGATTTGAGTGCTAGTGTTTCCACGATTCCAAAAACTTTGTGTGATTTGCTAGGTTTCCGGGAATTTGATGATTGTTCTTTAAACTTACACCTTGCGGATTCCACCATTAAGAAACCTATGGAATAACTAATGATGTTCTTATTGTTGCAAATAGGAACTATGTGCCCGTAGATTTCATTGTCCTTGATATAGATTGCAATCATGTCCTATTATTCTTGGTAGACCTTTCCCTAGAACGAGGTGCAATTATTGATATGAAAGAAGGGAATATTAGATTCCAATTTCCGTTAAGGAAAGGCTTGGAACACTTTCCTAGAAAGAAAATTAAATTACCTTATGAATCTATTATGAGAGCCACTTATGGATTGCATGCCAAATATGGCAACACCTAGATCTATCCTTGCCTTTATGCCTAGCTAGGGGTGTTAAACGATAGCGCTTGTTGGGAGGCAACCCAATTTTATTTTTGTTTCTTACTTTTTGGTTCTGCTTAGTAATAAATAATCCATCTAGCTTCTGTTTATATGTGGTTTTATGTTTTAATAAGTGTTTGTGCCAAGTAGAACCTTTGGGAAGACTTGGGTGAAGTCTTTTTGATCTTGCTGTAAAAAACAGAAACTTTAGCGCTCACGAGATTAGCTACAACTTTTTACTGGAGAGTGCTATTTAATTGATTCTTTTTGAAGATGATTAATAGATAAATTCCTCACGTCCAGAAATTTATTTTAGAATTTTTGGAGTTCCATAAGTAAGCGTTAGATACAGATTACTACAGACTGTTCTGTTTTTGACAGATTCTGTTTTTCGTGTGTTGTTTGCTTATTTTGATGAATCTATGGCTAGTAATGAAGTTTATGAACCATAGAGAAGTTGGAATAAATTAGGTTTAACACCAATATAAATAAAGAATTAGTTAATTATAGTAGCTTAAAGTGGTGTTTTGTTTTCTTTCGCTAAAGGAGCTCATGAGATTTTCTGTTAAGTTTTGTGTTGTGAAGTTTTCAAGTTTTGGGTAAAGATTTGATGGATTATGGAACAAGGAGTGGCAAGAGCCTAAGATTGGGGATGCCCAAGGCACCCCAAGGTAAAATCCAAGGACAACCAAAAGCCCAAGCTTGGGGATGCCCCGGAAGGCATCCCCTCTTTTGTCTTCGTCCATCGTAACTTTACTTGGAGCTATATTTTTATTCACCACATGATATGTGTTTTGCTTGTAGCGTCTTGTATGATTTGAGTCTTTGCTTTTTAGTTCACCACAATCATCCTTGCTGTACACACCTTTTGAGAGAGATACACATTAATCAGAATTTATTAGAATACTCTATGTGCTTCACTTATATCTTTTGAGCCAAACAATTTTGCTCTAGTGCTTCACTTATATCTTTTAGAGCACGGTGGTGGTTTTATTTTATAGAAATTATTGATCTCTCATGCTTCACTTATATTATTTTGAGAGTCCTTTAGAACAGCATGGTAATTTGCTTTGTTTATAAAATTAGTCCTAATATGATAGGCATCCAAGTTGGATATAATAAAAACTTCCATATAAGCGCATTGAATACTAAGAGAAGTTTGATACTTGATGATTGTTTTGAGATATGGAGATAGTGATATTAAAGTTGTGCTAGTTGAGTAGTTGTGAAATTGAGAAATACTTGTGTTGAAGTTTGCAAGTCCCGTAGCATGCACGTATGGTAAACGTTGTGTAACAAATTTGAAACATGAGGTGTTCTTTGATTGTCATCCTTATGAGTGGCGGTCGGGGACGAGCGATGGTCTTTTCCTACCAATCTATCCCCTAGGAGCATGCGCGTAGTTCTTGGTTTTTGATGACTTGTAGATTTTTGCAATAAGTATGTGAGTTCTTTATGACTAATGTTGAGTCCATGGATTATACGCACTCTCAACCTTCCATCATTGCTAGCCTCTTTGGTATCGTGCATTGCCCTTTCTCACCTTGAGAGTTGGTGCAAACTTCGCCGGTGCATCCAAACCCCGTGATACGACACGCTCTATCACACATAAACCTCCTTATATCTTCCTCAAAACAGCCACCATACCTACCTATTATGGCATTTCCATAGCCATTCCGAGATATATTGCCATGCAACTTTCCACCGTTCCATTTATTATAACACGCTTCTTCATTGTCATATTGCCTTGCATGATCATGTAGTTGACATCGTATTTGTGGCAAAGCCACCATGCATATTATTTCATACATGTCACTCTTGAATCATTGCATATCCTGGTACACCGCCGGAGGCATTCACATAGAGTCATATTATGTTCTAAGTATTGAGTTGTAAGTAAATAAAAGTGTGATGATCATCATTATTAGAGCATTGTCCCAAGTGAGGAAAGGATGATGGAGACTATGATTCCCCCACAAGTCGGGATGAGACTCCGGACAAAAAGAGAAAAAAAGGGTAAAAATAGGCCATAAAAAAAGAGAAAAGGCCCAAATAAAAAAATGCGAGAAAAAGAGAGAAGGGAAAATGTTACTATCCTTTTTCCACACTTTTGCTTCAAAGTAGCACCATGATCTTCATGATAGAGAGTCTCCTATGTTGTCACTTTCATATACTAGTGGAAATTTTACGTTATAGAACTTGGCTTGTATATTCGAATGATGGGCTTCCTCAAAATGCCCTAGGTCTTCATGAGCAAGCGAGTTGGATGCACACACACTTAGTTTCTTTCGTTGAGCTTTCATACACTTATAGCTCTAGTGCATCCGTTGCATGGCAATCCCTACTCACTCACATTTATATCTATTAATGGGCATCTCCATAGCCCGTTGATACGCCTAGTTGATGTGAGACTATCTTCTCCTTTTTGTGTTCTCCACAACCCCCATTCTATTCCACCTATATTGTTATGTCCATGGCTCACGCTCATGTATTGAGTGAAGATTGAAAAAGTTTAAGAACATCAAAAGTATGAAACAATTGCTTGGCTTGTCATCAGGGTTGTGCATGATTAAATACTTTGTGTGATGAAGATAGAGCATAGCCAGACTATATGATTTTGTAGGGATAACTTTCTTTGGCCATGTTATTTTGAGAAGACATGATTGCTTTGTTAGTATGCTTGAAGTATTATTATTTTTATGTCAGTATTAAACTTTTAACTTGAATCTTTCCGATCTGAACATTCATGCCACAAGAAAGAAAATTACATTGAGGAATGTGCTAGGTAGCATTCCACATCAAAAATTCTGTTTTTATCATTTACCTACTCGAGGACGAGCAGGAATTAAGCTTAGATGCTTGATACGTCTCCAACGTATCTATAATTTTTTATTGTTCCATGCTATTATATTATCTGTTTTGGATGTTTAATGGGCTTTACTAAGCACTTCTATATTATTTTTGGGACTAACCTACTAACCCAAGGCCCAGTGCAAATTGCTGGTTTTTTTTGCATATTTCAATGTTTCGCAGAAAAGGAATATCAAACGGACTCCAAACGGAATGAAACCTTCGGGAGCGTGATTTTTGGAACAAACGTGATCCAGAGGACTTGGAGTGGACGTCAAGAAATCAACAAGGATGCCACGAGGCAGGGAGGCGCGCCCTCCACCCTTGTGGGCCCCTCGAGGCTCCACCGACCTACTTCTTCCTCCTATATATACCTACGTACCCCGAAACCATCCAGGAGCACCATGAAAACCTATTTCCACCGCCGCAACCTTCTGTACCCGTGAGATCCCATCTTGGGGCCTTTTTCTCGCGCTTCCGCCGGAGGGGCATCGATCACGGAGGGCTTCTACATCAACACCATAGCCTCTCCGATGATGTGTGAGTAGTTTACCATAGACCTTCGGGTCCATAGTTATTAGCTAGATGGCTTCTTCTCTCTCTTTGGATCTCAATACAAAGTTCTCATCGATCTTCTTGGAGATCTATTCGATGTAAATCTTTTTGTGGTGTGTTTGTAGAGATCTGATGAATTGTGGGTTTATGATCAAGATTATCTATGAACAATATTTGAATCTTCTCTGAATTCTTTTATGTATGATTGGTTATCTTTGCAAGTCTCTTTGAATTATCGGTTTGGTTTGGCCTACTAGATTGATCTTTCTTGCCATGGGAGAAGTGCTTAGCTTTGGGTTCAAACTTGCGTTGTTCGATCCCAGTGACAGAAAGGGAAACGACACGTATTGTATTGTTGCCAACGAGGATAAAAAGATGGGGTTTATATCATATTGCTTGAGTTTATCCCTCTACATCATGTCATCTTACCTAATGTGTTACTCTGTTCTTATGAACTTAATACTCTAGATGCATGCCGGATAGCGGTCGATGTGTGGAGTACTAGTAGTAGATGCAGGCAGGAGTCAATCTACTTTTCATGGACGTGATGCCTATATACATGATCATGCCTAGATATTCTCATAATTATGCACTTTTCTATCAATTGCTCGACAGTAATTTGTTCACCCACCATAATACTTATGCTATCTTGAGAGAAGCCACTAGTGAAACCTATGGCCCCCGGGTCTATTTTCCATCATATAAGTTTCCAATCTATTTTTACTTTGCAATCTTCACTTTCAATCTTTATCATAAAAATACCAAAAATATTATCTTATCATCTCTATCAGATCTCACTTTTGCAAGTGGCCATGAAGGGATTGACAACCCCTTTATCGTGTTGGTTGGATGGTTCTTATTTGTTTGTGTAGGTACAAGGGACTTGCGTGTGGCCTCCTACTGGATTGATACCTTGGTTCTCAAAAACTGAGGGAAATACTTACGCTACTTTGCTGCATCACCCTTTCCTCTTCAAGGGAAAACCAACACATGCTCAAGAGGTAGCATCGCTAAATAGTCGAGAGGTAAAGATTGATATATAGGACAATGGTATTCGAACACTAGAAGTGTTTCGAAGGGTACCGGATACATGTAGGGTCACCGGAAGGGGTTTCAGGCAACCCCGGCAAAGATATGGGCTTAATGGGCCAAGGGAGGGACAGACCAGCCCACAAGGGGCTGGGGCGCCCCTCCACCAGGCCGGCCAGCCCTTGGGAAAGGAAAGGGGGAGGGCAAGTCCCTCCTTCCTTTCCCTCCTCAAGGGAGAAAGGAAAGGGGGGCGCCACCTCCCCCTTCCTTCCCCTGGCGCCTATACAAGGAAGGGGGCCGAACCAGGGCAGGAGCCTGATACGTCTCCAATGTATCTATAATTTTTTATTATTCCATGCTGTTATATTATCATTATTCAATGTTTTACAATCATTTTTATAATTATTTTATATCATTTTTTGGTACTAATCTATTGACATAGTGCCCAGTGCCAGTTGTTGTTTTCTGCATGTTTTTTACATCCCATGAATCAATACCAAACGTAGTCCAAACGCAGTGAAACTTTTTGTGGATTTTTTGGACCAGAAGACATCCAGTGGGCCAAAGAAGTACCGAAGAGGGAGCCCGAGGTGAGCACAAGACACCAGGGCGCGCCTGGAGGCCCAGGCGCGCCCTGGTGGGTTGTGCCCACCTCGGTGGCCTCCCGCACCGCCTCTTTGCTCTATAAATACCCCAATATTCTAGAAACCCAAGGGGAGTAAAAAAATCAATTACAGCCGCCGCAAGTTCTAGAACCACCAGATCCAATCTAGACACCATCACGGAGGAGTTCATCATGTCCATTGGTGCCTCTCCGATGATGCGTGAGTAGTTCATTGTAGACCTACGGGTCCGTAGTTAGTAGTTAGATGGCTTC
Source organism: Aegilops bicornis (assembly GCA_021605145.1). Classification (NCBI taxonomy): domain Eukaryota; kingdom Viridiplantae; phylum Streptophyta; class Magnoliopsida; order Poales; family Poaceae; genus Aegilops; species Aegilops bicornis. The sequence goes on from CM038669.1 coordinate 441,876,554, forward strand.
CTCTATCTCTTTTGATTCTCAATACAATGGTCTCTTGGAGATCCATATGATGTAACTCTTTTTGCGGTGTGTTCGTTGGGATCCGATGAACTTTAAGTTTATGATCAGATCTCTCTTTTTATCCATGAAAATTATTTGAGTCTTCTTTGATCTCTTATATGCATGATTGCTTATAGCCTCATATTTCTTCTCCGATATTTGGGTTTTGTTTGGCCAACTTGATCTATTTATCTTGCAATGGGAAGAGGTGCTTTGTGATGGGTTCGATCTTATGGTGCTTGATCCCAGTGACAGAAGGGAACCAACACGTATGTATCGTTGCTATTAAGGATAACAAGACGGGGTCTATTTCTACATAAATAGATCTTGTCTACATCATGTCATCGTTCTTATTGCATTACTCCGCTTCTCCATGAACTTAATACACTAGATGCATGTTGGATAGCGGTCGATGTGTGGAGTAATAGTAGTAGATGTGGGCAGGAGTCGGTCTACTAATCTTGGACGTGATGCCTATATAATGATCATTGCCTGGATATCGTCATGATTATTTGAAGTTTTATCAATTGCCAAACAATAATTCGTTCACCCACCTTTTGCTATTTTTCTCGAGAGAAGCCACTAGTGAAATCTACGCCCCCCGGGTCTCTTCTTTATTATATTTGCCTTCACGGTCTATTTTTATTTGCTTTTACTTTCAGATCTATTAAACCAGAAATACAAAAATACCTTGCTGCAATTTATTCTTATGTATTTTATCTCGCGTTCCTGTGAGATCTATTTATCCAATCTATCATATTTTTATCCCGTCTACTTGCCAATTTCTGGCGCTGTTGCTCGAAAGGGATTGGCAACCCCTTTAATACGTCGGGTTGCGAGTATTTGTTATTTGTGTGCAGATGTCGTTCACGTAGTGTTGTGTTCTCCTACTGGTTCGATAACCTTGGTCTCATCACTAAGGGAAATACCTACCGTTGTTGTGATGCATCATCCCTTCCTCTTTGGGGAAATACCGACGTAGTTTAAGCAAACATCAAAAGGAATTCCTGGCGCTGATGCCGGGGACACACCATCAACATATACCAGGTTCCTAATCACAAATCTCATCCCCTTGCGATTTACATTATTTGCCATTTGCCTCTCGTTTTCCTCTCCCCCACTTCACAAAAATTTGCGGTTTTATTCGCCCTCTTTTTCGTTCGCTGTTTTGTTGTCAGATATGTTTTCGCTTGCGTTCTTGTTTGCGTTGTCATGATGTCTCAAAGAAAATATTATGATGTTCCTTACCCCAATATTTTGCTTGAAATTGAGAAAATTACTAAGGAATATATGACTACGCAATTTGAGCATAATAAGTATTTTACCGAAGAAGTTAAGGAGCACTCCGTTGTGCTAGATGCTATAACAAAACAACTTGATGGTATTAGTAGAGAAGTTTGCAATCTCCAATCTAAGTATACTTTTGCCGAAAGTTTGCTAGGTAAAATATCCGATGCACAAGCTACCCTAGTAAACCAATGGCTGCTAAAGCAATCTCGTTAGAAGATAAAAGTGATGGAGATCTTAAAATGATTGGTGTTTCTTCTGATTCCTTGTTTAGTAAAATTAAGATTGATGAAAAAGGGACTGAAGAAGAGTAACCTTTAGCTAGAAGGCATCCCAATAATTTGGAGGGTGAAAATCTTGTTGAGAAAATTGATAAAAGTGGGTTTGAAGAGGTCAAAACTTTAAGTAGTGATGTGCCCACTCTTTTGGATTACAAAGACTTTAATTATGATAGTTGCTCTTTGATTGATTCTATTTCTTTGTTGTAATCCATGATAAATTCAACCCATGCTTATGAACAAAATAAAGCTTTTACTAAACATATTGTTGATGCTATGATGAAAGCTTTGGAAGAAAAATTGGAATTAGAAGTTTCAATTCCTAGAAAATTACATGATGAGTGGGAACCTAATATCAAAGTCAAGATTAAAAATTATGAGTGTTTTACTTTATGTGACTTGGGTCCTAGTGTTCCTACAATTCCGAAATCTCTTTGTGATGTGCTTGGTCTTACCGATATCGAAGAATGTTCTTCAAATTTGCACTTGGCGGATTCTACTACTGAAAAGCCTTTGTGAAGAATTAATGATGTTCTTATTCTTGCAAATAGAAATTATGTGCCCATAGATTTTACTGTTCTTAATATTGATTGCAATCTGTCTTGTCCAATTATTCTTGGTAGACCGTTTTTACGTACTATTGGTGCCGTGATTGATATGAAAAAGTCAATATTAAATTTCAATTTCACTAAGGAAGGGTATGGAACACTTCCCTAGAACAAGAATTAGGCAACCATATGAATCAATCATGAGGGCATCTTATGGATCTAGAAATAAAGATGACGATACTTAGATCCTTGCTTTATGCCTAGCTAGGGGCGTAAAACAATAGCGCTTGTTGGGAGGCAACCCAATGAATAAAATTTATTTTTGTCTTTTGGTTTTTGTTCTTGAGTGTTTGCACAATTATGCTACTGTCATGATTGTGTTTTTTCTGTTTTAGTTAGTGTTTGTGCCAAGCAAAGCCTTTAGGATCTAGTTGAGTGATAGTTGATTTGATCTTGCTGAAAAATAGAAACTTTTGCATCTAGAAAAAAAATCACATAAGCGACAAAAATTTCTGATTTTTTTACAGGAGATTGATATACAAATTTCTCACGTTTTCCTATTTTTCAGAATATTTTGAGTTACAAAAGTATTCGAAATATCCTGATTTCTACAGACTGTTTTGTTTTTGACAGATTCTGTTCTCTTTGTGTTGTGTGATTGTTTTGATGATTCTATGGTTTTCTTTGAAGAGGTTTTCCATAGAAAAGTTAGAATACAGTAGATATAATGCAAGAATAAAATATGAATGGGTTTTCAATAGTACTTATAGTAGTGATTTGCTTTCTTATACTAACGGATCTCACGAAGGTTTTGTTGAGTTTTGTGTGATTGAAGTTTTCAAGTTTTGGGTGATATTACGATGGATGAACGAATAAGGAGTAAGAAGAGCCTAAGCTTGGGGATGCCCATGGAATTCCAAGTTATTATCCAAAGAGAAGCAAGCAACTAAGCTTGGGGATGCCCGAGTGGCATCCCCTTTTTCTTCTAACGACCATCGGTATTTTACTCGGAACTATATTTTTATTCGTCACATACTATGAGTTTTTCTTGGAGTGTCTTGTATGATATGAGTCTTTGCTTGTTTTGCTTTTTTAAGTCATGAATCCTTGCTGGACACACCTATTTGAGAGAGACAAAATTATGCCATGACTTGTTAGAGTTGCTCTCTATGCTTCACTTAAATCTTAATGAGCTATGGAATTGCTCTAGTGCTTCACTTATATCTTTTTAGCACGGTGTGCTTTAGTATTTTTGAAGAAATTCTCTCTTGCTTCACTTAAATTAATTTGAGAGAAAGAAATATTATGCCCATGATCTTCACTTATATTTGTTTGAGCTTATAAAAAGCAACACATGAAATTTAGTTCCAAAGTGATAGATATCCAAGGAGGATATAATAAAAACTCTCATGAAGATCATTGGACAAAATAAGCTTGATTCTTGTAATAGTTTTGAGATATGATGATGTGATATGTGAGTCATGTTGATGAGTAATTATGCTTTAGTAAGAATGTTGGTGTTAAGGTTTGTGATTCCCTATGCAAGCACGAAAGTCAATAGTTATGCAATGGAATTACATCCTACTTGTGGTGCATTATTCGGTGTTAGTTATGCTTAATGCTCGCTTATGAGATTTTTCATTTCTTGGTTGGTCGCTTCTCAATCTTTTGCTAGCCTTCATTTTACACTAAGTATGATCACTATTTATGCATCCAAAATCCTTTAAACCAGTTTTGCCACATGAGTCCACTATACCTACCTATATGCGGTATTCTTTTGCTGTTCTAAGCAAATTTGGATGTGCCATCTCTAATTTTCATAATAAATTTCTCTTTTGTGTGCTCGTACCGCTCATGAAACGGTAGGGGGTGGCTAATATATTTCCATGCTAGATATGTTATTCTCAAGATGAGTGTTTATTCACTTGTCATTGCACGAGAGTATGGCAAAGGTATTAGGGATGCCTAGTCCTGAAATAAAAAATGAATTTACTTTATGTTATCAAATAATAAATTTCTTGGAAAGTGTTGGTATGGAAGGCACCCGTGGATACGGCTAGCCATGGAAAGTAAAAGTATGGTTGAAAAAGGAATAAACTTTAATTTCTGTTTGGGAACCGCCTATGATATATCAAGCATGGAAAATATTGGGAATTACTCGATCATTTTCGTTGACAGGAAAAGCATGCCTCCCAAAATGTTTTTATCTCTGTCTTTTTCACTTTGAGCTCTGGTACCTCTACAAATCCCTACTTCCCTCCGCGAAGGGCCTTTCTTTTACTTTATGCAATTTTTATTTTTTTTATTTGAGTCTCCATCTTCTCTTATAAAGCACCAACTAAGGGGCATTATGATCGTACTTGAGCATTTGGTGTAGCTAATATGCGAGTGTATTTCATGAATGGATCGATGATTGAGCATAATGGGCTAGGGATAACTTATTTTAGCGTTGATATTTTGAAAGACATGGTTGCTTGTTGATATGCTTGAGTATTGAAATTCTCATGTCAAGACTATTGCTTCGAACCATATAAAAGTCCAAATGTCCATGCTACAAAGAAAAGAATATGTGATGAGCATGTTAGCCAGCATTCCACATAAAAAATTCTGTTTTTATCCTCGAGGACGAGCAGGAATTAAGCTTCAACGCATCTATAGTTTTTTACTGTTCCATGCTATTATATTATCATTCTTGGATGTTTTACAATCGTTTTATAATTATTTTATATCATTTTTTGGCACTAACCTATTGACATACTGCCCAGTGCCAGTTGTTGTTTCCTGCATATTTTTTACATCACAGGAAATCAATACCAAACGGAGTCCAAATGCAGCGAAACATAGATTTTTTTTGGACCAGAAGACATCCAGTGGGCCAAAGAACTTTGAGTTTATGATCAGATCTATCTTTTTATCTATCAGAGTTATTTGAGTCTTCTTTGATCTCTTATATGCATGATTGCTTATAGCCTCGTATTTCTCTCCGATATTTGGGTTTTGTTTGGCCAACTTGATCTATTTATCTTGCAATGGGAAGAGGTGCTTTGTGATGGGTTTGATCTTACGGTGCTTGATCACGGTGACAGAAGGGGAACTGATACGTATGTACCATTGCTATTAAGGATAACAAGATGGGATCTATTTCTACATAAATAGATCTTGTCTACATCATGTCATCGTTCTTATTGCATTACTCCGCTTCTCCATGAACTTAATACACTAGATGCATCTTTGGATAGCGGTCGATGTGTGGAGTAATAGTAGTAGATGCAAAGGTGAGTCAGTATACTAATCTTGGATGTGATGCCTATATAATGATCATTGCCTGGATATCGTCATGATTATTTGAAGTTTTATCAACTGCCCAACAGTAATTCGTTTACCCACCGTTTGCTATTTTTCTCGAGAGAAGCCTCTAGTGAAATCTACGGCCCCCGGGTCTCTTCTTTATTATATTTGCCTTCGCGATCTATTTTTATTTTCTTTTATTTTCATATCTATTAAACCAAAAATACAAAAATACTTTGCTGCAATTTATTCTTATTTATTTTATCTCGCATTCCCGCGAGATCTATTTATCCAATCTATCATATTTTTATCCCGTCTACTTGCCAATTTCTGACGTCGTTGCCCGAAAGGGATTGACAACCCCTTTAATACGTCAGGTTGCGAGTATTTGTTATTTGTGTGTATGTGCCATTCACGTAGTGTTGCGCGGTTCTCCTGCTGGTTCGATAACCTTGGTCTCATCACTGAGGGAAATACCTACCATTGCTATGCTACATCACCCCTTCCTATTTTGGGAAATACCGACGTAGTTCAAGCAAACATCAGACCCCAAGTGGGATTCGGCCCCACTTGGGGCGCCCCTTGGCCTCTCCCCTCTCCCTCCCACCTGTATATATGAGGAGGGGCGCCTAGAACACACAACAACAATCGTTAGCCGTGTGCGGCGCCCTCCTCCATAGTTTACACCCCCGGTCATAGTTTTGTGGTGCTTAGGCGAAGCCCTGCAAGAATCACTTCACGATCACCGTCACCACGTCGTCGTGCTAACGGAACTCATATACTTGCTCGACACCTTGCTGGATCAAGAAGGCGAGGGACGTCATCGCGCTGAACGTGTGCAGAACTCAGAGGTGTCGTACGTTCGGTGCTTGATCGGTCGGAGCTAGAAGAAGTTCGACTACATCAACAACGTTATCAAACGCTTCCGCTTTCGGTCTACGAGGGTACGTAGACACACTCTCCCCCTCTCGTTGCTATGCATCTCCTAGATAGATCTTGCGTGAGCGTAGGAATTTTTTTGAAATTGCATTACTTTTCCCAACAATAATATCTCTAATTGTCGGGCACAACTTGGTACCACCATAAGCTATGCACAAAAGAATGTAATGATCCTGTTGGGAAACATAGTACAAAGCAGACAAAAAACATCCTACGAACCAATCTCGGGAACACTATGAAGATGCCGATGGGATTAGATTGGATCCTTACCAACTAGAGTTGCGGCGAAAGAAAGAACTGGTGGAGATCGTTGGTCCAGATTCTCCCAACTAGGATTTACAACCTCCCAACCACGAGAATTCTCCCTCGAACAAAGATCAAAATCATGATCTCTCTGCCAGTATCCACGCGTACATAGCCACCAATCTGACAATGCTTCTCCATCTAGAACTTAGCGACGTCAGAGAACTGGAAAGGGTGGAGCAGCCTAACAGCATACGGAACAATTTCTGATGGAGAACGAGAGAGTGAGAGAGGGGCAACCCTTGCGCCTACAATTGTGTAATTGGAGGGGTTGCCCCCTCCACCATATATAGGCGCAGGAAGAGGGGGAGGCTTGGAGGAGGGCCCCACCCCAACTCTAGTCGCACCAAGATAACTTGGGCTCCAAGGCAGGGGGCGCCCACCTAATGGGCCTCTAAGGCCCATGCGACTCCCCGCCCGCCCTTCAGACCTTCTCAATAGGGCAGACCCGTGGCACCCCTTAGCACTTTCGAGAGGTTCAGAAACTATGCTATTTGGGGTTCATTTAATCTCCTCCTGAATTTTTTTCGGTCTCCCGGTTTTCTCCGAAGCACTTTTGGTTCCCTCTCCGAAATGCTTTTAACATCTCCAAAACTTTTTAGATGATTTTTCTCTCAAGCTCCTAACCCATCTGGTACTCAACAGATCGATGACTCTTAAGCGTGCGAATGATGACCCACAAGTATATAGGATCAGAACAGTCTTCGAGGGTATTTCATCCAAATTTATTGATTCGACCAAAAGGGAGCCAAAGAATATTTATAAGCCTTAGCAGTTGAGTTGTCAATTCAACCACACCTGAGAATCACTTTCTTGTAGTAATTTATTAGTAGTACAGCAATATGATAGCAGTGATAACAATAGTAACGGTAACGGTAGCAAGTTTTGTAGCAAACAGAGTAGCAGAAGTAACTTGAGCAACAGAATCTCTGCCAGTCAGATTCCTACCCTAGTGGACCTTTGAAAAGGCAACAGAGATTTGTTCTTCATCTCAAATATCTTCCAGCAACTGTTTAGGCCATAAAAGAGGCACCCAGTTTCAATGATTTCATGTTCAAAAGGCCATAAAAGAGGCACCCAGTTTCAATGATTTCATGTTCAAAAGGTACAGCAGGATCAACAAAAACAGAGAAGGGCTACATACAAGATTACGAAGACAACTGAGGTATATCACAACTTTACAAGTTTGTTTTTGTTCAACTATATACACGTAATGTTTCGTAAGAGGTATATGCTCCCCTACAGCAGCCAGCGCCCTCCGTTCCACACAACTGGGGATGGTACACTGAAAATTTACACTCATGTAGTCTGCTCAGACAATAAGACAGCAGCTCTGATGGGGGTGAACGCTCATGGGGAGCTCCTTTCCGGTCAAAAATATACAAGGAACCATGATTGTGCATCAGTTGGTTCACCGTAGTCGGGGCATCCTATACCTAATCGAAGCCATGAACACGTCTGAAGCACCCACAGATGATTCAAGGCTTTGTCGAGACCCTCACAGCATGCGCATCATCCACAGCTTGAATTTGCGTACATACAGATATAGGACGCACGGTGCGATCAGATCTGTCTCAGATAGGCGCTTGCAGAGTTTCATGTATGATTCTAGGTTGCCGGATTCCTGTATGTTTCTCTGCAGTGCAGTCAGTACAGCCGCTCTGTCCAGGTAATCAGGAGATAAGCCCATATCAAGCATCCGCAAAAGTGTTTCCGAGGCATCCAGATAGAAACCACCTTTAAGGTAACCTCGCAGGAGCCATGACATAGACTTCTTCCTTCTTCCTGCACTGGTTGACTCGACTCCTGCAAGCAATCGTCTAACAGCAGCAGCTTCCCCTTGAGAAGCACAAATGGCCAAGACAACATCATAGAGCTGTGTATCAGGTTCCCTACCAACAAGCTTCAATTCCCAAAGTTGGCGCTCAGCTTCTAAGCCACAACCAGCGCAAGTGTACAATGAAAGGAGCCTCTCGTGCACAAGTCCTAGAACCTCACTGCTGCCTTCCTGAACTGCCCAATTTGATAAAAGAACACCATCCCCTAATAATTTGGATTGGTAATTCTCGATGTTGCGCATGCTCTCAGCATCCAGTTTGGCAATTGAGCCATCCTTCACTGACAGATTCAACTTACGCAATGCCTTTGAGAATTCCTTTTGCTCTTTAACCAAGGCAGTCAATCCAATAAGATAACTATATACTTCAGGTTTCAGTCCACTCTCTTTGAATTCAATGACCAATTTAACAGCATCTCTGTAGTCCCCGTCCATCTACCAAAACAAAAGTAATACAGAACATTAAAAAACTGGAGCCAAGATATATCAGAGACAGAAAGAGCATGGAATGGTGTTTATAAGCAGCTAGGATGTGATGAGTGCTTAAAATTATCACACAGTTTCCAGGCAAAAGAAGCAGATGCGTGGTAAGTTGGTAAATATGATCCTTAAGACTTGTAGTAGAAATCAGTGCATCAATCCACTTTGATTTACGCGCAGCAACACCATAGTTCAAAGATATCCAAACCAAAACGTACTCGCTAATTCTGAGTACTAGAGACTCATCATACCGAGATAAAAGTCATCAAAACATAAGAAAATATGCTAACTGTGCACCACTCCAGTATCAAAATGTTTATGAGTCTTTGGCTTGTACTGTAGTATGTTGCTAACGGAAGCACATAGGTTTAGGATAAGGACCATAAAACAAAAATCAATTGGCAAGTACAGAACAAGTAAATGACATGACTATCCTTGGTCAATGTTTTGGAGCAACAAGCTGTGGTGCTTCTTCATAGTATAATAGTTGACCTCTTATAGATTTGATGGTGATTTGCAACTGAAATTTTCAATGCTAACGATAATGATAATAAGTGTAATGATGGAATATAAACCGGGAAACAGAATACAACTTTACGCAAGCATGTGATCAGCATGGGAATCAGGCCTTAGTTTATTAACTGAACCATGTGCTTACAATGCAATAATCAAAGGCGTGTTATCCTAATAAGATACAATAAGAACATGTCACGAGATGAATAAATCTACAAGCAGAATCAAAGATGATCATCTTAAAGTAATATACATGTGTGTCATAACTAATGAAGACAAGACAGCTGTCATCCCAACAACTTATCCAACACGAAAGGTACCACCACACATAGAACAAGTGAAACTAGAAACATTAAAAAAAAGGTTCCAGATCATGTCAAAAATCCAGAACTGAAGGTTGGTTTTCAACAGGCAGTTCTGAGAATCACGAAATTACCATTTCCAACCATAGGTTTTTGATCCGGTTTCCCTTATAAACTGGATCGATTCTCTTTTCCAAAATGAGATGTTTAGGTGGGGAGCCTCTCCCCTCCGGTGCCAATTTAAAAAAACTATTTCCAACCGTAGCCAGGATATGAACAATTTGTTTAGCAAAGATATGAACAATTAAGAGGCCTCAACAATCAATTGTGCGTAAACGATAGGTACAAGCAAGCACAGGACGTGGTAAATTTGCAGGGGAATAGATGAAGCCGATTACCATAATCTTCCAGGCGAGGTAACCGACGGGGCCTCCACGCTCGCCGTCATACTCCCCTCCCGCGGCCACGCTCCCCCTCCTGAGCACGTCCCTGACGAACTCAACAGCGCGCGCCCTCTCGCTGCGGTCCCAGTAGAGCGCGACGGCCTTCTCGATGAGGCTAAACCCGGGGCGGAGGCCGACGCAGTCCATCTCCCCCAGGAGCGCGGAGACGTCGGAGACGTCACCCCCGGCCCCCACGAGGCGCTCGATCCAGCCGCAGGCGATGGCCGTCATGAGCTCCATGGTCTCTCCGTCGACGCGGTCGGCGCGGCGCAGCCAGTCGAAGACCTCGAGCGCGCAGTAGGCGTCGCGGCCCTCCTGCGCGAAGTAGACGAGCACGAGCTGGAGCTCCCTCGGGGAGAGGTCGGCGAGCGGGGCCTTGTCGTCGGCCGCGGCGGCGGGCTCCCGCTCGAGGTGCTCGATGGCGGCGGCCAGGAGCCCGCCGCCGGCGAGGCCGAGCTCGGCGGCGTCGGCGGGGATGACGTGGTCGAGCCGCACCGAGCGCGGGGGAGGCGGGGGGCGGAGGGAGACGGCGGCGGGGCGCGGGCGGGGGAGGGGAGGGAGACGTGCGGGAAAGCGGCGGCGCGCGAGGAGAGGGCCATTGGTGGTTACGGGCGGGAGGGCATGGAGCGGGGGCTCGGGAGAGGGGGAAGAGGAGAGGAGGAGAAGGGGAGACGTGGTTGAACCGAGAGAGGGGGGAAGGAACGGGATGGTGATGGTAACTGGGAATGAATGAATGCGTGGGGCAGTCGATGGATGACCAGCGGCGTCGCGTGATGGAGACGGGGAGGCGGAAACGGCTGCCGGAATCACCACCACTGGTTTGAGTGATCTTTTCGTAGTGTTTTTTTTTTTAACTTCGATTTTTTTCTAGTGTTCATTTTTTTTCAGAAGCTTTCAATCTATTCATTTTTAATCATGACAGTACAAAGAACAACAAACGTAATAAAAATTACAACCATGTCCGTGGACCACCTAGCGACGACTACAAGCACTGGAGCGAGCCGAAGGCGCGCCGCCGTCATCGCCCCTCCCTCACTGGAGTCGGGCAAACCTTATTGTAGTAGATAGTTGGGAAGTCGTTGTGCTAAGGTCTCATAGGACCAGCGCACCAGAGTAGCAACCATCGCCGATGAGAAAGTCGTAGATCAGAAGAATCAAACCTGTAAACACCTAAACGAAGACGAACGAAGAACGGATCCAAATTGATACACCGAAGACCAACACCGATCGAACTCCGCAAGATCCGACGGAGACAAACCCACACGCCCTCCGACAATGCTAGACACACCATCGGGACGAGGATAGAACATGGGAGACACTATTCCTACTAAGGGACGTCGCCGCCGCCACACAGCCCCAACCAAGACGCCAACTCTAACAAAAACGAGAACGGGTCTAGTGTTCATTTAACTCTTTCTTTTCCGAAAACTTGAGAGCACAACTATTGTCTAGCCAACTTATGATCTTGTTTAGACCAAAATAAAGCATGCATGTTTTATTATCTCTTAGATCTTGTAAGCATGTTTCATGGTGAAGAAGACCGAAATGCTATCTGCGCGGTGATGAATGGATTGGGGAGCCAATGTTTTTTTAGAACGAAGGCTCGAGCTCGGCATTGTATCTGCTAGGATTACATCATCCACCAAATTTAGGGCATGTACAATGGTGGTATATGGATACAGATACCCCATGACAAAAAACAGTTTGAGATATCTATCTTAATTTTTTCTCCCCAATGCAAGCTATCACTAATGGGCATCATCAAAGAATATAAAGTGACTCACTACACATGCATCCCTGCTCTTCACTTCAACTTTTCCAACTCTATGCACCGGACCACATTTTTTCTCTCCAAGCACCCGCCTCCTGCAGAGGATCCTGCTTCCCCATCCGAGCCTACTTTTTCTGTCATCCGATCCTACATGACATGTGAGGCATCACTCTGAGGCTATGCATTGGTCATGCCCTTACAAGAACAAAAAAGAAAACAGGTTAAAGATAGACATTGCTTTGCAAACGACTAGCAAGCTTCATACAACCTAGAAGAAGAAGAAATGAAGAGTCTAAGGCACAAGAACAACTTGAAGTCAATGAAGCCCTCCGCCAAGAGAAGGCCACGACACATACACACCAACGATGCCTTGAGGAGACAGAACTAGCAGGTTAGAGTAACACTTTGTCAGCTGCATGGGCTCCGGCTGATTCGGTTACGACCTCCTCCTCTCTGAAAGGGGCTCCCTGCCCCCTCGCCCGGCACGAGGCGACAATCCGACGGAAGATACATACCCTCACCCAAGAGCTAAGGTGTAAAACCGATGCATTGCCACCTGGAAGACCAAACCAGAGCACCACTAACATGCACCGCTGAGCTCAACAAAGATAAGCATGGGCACTAAAAGGGAACCTACACGCGAGGAGAAGTAAATGCACGGCGAGGCTGCTGATGACAAAGAAACAATGGAGGAATACAATGATGGAGCTTAGAAAAGACACCTAGTTCGCAAATAATAGCTTCGAGCTCATGCCGCCCCTATATGGCCATGGCCCACAGCAGGAGAACCAAATCCCTTGTCCGAATGTGCTCATAACATTGACTATGGGAAATGGTCATGAGCTACCACAAAATAAGCGAACATAATTGGCAGCGTCTCGGAGACACCGCATACTCCTACCACGCTGCAGCCAAACGACTACCAACAAGATCGAGCACACCACCACCACAAGCTCACCGAAGGCGGCACCTCCATGAAGGTGGCGACGCCTCGGGCATCACCACCGTCCAATCCAGATGGATCTAGACTTTCACCTAGTATACAAGCATGGAGGAAGGCTAAGGTACCTCGACTATACCTATAGGTAGGGGACAACGCCATCATGCGTAGTAACTGTCGTGGCCGGTAGAGCAAACCTGGATTTCTCCGGACACCACATCCACCTCTAACCCCTACATCAAGTACGACGTCGGTGACATGGGGCGGCCGAAGACCAGATCCGACCAAGGGCCCCGAGAGTGTTAAAGGCGGAAGGTGTCAGATCCCGAGCGAGCGCCCCCGTGGACACCGTACCCCACAACCTCCACCCGCTGCCACATTGCCGCCCGCCCGGCCAAGGTAGCCAGTCAATACCTACGAACGCCACTGGCCGAGGTCGGTGTCGCGCCACTACCCGAGGCCGCCGAATCGGCTCTGACCCCCCCCCCCCCTCTGATACGTCTCCAATGTATCTGTAATTTTTTATTGTTCCATGCTATTATATATTCTGTTTTGGATGTTTAATGGGCTTATTTATACACTTTTATGTTATTTTTGGAACTAACCTATTAACCGGAGGCCAGGCCCAAATTGCTGTTTTTTTGCCTATTTCAGTGTTTCGCAGAAAAAGAATATCAAACGGAGTCCAAACGGAATGAAACCTTCGGGAGCGTGATTTTTGAAACAAACGTGATCCAGAGGACTTGGAGTGGACGTCAAGCAACCAACGAGGAGGCCACGAGGTAGGGGGCGCGCCTACCCCCTGGGCGTGCCCTCCACCCTCGTGGGCCCCTCGTCGCTCCACCGACCTACTTCTTCCTCCTATATATACCTACGCACCCCCAAACCATCGAAGAGCACCCCAAAAACCTAATTCCACCGCCGCAACCTTCTGCACCCATGAGATCCCATCTTGGGGCCTTTTCCGGCGTCCTGTCGGAGCGGGCATTGATCACGGAGGGCTTCTACATCAACACCATAGCCTCTCCGATGATGTGTGAGTAGTTTACCTCAGACCTTCGGGACCATAGTTATTAGCTAGATGGCTTCTTCTCTCTCTTTGAATCTCAATACAAAGTTCTCCTTGAAGGAAATATGCCCTAGAGGCATTAATAAAGTTATTATTTATTTCCTCATATCATGATAAATGTTTATTATTCATGCTAGAATTGTATTAACCGGAAACATAATACATGTGTGAATACATAGACAAACATAGTGTCACTAGTGTGCCTCTACTTGACTAGCTCGTTAATCAAAGATAATTAAGTTTCCTAACCATAGACATGACTTGTCATTTGATTAACGGGATCACATCATTAGGAGAATGATGTGATTGACTTGACCCATTCCGTTAGCTTAGCACTTGATCGTTTAGTTTACTGCTATTGCTTTCTTCATGACTTATACATGTTCCTATGACTATGAGACTATGCAACTCCCGATTATCGGAGGAACACTTTGTGTGCTACCAAACGTCACAATGTAACTGGGTGATTATAAAGGTGCTCTACAGGTGTCTCTGATGGTACATGTTGAGTTGGCATAGATCGAGATTAGGATTTGTCACTCCGATTGTCGGAGAGGTATCTCTGGGCCCTCTCGATAATGCACATCACGTAAGCCTTGCAAGCAATGTGACTAATGAGTTAGTTGCAGGATGATGCATTATGTAACGAGTAAAGAGACTTTTCGGTAACGAGATTGAGCTAGGTATTAAGATACCGACAATCGAATCTCGGGCAAGTAACATACCGATAACAAAGGGAACAACGTATGTTGTTATGCGGTTTGACCGATAAAGATCTTCGTAGAATATGTGGGAGCCAATATGAGCATCTAGGTTCCGTTATTGGTTATTGACCGGAGACGTGTCTCGGTCATGTCTACATAGTTCTCGAACCCGTAGGGTCCACACGCCTAAAGTTCGGTGACGATCGGTATTATGAGTTTTTGTGTTTTGATGTACCGAAGGTAGTTTGGAGTCCCGGATATGATCACGGACATGACGAGGAGTCTCGAAATGGTCGAGACATAAAGATCGATATATTGGACGACTATATTCGGACACCGGAAGTGTTCCGGATGGTTTCGGAGAAAACCGGAGTGCCGGAGGGTTACCGGACCCCCCCCCCCGGAAAAATAATGGGCCTTATGGGCCTTAGTGGAGAGAGAGAGGGCTGGCCTAGGGCAGGCCGCGCGCCCCTCCCCCTCTGGTCTGAATTGGACTAGGAGAGGGGGGGCTGCGTGATGAAGTCATGTACCTAGGGTAGGGTCATGGACCTGTGCAAGATATCCTCCCCAAGGGCATCCTTAGAATAAACTGCCTTCCAGTCGACCTGGTAGGTTTACACTCGACAGAGTCAAAGACACTCGACCATGAAGACCCACTCGACCACCAGGAGTTCAAGAGCCACTCGGTGTCCAAACGGTCTGCAGTTAAGTAGTCTTTATGGTCATGATGACACTTTATGTAAGGCGTTACGATGAACGCCTAGCCTTAACGCATACCTTTAACCCTCCGCTACGTAATGGGTCAGTCCCGCACACTCTATATAAGCCACCCCCTCCACGTAGAAGGGTTCGCACTCTGTAATTCATACGCATATAATCCAAATGACCGCCTCCGGGCTCCGAGACGTAGGGTTGTTACTTCCTCCGAGAAGGGCCTGAACTCGTAAACTCGTGTGTACCAACTACTCCATAGCTAGTACCTTGCCTCTCCATACCTACCCCCCATTCTACTATCAGACTTAGAACCACGACAGTTGGCGCCCACCGTGGGGCCGGTGTTCTAGCGTTTTGTTGGAGAAGTTGGGATTCTTTCGATCTACTACATCATGGTTTCAGGTGGAGTTTTGGTCGAAGGCCGCGAGATCCGTCCCGGCGCGCTCACGTTCATCGCCGACGACTCCGCTTGGCTTCAGGAGGCTCCTCTCGATGTCGACGCGCTCCCCGTCCGCGGGGCAACGCACTTTCGCGCGTGCGTCCGCGGCGTCCTCCTGCGGCAACCATCGACCCAGTATGGGTCGGTTCTTGTGCCGTCCTCACTCCCAGTCTCCCGCCGGCGCAAGCGCTCCGGTCGGTCGAGGCTTCAGCGGTGGGTGAGGCATGCGGTGGCTCGCCAGTCGGCCACTTCCCAAGTTGCGGCAATCGAGCCCGACGAATCTCTCTACGGCCTGTTCGACTGCCGACCGGGCTCCGCAGAGACTGCATCCGAGTGCGATAGCAGCGATCCGGCAGCAGAGGTTCTGATGGTCGACGGACCATGCAGTCCTCCTGGATACCCCCACACTGACGGAGGCGACGGTGGAGGTGATCCGGCACAAGATCACGAAGAGTACCAACCCGAGCCCCTCACTTCGCTGCAGAGGGAGGAACTTCGCCGCCGAAACATGGATGCGCTTCACACTCCTATCGTTGGAGAAACCCCCGAGGCTCATGCCTTGGAGGATGCACGCCATTAACCTGGCTAAGCGCACTCGGACCGAGAACCTCCAGCGAAGTTCTCGACGAGCGCCGCGACCACGGGTTCCGTAATCCAATGACGTCGGCTCTTTCCACAACCAACTCGTATATCGAACTCCGATTCAGAATTTAGCAATGGAGCCCGTATAGCAGAATCAATTCAGCCTTCCCGATCGGGAGGCGTAGAGGTTTGCAATAGATCGTAGATTTACTCCGGCGGCAGGAGATCAAAACTTCGATCGTATCACGATCCACGGAACAGGATTCACAGCAGATCCGTCGCTGCGAATTCAGTCCAGTCGACCCATAGTCCAAGATCGCCCCCGAGGCGTGAGGAACGTGGAGGCCGGCGTGATGATCAGTACAGGAATCGCGAGCCGTATGAGCACCGATTCGATCGCAATGATCAACGTCGAGTGCCCACCCCTCCCCCAAGGGGTGGATCATACGCTCCTCGGCAACAAGATGACAGACGCCAGCACAGTGCTGGGCGAAGGATTCCAGTCGACCCCAGAGAGCCAAGCTTCGATGCAAGATCCATCATCGTTCAAGGCTTGGTCGACAGGAACAGAGCTCACCGAGAAGGTCATGACAGAGATGTTCCCTCCAGTAGCAGAGTTCATGTCTCAGGGCCAGAGTGTTTTAGCAGGGCCATCAGAGCCGCGATGATTCCTCCAAACTTCAAAGTTGGCGATCGAGTCGATAAGTTCACCGGTGAGTCCAAGCCCGACACTTGGCTTGAGGACTACCGAGTGGCTGTTCAGATTAATGGCGGCAACGATGAGGTAGCTACAAGCATTTGCCCCTTATGTTGGAGGGTTTGGCCAGAGCATGGTTGAATCAGTTAGCACCCAGCAGTATTTACACTTGGGAAGATCTGGCCCGAGTGTTTGTCAGGACATTTGAAGGGACTTGCAAGCGACCAGCATGGTTGACAGAGCTGCAGTCGTGTGTAAAAAAGTCGAATGAAACTTTGAGAGATTACATCCAGAGATGGATAACCTTGCACCACACAGTTGAGAATGTGTCTGATCACCAGGCAGTCTGTGCTTTCAAGGAAGGTGTCAAGAACAGAGAGTTGAGTTTGAAATTCGGTCGGACAGAGATATGACCCTGAGTCGGATGATGGAGATTGCCACCAAGTATGCTAATGGTGAAGAAGAGGATCGGCTCGAAGTGGTAAGTACAAGTCAGCCGCTAATGAAGTCGGCGGAGGAAATTCCAATGAAGCGAAGCGCAAAGCCGAGCCAGCTCCCGGAGAAGCCTTGGTCAGACCCCGTGAAAGTTCAAGGGGGAAACCCAAGGGTCCGTGGAACCCCAAGAAGGTGAAAGACCAAGATGGGAATGATGTGTTGGACTTGCCATGTCACATTCACACGAAGAAAGATGAAGAGGGTAAGCTCATTTACCCAAAGCATACCACTCGACAATGTCGGCTCTTGATTCAGCAGTTCCAAGGGAAGCAACCCAACGATAAGGAAAAGGGGTCGGATAAAGTTGAGGACAAAGAAGATAGTGATGGTGGATACCCCCAGGTCAATTCCACCCTGATGATTTTTGCTGAAGTTGAAAGCAAAAGTTGATTGAAAGTTATCATCCGAGAAGTGAACATGGTCGCTCCGGCGACGCCCAATTATCTGAAATGGTCCCAGACCGCCATCACATTCGACCATTCCGATCATCCGACACACATTGCCACCCCTGGGAGGCAAGCGTTGGTGGTCGACCCAGCCGTCGAAGGCACTCGACTAACCAAAGTTTTGATGGATGGCGGCAGTGGCCTAAACATCTTGTATGCAGAGACGTTGAAAGGGATGGGCATTCCGATGTCCAGACTCGACCAAGAATATGAGTTTCCACGGAGTCATTCACGGAAAGAAGGATGAGTCACTCGGTCAAATTGCTCTTGATGTGGTTTTTGGTGATTCAAGCATTTCAAGAAAGAAAAGTTGACCTTTGAGGTCGTGGATTTCGGGCGCTTATCACGCTATTCTGGGAAGGCCGGCGTATGCCCGTTTCATGGCTCGACCATGTTATGTGTACCTTAAGCTGAAGATGCCCGGCCCCAAAGGTGTGATCACTATCACTGGCAATCGGAAGAAAGCGGAA
Organism: Aegilops bicornis; assembly: GCA_021605145.1. Classification (NCBI taxonomy): domain Eukaryota; kingdom Viridiplantae; phylum Streptophyta; class Magnoliopsida; order Poales; family Poaceae; genus Aegilops; species Aegilops bicornis. The sequence continues at coordinate 441,895,138 of CM038669.1, forward strand.
GAGTGTTTCCAGAAAGGCTCTAAGATTGCTGATGCTCAGATGGTAGTGGTAGAATTGCAAGAATATCAAAAGACTGCAGATCCGAGTGATTTGTTGCGAGCCAAGAAGCCCGCTACGGAGTCGGCATTTTAGTCGTCCGGTGAGACGAAGCAGGTTCATATTCACCCGACCGACCCCAATGTTGCTCCGACCAACATCTCAACAACACTCGACTCCAAATAGGAAGAAGCGCCGTCCGGTTCCTCCGTGAGAACTGGGACATCTTTGCATGGAAGCTCACGACATGCCGGGTGTTCCTCAGGAGTCTGGCTGAGCACCGCGTCTGAAGTCGACTCAAAAGTCAAACCTGTCAAAGAACATCTTCGACGGTCCGCCGTACATAAGAGAAAGGCCATAGGCGAGGAGGTGGCTCGGCTCTTAGCAGCAGAGTTTATCCGAGAAATTTACCACTCCGAGTGGCTCGCCAATGTGGTCATGGTCCCTAAGAAGGACAATTCACTGCGCATGTGCGTCGACTTCAAACATATCAATCGGGCCTGCCCGAAAGATCATTTTCCTCTCCCCAGCATCGACCAAACAGTCGACTCGACTGCAGGATGTGAGCGGTTGTCTTTTTTAGACGCATATTCTGGGTACCATCAGATCCGTCTGTATGGACCCGACGAGATCAAAACAGCTTTCATCACTCCATTCGGGTGCTTCTATTATGTCACCATGCCATTCGGCCTCAAGAATGCCGGAGCCACTTTCATGAGGATGATTCGAGTGTTTACTCACTCAAATCACCGGAATGTGGAAGCATACATGGATGACATTGTGGTCAAGTCACGGAAAGGTTCCGACCTGTTGACTGACCTTGCTGAAACATTTGCCAATCTCAGGAGGTATGATATCAAGATTAATCCATCAAAGTGCACATTCAGAGTTCCTAGTGGAAAGTTACTCGGTTTTCTCGTTTCTGAACGAGGAATCGACACTAACCCAGAAAAAGTTGGCACTATTCTCCGAATGAAACGCCCTGTGCGTGTGCACGATGTCCAGAAGCTTCTTGGATGCTTGGCGCTTTAAGTCGATTCATCTCTCGCCTCGGTGAAAAGGCATTGCCTCTTTACCGATCGATGAAGAAGTCGACAAGTTCAAGTGGACTCTGAAGGCGATGCAACGCTTGCGAGCTCAAAGCTCTGCTCTCCACCAGCCGGTGCTTGCTGCCCCAATCAGCAAGGAGCCGTTCTTGCTTTACATTGCAGCCACAGGACAAGTCGTCGATCAAGATTTACGGTCGGCGGGAAGAGGAAGGAAAACCCTTCAAAGTTCAAATACCAAAGATATTATCTTTCTGAAGTGTTAACCCCGTCGAAGCAAAGATACCCTCATTATCAGAAGCTCGTGTATGGGATTTATATGACCGCAAAGAAGGTTTCTCACTACTTCTCGGATCATTCCATTACAGTCGTCAGCGACGCCCCGTTATCAGAGATTCTGCACAACAGAGACGCAACTGGTCGAGTAGCGAAATGGGCGATTGAACTTCTTCACCTTGATATCAAGTATGAGGAAAAGAAAGCCATCAAGTCCCAAGCAATAGCAGATTTCATCGCTGAGTGGATTGAAAAACAGTTACCGACTCAAGTTCACTCGGAGCACTGGACTATGTTCTTTGATGGTTCCAAGATGTTGAATGGTTCCCGTGCTGGGGTAGTATTGGTTTCCCCCCGAGGATATAGGCTTAGATATGTGCTCCAGATTCACTTTGATTCTTCCAACAATGAAGCAGAATGTGAAGCACTGTTGTATGGGTTGTGTCGTGGACTTGTCACGGCAGATGTCCTCATGAAAGGACTTAGTCGTAGGGCCATCGTACGGGTTTACCTAGAGAGGTTAAAGCGGACACAAGACACGGGAATTATACTGGTTCGGCCCCTTCAATGAAGGTAAAAACCTACGTCCGGTTGTGATGTGATTGATATGGTTTCTGACTCGGGCGTAATAACTTTGCCTTAGCCTCGAAATCTCTGTCCCTAACTTCATGGCCGGTCGTCCCTTATATACACGGATGGACGCCTTGGCTGATCTCTGAGTCCCAATCCGGCTCATACAAGAGTCCGGCTTGATCTCTCCTTTCTTGTCTTACAACACAAGTTACAATACTAAGGCGGTTTACATAAATGGACCTTAAGTCGCCTCTGGGCTCCGGGCCTCCTCCGTGGGCCCGGATCACGGACGAGGGTAAACCGGCCCCTCCAGGGCGGTTCACACTCAGTAGTTGTGTCCCCAACAGGTTGCGTATGGCCATTTCACTCGGCGTCCGTCGCCTCATGGTCTATGGCGACTCAGATCTGGTGGTTAATCAGGTGATGAAGGAGTGGGACGTCAGAAGTCCAGCCATGATTGGCTCTTGTGTCTGATGAGGAAGCCGGAGAAGAAGTTTGAGGTTAGAGCTCCATCACATACCCGGCTGAAAAATCAAGCTGCGATGATTTGGCGAAAATAGGGTCCAAGAGGAAGCCATTCCCGGTGATGTGTTTTTGGAGCACATCCGCACACCATCGATTCAAGAGGATCCTTTCACCAAGAAGCTCCACAGCCAAAAGTGCCACCGATCCGGTGAAGTTGAGGTCCCAGCGGTGGTCGACCTAATCATGGAAGTCGTGGTCATCACTCCCGACTGGACAGTACCATACATCACATACATCCTGAGGAAAGAGCTCCCGAAGAACGAAGAAGAGGCTAGACAGATTGTCCGTCGATCCAAGGCCTTTACTGTGATCAAGGGACAGTTATTCAAAGAAAGCGTGACTGGAGTCAGCCAGAAGTGCATAACGCCAGAAGAAGGTCAGATAATCCTTGATGATATCCACTCGGGGACCTGTGGTCACCATGCGTCCTCTCGGACCATCGTGGCTAAAGCATACCGGCGGGATTTTCTTGGCCAAAGGCAAATGAAATGGCAAAGGAAATAGTCGACAAATGTGAAGGATGTCAGTTCTACTCCAACATGTCACACAAGCCCGCCTCAGCATTGAAGACCATTCCACTCATCTGGCCTTTCGCTGTTTGGGGGTTGGATATGATTGGACCGCTGAGAACTGGCAGGAGTGGTTTCACTCATTTGCTTGTGGCAGTCGACAAGTTCACGAAGTGGATCAAAGCTAAACCTATCAAGAACCTTGATGCGTGCACTACTGTCAGTTTCGTCAGAGAATTGATATTTGGATATGGAGTTCCGCACAGTATCATCACGGAAAATGGGTCAAATTTCGATTCCGACAAGTTCAAAGCCTTTTGCGCCTCTCAGGGCACGCGAGTCGACTATGCTTGATCGCTCACCCCGGTCGAATGGACAAACAGAATCGAGCAAATGGTCTAATTCTCAAAGGATCGAAACCTCGGCGATGCGTGATCTCAAGCATGCAGCAGAGGCGTGGGTTGACGAACTTCCGTCGATTCTTTGGGGATTGAGGACCACTCCTAATCGTTCGATCGAGAACTCCATTCTTTATGGTCTATGGAGTCAAGCGATTCTGCCGAGTGACCTGCTTCACAATGCCCCCCGAGTCGAACTCTACTCTGAAGTTGAAGCAGAGCAAGCCCGTCAAGATGCAGTCAATCTCCTTGAAGAGGAGAGAGAGATGGCCCTGATCCGCTCGACCATCTATCTGCAGGACTTGCATCGATTCCACGCCAGAAATGTGAAGAGCCGAGCCTTTCAGGAAGGAGATCTGGTCCTCCGAGTGGATCAACAGAAACCACACAAGCTCGCTCCCACTTGGGAAGGTCCCTTCATCGTCAACAGAGTTCTTCAAAATGGGGCTTACCATCTTTACAACATCGAACGCCAGATCGATGAGCCTCGGGCATGGAATGCGGAGCTGCTTCGCCCCTTTTACACTTAAGAGCTCACTCGGGTGAGATGTAATAAAAGTACCTCTGTAGTTTGTCTATCTAAATCAAGAAGATTATAATTTTCCCAGTGATTGTTATTACTTTTTGTTAAATTCCCCCCCCCCCCAAGTGGGCGACTTAGCTGCGAATCCGTTTCGCCTAAGTTTGTAAAAAAATCCTTACCGAGTGGCGAGCCAGCCTCTCACTCGGGGGTTTAGCTGTGAATCCGTTTCGCATAAGTGTTCAAAATCCTACCGAGGCCAGCCTCCCACTCGGAGGCTTAGATGCAGTCCAAGTACTCGCCTAAGTGTTTAAAATCCTACCGAGTGGTGAGCCAGCCTCCCACTCCGAGGCTTAGCTGTAGTCCAAGTACTCGCCTAAGTGTTTACAATCCGACCGCGTGGTGAGCCAGCCTCTCCCTCGGGGGGCTTAGTTGCAGTCCAAGTACTTGCCTAAGTGTTTAAAATCCTACCGAGTGGTGAGCCAGCCTACCACTCGGGGGCTTAGCTGCAGTCCAAGTACTCGCCTAAGTATTTAATACAATGTGCACTTTGCAAGGACGACGAGGTACAGGTCGACTATTGCCTTCCCCTTCAAAGCTATGACACAAAAATCCTCCTTGGGGGCTTAACTGCAGTCCAGTACTCGCCTAAGTTTTAAAAATCCTACCGAGTGGAGAGCAAACCTCCCACTCGGGGGCTTAGCTGTAGTCCAAGATCGCCTAAGTTTCTAAAATCCTACCGAGTGGAGAGCGAACCTCCCACTCGGGGGCTTAGCTGCAGTCCAAGATGCTACTAAGTTTTGAAAATCCCACGAGTGGAGAGCAAACCTCCCACTCGGGGCTTAACTGCAGTCCAAGATGCTACTTAAGTTTTAAAAATCCTACCGAGTGGAGAGCAAACCTCCCACTCAGGGGCTTAGCTGCAGTCTAGTACTCGCCTAAGTTTTGAAAATCCTACCGAGTGGCGAGCAAAACTCACACTCGGGGGCTTAGCTGCAGTCCAGTACTCGCCTAAGTTTTGAAAATCCTACCGAGTGGCGAGCAAACCTCACACTCGGGGGCTTAGCTGCAGTCCAGTACTCGCCTAAGTTTTAAAAATCCTACCGAGTGGAGAGCAAACCTCCCACTCGGGGGCTTAGCTGCAGTCCAGTACTCTCCTAAGTTTTGAAAATCCTACCGAGTGGGGAGCAAACCTCCCACTGGGGGGCTTAGCTGCAGTCCAGTACTCGCCTAAGTTTCGAAAACATACCGATCCGCAAGGACGACGAGGTGCAGGTCGACTGCTACCTTCTCCTTCAGAGCTGCGCCACAAGTACAACGTGCGCTCCATCCCGATCCACAAGGACGACGAGGTACGGGTCGACTGCTTCCTTCTCCTGCACCTGCAAGAGCCACAAAGTGTAGGTCGACTGGATCCACCTCAGGGCTGCATCTCAAGCATTGAAGCATAATCCGAGTGAAGAGCAAAGTTCACTCGAAGGCAAACAAAAGCATATTTCGATGATAAGTAAAGTTTGGATAGCATCCTAAGGATGCAGAAGTACCCAGGCCTCAAGCCCGCTAAAGTTTATCGGTTACAAAAACCACTCGACATTCCGAGGCAAATTTAAGGTAGAGCATAAAAGTTTTTTACTCCTCGGGTGGAGGACTGGAAGGAGCCACAAACTGGTCAAGATCGATCCCATCGGCGATCCGGGTGGCAGCGGCGATGAAAGTCTCCATGAAAGATTGGAAATCATACTTCTTGGTGTTGGCAACTCTGAGGGCCGCCAGCTTTTCCTCCCGCGCTTCCTTGATGTGGACACGAACCAGAGACAGAGCAACATCAGCACCGCACCGCGTAAGACTTTTCCATTCTTGCACTCGACTTGGAACCTCATTCGGTCCGAGTCATTAAGGACTCAAGGTCATTCTGCTGCCCGCCCGCCAGAGGGTTGAGTCGATCCGTGACACCGCAGCTTTCAATGAGCGAGATAGTCCACCACACCAGCAATGCGAGACTCCAGTCGGAGCACGTTCATAGTGGCTTCATCCTTCACGGGAGAGTTGATGGGGTCCAGGCTTGTCTCCACTCGACTGGTCTCCTCTTTGAAGTTCTGACAGAATTCTGCAAATACGACTCAAGTTCAAGCTAATGGTTCTATGGTGAGTCGATGATGACAAGTCAGTCGGATAAGAGGAATTACCTTCAAGCATGAGGAATAGCTTCTTGGCGAGCCCTCCCAGATAAACCTCCAGATCGTTCCTCCTCCCCGCCAGTTCGCCAACCTTGTCAGTCAGAGCAACTTTGTCATTCTTCAGTCGGCTAGCCTCCTTGTTGGCCGCGTCGAGAGCAGCCTTCAGTTTGGTATTCTCCTCTTCAAGTTTTTCGACTGAGGCCGCTTTCTTCCATGATCTTTGTTTTCTCCAAAGCCGCCTTCAGGCCTCTGCAAGGTCGTGGTCTTTCTTCTTCAGAGCATCCTCCAGTTTGTCTGCAAAATAACAATAAGTCCAGAGTTGAGAATGGGTAGAAAGACAAAGACAGTCATCAAGTTCTCACCAGCCATACCTTTTGCCTCGTCTCTCGCCTTTTGCAAGTTCTCCTGAGCAAGCTTCAAGTCAAGGTTGAGTTGGATCTGTTTGTTCTCCAATTCGGTATAGCGGGCCACGAGCTCGCAAGATTTCTGCGAAGAGTCAATCGACAAAACATCAAAGACAGGTCACTTCCGAAAGTGACTAAAGAAAAATCGTAGCATTTCTAAGACTACAATCGAATCAAAACATTCGACAAGAGTCTCGGGACTACACCCGATGGGTGCACTCAGCGTGCCCCCACCGGTTTTACCAATTCGGTTCGACCGACGACCAAAAGAGGCAAAAAGGTTATGATCCTAAAAACATAGCTAACGCCGCCAGCCGCCAGTGTAAAAAAGAAGTTCTTTGACTATGGTCGACGCCTGATCCACCATAGTCTCGGGATTACACCCGGTGGGTGCACTCAGCGTGCCCCACCGGTTCCAAAGATCCATTCGACATGGCCCGACCAAACCGAGTGAAGAAGTTCAAAGTATAAAGACTATAGTCGATCGCCTTGATCCACCATAGTCTCGGGGACTACACCGGTGGGTGCACTCAGCGTGCCCCCACCAAAGACAAAAATTCAATCGACACACCCACCCGGTGGGTGTACAGATGCAGATATGGAAATCTTCGAGAAGAAGAAATTTCGTAGCATATCCTAACAGAACAAGCAACTTACTTGGACATTGCTCAAGAGCCGAGCTTGCATCATAAGCCGCTGGCTGGCCTCCCGGACCACCTTCACTTGCTCCATCAGGATCCCTCGGGCGTATGGCCTCCTTGGCAGCACTCACTTGGTCTTCCGGACGTGGTGTGTGGCAAAAGGGATGGCGGGTCAGCGATCGAATGACGACGAAGGATCGGACACTCGTCGGGCACAGCAAAGAAAGGACACGAAGTCCGAGTGGTGTCGCCTCCCTCGTGAACTAGCGTCTCGAGCGGTGATACAACCGGAGTAGCCTTGCCAAGAGGCACCTTTTTGTCCTTCCTCTTCCTCGCCGTGTTTCATCGTCGTCATCAGGGAGATCAATGACATGAGGTGGAACTACAAGTAAGATTCAAAGGTAAAAACAGAAATCCAATCGACCGTAAAGCGAAACCGCAGAGATCATACCAAGGTTGGAGGTGGAGGCATCTTCCATTTCCTGATCCTCGTGCTTAGCTGAGGTCTCGGAGGTGGCAGCACTGCAGATTTCAGAAGTCAATGGATCAGTCAAACGAGTCGACCGAAAGTGCACTCGTGGTAGACAGGAAAACACAAGTTCTGTTGATTACCCGGAAATGGTGGGAATGACCATCCTCATCTTGGGCAAGGCCTTCGCCGGCTTTGATGACGTTGCTCGGGGTTGCTTTGGCGGTTTCTCAGTTGGCACTGGAGAAGTCGTCCGAGTGCGCTTCGTCGACCGCCCGATGGGCGCAATAGCCTCACCACGCTCGACCACCGGATCATGCGTCATCTTGGATCGCCTTTCCGAGTGGGGTGGATCCACGTCTCCCTCCTCTTCCTCCTCCTCCTCCTCCTCCTCTTCATCAGAGCTGTCGTTTTCCTCAGACTCCCATTCCTCCTGGCTTCCGCCTCCGCTTCCTTCTTCTTCTTCGACTGGTTCTTGCGCCCCGTTGGGCATCGAGTACATCTCAGTGGTGACCTAGAAGACAGCAAAACAAGACAAAAGTCAATTGATCGATTTGCAGCGGAACAGACCAAATGCAACAGGATCACAGTCGGAGATAAGTGGTCATACCTGGTCTGGTTCGTAAGATTGGTCGAGTGGTGGGATCCTCCTAGCCCCGCGAGGGTTATCCTTGTTCCCTGTGATGGCAGTCATCCACCTCTCCAATGTGGCGTCGTCGACCTCCTCTGGGTGGACCCGGGTGGTGTCCTCGGTACCAGAGTACATCCATATCGGGTGACCTCGGAATTGGAGCGGCTGAATGCGTCGTCGAAGGAAAACCTCCAGAAGATCCATGCCGGTCACTCCGTCGCGAATGAGCTGGACTACACGCTCCATCAACAACAACTTAACTCGGGCCTTCTCCTCCGGAAGCACCTTCAGAGAGGACGGCTTGTTCACTCGATCCATGGAGAAAGGAGGAGTCCACGATCGCCTCAAGGCCGATCGGTCTTGGCGATAGAACCAGGTCGATCGCCACCCTCCGACTGAATCGGGAAGAATCATGGCTGGAAAGGCACTTTTACCCCTCATCTGGACCCCAAGACCCCCACACATCTGGATTACTTGGGTTCTTTCGTCATTCGGACTAGCCTTTTTCACCGCCCGAGAGCGACAAGTGAATATGTGTTTGAAGAGGCCCCAGTGTGGTCGACAACCCAAGAAGTTTTCGCACAAAGACACGAAAGCGGCGAGATAGGCAATGGAATTGGGTGTAAAGTGATGGAGTTGTGCTCCAAAGAAGTTCAGAAAACCCCGAAAGAAAAGATTCGGCGGAAGAGAAAATCCGCGATCAACATGGGTGGCTAAGAGGACGCACTCACCCTCCTGAGGCTGCGGTTGCCACTCTGTCCTCGGAAGCCTTGCTAACCCGTGGAGGATCAATCCCTCGTTGACCAGGTCGTTGAGGTCTTTCTGGGTGATGGTCGAGCGGATCCAATCTCCCTGGACCCAACCTTGCGGCAGGCTGGACCGCGACGAGGATCCGCCCCGACTGGGCGCTCTCCCCTTCGCCTTCGCCGTCGCCTTCTTCGCCCGCTCCAAGGCCGCCGTCTTCTACTTCACCATTGTTGCCGGCGGGGCAGGAGCGGAGCAGCAGCGCTGAGCAGGTTACGGGCGCGGCGGATGAATCTGAGGACGAAGGAGGGGAAAATGAGGGCACACTGTTCAAAATACCCCTGCCCGGCGCCTTATATGAAGTCGCCTGAGTGGTCGATCGTAGGCCCGCAATCCTGTCAAATCCAAGAATAGCCGCGTGATACGCAGCGAAAAAGGTGGCGTGGGGATCGAGGCGTCCTTGCCTTATCCCATCCGAGTGCCGCGGCCTTCTCCACTTCGCGCGCTTCCCGAAATTCAGATCCCACTAAATCCGCTAACAGCAGAGCAACTTGTCAGATGGCAGATTTCCTCCGATCCGTCGCTCAGAAATCTCCAAGTTCATAAAGTTCACTCGACAGATGTAGAGAATGGATCAAGGCGATCGAAAAGAAAAGTTGACACCGTCACTGAAAGGTCACTGATCCAGAGTAAAACACACTCGCAGCGCGAAAAGCAGGTCGGAAAGATTATCAACTCCTTCCTCACTCAAACCTCGATCCATTCGGGGGCTAATGATGAAGTCATGTACCTAGGGTAGGGTCATGGACCTGTCCAAGATACCCTCCCCAAGGGCATCCTTAGAATAAACTGTCTTCCAGTTAACCTGGTAGGTTTCCACTCGACAGAGTCAAAGACACTCGACCATGAAGACCCACTCGACCACCAGGAGTTCAAGAGCCACTCGGTGTCCAAACGGTCTGCAGTTAAGTAGTCTTTATGGTCATGATGACACTTTATGTAAGGCGTTACCAGTAATGCCTAGCCTTAACGTACCTTTAACCCTCCGCTCATTGGGCTGGCTGGGGTCCGGCGCACTCTATATAAGCCACCCCCTCCACAGGTAGAAGGGTTCGCACCCCTGTAATTCATACGCATATAATCCAGTCGACCGCCTCCGGGCTCCGAGACGTAGGGCTGTTACTTCCTCCGAGAAGGGCCTGAACTCGTAAACTCGTGCGTACCAACTACTCCATAGCTAGTACCTTGCCTCTCCATACCTACCCCCCATTCTACTGTCAGACTTAGAACCACGACACTGCGCCCCCCTTTCCTTCTCCCTCTCCCCCTTCCTTTCCCCCTCCTAGTAGGAGTAGGAAAGAGGGGAGTCCTACTCCTCCTAGGAGGAGGACTCCTCCTCCTGGCGCCGCTTCTGAGGGGCCGGCATCCCCTTGCTCCTTTATATATAAAGGTGGGGCACCTCTAGACACACAAGTTGATCTGTTGATCTCTCCCAGCCGTGTGCGGTGCCCCCCTCCACCATAATCCACCTCAATCATATCATAGTAGTGCTTAGGCGAAGCCCTGCGTCGATAGCATCATCATCACCGTCACCACGCTGTCGTCTTGTGAAACTCTCCTGAAGCTTTTCTTTGGATCGGAGCTCATGGACGTCATCGAGTTGAATGTGTGCTGAACTCGGAGGTGACGTGCGTTCGGTACTTGGATCGGTAGAATCATGAAGACGTATGACTACATCAACCGCGTTGTGCTAACGCTTCCGCTTTCGGTCTAGGAAGGTATGTGGACACACTCTCCCCTCTCGTTGCTATGCATCACCATGATCCTGTGTATGTGCGTAGGATTTTTTTTGAAATTACTACGTTCCCCAACAGTGGCATCAGAGCCAGGTTTACGCGTAGATGTTATATGCACGAGTAGAACACAAGTGAGTTGTGGGCAATACAAGTCATATTGCTTACCAGCATGTCATACTTTGGTTCGGCGGTATTGTTGGATGAAGCGGCCCGGACCGACATTACGCGTACGCTTACGCGAGACTGGTTCTACCGACGTGCTTTGCACATAGGTGGTCAAGCAGTGTCGGTTTCTCCAACTTTAGTTGAACTGAAAAGTGGCTACGCCCGGTCCTTGAGAAGGTTAAAACAGCACTAACTTGACGAACTATCGTTGTGGTTTTGATGCGTAGGTAAGAACGGTTCTTGCTCAGCCCGTAGCAGCCACGTAGAACTTGCAACAACAAAGTAGAGGACGTCTAACTTGTTTTTGCAGGGCATGTTGTGATGTGATATGGTCAAGACATGATGCTATATTTATTGTATGAGATGATCATGTTTTGTAACAAAGTTATCGGCAACTGGCAGGAGCCATATGGTTGTCGCTTTATTGTATGCAATACAATCGCCCTGTAATTGCTTTACTTTATCACTAAGCGGTAGCGATAGTCGTAGAAGCAATAGTTGGCGAGACGACAACGATGCTACGATGGAGATCAAGGTGTCGCGCGGGTGACGATGGTGATCATGACGGTGCTTTGGAGATGGAGATCAAAGGCACAAGATGATGATGGCCATATCATATCAATTATATTGATTGCATGTGATGTTTATCCTTTATGCATCTTATTCTGCTTTGTTGGACGGTAGCATTATAAGATGATCTCTCACTAAATTTTAAGGTAAAAGTGTTCTCCCTGAGTATGCACCGTTGCCAAAGTTCATTGTGCCGAGACACCACGTGATGATCGGGTGTGATAAGCTCAACGTTCATCTACAAAGGTGTAAGACAATTTTACACACGCAGAATACTCGGGTTAAACTTGACGAGCCTAGCATATGCAGATATGGCCTCGGAACACTGAGACCGAAAGGTCGAGCATGAATCATATAGTAGATATGATCAACATAGTGATGTTCACCATTGAAAACTACTCCATTTCACGTGATGATCGGTTATGGTTTAGTTGATATGGATCACATAATCACTTAGATGATTAGAGGGATGTCTATCTAAGTGGGAGTTCTTAAGTAATATGATTAATTGAACTTAAATTTATCATGAACTTAGTACCTGATAGTATTTTGCTTGTCTATGTTGTTGTAGATAGATGGCCCGTGCTCTTGTTCCGTTGAATTTTAATGTGTTCCTTGAGAAAGCAAAGTTGAAAGATGATGGTAGCAATTACACAGACTGGGTCCGTAACTTGAGGATTATCCTCATTGTTGCACAGAAAAATTACGTCCTGGAAGCACCGCTAGGTGTACCACCTGCGCCGGCAACTGCAGACATTGTGAATGCCTGGCAGTCGCGTGTTGATGACTACTCGATAGTTCAGTGTGCCATGCTTTACGGCTTAGAACCGGGACTTCAACGACGTTTTGAACGTCATGGAGCATATGAGATGTTCCAGGAGTTGAAGTTAATATTTCAAGCAAATGCCCGGATTGAGAGATATGAATTCTCCAATAAGTTCTACAGCTGCAAGATGGAGGAGAATAGTTCTGTCAGTGAGCATATACTCAGAATGTCTGGGTACTGTAATAACTTAATTCAACTGGGAGTTAATCTTCCGGATGATAGTGTCATTGACAGAATTCTTCAATCACTGCCACCAAGCTACAAGAGCTTCGTGATAAACTATAATATGCAAGGGATGGATAAAACAATTCCCGAGCTCTTCGCAATGCTAAAGGTTGCGGAGGTAGAAATCAAGAAGGAGCATAAAGTGTTGATGGTCAACAAGACCACCAGTTTTAAGAAAAAGGGTAAAGGGAAGAAGAAGGGGAACTTCAAGAAGAACAGCAAACAAGTTGCTGCTCAGGAGAAGAAACCCAAGTCTGGACCTAAGCCTGAGACTGAGTGCTTCTACTGCAAACAGACTGGTCACTGGAAGCGGAACTGCCCCAAGTATTTGGCGGATAAGAAGGATGGCAAGGTGAACAAAGGTATATGTGATATACATGTTATTGATGTGTACCTTACTAGAGCTCGCAGTAGCACCTGGGTATTTGATACTGGTTCTGTTGCTAATATTTGCAACTCGAAACAGGGACTACAGATTAAGCGAAGACTGGCTAAGGACGAGGTGACGATGCGCGTGGGAAATGGTTCCAAAGTCGATGTGATCGCTGATAACCCACAAGTATAGGGGATTGTTGACAGCAATTTTGGCCAAAGTAAAATTAAAATTATTTTAAATGATGAATTTTTCAAATATGCAAAGGAAATGACTGGTGAATTTTTGCCGCTTAATATGGAGTAACATGCACCAAAGCAGATAAATAAGTAAAGGCTAATATTTGCAAAATTCGTAAAATGAATATTTGGCCCAATGAAATTATGATTAGAGGGACAGATAGTCTGCATGTATACACAGTTTCCCATGGCAATTTTTTTTGTGCCAACATGAAGTCGTCATAAGCGGCGCTAATAGCGTTAAATTATTGGACCGGTAAATGTGACCCTTATTCCGTCGATCATGAAATATCGACATGATAAAAAAAGGGGCGCATGGTGATATATACATGTAAAAAAATGTCAGGCCATCATATAATTGTCCATGAAAGAATATATGCCTATGTTTTTTTTTCTTTTCATGGAGCGGCAAAGAAATTAGAACCATTTTTTTAGTCAGGCCAAACTCATTTACACAAGACATATGAATGCCTACATGCATGCGTAGTGAGTGGTTTGCAGGGTTGCATGGATGGCCTAATTCATCAGCTAATCAAGTGCATGCAGATTGATGGGTTGGCATCCGAGGCCCATGCGGTGATTAAAGAAAAGGGTGGGCCAAGCCTTGGGCTAATTAGGAAGTGGCTGGTTCAAAGCATTGGTCAACTAGCAATTAAGCAAAAAGAATATTAAAGAAAGGAGCCAGCCACTCCCCACATCCCACAATCTCATGCATGATCCCACGACTGGAACATGGGCTCGCGCGTGAGACGCCTCTGCTGCCGCCCGCTCCTATAAATACTCCCTTTAGAATACGGGTGCGGAGTTGGTCTCATTTGGACTGCTCATTTCATCTGCTGTTTTGCTGCTGCTACACATACACTGCTGCAAGAAAAAAATCCACACACACATACATGAGGAGAGGGAGGCTGGGAGGAGTGGAGCAAGAAGGTGAGATTCATGGTTCTCTCCTAATCCCTTTGCTTCTCTTGTTTGTGATCTACCTCATGTTTTCTTAATCTCCGCTCTTGGTTTGGTCACAATGACATGAGACAAGTAGTGTTTTCTCATATCATGGTTCATGATTTGGTCATATGGACACAGTTCATGATTCATCCCCATGTTACCCAATTTTTGCTCTTGGCTTGTTCAATTTGACAAGAGTCAAGTAGCTTTTTGCTTGACATGATGGTTCTTGATTTGGTCATATTGACACAGATCTAGAACTTTTCTTCAAGTAGCATGATACTTGGTTTTTTCTCCATATGATGGTTCTTGATTTGGTCATATTGACACAGATCTCGAATTTTTCTCCAAGTGACATGATTCTTGCTCTTGGCTTGGTCATATTGACACATCCCAAGTAGCCTTCATCCTCCACAAATTTGGCATTCTATTCTTGGCATGGTCATATTGACACATGTCAAGTAGTATTTTCACCATATTTGAGAGCTCACCATTGGCATGGTCACATTGACACATGTCAAGAGGTTTTCTCAAAATTCAATAATTTGTTCTTGGCATGGTTATGTTGACACATGTCAAGTAGCACTTTCAGAAGTAGTATTCTCATGTTGACACATGTCAAGAAGTATAAATTGCATGAAAATTGCCTCTGGTTTGGTCATATTGACACAAATCAAGGTATCTCTTCCCTTATGTAGAGTGAAGACTTTGTTCTCAATAGAATGACGGCAAAGGTATGGCTCGGGGAAAATCAACAACTATATATTATAGATTGCATATGTAAAAAATATTGCAAAACCATAAGTGCTCGTCAAAAGACACCATACTTAGTCGCATGTTCAATGATCACATGTGGGCGTGATATGCTAAAATTGAGTCATGTAGCAAAATTTAATTAATCATGTTCAAAGTTGGGCGCACGGAAAACTGACATTCCCACTTCATGGTGCATAAACAAAATGCCGCCCAAATCATAAATGGTATTATATTAATCAAATGTCTCTAAAACAGACTAAATGGATATACTATATGAAATGCATCGGCCCCCAAATAGTGCTAGTTTGCATCATCGACAAATAACTAGATATTGGCCAATCTAGTGTATGCGCATGCAAAGTAAAATGGATACGTCGTACCTAGCTAATTCTAGGTTAATTGGTGTACATCCACCCAACTAAAATAAATTGTATGGTCCCTTCATATGGACATACATTAAAAAAACTAAAAGATGACCAGAGTCATAATCTGAGTCTGATTGCACTCAAAATATTGTATTGCACTTGCATATGCCACCAAAACAAATTAAATATCTTTTATCTGCTCCATATATGTATGCTCAAAAAGGTCGCATCTAGCTTATCTTCGCATAAGATGAAAGTTAGATCATGCATCCCCCATACGGCTTGCAAATATTAAGAAAATGTAGATGTCATCTACTCATAAAATAAAGAGTACTACAAATGTTAGTAATAATGTGTTTTTCATACACAGAACACGCGCGTACATGATTTTATTTCCCATATGCATGCATCATGACGTTTGAAGGCTCGTTTAACATATTGGTTAACCATTAAGATGATTTTCTTATACAAATAAATAAAAAGAAATCAAATTCTATGCATTGGTTAATCAATTAGGGAAAGTAAACGAAGTCATTCAAGCATGCGTACATGTACCACCAATATCAGTACGAGTCAAATGAAAGCAAATATAAATGAAATTCATCGCATATGACAATATCAACAAAGTCCAAGGCTCCCCCGAGCATGCCGGCGTCGACGATCGCGAGGAGGATTTTTCTTGTTGCATGTTGTAATAGGAATGTGTTGCAATCTTATGTAATAGATATGTTGGAATTCTTAATCAGGGGTTTTCTCTTCGGAGATGTAATTAACAGAATTTTTATGTAAATGTAAGAGTTCTGGAAATAAAGTACCTGCAATGTTTGATCTCCATTTTATTTACACATTTAAATTATTCACTCTGTATCAATGACGTGGACGCGTGTTTTCACGCCCGCCATTTTCCCGTCATCAGATTCTGGCACTTGAGAGTATGGAGTATATATGTACATTAATTTTCCAAATATATGAAATTAATAGTTTATTCTCATATAGCCTGGAGTGTTATTTTTTTTTCATGAAGCTAAAAGTTTATACTCGTATAGCCTGGGAGTATTATATTTTTCATCGTAATCAAATGAGGCTACTAGTTTATACTCATCTAGCCTGGGAGTGTTTTACACTCACATTATGTGTTGGCAGAGCGCTCAAGCCTTTGGCCTATTCTATTTTTTTGTTCATTTGCAAAGCTCATTATTCAGGCTGCACCAAGAAATTTAAATTGTCATTTATGTTTATACTCGCGAGAGCTTGGAATGTCTATTTATTATGATTTATTTTGCATGATGTCAATGGTTTATATCCTCGAACACCAGGGTGATTTCATTCAATTTATTTTTTCATGAGGCTAGCTACTTTTACTCAGCAACCTCTGGCAGGTAACATTTCTTTTTGGTGACATCTTTCAAAATATGCCATATGATACACAGTTTGGGATAAATGACACCCTAGTTTATACTTATGAGGGTATGGAGTATTTTTCTGCATCACAGTTTATATTCGTAAGTCGTCGGAGTTTTTTGTCTCCCTTAATTTATACTCATGAGGATGTGGAGTAGATATATTTTTTGGGTGCCCTAGTTTAGACTTGTGAGGGTATGGAGTACTTTTATTTTATGTGCCTCAGTTTATACTCATGAGGTATGGAGTATGTTTGATGATTTTTTTTCATCACAGTTTATACTCATATGTCGTTGGAGTAATTATTTTTTTGTGCCCCAGTCTATACTCGTGAGGACATGGAGTATGCTTGATGATATTTTCTTTGGCATCACAGTTTATACTCGTAAGTTATTGGAGTAATATATGTTTTATACCACAGTTTATACTCGTGAGGTATTGGAGTATGTTCCCTTTTTCTGCATCACAGTTTAGACTCATAAGTTGTTGGAGTAATATATGTTTTATACCAAGTTTATACTCGTGAGGTATTGGAGTATTTTTCATGATCTTTTTTTTGCATCACAGTTTATATTTGTAAGTTGTTGGAGTATTGTTCTTTTTGTGTGCCCCAGTTTACACTCATGAGGGTATGGAGTATCATTTTGTTTTTACTCAAGCATAATAGCGCTTAAGGAATTTCCCATTTATCGGTGGCGGGCAATACTCGCCGTCAGGGGAAATTATCCTGTATGCATCACTAGAGTAGACCTCTTTTATGATGTAGGGACCCTCCCATTTTGGCTTGAACTTTCCCCCCATCCGTCGTGTAACATTCATTGGACGGATGACGGCGAGCACTAGGTCTCCTTGCTTGAATGATCTCCTTTCAACACGCCTGTCGAAAGCACGGGACATTCTAGCCTGATACGCCTCCAAATTTTGTAATGCCTGGAGGCGTTTTCCTTCGAGCATTTCGAGTTCGCCGAGGCGTAATTTTATGGCCTCTTCTTCAGAAAGTTTCTCCTGAATAGCAACTCTAAGCGAGGTAATTTGTACCTCTAATGGCAGAACTGCCTCTCCTCCAAATACGAGGGAGTATGGTGTCATTCAGTTGGTGTACGTGTCGTGGTTCTATAAGCCCACAAGGCCTCAAGAAGTTTCTCATGCCACTCACGCTTATTTCTAGACACGACTTTCTTTAACAATTTGCAGAGGGTTTTATTAAAAGCTTCCGCCTGTCCATTAGCTTCCGGATTATAAGCCGTAGAATAGTGATGAATTATCTTTAATTTCGAGCATAACTTATCGACATGTTTATTTTTGAATGGTCCCCCGTTGTCAGACATGATACGGGAAGGAACTCCGAAGCGATATATGAGGTGTGTTCTTATGAAGTACTCCACGTGCTCTCCCTTATCCTCTTTTAATGGTATAAGCTCGGCCCATTTAGAGAAGTAATCGGTGGCAGCCAGGATAAATTTATGACCCTTTGATGATGGCGGATTAATAGGTCCTACTATGTCCATTCCCCACATTTCAAACGGACATGCAATATTTGTGGGATGCAACGACTCATGGGGTTGATGTATGAAATTACCATGTACCTGGCACTCGTGGCACCTTTTTGCAAATTTCATGGCGTCGTCAAACATGGTAGGCCAATAGTAACCAAGATGTCGCAATTGATAATATAACTTAGGGCCAGATTGATGCGCCCCACACACCCCGGCGTGCACTTCATTTAAGGCTTCCACAATTTCATTCCCTGCTAGACAGCGTAGGAGGATGCCATCGAAGGAACGCCTATATAGGATATCATTTATACATGTATAGTGAACTGACCTTTTCCGTACTCTGGACCTTTCTGCGGAGTCCAGAGGTAAATATCCATGGAGCAAGTATTCCAGGAAAGGGCTTCGCCAGTCTCCAACTTCAATCTCGTAGATATCTGCAGTCATTGCAACCGACGTCGTCGTCTCCTCCTCCTCGGCGAGTATAGGTAGGATTCTGCATTCTTCAACACGAACGTCCATCATTTGATGTGAAGTTAATGACATACTAGCGGCTAAACCTGCTAAGGCGTCAGCCTTTTCATTCTGACTTCTTATAACATGCTGAATATTTAGATCAGCAAACATGGACATGAGCATTTTGGCTCGTTGGAAGTAAGGCATTAATTCTTCTTTCTTTACCATGTAAATTCCCAGTAGTTGGTTGATCACTAACGGAGAGTCACCATAAACAGTGAGTGAATCTAACCCCATATTCAGAGCTAATTCAAGCCCAATTATCAAAGCCTCATATTCAGCTGAATTATTTGAAACCACTGAAGTTAGGGTGAATGAGTACGGGATTATCCCTTCACTGGGCGTCACGAAGACGACTCCAGCACCTGCCCTTGATCGTCGACATGCGCCATCGAAGTACATTTGCCAACATGTACTAGCAACTGATGTAGTGAACACCTCTTCATCCGGCAAGTCATCATCTATGGGGAAATCATCGGGTATTGGATGTGTGGCTAGGAAGTTAGCTAACGCCTGCCCCTTCATGGCCTTTTGTGGCACAAACTTTATATCAAATTGCGACAAAAACATCGTCCACTTAGCCAGTCTACCTGAAAGCACCATTTTATTTAAGATGTACCTGAGAGGGTCTGCTCTCGATACGAGGTGTGCAGTATGCTCTAACATGTAATGGCGCAATTTTTGTGCTGCAAACACCAATGCGAGACATATCTTTTCCATGCCCGGATAGTTGCACTCAGCCCCCACGAGGGTGCGACTAAGGTAATATAGGGACATTTCCTTTCCGGACTCATTATTCTGTGCTAAAAGAGCTCCCAACGACATAGGCATGGTTGCCGTATAAAGGATCAGAGGACGCTCCTTAACTGTTGCACCCAGGATAGATGGGTGTATAAGGTATTTTTTAATGTACAAGAATGCATTTTGGCATTCTTGGTCCCACTCGAATGAGACACCCTTCTTCATGAGTCGTGAGAATGGTTTACATCTTCCTGATAAGTTTGAGATAAATCTCCTAATATATGCTAGGTGACCTTGGAAACTCTTTAGTTCATGTAGGTTTGTGGGTGGTGGCATTTTAACGATCGCTTTTACTTTATCTGGGTCAATTTGGATGCCATTCTTTATGACCACAAAACCAAGAAATTTCTCGGAAGAAACTCTGAACGCACATTTCATGGGATTCATTTTCAAGTTATGTTCCCTCATACGCTCGAAAACCATTGCAAGATGTTTCATATGGTCTTCTTCATGTTTTGATTTTACCACTATGTCATCAATATAACATTCACTATTACATATAACAACCCATCTAAAACTATGATCATGGCTCGTTGATATGTCGCCCCTGCATTTTTTAGTCCAAATGGCATGACCTTATAACAGAATATGCCTTTGGGCATTCTGAAAGCCGTTACCTCTTCATCTTCTGGCGTCATTTTTATTTGATTATATCCAGAATATCCATCCATGAAAGAAAATATTTCATGGTTCATGGTAGCATCGACGAGTATTTCATTTATAGGTATAGGAAAATCATCTTTAGGACATGCTTTATTTAAGTCCCTAAAGTCTATACACACACGGATTTGACCAATTTTCTTTTTAACTGGAATAATATTGGAAAGCCACTTAGGATATTTAACTTCCCTAATGAATCCAGCGGCTATGAGTTTGTCAACCTCAGCTTCTATCTTGGGAAGTAGCTCGGGTTGAAATCTCTGCTGTGCTTGTTTCACTGGGGGAACATCGTCTTGCACGGCAAGTCGGTGCACCGCTACCTCTGGATCTAAGCCTGGCATTTCCTTGTAAGTCCAAGCGAAGACATCTTTGTTTGCAGAAAGGAACTTACGATATTCCTCTTTCTTTTCTTTGGACAGATGTCCGCCAATAAAAATCGGTCGAGGATCCTCGGCTGTCCCGATATTTATTTCCTCCAAGTCATCAATAGTTGGCTGATTACCATCCTCCATTTGTGGGGATGCCTCAGTTGGGTCTACAAATTCAGTCGAGGTCATGCAAACCTCATAGCCCAGCCCATGTATTTTTTCTTTCAAAGGCTGGCCCTCGTGTAGAGCTTCGAGTTGTTCTCGGGACAACGCCTTTTCAAATGGCGCTCGCTGCCCCCGACCATCGCACAACGACGGGCTAGTGAGAGTATCATATCCCATTCTCTGCATCATATACAGAACTCGGTTATCGTACAGAGAAATAGGCAATGACTCATCATCTTTATTTTCCAAGGTGATATGAACCACATTTTCATTTTTATTTTCACACTCATGCGACTCTTCTTTATCTTGCTCAATTTTATGTTGAACCAAAGGAGGTAAGAGCATAGGCATTTTGGTACCTCTTTTAACAGATGATTTATCGATGACACGAAATATTGGGTCACCCTCTTTCCTTTGGTCAATTGGTATATGCTGATAAATCTTTGGGCCAGATGAGGATTCTGCAGCATTTTTCTTTACCATATTTGATTCAGGTACTACTACAGGCCTTGGCTTGTGTACTTTTTCAACAGGCTCAAAGTAGAATTTGGCATCGGCATAGAAAGATTCAGCTACGGTGAATGGTCTCTTATCTGCAAATATTCTTACTGTTTCTCCAGATTGCTCTTTGTACTTGACACACTGATGGAGTGTAGATGGCACAACCTGATGTTCATGCAACCATGGTCGGCCCAACAGTGCATTGTAAGATGTGGCTGCATCAATCACATGGAATCTCACATATGTAGATAATGCTTCCATTTTTAGTACCAAAGAAATGGTACCCATGGCCTCTTGACCTGACTGGTTAAAGCCGTGAATGACCACATTTGACCGACTCAAATCCTTAGGGGAATATCCAATCCTTTTCAAAGTACGCAGAGGCAACAAATTTATGGTGGATCCACCATCTATCATTATGCGATTTGTTGGCAAGTCGTCAATCTCACCAAACATAAGAAGAGGTCTGTTGTGCTTCTTTGCTCCTAACAACATGTCCTCATCCGTGAATGTAATATTTAACACATCATTTAATTCAGTTTCAGTCTGTGAGACTTCCACTCTATAATCTTCAGGAAATGACAATGCTGTAACTAGTGCCTTACGTAAATCCGAGGAAAGAGACAAAGCATCATACACAGAAAGCATAGCTGGTATTTTCTTCAAATGAGAGATTACATCATACTTGACCGACACCTTAGAAGGCGGGTCAATTGTCTCATTCTCGGTTACATCTTTGTTCCTAGGCTCCTTTCTAGGTGGAGGATGTGGGTCAGCTAACTGGCGACCTGATCTAAGGTGGACCTGAGCCACTTCTGGCGCATCTTCTTCGGGGAAGTGAAGAGACTCGCTATCATCCTCAAACACACCTATAGTGAGAACGTTGAATTCTTCACTAGGTGGAACCTTCATGCGCTTCGACAAATGCTGATATTTGTTTGGGACGAAGCGCAGAGGAGCAACATCTTCCATCACTCGGGGTAGTACACGGCGTTTTGGCCATTGTTCCCTCCAGTCTTGGGGTTCTTGAGAAGCTGGTACACTGGGCCATCCATCACGGCTGCAGGGAATGTGAGCCTCTCTTTTACGCTGATCCTGTGACGTGGTCCCATGACCGTGGTGCGAGAGGAAGCCTGAAGAGATAATTGGAGTAAATTCATATCCTGATGTAAACATCATATCATTGTAAGTTGGCTTCATATTTGAAGATGCGCAACTCACCGGGTTATCTTGGAGAGTGGCAACATTTGCTGTAGCCATCTTCTTTCCTTTCTTTAAGCTTTTGAGGAGGTCTGTATCAATGGTCCCCTCATCGATCATTTTCTGGATGATATTCTTCACAACAAAGCAATCTTTGAGTGTATGGCCCAAAATGCGATGGTAGTGACAGAAATTTGGGTCATTGAATTTTTACGCTTCTTCTGGCCTTTTGGGCTTGGGAAGTTCTATAAGACTCAACTCCTTTAAACCAGTGAAAAGGTCATCAATTTCTTCTACAGGAAAAGAATACTCCCTGTTTTGTCGTTCGCTGAGCGTCGGCCTCCTACCGACCTGTGCATCTCGCTGTCCTTGGTTCCCTATAGGTGCTCTTCTGGGCTGAAACTGAGGTTTTACTGCCGTTGTCTCCATGGCTTGTGCAGACTTGGGTTTCATTGGCACCTTTTCACGCTGACCACCTTTGTCTGTAGGCTTGTTGAACGTCGTTTTTGTTCGACGAGCGACAAGCTGCATAAAATTTTCTATATCCGTGGATTTTGAAGCTAACTCTTCAAACGTGAGGGGCCTCACTCCTTGTAACTGGACAGCCACTTCTGAGCGGAGATTGTTCATGCACATGCGCATCGCTTCGCTCGATGATTGGTCAAGGCAGTGAAGACTTAGGTTTCTCCATCTATTTATGAAATCAGCTGCCCTCTCGTTGAACCCTTGTTCAATTTGGGTCAACTCAGTTATGCCCATCGTCCTCTGCGTGCTATAAAACCGCTCGAGGAATGACTTTTGCATTTGTTCCCACGTTTTTATAGAGCTTGGAGGTAGCTTGCTGTACCAAGTGAAGGCAGGCCTGCATAATGTCCTGCATAAACTGCCTAAGGAGAAGTGCTCCGGTGTGAGTCAGTATCGACAAGCAGCAAGGAAGTGTGCTATGTGCTCGTGGGGAGATCCACTCCCGTTGAACTTACTAAACTGCGGCTGCCTGTAATTTGTTGGGAAAGGAACTAGGTCCACATCAGGTGGGTACGGCTTAACATACCCTGGCCGCATTGAGTACTGAGTTTGCATCAACTGGGACTTTACCCCTTCAGGGATCATTCTTTGGATCGCCTCAAGGTTAAGCCCTGCTCCTCCATGTTGGCTGCTAGCACTTGCGCCACCATCCCCTTCATTTCCTTTGCCTTGGTTATTGCTCATATGAATTCGAAGGGCTGCTAGCTCATCTTCCTTTTGCTGAAGTGCTGCCGTAAGGTTGGCTAATTGCTCCTCAACCGAACGAGTTTCATTCGCAGCTAGGACTTGTTCTGCATGCTCTGCACCATGGTGAAGTTCTATCTCATTTTCAGAAGGACAAGGAGTGCTATCTGATAGGGGATTGTAAGACCCCCCATTGCTTGACCCAAGTTCTTCATAATCTGAACCCTTTTGGCTACGCGTCGTGCGACGAGGACCTTCTACAACAGTTTTGCGTGCCTTCTTCCTCTTGAAGTGTGTTGATGTTGAGGAGGTTTCGCTACTGTTGTCTGTCACCGCTTTGACACCAACTGGCATTGCGTTGAATACTTCAAATGAGTTACCTGAGACTTTCTTACGAGTTGGCCATGGAGCGAGAGTTCTGGTAGTCTTCCTTTCTGTACTTGCCATTTCTTTTGCCCCATTTCCTCCATCGACTTGGCTTGTTGATGGAGAATCTCTTCCTTGTATTCTGCTATACCCGAATCAGCTCAGATCGCCATCTCTCTTTGTTTCAGGGCAGCCTGCTTTTTATGCATGAGCAGCCTGCTTCACATACTCTTGTCGCCGTGGATCCGCCTTCACAAATTCTTCATATTCTCGCCACTTCGACGAGTTTCTACATCGCCGCATGTTGGCTTCACCAACATTATCAGCAGATATAGAGCATCCTGGAAGTTTTTCCTTAAAAGCTTGAAAAACTTTCTGTGTCATGACGGCTTGGAAGCTAGCATGCCCCCCCCCCCCCCCGCAGATCCTTGCATTGACCTTCCTTTCTCTATTTCTGATGGGATATGCCACTTTCTTCCGCTGTTGATTGGTCATGTTTGCATTAGTTGCCACTGGGAAATCAAGCCATGCACGGTGAGCCCTCTGCCGTCGACGACGATGACGTGCTGGATCAACTGAACCTTCAAATGATGGTCTTGGTGCTGGCACCGATGAGGACAAAGGATTTGATATTGTAGCAGTTGGATCTACATGACCAGCTTGGAAGTCATTTGAAGTGACAAACACCCCCTGCCACTGGAGCGAGCGTCTATTGCTTGGCTCGCCCACTAGGCATGGTCCAATGGGTTTATAGCCCATGGTGGGGATAAATTCAGGTGCATCAACACGAAGTTGGTTTCTTGGACGAGCCGATTCTTCATGTGAGGAAGACTCGGTGTCCTCGGCCATTACACCTTTTCCTTTGTCCGCAGAGCAAGCCCTTTGAGCTGCCCCTATGTTGCTTGGGATAAGCTTATTGAGCTTTCTCCTGACCCTTCGCGTGCGCCCACCCTAAGTTTTGAAGGTGTAAGGGGCACTGCGATTTTGGTCGATGAAGTTGAAGCAGATTGTCTTGGTGACGCCACCTTTAGTGATCCCGTCCGTTTTGCAAGCACGGGCCACTCTTCGGGTGTCATGCGAACAACCTTTGCTGGTACCTTATGGCTCATGACCTTGGTAGGTGACATCTTTGTGAAACCAGGAGGAACTGAAGTAGATGAAGAAGCTTCACGTACATGCTGATTCTTAGATGCTCTTGCAGCTGCACGCATTGTGAGCACAGGAGTAAACCCCTCCTTTAGTGCAGAGGAGACTTCCTTTTCTTCTGGCCTAGCTGGGGATGCAGCTGTTGTTTTCAAACTCTTGCTAACTACAGCCTTAAGCGGACCAATCGGCACATCCAGCCAGAGGTCACCAAAGCGGAGAGTGACAAACTGCTGGACTTGTCCCTCCATACCTTCAAAATAAAGAAAACCATATATTAGTTTTCTTCATCTTTTTTTTGTATATGCGTACATAACGTTTTATGCTTTACGTACTATGGAAGTTCATATGTTGCAATCCTATGTTGGAATTCGAAGATGAGAGGAGAAATATGTCCCACTGGGCATGCCAGAATCTGATGACGGGAAAATGGCGGGCGTGAAAACACGCGTCCACGTCATTGATACAGAGTGAATAATTTAAATGCGTAAATAAAATGGAGATCAAACATTGCAGGTACTTTATTTCCAGAACTCTTACATTTACATAAAAATTCTGTTAATTACATCTCCGAAGAGAAAACCCTGATTAAGAATTCCAACATATCTATTACATAAGATTGCAACACGTTCCTATTACAACATGCTACAAGAAAAATCCTCCTCGCGATCATCGACGTCGGCATGCTCGGGGGAGCCTTGGACATTGTTGATATTATCATATGCGATGACTTTCATTTATATTTGCTTTCATTTGACTCGTACTGATATTGGCAGTACATGTACGCATGCTTGAATGACTTCATTTACTTTCCCTAATTGATTAACCAATGCATAGAATTTGATTTCTTTTTATTTATTTGTATAAGAAAATCATCTTAATGGTTAACCAATATGTTAAACGAGCCTTCAAACATCATGATGCATGCATATGGGAAATAAAATCATGTACGCGCGTGTTCTGTGTATGCAAAACACATTAGTACTAACATTTGTAGTACTCTTTATTTTATGCGTAGATGACATCTACATTTTCTTAATATTTGCAAGCCGTATGGGGGATGTATGATCTAACTTTCATCTTATGCGAAGATAAGCTAGATGCGACCTTTTTGAGCATACATATATGGAGCAGATAAAAAATATTTAAATTTTTTTGGTGGCATATGCAAGTGCACTACAATATTTCGAGTGCAATCAGACTTAGATTATGACTCTGGTCATCTTTTAGTTTTTTTAATGTATATCCATATGAAGGTACCATACAATTTATTTTAGTTGGGTGGATGTACACCAATTAACCTAGAATTAGCTAGGTGACGACGAGAAGAAAAGAAAGGAAGAAGGCATACGCTCTTGTTGGGCCATACTTATATGACGGCCGTAACAACCCTCGTCCTTATCCCGTTAAGAAATCCTAACAAACTTTCAAAGCAACACGCACCATGTACGTATCAGGCCATTGTACGGCTGATAGTTTGGATAGCATTAGTATATGCACACGCCTACAATGCTATACCAATTGGAAGTACAGTTAAAACACACACACACATATATACATATATATATAGGTAAAATAGATGGGACACCTAGATGTTCGGGCACCTTGATTGTTTTATGTATATATATATATATATATATATATATGTATATGTATATGTGTATGTATATATATACACACACATTTTCGAGCTCTGAATCCGAATATTAATTTTAAAAAAATAGCATTCGCATTCAGACCTCGAGGGGCATTTGTTGACAGCAATTTTGGCCAAAGTAAAATTAAAATTATTTTAAATGATGAATATTTCAAATATGCAAAGGAAATGACTGGTGAATTTTTGCCGCTTAATATGGAGTAACATGCACCAAAGCAGATAAATAAGTAAAGGCTAATATTAGCAAAATTCGTAAAATGAATATTTGGCCCAATGAAATTACGATTAGAGGGACAGATAGTCTGCATGTATACACAGTTTCCCACGGCGATTTTTTTTGTGCCAACATGAAGTCGTCATAAGCGACGCTAATAGCGTTAAATTATTGGACCGGTAAATGTGACCCTTATTCCGTCGATCATGAAATATCGACATGATAAAAAAAAGGGGGGGCACGTGGTGATATATACATGTAAAAAGATGTCAGGCCATCATATAATTGTCCATGAAAGAATATATGCCTATGTTTTTTTTCATGGAGCGGCAAAGAAATTATAACCATTTTTTTAGTCAGGCCAAACTCATTTACACAAGACATATGCCTACATGCATGCGTAGTGAGTGGTTTGCAGGGTTGCATGGATGGCCTAATTCATCAGCTAATCAAGTGCATGCAGATTGATGGGTTGGCATCCGAGGCCCATGCGGTGATTAAAGAAAAGGGTGGGCCAAGCCTTGGGCTAATTAGGAAGTGGCCGGTTCAAAGCATTGCTCAACTAGCAATTAAGCAAAAAGAATATTAAAGAAAGGAGCCAGCCACTCCCCACGTCCCACGATCTCATGCATGATCCCACGACTGGAACATGGGCTCGCGCGTGGTCTCATTTTGACTGCTTATTTCATCTGCTGTTTTGCTGCTGCTACATATACACTGCTGCAAGAAAAAATCCACACACACATACGTGAGGAGAGGGAGGCTGGGAGGAGTGGAGCAAGAAGGTGAGATTCATGGTTCTATCCTAATCCCTTTGCTTCTCTTGTTGCTGATCTACCCCATGTTTTCTCAATCTCCGCTCTTAGTTTGGTCACAATGACATGAGACAAGTAGTGTTTTCTCATATCATGGTTCATGATCTGGTCATATGGACACAGTTCATGATTCATCCCCATGTTACCCAATTTTTGCTCTTGGCTTGGTCATATTGACATGAGTCAAGTAGCTTTTTGCTTGATATGATGGTTCTTGATTTGGTTATATTGACACAGATCTAGAACTTTTCTTCAAGTAGCATGATCCTTGCTTTTTCTTGATTTGGTCATATTGACACAGATCTAGAACTTTTCTTCAAGTAGCATGATCCTTGCTTTTTTCTCCATATGATGGTTCTTGATTTGGTCATATTGACACAGATCTCGAATTTTTCTTCAAGTGACATGATTCTTGCTCTTGGCTTGGCCATATTGACACATCCCAAGTAGCCTTCATCCTCCACAAATTTGGCATTCTATTCTTGGCATGGTCATATTGACACATGTCAAGTAGTATTTTCATCATATTTGAGAGCTCACTCTTGGCATGGTCACATTGACACATGTCAAGAGGTTTTCTCAAAATTCAATAATTTGTTCTTGGCATGGTCATGTTGACACATGTCAAGTAGCACCGTCAGAAGTAGTATTCTCATGTTGACACATGTCAAGAAGTATAAATTGCATGAAAATTGCCTCTGGTTTGGTCATATTGACACAAATCAAGGTATCTCTTCCCTTATGTAGAGTGAAGACTTTGTTCTCAATAGAATGACGGCAAAGGTATGGCTCGGGGAAAATCAACAACTATATATTATAGATTGCATATGTAAAAAATATTGCAAAACCATAAGTGCTCGTCAAAAGACACCATACTTAGTCGCATGTTCAATGATCACATGTGGGCATGATATGCTAAAATTGAGTCATGTAGTAAAATTTAATTAACCATGTTCAAAGTTGGCGCACGGAAAACTGACATTCCCACTTCATGGTGCATAAACAAAATGCCGCCCAAATCATAAACGGTATTATATTAATCAAATGTCTCTAAAACAGACTAAATGGATATACTATATGAAATGCATCGGCCCCCAAATAGTGCTAGTTTGCATCATCGAAAAATAACTAGATATTGGCGAATCTAGTGTATGCGCATGCAAAGTAAAATGGACACGTCGTACCTAGCTAATTCTAGGTTAATTGGTGTACATCCACCCAACTAAAATAAATTGTATGGTCCCTTCATATGGACATACATTAAAAAAACTAAAAGATGACCAGAGTCATAATCTGAGTCTGATTGCACTCGAATTATTGTAGTGCACTTGCATATGCCACCAAAATAAATTAAATATCTTTTATCTGCTCCATATATGTATGCTCAAAAAGGTCACATCTAGCTTATCTTCGCATAAGATGAAAGTTAGATCATGCATCCCCCATACGGCTTGCAAATATTAAGAAAATGTAGATGTCATCTACTCATAAAATAAAGAGTACTACAAATGTTAGTACTAATGTGTTTTTCATACACAGAGCACGCGCGTACATGATTTTATTTCCCATATGCATGCATCATGATGTTTGAAGGCTCGTTTAACATATTGGTTAACCATTAAGATGATTTTCTTATACAAATAAATAAAAAGAAATCAAACTCTATGCATTGGTTAATCAATTAGGGAAAGTAAATGAAGTCATTCAAGCATGCGTACATGTACTGCCAATATCAGTACGAGTAAAATGAAAGCAAATATAAATGAAAGTCATCGCATATGATAATATCAACAAAGTCCAAGGCTCCCCGAGCATGCCGGCGTCGACGATCGCGAGGAGGATTTTTCTTGTAGCATGTTGTAATAGGAATGTGTTGCAATCTTATGTAATAGATATGTTGGAATTCTTAATCAGGGTTTTTCTCTTCGGAGATGTAATTAACAGAATTTTTCTGTAAATGTAATAGTTCTGGAAATAAAGTACCTACAATGTTTGATCTCCATTTTATTTACGCATTTAAATTGTTCACTCTGTATCAATGACGTGGACGCGTGTTTTCACGCCCGCCATGTTCCCGTCATCAGGGGTCGCAACAGTTTTCGAGGGTAGAGTATTCAACCCAAATTTATTGATTCGACACAAGGGGAGCCAAAGAATATTCTCAAGTATTAGCAGTTGAGTTGTCAATTCAACCACACCTGGGTAACTTAGTATCTGTAGCAAAGTATTTAGTAGCAAAGTAATATGAAAATAATGGTAACGATAGCACAAGTAATATTTTTGGATTTTGTAGTGATTGTAACAGTAGCAACGCTAAAGTAAATAAACGAAGAACAATATGTGAAACGCTCGTAGGCATTGGATCGGTGATGGAGAATTATGCCGGATGCCGTTCATCATGTAACAATCATAACATAGGGTGACACAGAACTAGCTCCAATTCATCAATGTAATGTAGGCATGTATCCGAATATAGTCATATGTGCTTACGGAAAAGAACTTACATGACATCTTTTGTCCTACCCTCCCGTGGCAGCGGGGTCCTAGCGGAAACTAAGGGATATTAAGGCCTCCTTTTAATAGAGTACCGGACCAAAGCATTAACACATAGTGAATACATGAACTCCTCAAACTATAATCATCACCGGGAGTGGTCCCGATTATTGTTATTCAGGGTTGCCGGATCATAACACATAGTAGGTGACTATAGATTTGCAAGATAGGATCAAGAACTCACATATATTCATGAAAACATAATAGGTTCAGATCTGAAATCATGGCACTCGGGCCCTAGTGACAGCATTAAGCATAGCAAAGTCATAGCAACATCAATCTCGTAACATAGTGGATACTAGGGATCGAGACCTAACAAATCTAACTCGATTACATGATAAATCTCATCCAACCCATCACCGTCCAGCAAGCCTACGATGAAATTACTCACGCACGGCGGTGAGCATCATGAAATTGGTGATGGAGGATGGTTGATGATGACGATGGCGATGGATTCCCCTCTCCGGAGCCCCGAACTGACTCCAGGTCAGCCCTCCCGAGAGTTTAGGGCTCTCCGGCGGCTCCGTATCGTAAAACGCTATGAATCCTTCTCTCCGATTTTTTTCTCCCGAACATGAATATATAGAGTTGGAGTTGAGGTCGGTGGAGCACCAGGGGGCCCATGAGGCAGGGGGCGCGCCCCCACCCTCGTGGAAAGGGTGTGGGCCCCCTGGCCTAGATTCTTTCGCCAGTATTTTTTATTATTTGCAAAAATTATCTCCGTGAAGTTTCAGGTCATTCCGAGAACTTTTGTTTCTGCACATAAATAACACCATGGCAATTCTGCTGAAAACAGCGGTCAAGGGTTAGTTCCATTCAAATCATGCAAGTTAGAGTCCAAAACAAGGGCTAAAGTGTTTGGAAAAGCAGATAAGACGGAGACGATCAACTCCCCAAGCTTAAACCTTTGCTTGTCCTCAAGCAATTCAGTTGATAAATTGAAAGTGATAAAGAAAAACTTTTACAAACTCTGTTTGCTCTTGTTGTTGTAAATATGTAAAGCCAGCATTCAAGTTTTCAGCAAAGACTATGACTAACCATATTCACAATAACACTTAGGTCTCATGTTTACTCATGTCAATGGCGTAATCAACTAGCGAGCAATAATAATAAATCTCGGATGACAACACTTTCTCAAAACAATCATAACATAATATAACAAGATGGTATCTCGCTAGCCCTTTCTGAGACCGCAAAACATAAATGCAGAGCACCTTTAAAGATCAAGGACTGACTAAACATTGTAATTCATGGTAAAAGAGATCCAGTCAAAGTCATACCCAATATAAACTAATAGTAATGCATCCAAATGACAGCGGTGCTCTCCAGCTGGTGCTTTTTAATGAGAGGGTGATGACTCAACATAAAATTAAATAGATAGGCCCTTCGCAGAGGGAAGCAGGGATTTGTAGAGGTGCCAGAGCTCGATTTTAAAGCAGAGATAAATAATATTTTGAGCGGCATACTTTCATTGTCAACATAACAACCGAGAGATGGTGATATCTTCCATGCTACACACATTATAGGCGGTTCCCAAACAGAATGGTAAAGTTTATACTCCCCCTCCACCAACAAGCATCAATTCATTGCTTGCTCGAAACAACGAGTGCCTCCAACTAACAACAGTCCCAGGGGAGTTTTGTTTGCAATTATTTTGATTTAATTTGCATAAAGCATGGGACTGGGCATCCCGGTGACCAGCCATTTTCTCGTGAGTGAGGAGTCCACTCCTCTTGAGAATAACCTGCCTAGCATGGAAGATACAGACAACCCTAGTTGATACATGAGCTATTCGAGCATACAAAACAGAATTTCATTTGAAGGTTTAGAGTTTGGCAGATACAAATTTATTTGGAGCAGCGGTAGATACCGCATATAGGAAGATATAGTGGACTCATATGGAATAACTTTGGGGTTTAAGGAATTGGATGCACAAGCAGTATTCCCGCTTAGTACAAGTGAAGGCTAGCAAAAGACTGGGAAGCGACCAACTAGAGAGTGACAACAGTCATGAACATGCATTAAAATTAATAAACATTGAGTGCAAGCATGACTAGGATATAATCCACCATGAACATAAATATCCTGAAGGCTATGTTGATTTTGTTTCAACTATATGTGTAAACATGTGCCAAGTCAAGTCACTCGAATATTCAAAGGAGGATACCACCCTATCATACCACATCACAACCATTTTAATAGCATGTTGGCACGCAAGGTAAACCATTATAAACTCCTAGCTAATTAAACATGGCATAAGCAACTATAATCTCTAATTGTCATTGCAAACATGTTTATTCATAATAGGCTGAATCAGGAACGATGAACTAATCATATTTACAAAAACAAGAGAGGTCGAGTTCATACCAGCTTCTCTCATCTCAATCAGTCCATCATATATCGTCATAATTGCCTTTCACTTGTATGACCGAACAATGTGAAATAATAATAATAGTGCACGTGCATTGGACTAAGCCGGAATCTGCGAGCATTCAATAAACAGGAGAAGACAAGAAAATATGAGCTCTTGGTTAAATCAACAATAATGCATATAAGAGCCACTTCAACAATTTAATCATGGTCTTCTCCTATCGACCCCCAAAGAAAAGAAAAGAAATAAAACTATTTACACGGGAAAGCTCCCAACAAGCAAAAGAAGAACAGGAAATCTTTTTGGGTTTTCTTTTTAATTACTACTACTACAGCAAGAAAGTAAACTAGCTAAACGCTACAACTAATTTTTTTGGTTTTTCTTAAGGTTTATCGAACACACAAGAAGAAAGCATAAAAAGGAAAATAAACTAGCATGGATATTACAGTGAAAAAGTATGAGCACCGACATCTAGCAATGAGTGTGTAAACATAAATGTAATGTCGGTGAGAAATACGTACTCCCCCAAGCTTAGGTTTTTGGCCTAAGTTGGTCTATTGCCAAGGCTGGCCGGGTGGATATCCAAAGTTGTAGTTGGGGTCGTACTGAGATGCAACAGTCATTGCATTGTGGGCTGCAGCTTGGAGGCGAGCTATCTCAACCCTCCTCTCATACTCGGTCGCCTCCTCTCTGGTTATGAAATATCTCCCTTTGCTGAAAGTCAAAGAAAGTAGAAGCAGGGAGAGCGACGTGATAGGTGCGTCGTCTGTCAAAGATTAGTCGGTACTGGAGGAACTGATCGTTCCTCTCAACAAAACGATGATGAACCATAGCCTCATAATCTAAGTGAGCAGAGGGCAAATCAGTATCATCCTCACGTATGGTTACACCAAGAAAATTAGCTAAACGGGTTGCATAAATTCCACCAAAGAAATCTCCGTTAAATCTATTATTATGCAACCTACGTGCAACAATGGCTCCCAAATTATAATGTTTATCCGCTAACACAGCACTCCTGAGAACACTGAGGTCAGGGACACACATGTGACATGCTTCATCCTTACCATTTATGCACCTACCTATGAAGAGAGCAAAATAATGTATAGCAGGAAAATGAATGGGATAATTAGATTTATGCCCCTAGTTTGAAAAGTCACCGGTTCTGTCCAAGTCACTTTGATCCTCTTATGCTTTTGCCCTTTGACCATTTGACCGTCAGTTTGAAAACTTCATAACTAATTCATACAAAATCAAAAAAATGCAAATAAGATACCAAAATGTTGGAAAAACATCACCTATATCTCAGTGTCATTTGCATTCATGAAAAAAGTGTTGGAAAGTGCACATCCGAATTTTAGCTCTTTTGATACCACCATGAATAGTAAACTCTAAAAAATTCAAAAAAATTCAAAAAAATATGGTGGCAAAGAACGACAAATGTTCTAAGTGCTTGCCAAGTTTCATTAGGGAACGACATTCGTGGAAGTCGTGGCAAAAAATAATCTATTTTGGAGTGCTGATTGTTTTTTTTTTGCCGTGGCACCCACGAATGTTATTCCCTGATGAAAGTTGGCAGGCTCTTAAAACATTTGTCATTCTTTGGCACCAAATTATTTTTGTATTTTTTTGAACTTTTTTAGATTTTACTATTCATGGTGGTAGCATAAGAGCTAAAACATGGATGGGCACTTTCCAACACTTTTTTCATGAATGCAAATGACACTGACATATAGGTGATGTTTTTCTAAACATATTGGTATCTTGTTTGCATTTTTCTGATTTAATATGAATTAGTTATGAAGTTTTCAAACTGACGGTCAAAGGGCAAAAGCATAAGAGGAGCAAAGTGATTTGGACAGAACTAGTGACTTTTGGGAATTAAGGGTAAAACAAATGAGTGGGACACAACTAGGGGCATAAACCTAGTTATCCCAAAATGAATGCTCCCTATGGTAGCTTGTGCTATGTCTCTAGATTCCCCCACAGTTATACTAGCAAGAAAATCTCTAAATTCAGATTTGCGAGGTTCACTAGTACTACCCCATTGTGGAAGTTTGCAAGTAGTGGTAAAATCCTCAAGTCCATAGTATATAAATTTTCATAAAGATCAAACAGGACAGTTTGAGAATTGCGTGAAGATGAATATTCAAACCTCCTCACAAAGGAACTAGTGAGATAGTGGTACTGACGGCACTTATCTGCCTCGAAGCTCACAAGATCAGCGTTACGCGCATATGCGTTAAATTCTTTCTTGATTCCTGCTTGATCCATGAAGTCCTCGGAAGGCCATTCACAAGCCCGCACTGGAGCGTCCCTTGGTGGTTCATTGTCAGCATCGCGCATTGCAAGCCTGGGTCCTTGCTTCCTTAAAGGATCACCCTGGTACATTTTCCTAAACATATTTCTTCCTCTGAAAAATTTCTGAAAATTTTAGTAACTTCAAATAAAAGTGAACCAAGCTCAACAAAATTGATAGCAACTACTCCTACAAGTACCTAGAGCCTATATCATGCATTGGAACTACTTGGAACCATATAAATTTGACATGCAAGCTCAAGAACATGGTCATCTAGGCAGCACAAATTTGCAATGAATAAAGCACTAGAACAAAAACTAATTGGACCAATGGAGGAGTCACATACCAAGGAACAATCCCCCAAAGCAGTTTTGTGAGAGGTGCTTTGAGCAAGGAGATCGAAAATCGCAGCAAAATGAGCTAGAACTCGTGCTTGAGCTGGTTGGTGATTTTTTTGGGAGGGAGAAGAAGTGTGTGGGTGCAGGAATAAGTGGAGGGGAGCCACCATGGTCCCACGAGGCAGGGGGGCGCGCCCTGAACCCTCGTGCCCAGGTGCTTGCTCCCCCTGCTGTGTTCTCAGTGCCAAATATTCTCAAATATTTCAGAAAAAATCATATTAAATTGGCAGGGCATTTGGAGGACTTTTATTTTCGGGGTATTTTTATATTGCACGGATAATTCAGAAAACAGACAGAAAATACTAATTTTACTTTATTTCAACTAAATAACAGAAAGTAAAAAGAGGGTACAGAAGGTTGTGCCTTCTAACTTCATCCATCTCATGCTCATCAAAAGGAATCCACTAACAAGGTTGATCAGGTCTTGTTAACAAACTCATTCCGAATCGCATGAAACCAGGAGAAATTTCGAATAACACTATGTTACCTCAACGAGGATATGCACATCCCCAATAATAAGAATATCATATTTCTTCTTGACAGTAGGAAGAGGAAATTCAAAACCTCCAATAATAATCGATGGAATTTTTCCAATAGAATTGATACTGTGGACTTGATGTTGTTTCCTCGGAAAGTGTACTGTATGCTCATTACCATTAACATGAAAAGTGACATTGCCTTTGTTGCAATCAATAACAGCCCCTGCAGTATTCAAAAGGGTCTTCCAAGAATAATAGACATACTATCATCCTCGGGAATATCAAGAATAACAAAGTCCGTTAAAATAGTAACGCGTTTGCAACTTCTAACAGCACATCCTCACAAATACCGGCTGTGTATAGCAGTTGATTTATCAGCCATTTGCAAAGATATTTCAGTGGGTGTCAACTTATTCAAGTTAAGTCTATGATATAAAGAGAGAGGCATAACACTAACACCGGCTCCAAGATCACACAAAGCAGTTCTAACATAATTTCTTTTAATGGAGCATGGTATAGTAGGTACTCCTGGATCTCCAAGTTTCTTAAGTATTCCACCCTTAAAAGTGTAATTAGCAAGCATGGTGGAAATTTCAGCTTCCGGTATCTTTCTTTTATTAGTAACAATATCTTTCATATACTTAGCATAAGGATTCATTTTGAGCATATCAGTTAATCGCATACGCAAAAATATAGGTGTAATCATTTCAGCAAAGCGCTCAAAATCCTCATCATCCTTTTTCTTGGATGGTTTGGGAGGAAAAGGCATGGGTTTCTGAGCCCATGGTTCTTTTTCTTTACCATGTTTCCTAGCAACAAAATCTCTCTTATCATAATGTTGATTCTTTGATTGTGGGTTATCAAGATCAACAGCAGGTTCAATTTCTACATCATTATCATTACTAGGTTGAGCATCAACATGAACATCATCATTAACATTATCACTAGGTTCATGTTCATTACCAGATTGTGTTTCAGCATCATAAATAGAAATATCATTTGGATTCTCAGGTGTTTCAGCAATAGGTTCACTAGAAGCATGCAAAGTCCTATCATTTTTCTTTTTCTTCTTTTTAGAAGGACTAGGTGCATCTACATTATTTCTCTGAGAATCTTGCTCAATTCTCTTAGGATGGCCTTCAGGATACAAAGGTTCCTGAGTCATTTTACCAGTTCTAGTAGCCACTCTAATAGCATAGTCATTATTCTTACTATTTAATTCATTGAGAAAATCATTCTGAGCTTTAAGTACTTGTTCTACTTGAGTGGTAACCATAGAAGCATGTTTACTAATAAGTTTAAGTTCACCTTTAACTCTAGACATATAATCACCCAAGTGTTCAATCATATAAGCATTTTGTTTCAATTGTCTACCAACATAAGCATTGAAGTTTTCTTGTTTGACAATAAAATTATCAAACTCATCTAAGCACTGGCTAGCAGACTTATAACGAGGAATATCACCTTCATCAAATCTATAGAGAGAATTTACCTTTACTACCTGTGTCGGGTTATCAATACCATGTGTTTCTTCAATAGGTGATGGATTAAAATCATGTATTTCTTCAACATGCGGTAAATTAAGACCATGTATTTCTTCAAAAGGAGGTAAATTCTTAACATCTTCAGCTTTTATACCTTTTTCTTTCATAGATTTCCTTGCTTCTTGCACATCTTCAGGACTGAGAAATAGAACACCCCTTTTCTTTGGAGTTTGCTTAGGAGTTGGTTCAGGAA
Organism: Aegilops bicornis; assembly: GCA_021605145.1. NCBI lineage: Eukaryota > Viridiplantae > Streptophyta > Magnoliopsida > Poales > Poaceae > Aegilops > Aegilops bicornis. The sequence continues at coordinate 441,932,690 of CM038669.1, forward strand.
GTGTCCAATTATTTTCATTTGTCAACATATTATTCAATAGAATTTCAGCTTCATCTGGTGTTCTTTCCCTGAAAACAGAACCAACACAACTATCCAAGTGGTCTCTGGAAGCATCGATTAGTCCATTATAAAAGATATCAAGTATTTCATTTTTCTTGAGAGGATGATCAGGCAAAGCATTAAGTAATTGGAGAAGCCTCCCCCAAGCTTGTGGGAGACTCTCTTCTTCAATTTGCACAAAATTATATATATCCCTTAAAGCAGCTTGTTTCTTATGAGTAGGGAAATATTTAGCAGAGAAGTAATAAATCATATCCTGGGGACTACACACACAACCAGGATCAAGAGAATTAAACCATATCTTAGCATCACCCTTTAGTGAGAAACATAAATATTTTAGGGATATAATAGTAGCAAGATTTCTCATCATTAGTGAACAGGGTGGCTATATCATTTAATTCAGTAAGATGTGCCACAATAGTTTCAGATTCATAGCCATAAAAAGGATCAGATTCAACCAAAGTAATTATATCACGATCAATAGAGAATTCATAATCCTTATCAAGAACAAAGATAGGTGAAGTAGCATAAGCGAGGATCATATTTCATTCTAGCATTTAGAGTTTTTTGTTTCATCTTAGCTAATAATTTCTTAAGATCACTTCTATCATTGCAAGCAAGAAAGTCTCTAGCAGTTTTTTCATCCATAACATAGCCCTCGGGCACAACAGGCAATTCATATTTATTGGGAGAGTCTTCATTATCACTTTCATCAATATTATCAGTTTCAATTATTTCGTTCTCTCTAGCCCTAACAAGTTGTTCATCAAGAAATTCACCAAGTGGCACAGTAGTATCAAGCATAGAAGTAGATTCATCATAAGTATCATGCATAGCAAAAGTGGCATCATCAATAACGTGTGACATATCAGAATTAATAGCAGAAGCAGGTTTAGGTGTCGCAAGCTTACTCAAAGCAGAAGGTGAATCAAGTGCAGAGCTAGATGACAGTTCCTTACCTCCCCTCGTAGTTGAGGGATAAATTTTTGTTTTCTCGTCCTTCAAGTTCTTCACAGTGACCATCAGATATAAATTCCAAGTGACTCAAAGAATAGACCTATGCTCCCCGGCAACGGCGCCAGAAAATAGTCTTGATAACCCACAAGTATAGGGGATCGCAACAGTTTTCGAGGGTAGAGTATTCAACCCAAATTTATTGATTCGACACAAGGGGAGCCAAAGAATATTCTCAAGTATTAGCAGTTGAGTTGTCAATTCAACCACACCTGGATAACTTAGTATCTGTAGCAAAGTATTTAGTAGCAAAGTAATATGAAAGTAACGGTAACGATAGTACAAGTAATATTTTTGGGTTTTGTAGTGATTGTAACAGTAGCAACGGTAAAGAAAATAAGCGAAGAACAATATGTGAAAAGCTCGTAGGCATTGGATCGGTGATGGAGAATTATGCCGGATGCCGTTCATCATGTAACAATCATAACATAGGGTGACACAGAACTAGCTCCAATTCATCAATGTAATGTAGGCATGTATCCGAATATAGTCATATGTGCTTACGTAAAAGAACTTGCATGACATCTTTTGTCCTACCCTCCCGTGGCAGCGGGGTCCTAGCGGAAACTAAGGGATATTAAGGCCTCCTTTTAATAGAGTACCAGACCAAAGCATTAACACATAGTGAATACATGAACTCCTCAAACTATAGTCATCACCAGGAGTGGTCCCGATTATTGTCATTCAGGGTTGCCGGATCATAACACATAGTAGGTGACTATATACTTGCAAGATAGGATCAAGAACTCACATATATTCATGAAAACATAATAGGTTCAGATCTGAAATCATGGCACTCGGGCCCTAGTGACAAGCATTAAGCATAGCAAAGTCATAGCAACATCAATCTCGTAACATAGTGGATACTAGGGATCAAACCCTAACAAATCTAACTCGATTACATGATAAATCTCATCCAACCCATCACCGTCCGGCAAGCCTATGATGAAATTACTCACGCCGGCGGTGAGCATCATGAAATTGGTGATGGAGGATGGTTGATGATGACGATGGTGATGGATTCCCTCTCCGAGCCCCGAGCGGACTCGAGATCAGCCCTCCCGAGAGAGTTTAGGGCTTGCCGTGACTCCGTGTCGTAAAACGCGATGAATCCTTCTCTCCGATTTTTTCTCCCGAACGTGAATATATAGAGTTGGAGTTGAGGTCGGTGGAGCACCAGGGGGCTCATGAGGCAGGGGGCGCGCTCCCACCCTCGTGGAAAGGGTGTGGGCCCCCTGGCCTAGATTCTTTCACCAGTATTTTTTATTATTTGCAAAAATTATCTCCGTGAAGTTTCAGGTCATTCCGAAAACTTTTGTTTCTGCACATAAATAACACCATGCAATTCTGCTGAAAACAGCGTCAGTCCGGGTTAGTTCCATTCAAATCATGCAAGTTAGAGTCCAAAACAAGGGCAAAAGTGTTTGGAAAAGTAGATACGACGGAGACGTATCAATGGCCGTCGGCACGCTACCTCTACATCTACCTTCGAGATTAGTTTTAGACCTAAATAATTGTTATTTGGTGCCAGTGTTAAGCATGAACATTATATCTGGATCTTGTTTGATGCGAGACGGTTATTCATTTACATCTGAGAATAATGGTTGTTCTATTTGAGTAATATCTTTTATGGTCATGCACCCTTGGAGAGTGGTCTATTTGTGATGAATCTCGATAGTAGTGATACACATATTCATAATGTTGAAGCCAAAAGATGCAGAGTTGATAATGATAGTGCAACTTATTTGTGGCACTGCCGTTTGGGTCATATTGATGTAAAGCGCATGAAGAAACTCCATACTGATGGACTTTCAGAATCACTTGATTATGAATCACTTGGTACTTGCGAACCATGCCTCATGGGCAAGATGACTAAAACGTTGTTCTCCGGAACAATGGAGCGAGCAACATATTTGTTGGAAATCATACATACTTATGTATGGGGTCCGATGAATATTGAGGCTCGCGGCAGGTATCGTTATTTTCTCACCTTCACATATGATTTGAGCAGATATGGGTATATCTACTTAATGAAACATAAGTCTGAAACATTTGAAAAGTTCAAAGAATTTCAGAGTGAAGTGGAAAATCATCGTAACAAGAAAATAAAGTTTCTACGATCTGATCGTGGAGGAGAATATTTGAGTTACAAGTTTGGTCTACATTTGCAACAATTAGGAATAGTTTCGCAACTCACGCCACCCGGAACACCACAACGTAATGGTGTGTCCGAGCGTCAGTGTCGTGCTTTACTAGATATGGTGCGATCTATGATGTCTCTTCTTGATTCTTTGCTATCGTTTTGGGGTTATGCTTTAGAGACGGTTGCATTCACGTTAAATAGGGCACCATCAAAATCCGTTGAGACGACGCCTTATGAATTGTGGTTTGGCAAGAAACCAAAGTTGTCGTTTCTTAAAGTTTGGGGCTGCGATGCTTATGTGAAAATGCTTCAACCTGATAAGCTCGAACCCAAATCGGAGAAATGTGTCTTCATAGGATACCCAAAGGAAAGCTGTTGGGTACACCTTCTATCACAGATCCGAAGGCAAGACATTCGTTGCTAAGAATGGATCCTTTCTAGAGAAGGAGTTTCTCTCGAAAGAAGTGAGTGGGAGGAAAGTAGAACTTGATGAGGTAATCATACTGCTCCCTTATTGGAAAGTAGTTCATCACAGAAATCTGTTCCTGTGACTCCTACACCAATTAGTGAGGAAGCTAATGATGATGATCATGTAACTTCAGATGAAGTTACTACTAAACCTCATAGGTCAACCAGAGTAAGATCCGCACCAGAGTGGTACGGTAATCCTGTTCTAGAGGTCATGTTACTTGACCAAGGCGAACCTACAAACTATGAAGAAGCGATGGTGAGCCCAGATTCCGCAAAATGGCTTGAGGCCATGAAATCTGAGATGGGATCTATGTATGAGAACAAAGTGTGGACTTTGGTTGACTTGCCCGATGATCGGCAAGCCATAGAGAATAAATGGATTTTCAAGAAGAAGACTGACACTGACGGTAATGTTACTGTCTACAAAGCTCGACTTGTTTAGAAAGGTTTTCGACAAGTTCAAGGGGTTGACTACGATGAGACTTTCTCAACCGTAGCGATGCTTAAGTCTGTCCGAATCATGTTAGCAATTGCCTCATTTTATGATTATGAAATTTGGCAAATGGATGTCAAAACTGCATTCCTGAATGGATTTCTGGAAGAAGAGTTGTATATGATGCAACCGGAAGGTTTTATCGATCCAAAGGGAGCTAACAAAGTGTGCAAGCTCCAATGATCCATTTATGGACTAGTGCAAGCCTCTCGGAGTTGGAATAAACATTTTGATAGTGTGATCAAAGCATATGGATTTATCTGAGACTTTTGGAGAAGCTTTGTATTTACAAGAAAGTGAGTGGGAGCTCAGAGCATTTCTAATATTATATGTGGATGACATATTGTTGATTGGAAATGATATAGAATTTCTGGATAGCATAAAAGGATACTTGAACAAGAGTTTTTCAATGAAAGACCTTGGTGAAGCTGCTTACATATTGGGCATCAAGATCTATAGAGATAGATCAAGACGCTTGATAGGACTTTCACAGAGCACATACCTTGATAAAGTTTTGAAAAAGTTCAAAATGGATCAAGCAAAGAAAGGGTTCTTGCCTGTGTTACAAGGTGTGAAGTTGAGTCAGACTCAATGCCTGACCACTGCAGAAGATAGAGAGAAAACGAAAGATGTTCCCTATGCTTCAGCCATGGGCTCTATCATGTATGCAATGTTGTGTACCATACCTGATGTGTGCCTTGCTATTAGCTTAGCAGGGAGGTACCAAAGTAATCCAGGAGTGGATCACTGGACAGCGGTCAAGAACATCCCGAAATACCTGAAAAGTACTAAGGATATGTTTCTCGTTTATGGAGGTAACAAAGAGCTCGTCGTAAATGGTCACATCAATGCAAGCTTTGACACTGATCCGAATGATTCTAAGTCGCAAATCGGATACGTGTTTACATTGAACGGTGGAGCTGTCAGTTGGTGCAGTTCTAAACAAAGCGTCATGGCGGGATCTACGTGTGAAGCGGAGTACATAGGTGCTTCGGAAGCAGCAAATGAAGGAGTTTGGATGAAGGAGTTCATATCCGATCTAGGTGTCATACCTAGTGCATCGGTGTAGGATCGAAAGTATGTCTAGAGGGGGGGTGATTAGACTACTTGACCAATTAAAAATCTAGCCTTTTCCCAATTTTAGTTCTTGGCAGATTTTAGCAACTTAGCACAAGTCAAGCAATCAACCTACACATGCAATTCTAAGAGTATAGCAGCGGAATGTAAAACAATTGCACATGAAGGTAAAGGGAGGAGTTTGAGGGAGCAAACGCAATGTTGACACGGAGATTTTTTATCCGTGGTTCCGATAGGTGGTGCTATCGTACATCCACATTGATGGAGACTTCAACCCACGAAGGGTAACGGTTGTGCGAGTCTAAGGAGGGCTCCACCCACGGAGGGTCCACGAAGAAGCAACCTTGTCTATCCCACCATGGCCGTCACCCGTGAAGGACTTGCCTCACTCAGGTAGATCTGCACGAAGTAGGCGATCTCCTTGCCCTTACAAACTCCTTGGTTCAACTCCACAATCTTGACGGAGGCTCCCAAGTAACACCTAGCCAATCTAGGAGACACCACTCTCCAAGAAGTAACAAATGGTGTGTTGATGATGAACTCGTTTCTCTTGTGCTTCAAATGATAGTCTCCCCAACACTCAATTCTCTCTCATAGGACTGGATTTGGTGGAAAGATTATTTGAGTGGAAAGCAACTTGGGGAAGGCTAGAGATCAAGATTTATGTGGTTGGAATGGAATATCTTGACCTCAACACAAGTGTAGGTGGTCCTCTCTCAGAAAATGAATGTTGCAAGTGTAGGCATGTTCTGATGGCTCTCTCCACGAATGAAGAGTGTGTGGAGGGGTATATATAGCCTCCACACAAAATCTAACCGTTACACACAATTTACCAAACTCGGTGGGACCGAATTGGTAAACTCGGTCAGACCGATTTAGTTCATAATGTGACCGTTAGGATTTTCGGTGGGACCGACACGTCAACTCGGTGAGACCGATTTTGTTAGGATTAGGGCATAACGTAATCTCGGTGAGACTGATTACACAAACTCGGTGAGACCGATTTTGGTAATAGACAAACAGAGAGTTGGTCAGGCAAACTCGGCGGGACCGATTCGCTCATCTCGGTTAGACTGAAACGTTACGAAAAGGAAACAGACTGTTTGCATTGCAATCTCGGTGGGACCGATCGCTCATCTCGGTTTGACCGAAATGTTGCGAAGGGAAACAAAGAGATTACAATCCCATCTCGGTGAGACCGAGATCCCTATCGGTGAGACCGAAAAGACTAGGGTTTCGGCGTTGGCTATGTCAATTGAATTGAACTCGGTGGCGCCGGATAGACAGTTTTGGTGGGGCCGAGTTTGACTTTTGGTTTCGGACATATGTGGATGTGAGAAAGTAGTTGAGGATTTTGGAGCATATCACTAAGCACTTTGAGCAAGAAACTCATTAAGCAACACCTCACCCCCTCTTAATAGTATTGGCTTTTCCTATGGACTCAATGTGATCTTGGATCACTTAAAATGAAAAATGTAGAGTCTTGTGCTTTGAGCTTGAGCCAATCCTTTGTCCTTAGTATTTTGAGGGGTCCACTTTTCTCATCCATGCCATGCCAATCATTGAAATTTCCTGAAATGTTTATCTTGGAATAGCATTAGCTCAATGAGCTATATGTTGTTAGGAATTACCAAAACCATCCAAGGATAGTTGCGCTTTCAATCCGGACCAATGAAAATCTTTTGTGACAATACTGGTGCAATTGCCTTGGCAAAGGAATCCAGATTTCACAAGAGAACTAAGCACATCAAGAGACGCTTCAATTCCATCGGGGAACAAGTCCAGGTGGGAGACATAGAGATTTGCAAGATACATACGAATCTGAATATTGCAGACTCGTTGACTAAGCCTCTTCCACGAACAAAACATGATCAACACCAAAACTCCATGGGTGTTAGAATCATTACTATGTAATCTAGGTTATTGACTCTAGTGCAAGTGGGAGACTGAAGGAAATATGCCCTGGAGGCAATAATAAAGTTATTATTTATTTCCTCATATCATGATAACTGTTTATTATTCATGCTAGAATTGTATTAATCGGAAACATAATACATGTGTGAATACATAGACAAACATAGTGTCACTAGTATGCCTCTACTTGACTAGCTCGTTAATCAAAGATGGTTAAGTTTCCTAACCATAGACATGAGTTGTCATTTGATTAACGGGATCACATCATTAGGAGAATGATGTGATTGACTTGACCCATTCCGTTAGCTTAGCACTTGATCGTTTAGTTTACTGCTATTGCTTTCTTCATGACTTATACATGTTCCTATGACTATGAGACTATGAAACTCCCGATTACCGGAGGAACACTTTGTGTGCTACCAAACGTCACAACGTAACTGGGTGATTATAAAGGTGCTCTACAGGTGTCTCCGATGGTACTTGTTGAGTTGGCATAGATCGAGATTAGGATTTTCACTCTGATTGTCGGAGTGGTATCTCTGGGCCCTCCCGGTAATGCACATCACATAAGCCTTGCAAGCAATGTGACTAATGAGTTAGTTGCGGGATGATGCATTACGTAACGAGTAAAGAGACTTGCCGGTAACGAGATTGAGTTAGGTATTAAGATACCGACGATCGAATCTCGGGCAAGTAACATACCGATGACAAAGGGAACAACGTATGTTGTTATGCGGTTTGACCGATAAAGATCTTCATAGAATATGTGGGAGACAATATGAGCATCCAGGTTCCGCTATTGGTTATTGACCGGAGACGTGTCTCGGTCATGTCTACATAGTTCTTGAACCCGTAGGGTCCGCACGCTTAAAGTTCGATGACGATCGGTATTATGAGTTTTTGTGTTTTGATGTACCGAAGGTAGTTCGGAGTCCCGGATATGATCATGGACATGACGAGGAGTCTCGAAATGGTCGAGACGTAAAGATCTATATATTGGACGACTATATTCGGACATCGGAAGTGTTCTGGATGGTTTCGGAGAAAACCGGAGTGCCGGAGGGTTACCGGAACCCCCCGGGAGAAATAATGGGCCTTATGGGCCTTAGTGGAGAGAGAGAGGGCTGGCCTAGGGCAGGCCGCGCGCCCCTCCCCCTCTAGTCCGAATTGGACTAGGAGAGCGGGGCGGCGCCCCCCTTTCCTTCTACCTCTCCCCCTTCCTTTCCCCCTCCTAGTAGGAGTAGCAAAGAGGGGAGTCCTACTCCTACTAGGAGGAGGACTCCTCCTCCTGGCGCGCCTACAAGGGCCGGCATGCCTCCCCCTTGCTCCTTTATATACGGGGGCAGGGGGCACCTCTAGACATCTGTTGATCTCTCCCAGCCGTGTGCGGTGCCCCCCTCCACCATAATCCACCTCGATCATATCATAGCGGTGCTTAGGCGAAGCCCTGCGTTGGTAGCATCATCATCACCGTCGCCACGCCGTCGTGCTGACGAAACTCTCCGGCGAAGCTTTGCTGGATCGGAGCTCGTGGGACGTCATCGAGTTGAACGTGTGCTGAACTCGAAGGTGCCGTGCGTACGGTACTTGGATCAGTCGGATCGTGAAGACTTACGACTACATCAACCGCGTTGTGCTAACGCTTCCGCTTTCGGTCTACGAGGGTACGTGGACACACTCTCCCCTCTCGTTGCTATGCATCACCATGATCCTGTGTGTGCATAGGATTTTTTTTGAAATTACTACATTCCCCAACACTCCTCGATTCTCTTGGAGATCTATTTGATGTAATCTTCTTTTGCGGTGTGTTTGTCGAGATCCAATGAATTGTAGGTTTATGATCAAGATTATCTATGAACAAGATTATCTATGAACAATATTTGAATCTTCTCTGAATTCTTTTATGTATGATTGGTTATTGCAAGTCTCTTCGAATTATCAGTTTGGTTTGGCCTACTAGATTGATCTTTCTTGCAATGGGAGAAGTGCTTAGCTTTGGGTTCAATCTTGCGGTGCTTTCGATCCCGATGTGATGAGGGGAAACGACACACATTGTATTGTTGCCATCGAGGATAAAAAGATGGGGTTTATACCATATTGCATGAGTTTATCCCTCTACATCATGTCATCTTGCTTAAAGCGTTACTCCGTTCTTATGAACTTAATACTCTAGATGCATGCTGGATAGCGGTCGATGTGTGGAGTAATAGTAGTAGATGCAGGCAGGAGTCGGTCTACTTTTCACGGACGTGATGCCTATATACATGATCATACCTAGATATTCTCATAACTATGCTCAATTCTATCAATTGCTCGACAGTAATTTGTTCACCTGCCGTAATAATTATGCTATCTTGAGAGAAGCCACTAGTGAAACCTATGGCCCCCGGGTCTATTTTCCATCATATTAATCTTCCGTCAACAAGCTATTTCTATCTTCGTTTATTTTGCAAGTGGCCGTGAAGGGATTGACAACCCCTTTATCGCGTTGGTTGCAAGGTTCTTATTTGTTTGTGTAGGTGCAAGGGACTTGAGCGTGGCCTCCTACTGGATTGATACCTTGGTTCTCAAAAACTGAGGGAAATACTTACGCTACTTTGCTGCATCACCCTTTCCTCTTCAAGGGAAAACCAACGCAGTGCTCAAGAGATAGAAAGAAGGATTTCTGGCGCCGTTGCCGGGGAGTCTACGCACAAGTCAAGACATACCAAGTACCCATCACAAACTATTATCCCTCGCATTACATTATTTGCCATTTGCCTCTCGTTTTCCTTTCCCCCACTTCACCCTTGCCGTTTTATTCGCCCTCTCTTTCCGTTCGTTTTTTTTCGCTTGCTTCTTGTTTGCTCGTGTGTTGGATTGCTTGCTTGTCACAATGGCTCAAGATAATACTAAATTCTGTGACTTTGCCAATACCAACAACAATGATTTTATTAGCACTCCGATTGCTCCTCTTACCGAACTAAATCTTGTGAAATTAATGCTGCCTTGCTGAATCTTGTTATGAAAGATCAATTCGCCGGCCTTCCTAGTGAAGATGCCACTACCCATCTAAATAGCTTTGTTGATTTGTGTGATATGCAAAAGAAGAAAGATGTGGATAATGATATTGTTAAATTGAAGCTATATCCGTTTTCTCTTAGAGATCGTGCTAAAACTTGGTTTTCGTATTTGCCTAAAAATAGTATTGATTCTTGGAATAAGTGCAAAGATGCTTTTATCTCTAAGTATTTCCCTCCCGCTAAGATCATCGTTCTTAGAAACGATATTATGAATTTTAAGCAACTTGATCATGAACATGTTGCACAAGCTTGGGAGAGGATGAAATTAATCATACGTAATTGCCCTACTCATGGTTTCAATTTGTGGATGATTATACAAAAAAATTATGCCAGATTGAATTTTGCTTCTAGAAATCTTTTAGATTCGGCCGCGGGAGGCACTTTTATGAAAATCACTTTAGGAGAAGCTACTAAACTCCTAGATAATATTATGGTTAATTATTCTCAATGGCACCTTTGAAAGATCTACTAGTAAAAAGGTGCATGCAATTGAAGAAATTAATGTTACGAGTGAAAAGATGGATGAACTTATGAAATTGTTTGCTAATAAGAGTGTTGCTTGGATCCTAATGATATGCCTTTGTCTACCTTGATTGAGAATAATAATGAATCTATGGATGTGCATTTTGTTGGTAGGAATAATTTTGGTAACAACGCTTATAGAGGAAACTTTAATCCTAGGCCTTATCCTAGTAATTCCTCTAATAATTATGGTAATTCCTGCAACAACTCTTATGGAAATTTTAATAAGACACCCTCTGATTTTGAGACTAGTGTTAAAGAATTTATGATTTCTCAAAAGAATTTCAATGCTTTGCTTGAAGAAAAATTGCCTAAGATTGATGAATTGGCTAGGAACGTGGATAGAATTTCTCTTGATGTTGATTCTTTGAAACTTAGATCTATTCCACCTAAGCATGATATCAATGAGTCTCTCAAAGCCATGAGAATTTCCATTGATGAGTGCAAGGAAAGAACCGCTAGGATGCGTGCTAAGAAAGATTGCTTTGTGAAGGCGTGTTCTTCTGGTTTTTATGAGAATAAAGATGAAGATCTAAAAGTTATTGATGTGTCCCCTATTAAATCCTTGTTTTGCAATATGAATCTTGATGATGATGGGACTGGAGATGAGTCAACTTTAGTTAGAAGGCGTCCCAAAAATTCAGAGTTTTTAGATCTTGATGCTAAAATTGGTAAAAGTGGGATTGAAGAGGTTAAAACTTTAGATAGCAATGAACCCACTATCTTGGATTTCAAGGAATTTAATTATGATAATTGCTCTTTGATAGATTGTATTTTCTTGTTGCAATCCGTGCTAAATTCTCCTCATGCTTATAGTCAGAATAAAGCTTTTACTAAACATATCATTGATACTTTGATGCAATCGTATGAAGAAAAACTTGAGTTGGAATTTTCTATCCCTAGAAAAATTTATGATGAATGGGAACCTACAATTAAAATTAAAATTAACGATCATGAATGCTATGCTTTGTGTGATTTGGGTGCTAGTGTTTCCACGATCCCAAAAACTTTGTGTGATTTGCTAGGTTTCCGTGAATTTGATGATTGTTCTTTAAACTTGCACCTTGCGGATTCCACCATTAAGAAACCTATGAGAAGAATTAATGATGTTCTTCTTGTTGCAAATAGGAATTATGTGCCCGTAGATTTCACTGTTCTTGATATAGATGGCAATCCTTCATGTCATATTATTCTTGGTAGACCTTTCCTTAGAACGATTGGTGCAATCATTGATATGAAGGAAGGGAATATTAGATTCCAATTTCCGTTAAGGAAAGGCATGGAACACTTCCCTAGAAAGAAAATTAAATTACCATATGAATCTATTATGAGAGCCACCTATGGACTGCCTACCAAAGATGGCAATACCTAGATCCATCCTCGCTTTCATGCCTAGCTAGGGGCGTTAAACGATAGCGCTTGTTGGGAGGCAACCCAATTTTATTTTAGTTTTTTGCTTTTTGGTTCTGTTTAGGAATAAATAATCCATCTAGCTTCTGTTTAGATGTGGTTTTGTGTTTTAATTAGTGTTTGTGCCAAGTTAAACCTATAGGATCTTCTTGGATGATAGTTATTTGATCTTGCTGAAAATTCCAGAAACTTTCTGTTCACGAAAACAATTGGTAAAAATCACCAGAACGTGATAAAATACTGATTCCAATTGCAGTAGATCAATAAACAAATTATCTAGGTCGTCCTATTTTGGTAGAATTTTTAGAGTTCCAGAAGTTTGCGTTAGTTACAGATTACTACAAACTGTTCTGTTTTTGATATATTCTGTTTTTCGCGTGTTGTTTGCTTATTTTAATGAATCTATGGCTAGTAATGGAGTTTATGAACCATAGAAAAGTTGGAATACAGACAAATACTTGGGGCTACCCCCGATTGTGGGTGTGGACCGTTCTGATTGCTTCCAACATCTCATTGATAGAGTACTTAGCAGAATTAGAGGGTGGAAAGAGAAGTTACTATCTTATGGAGGAAGAGAGGTTTTATTAAAGTCGATCATCCAGGCAATTCCATCTTACGCTATGTCAGTGTTTAAATTACCTAAACAGATATGCAGTGCTATAACTTCTGCCATGTCTAAATACTGGTGGGGTGATGATAACTTGAAAAGGCATATGCATTGGTTTGCCTGGTGGAAGATGTGTGTACCGAAGGGGAGAGGTGGTATGGGATTCAAAGATTTACACTTCTTTAATTTGGCTCCTTGCAAAACAGTGTTGGAGGCTTCTGTGTGAACCAGACTCTTTATGTGCTACAGTCTTGAGAGCAAAATATTTTCCTGAGCGTGATCTACTTAGTTGCAGTCTTAAGAAGGGTAGCTCTTACACTTGGCAAAGTCTTTGGTATGGCATTCAAACTTTCAAGAGAGGGAATATATGGCGAGTAGGAGATGGGTCACAGATAAATATATGGGAGGACACATGGATACCAAGCAGCCCCAATCGAAAGGTTATGACACCTAGAGCTAACATTGTGATCACCAAGGTGTCTTAATTAATTGATGCGGATAACAGAGCGTGGGATGCACAGTTGATTCATGAGTTGTTTTGGCCAATTGATGCGCAACGTATTCTGAATATCCCATTGGCTGTAGGGATGATGGAGGACTTTGTTTCTTGGCATTTACATAGGAGTGGATCATTTATGGTGAACTCGGCCTGTCATGAAGAATGGGAGTACCAACATGGACGAAAGTTGAGGATGACTAACTCAATACAAGCCTCAAGTACTAGTCCAGTTTGGAGGACAGTTTGGAAATTGATTGTGCAATCAAAAGTAAAAATCCACGTGTGGAAAACTTTACTCGGAGCGATCCCATGTCAAGGAGTTCTTGCAAATAGACACATAATAACTAGTTCTCAATGCCTTTGTGTAATTCAGATTGTGAGAGCATTCGACATGCTCTCTTCCTGTGCCCGCGTGTTCAACAAGTTTGGCACCTACTTGGTTTGGCACCAGTGGTTAACGAGGTTTGCATGATGGAAAGGGAGGGCGGCTCAGTTATGGCTGATCTGCTTATGTCAAAGAACCCAACGAAGGCGTTGGTCAGTGATGTCCTGCGCAATGACCTTGTTGCCACAAATGGTGTGGTATTTATGGTGGGAGCGACGTAGCTATACCCATGGTGAGCAACTATATGAACCCACTAGATCGGGCGTTAGCAATTTCAGCACTTGCGAAAAAATTCTCAAGAGCAAATTCAAAGAAGGGCAGAATAAAGAGACATGGCTGGGAGAAGCCATTGGAGGGCATGCTTAAACTGAATTTTGATGCTGGTTTTGATAGTGACAGCAGCACCGGGGCGACAGGTGCGATTCTGCGGGACCATACGGGCTTCTTTGTGGCAGCATCATGCAACAACATCCCATTCATACAAGATGCGGCAACGGCAGAAGCACGGGGATTACGAGATGGACTCCTCCTTGCCAATGAAATGGGATGTAACAAAATTTGCGTAGAAGGTGATTGCATGGAAGTTATTGAGATCATACAAAATGGAGGAAACTCACTTGGTCCGACAGCGACAATTTATGAAGAATGCTCGTTTTTAGCTCGTAATTTTATTTCAATAGAATTTTCTCATTGTCCTAGGGAGGCCAATATGGCGGCGGATTTGTTGGCTACAAATTCGGAGGTCTCTAGAACCATTGTCTGGAAATCGGAGTCTCCGGATTTTCTAGTAGATGTATTGACAAACGATGTATGATGTTTGCACATGAAATATAAACCGCCATAATGGCATTTCCCTAAAAAAAGTTAGAATACAGTAGATTTAACACCAATATAAATAAAGAATGAATTCATTACAGTACCTTGAAGTGGTGTTTTTTTTTTGCTAACGGAGCTCACGAGATTTTCTGTTAAGTTTTGTGTTGTGAAGTTTTCAAGTTTTGGGTAAAGATTTGATGGATTATGGAACAAGGATTGGCAAGAGCCTAAGCTTGGGGATGCCAAGGCACCCCAAGGTAAAATTCAAGGATAACCAAAAGCTTAAGCTTGGGGATGCCCGGAAGGCATCCCTCTTTAAATCTTTGACTATCAGTAACTTTACTTGGAGCTATATTTTTATTCACCAGATGATATGTGTTTTGCTTGGAGCGTCTTGTATGATTTGAGTCTTTGCTTTTTAGTTTGTCACAATCATCCTCGTTGTACACACCTTTTGAGAGAGACACACATGATTCAGAATTTGTTAGAATACTCTATGTGCTTCACTTATATCTTTTGAGCTATATAGTTTTTGCTTTAGTGCTTCACTTATATCTTTTAGAGCACGGTGGTGGTTGTATTTTATAGAAATTATTGATCTCTCATGCTTCACTTATATTATTTTGAGAGTCTTAAACAGCATGGTAATTTGCTTTAATTGTGAAATTAATCTTCCATATTGAGTTCATTGAATATCATGAGAAGTTTGATACTTGATAAGTGTTTTGAGATATAAAGGTGGTAATATTAGAGTGTGTTAGTTGGGTAATTGTGAAATTGAGAAATACTTGTGTTAAAGTTGGCAAGTCCCGTAGCATGCACGTATGGTAAAAGTTGTATGACAATTTTCACACATAAGGTGTTCTTTTATTGCTTTCCTTATGAGTGGCGGTCGGGGAATGACGATGGTCTTTTCCTACCAATCTATCCCTCTACGGGCATGCGTAGTAGTACTTTGCTTCGAGGGCTAATAAACTTTTGCAATAAGTATATGAGTTATTTATGACTAATGTGAGTCCATGGATTATACGCACTCTCAACCTTCCACAATTTTCTAGCTCTACGGTATCGTGCATTGCCCTTTCTCACCTTGAGAGTTGGTGCAAACTTCGCCGGTGCATCCAAACCCCGTGATATGGTATGCTCTATCACACATAAACCTCCTTATATCTTCCTCAAAATAGCCATCATACCTACCTATCATGGCATTTTCATAGCCATTCCGAGATATATTCCCATGCAACTTTCCACCGTTTTGTTTATTATGACACGCTTCATCATTGTCATATTGCTTTGCATGATCATGTAGTTGACATCGTATTTGTGGCAAAGCCACCATTCATAATTTTTCATACATGTCACTCTTGATTCATTGCATATCCCGGTACACCACCGGAGGCATTCACATAGAGTCATATTTTGTTCTAAGTATTGAGTTGTAAGTAATAAAAGTATGATGATCATCATTATTAGAGCATTGTCCCATGTGAGGAAAGGATGATGGAGGCTATGACTCCCCCACAAGTCGGGATGAGATTCTGGACTAAATAAAAAAAAGAAAAAAAAGAAAAAAAGAAGCCAAAGAAAAAAAGAAGAAGGCCCAAGAAAAAAAAGGGAAAAATGAGAGAAAAAGAGAGAAGGGACAATGTTACTATCCTTTTTCCACACTTGTGCTTCAAAGTAGCACCATGATCTTCATGATAGAGAGTCTCCTATGTTGTCACTTTCATATACTAGTGGGAATTTTTCATTATAGAACTTGGCTTGTATATTCCAATGATGGGCTTCCTCAAAATGCCCTAGGTCTTCGTGAGCAAGCAAGTTGGATGCACACCCACTTAGTTACTTTTGTTGAGCTTTCATATATTTATAGCTCTAGTGCATCCGTTGCATGGCAATCCCTACTCCTCTCATTGACATCAATTGATGGGCATCTCCATAGCCTATTGGTTAGCCGCGTCAATGTGAGACTTTCTACCTTTTTGTCTTCTCTCATAACCCCCATCATTATACTTTAGTCCACCCATAGTGTTATATCCATGGCTTACGCTCATGTATTGCGTAAGAGTTGAAAAGGCTGAAGCACGTTAAAAAGTATGAACCAATTGCTCGGCTTGTCATCGGGGTTATGCATGATGAGAACGTTTGTGTGACGATATTGAAACATGGCCTAACTATATGATTTTGTAGGGATAAGCTTTCTTTGGCTATGTTATTTTGATAAGACATAATTGCTTGGTTAGCATGTTTGAAGTATTATTGTTTTTATATCAACATTAAACTTTTATCTTGAATCTTTCGGATCTAAATATTCATGCCACAATAAAAGAATTACATTGAAAAATATGCTAAGAAGCATTCCATATCAAAATTTTGTTTTTATCATTTACCTACTCGAGGACGAGCATGAATTAAGCTTGGGGATGCTTGATACGTCTCCAACGTATCTATAATTTTTTATTGTTCCATGCTATTATATATTATGTTTTGGATGTTTAATGGGATTATTTATACACTTCTATATTAACCTATTAACCGGAGGCCCAGCCCAAATTGCTGTTTTTTTTTTGCCTATTTCAATTCGCAGAAAAAGAATATCAAACAGAGTCCAAACGGAATGAAACCTTCGAGAGCGTGATTTTTGGAACAAACGTGATCCAGAGGACTTGGAGTGGACGTCAAGCAATCAACGAGGAGGCCACGAGGCAGGGGGCGCGCCTACCCACAGGTGCGCCCTCCACCTCGTGGCCCCTCGTGGCTCCACCGACCTACTTCTTCCTCCTATATATACCTACGTACCCCCAAACCATCGAAGAGCACCACGAAAACCTAATTCCACTGCCACAACCTTCTGTACCTGTGAGATCCCATCTTGGGGCCTTTTTCGGCGTCCTGCCGGAGGGGGCATTGATCGCGGAGGGATTTTACATCAACACCATCGCCTCTCCGATGGTGTGTGAGTAGTTTATCTCAGACCTTCGGGTCTATAGTTATTAGTTAGATGGCTTCTTCTCTCTTTTTGGATCTCAATACAAAGTTCTCCTTGATTCTCTTAGAGATCTATTTGATGTAATCTTCTTTTGCGGTGTGTTTGTCGAGATCCGATGAATTGTGGGTTTATGATCAAGATTATCTATGAACAATATTTGAATCTTCTCTGAATTCTTTTATGTATGATTGGTTATCTTTGCAAGTCTTTTCGAATTATCAGTTTGGTTTGGCCTACTAGATTGATCTTTCTTGTAATGGGAGAAGTGCTTAGATTTGGGTTCAATCTTGCGGTGTTCGATCCCAGTGACAGTAGGGGAAACGACATGTATTGTATTGTTGTCATCGAGGATAAAAAGATGGGGTTTATATCATATTGCATGAGTTTATCCCTCTACATCATGTCATCTTGCTTAAGGCGTTACTCCGTTCTTATGAACTTAATACTCTAGATGCATGCTGGATAGCGGTAGATGTATAGAGTAATAGTAGTAGATGCACGCAGGAGTCGGTCTACTTGTCACGGATGTGATGCCTATATACATGATCATACCTAGATATTCTCATAACTATGCTCAATTCTATCAATTGCTCGACCCTAATTTATTCACCCACCGTAATACTTATGCTATCTTGAGAGAAGCCACTAGTGAAACCTATGGCCCCCGGGTCTATTTTCCATCATATTAATCTTCCGTCAACAAGCTATTTCTATCTTTGTTTATTTTGCAATCTTTACTTTTAATCTTTATAATAAAAATATCAAAAATATTATCTTATCATCTCTATCAGATCTCACTTTTGCAAGTGGCCGTGAAGGGATTGACAAGCCCTTTATCGCGTTGGTTGCAAGGTTCTTATTTGTTTGTGTAGGTGCAAGGGACTTGAGCGTGGCCACCTATTGGATTGATACCTTGGTTCTTAAAAACTGAGGAAAATACTTACGCTACTTTGTTGCATCATCCTTTCCTCTTCAAGGAAAAACCAACACCGTGCTCAAGAGGTAGCACCCCCCCCCCCCCCCATGTGCGACAGAGCGGACAGATCCTCGTCGCACCTTCCCTGACGGTCGCGCGACGGTCCGGCAACCCCCTTTGATGGTAACGAGGGAGATGAGAAAAGGGATGGGAGGCCAACGACGAGCTAGGGTTAGCGCCGCCAGTCGCCGTGAGGGAACGATTCCATATATAGTTATGTATTTAGAATATTTCTTTGAATTACGAACAAGGAAAAAAAACCGAACAAACCTGCTGGACCGGCCCAATAATAGCGACGGGAGGGCGCCTTGAGGCGAAAACTCCTTTGTCTCGCAACGACAGGCGAGACATAGCCGCTCCCCGCAAATGATAGCCCGTCTCGAGCTCGCCTTCCTCGTTCCCCAGAACTTGCTAGTCTTCCTGGTTCCTCTTTTGAGGTCGAGCCCTCCTCCGGCTTCTCCGCCTCCTACCTGCTGATTGGGGTGTTCAATCCGGATTCCACCTGCTCTCCTTGGTAAGCGTGCCCTTTAGCTTCGCGTCCCCTTGTAGTGAGGAATCGGCCCGTGGTGACCTAAATCGCCGGTGCCCCTTGCGTCTTCCTCGCCTCCGGCACGGCTCCGCCGCCACGCGATCTATCGCTCCGGCGAGGCCGGCCTTTTCCATCTGCTTCCTTAGCTCCCTGTGGTGACTCCGAAGCTTCTGCCGCTGCCCCCATCGAGCCGCTTTTGCTGTTAGTTGTTATTGACGAAATTTTCATCCAGATATAGTATACATAGAACTAGTCTTATGGATGCTATGCACAAACAGAATAATCACTGCTGCGATTGTGCAACAATATAGAAATACTAATACATGGAACTGGAATTCTGCCAACCACTGTTTTCATTCTCTCCAAATCTAGATAAGCGTAATTGAGGATTGGCTTAAGCACCATTCATCTGTTTCTGATGTGATCTGTACCTACCTCAAACAGGATTAGAAGGTATAAAGAATGGCTGCACAAGACACTCCTATGATCACCGAGGATGACTATGAGGTACCCATCTTTTATTTTTTATTTTTTATTATAGGGCGCTTTTACTATTGAACTACCACAAGATATCTCTTGTACAATATTTTTCTCATGGCTACAGGGTCACAATCGCAGGAAATGTTTTTAATGCACATCTGATATTACCAATTTTGTGTAATATTACTCGCATATTATCGGTTAAATAGTGCTCAAAGTTCAACTTAAGCTGGCCAACCATGCCCTATAAATATCAGCAGAGTAAGAAAGAGAAGAGTCTGGGTTCTTGTTTTACGTGTTGCTATATGTCCGATATTCTCTGATTTGCACCGGTTTAGACACATGGCAGAGTTGCTAGGTTGTTTACCAATGTTAGACGCACATAAGATATCTTCAAGTGATATAGTCTTCGATTGTTGGATTATACTTGAAAAGAATGAGTACTCCCTCGGTCCCAAAATAAGCGTCGCTGATCTGGTACAACTTTGTACTAATGTTGTACTAAATCAGCGACACGTATTTTGGGACTAAGGGAGTATGATGTAACTGTTGGACCAGTTCATCTTATTTTATGCTTTTACTTGAACAAGATTTTGGTGGGAATTGTATTTCTAAATCAATTGTTTGTAAGGATCAAATTTTTCTACTTTTCTTGAGTTTTTGCTGTTGTTGTGAGCTATGTGCCTATGTTTTTCAGACTCAGCAGAAGAAGCAAGCTGCTGCAGATGTTCTTTTCAACTATTCACAGTTTGTTATGGTGTGCATTGGTGAGGGAGTTCGCCCGACTGATCTCCGGTTGCATCTTATGAAGGTAGATTTGCTAATTGCTATCCTGTAACTTGTTGTGTTTTTTAATGTTGCACATTTATTAACATCATTTTTAATGTTGGCCCTAAGCATGCGAGTACCTGTTCCTGCCAGAATTTCTTCTTTGTGTGCCCACAACAGTTTTTTAGGTGCTCATGATTAAGTTCCCCAAGCATAGAGAGGCCCAGGCCTTTACATACTCAAGAGTAGATACATTATATTTTATTAGTGACATGTCTATTCGTAATCCAAAGGAACGAATTATCAGAGCAACAAATTTGACCATGAACCAGATAATACCAATTCGGTATCTTTCACTGATTCTTATTCCTGGAGGGCACTTTTATCTTTAGGATTTCTGGACCTCTGAGATCAAGTTTTATGCACCATTCACCTACAGTGGTTTACATGATATATTATTTCTGTCTCGCAATTCAGACACACATATTTGCTAGAGTATTGTCGCACATGGGAACCAAACATGAAACTGTTTTTAACACATTCTGAACTTTATGCATTTCATCTATTGCTATGATTTCCTATGGAGTTCAAATTGACCTGTTTCTTTACACCCTATAATGTAAATTAATGCCCTTTACTTAAATATCAACAAATGGATATTTGCCTTTATCATTTGATCACTCCATGGAAGCTTTTCTTCTTTTCATTTGATCATTCATTCTAACTTGCATAATTATTATCCTTTCCCTTTGTCACTCTTGAGTTTTGAGCCCTTCGGCTGTTTCTTGAAGGGTGTGCAACTGTTGTTTTTTTCGAGCAACTGGCAGGAGCTTTGCCTTTTCATTAAGAGTAAGAACTGGCCAATTAATGGGGAAAATTGGCCGGAAACCGATACATCAGTGACACACACACCAGCACCAAGATCGCTCGCCAGGCGAGCCGCTGGTTTCGCCACACGAGCAACTAGAGCCGACACCATACAACCAGATTCGAAGCCGCTGCGCTGACTCTGGCATCCACGCCGGTCCCAAGGTGACAACCAGACGAGTTGACGACTCAGTCACCCAAGCAACCAGAGACGGCACCCTACAACAGCACAACAGTTTTTTGGAGCTAATGCTCTGACTTACGAACCTAAAACACACGCTGACCCCGAGGCCGAGCACTAGGCGAGCCGCCGGCTCCGTCACCCAAGCAACTGGAGCCGACATCCCACAACCAGACCCGAAGCCGCCGCTCCAGCATCCACGCTGGCCCCAAGCTGACACCCTAAGAATACATCGGGATCCGGAGCCACCGCTCTGACCTCCACATCGGGTGAGGCCGTGCACTGCCCGATTCGATGGCTCGACCACGGCGTCCGCCATGGACGCTGGCATGGCAACTCCGCATGATAGTCTTATCTGGCTAGGCCATGGCCTCCTAAGGTGACGCCTCCAAGGAGGAAGTGACGAGGACGCCGCCGTCCCCTCCGGCAGAAACAGGGGACTTGAACTTTTGCCTGGAGGATTCAATACCACAGACTTCGGGAGATGAAATAGAGCACCCACGATGCCCCCTCGAAGGAGGGGAACGATGCCCGCAGGTGTCGCCATCGTCGGCGCCAACCAACTGTTCTATTCACCGTGTGTTTTATGTCTTGGGATATTCACTCGAACAAGATAACATGTTTCTGGTGCAATTAAGATGTTAGTTAGCTGCATTCTTGCATTTGAAACTAAATTAGCAAGGTTTGCAAATGAAAGCCTAACTATTCTGGCTTTGGCATATGGCTATGAGCCTGTTAGGGCTAGCTGTTCCAAATGTGCACTTTCTGATTACCCATCTTACCCAAAATAAGGAACAAGTAGTGTTTTATCTTCAAGCTGCACGTTCTACCCCTTGAACTCCAAGCATTTCAAAACTAAGCATCTCTACTCATTAAGTTTAAGTCTGCAGCCTAACTATTTTATGCTTGAATGCAATTTGACTAGCAAAACACATGTCTCAGTGAGGATAGTGGCTATATAAGCACAATTGACACCTGGCAATTCATGCTTCTGTTAGCCAACAAACTCTGGGGTTATTTCTTCTGGCCTGAGTCCATCAGGCTGATATGATGCTAACCCAGATCTTCTGTCTCCCATTTCCCCAGGAAATTTCAGGGATGCCCACCTCTTTGAAGGAAGAGCCACGGCAGGCAGCTGCCTCCCCAGATTCTAGCGGTGAACCATCATCCTCTGGGACGATGAAAGAAGACAGGAGCGAAATCCCATAAGCTTCATCTGCATCTTGCAAGGAGATGGGTATCTCAGGATGATAGGCGCTGATTTGTGATCATAGAGATGTAAATAAGTTAGCATGCTTGAGGCGAGGCCTGGTTTGGTTTACAGCTCTGAAGAGCACATTTTCCTGGCGGATGGTAACGTGTGTGATCATTTTTCAAGCCACTTGCATTGCATCTATTAGTTGGGGTCCATATCTTCCTGCCATATGGGTAGATAGCCTATAATCGCCGAACAATACTGTTGTGTTGCCCATGTCTTCTGTTTAATCAGATTGATTGGAGGTTCTGTTTTGCATTCCAGGGTTGGCAGGCACACTGCGGCTTACATACATCCCTTGAGCTTAGTTTCAAACCAGTTCATGGGGGTTGTAGAATGCATCAGGATTTCTTGCTACTAAGTTTTGTAATGGACACTCTGATTGTGAAGACCCTTTTTAGCTCTTTTTTTTTTGGAAATGTAAGCACCTTCCATTGGATTTTAGGGTTATTACATACATGGGGCTCAATTGATGGAATTTATGCAAGCGCAAGATCATATCGCTAGGCACAAATCTTAGTAGCAGAACATGCAGCATCATCGCTGGGGGTTGGGAGAGCGACTCCAAGATCACCCGCTCCACCTAGAGAGGGCGTAGATGGAACGAGGATCTTCCACACAGATACCAAACCGACTGAAGCTTATGAAATTCTGGAAGTTCCTCTTAAAAAGTCGTTTACATGAGGATCTTAGTGCTTGTGCGTTTGAGAAGTTAGGTTTTTACTCGGTAAGATCGGCTTATCGGTGGCGGTATGATGAGAAAGCGCAGTTGGAGGATACTAGGAGTGACACTGCAGCAAACTCGATCTATGCCATTGTGGTCCATGAGACCTGCTTTGCAAAAACACTTTTTGCAAGGGTGAAGGGGATTCATTACGACCTGGTTTTATCAAGGTTAATGTCGATGCGGCCTACTCATCGACTACCGATCAGATGACTACTGGAATTGTTATTGCCCGGGTACAGGTGGTGAGTTCTTTCTTGCAGCTGCTCAGAGATATGAAAACGTGTTGAATCCCTTGACAGCTGAAAACACCTCCTCCGTTATGGTGTGTGCATTTGGCGTAACCTGGTGGTTTTGGTGGATATGTGGAACAATAGGCCGCAATGCATGTCTGATATTATGGGGCTTCTACAGGAAATCAAGGATCTTAGACGGGGTTTTAAGTCTTCTTTTATCTGTAAAGAAGCTAATGTTGTGTGCGCATTTGTGTGCAAAATTTCCCTGACCAGAGACTGGCGTGGTGCTGCTCCGGCGCAGCTTACTACTACATGTATGAGCCATAGAATGAGCTCTATTGATTGTCAAAAGAAAAGGAAAGAGTAAAACTTCTTATACTGACTCGCCACATTGGCATGGTACAACAATCCATAAAACCTTCAGCATGAAAACATGTCCTTTCCTTTTGCTCGAAAAAGAAACACGTCTTTCACGCGTCATTAGCTTAACTAGGTAGATAGAAAAAAAAAACTTAGATAATAGGTGGATTCTGCAAGGCAACCAAGCTTCTGCCTATTCGCTCTTCTATCCAGGCAAGTCTCCTCTCAAGTTTTAGCACACTGGTATGCAGAACCCTAACATCAACTTCTGCAAGCTTTGCAAATGAGCGTATCAACACGTAATAATCAGCATGTCCGATGCAAACAAGACTACCGGTTATCGTCTTCCTTCTATAGTGAAGGTAGCCATTTGATCTAAGCCACTTCCTTGGCGGCAGATAACAAAACCCATGATCTTCCATTTCCGACTTAATCCTTTGCATCTCTGATGATGATGCACAAAAGCTCCTTGCACCAACAGAAGTTCCATCACGACATCGTTTATTCATCACTCCATTCGTGGTTCGCTTTTCCTCCATGCGAGTTTTTGGATTCCCATCCTACAATGCAATAGGTTTAGCCATCAAATCAACAGCAATCATCCCGAAAAGACGTGTGGATAATCCTCGAGGGGCTACACCTATATTAATTTTAGGTTCAAAACCAGTATGTGCTGCAAATGAAATAGGGACTTTTTTTTATGAATAGCAACTTATTTGTTCTTCATCTTTTAATTTAATACTTTGGGAGTTCACACAAAAAACTTTCAGACTATTTGTGTTCGATTTCTAAAATCATTTACTCTCTTCGATCCACATTAATTGTCGCAGCTTTAGTACGACTTTGTACTAAAGCTGCAACAATTAATATGGATCAGAGGGAGTAAGATATTTCCATGCTGATTTTGTTTTAGAAATAACATCCATAGATAAAACCCTGCTGTTAATAACGGTTTGCACTCAAGAGGAAGGCAGCATCCGTATAAATTTGAAGTTAAAAATCAATATGTGGTGAGAAAAATAGAGAACATTTTATGAATAGCAATTTTCTTGCAAGTAACAGCAGCTCCCTCCCTGGTATGTCACTTCCCCGCCAGAAAAGGTCGATTCCTGGCTGGCCATCTACACCACCAACCATTGCCACCAACAATGCCAAGGCTACTCGTTTGACCGTCGCCTATTGCTTATGAACGTCTAGGCGAGCACCTAGGGACACCTTTTTTTAACCTTGTTTACACTGGATGCTGATACGGCTAATAACTTCAAAGCAAACTAATCCAGCCCACAAAAAGGAAAAGATTAAAGTAGGGCCAAGACAAAATAAGATTACAGTGAGGATTTGAGGAGTCGGATAAGATGAGAAGTACTCCATGATAGAGACAATCAGATAATCATAGAGAGACACACTACAGCTTTACTGCTTGATGCAAAAAAGGGACAAGAGTTAACAACAATATCAAACTGGGTGCATTACCTCTCGTCCTTTGTACATATCCTGAAAGATCTCTATTAAGTGATCCTCTTCAACTGAACATGCAATTCCAGGGAAAACAATATCTTTGCAGTATTTGAGATAAGAGTGAAGGTCCTTTGAATAGTCTGTAGAATTAGGAAACTTAGTCAATTTTGTACCACTAGCAAATATTTGGTCCAGTCACAACTAGTGCCAGACAAGAATGCATTCAGTTAAAACATTATAACTTTGAACAAACATATCACTGTGATTTGTGAACAACTTATGAGAACAGATGTTTTATCCAATAAACTTTGGAATTATTGTACTTCTATACTTTCCATATAAGATAACAAAATATATTGGTCTAAAACTCTAAATACATATCTAGTTATTACAATGCTAAAGGGAAGTTACTGATCACCATCTGTACGAAAGAAAGATAGAAGTGCAGTTTTGTCTTAGTTGACAATTTCACACGTAATGAGTTGCTCTACAGCTGTCTGTATCAGAACTCTCTGTGTAAGGAAACATGATAACAGCTTACTGGACAATCCAGAGGTAATGCAGAAATCCAGTATTTCTCACTGGAAGATACTCGTGCATTGTCTGTTAATTTTTGTAATGCTGCCTGGTGCAGATGCCCCACAAATGTTCAAGCCTAGTGTTATTAGACACTAACAAGCATTAAGGAGCTCTCTAGTTAAGTGTGGAAGTTCAGATCCAGGAAATGTCAAAAGTTATTTATTGCGAAAAACAAAGCCACAAACTCCATGTATACATCAACGTATTATTTCTCCCCATACAAAATATACATGTTACTCTAGCCTTGCCAATTTTTAATACTAAGTGAATGTCCTAAAAGTTGAAATACAGCTATAGTGATGATCCGTACATATCCTACCTCAGTAACTGAAAATTACCATGGTGAGATAGACTAGCGGCTCTACACATACGAGGGTATAACCTGTTAACACAAAATATGACAAGGCTACCATAATACTCCCTCTGTTTCAAAATAAGTGTCATGGTTTTAGTTCAAATTTAAACTAAAACCACGACACTTATTTAAAAGAGGGAATAGATAGTACCATAGTAGTTCTCTCTTATGACATAGCTACTGCACTAGAAGCTAGAATAACATGTATTTAGTAACATAGGAGGTAAGTATTGGATAAACAACTAATGGACAGTATAAGGATGAGACTTGACATGCGTACATTGCAAGAAAAAAATAATGTGGATTGAAGCAAATGGTCATTGAAAGTTACCATGTGCAACATCAATTTTATCATAGGCACTTGCAAGAGTGCATAGCAATTCCCTTGTGCCGAATTCCTCACTAGTGCCACCTTCAGGCCTCTTAGATGGTGGTAAATTTGCATCTGGATCAGACCCATCTGCATTTCTTCCTGTCTCACAAATCTCCTGAAGGGCAAAAAGAAAGTTCAGTACATTATATTTAATATTTACATGACTTAAGAGAGTGGTCCTATATGGAATACTCACCTCCCATATCCCTTGACCATTGATGTTATAATGAACTCTTAGAGCCACTATTAGTATAGCCATTACACAGACCCGTGTGGGGACCCTTAAT
Source organism: Aegilops bicornis (assembly GCA_021605145.1). Classification (NCBI taxonomy): domain Eukaryota; kingdom Viridiplantae; phylum Streptophyta; class Magnoliopsida; order Poales; family Poaceae; genus Aegilops; species Aegilops bicornis. The sequence goes on from CM038669.1 coordinate 441,959,580, forward strand.
GGATTACTAGACAACCATAGTTCTGCAGGCAATGCCCACTCATAGATGCGGCAAGCATGAGGGAGGATTCTTTCTATCGGCAGAGACAACTCATTCAAGTAGCGTTGAGCAATAGCATAGAAATTAACTGAAGGAAGCTGCAATCCTATTCGTTGTGCTATGGACCCAGCTGCAGCTTCCAGTTGCCATGTTCCAATCACTCGGACTGGTCTGAACAGTTGCCTTGCACTCAAAGGGCAGTGTTTTACAGAGCTCCCAAGAAGCTTGTCCACTTCGGTAAATGCTGCCATATAAGGAAGCTTACCCTCCATTGCCCACCTATAGATGTCAGTCGGTAGGATGGCTTCCCGGGCAATATGACATGCGAGGAAACATACAGACAATGTTGAGTACACTGGCAGCATCGTTCTCAATGAGCGCAGAAAGATGAACTCAACCCTTCGCCTGTCTTTGCGTGGCAAGGCTTCATCCCCCCATTCACATTTCACCTCTTGAGGTTTCTGTTCGCCTGCACACAAAAGATACACATATATATCTAACTCTGCTCTGGTCTTTCAATGGTATTAACTGAACAAGAGCTTAAACTGACACCTCCGGTGGCAGAGCACTTCAGTCTCTGTGCAGCCTCGTCCTCTGCGAGCACCTTCCGCGCCCAAATTTCGTCGAACACCTTGGAGGTAGCAACCCACCGCACCCAGATAGTTCCAGCCAGGCCGCAGACAAGCGCGCCCACCCGGTACCTCTTGACCAGCACTTCCAGCTGCTGTTGCAGGATCACCTGCAGCCCCTGCACGTAGCGCCACCGGACCCGAGCACCCAGCTCCTCTGGCTCGCCCCAAGCCTCGGCGCCAGTCACAAAGTCGCGCGGCTCCTCGAAGTCAGTCGCAGCAGGGGGCTGCCGAGTGGGGTAAGGGGTTGGGTAGGGTGCTGGGGAGCGGGATTTGGGGGTTTTGTTGGCTTGGCTAACTCGGTGGAAGGACATGGCGCCGGTGACTTGGAAATCGTCGGGGTCCGCGGCAGTCGCCTGGGTGGAGGTGTGGACAGCGGAGCACTGGCGGCACGAGAAGAAGCCGTCCTCGGCGTCGTCGGGGTTGTACTCCTCCGCCGCGCCGCAGTTGTCGCAGACCAGGCGGATGCTTCCTCCTCCCCCGCCTCCGCCGTAGTGATCCGGGGAGGCGCCGCCGCCGTCATCCATGGGAGAAGTGTGGGTTTGCGCCTTCCGGAGTTCAAAAAAGCTGTTGTCGGTGTTAGCTATAAGATGCTTGCCTGCGGCCTGTGCCCGGTACCTTCGTGCCGCGGGCGCCCAGAGGTAGAGGCCGGCAATGGTGCGCCGCCGCCACCGTCCTCAGCCTAGCCAACTAGGGCACGCGTGAGTTAGGGGTCTGGATGGGGAGCTGCGGAGTGGGAGGAGGGCGGAGAGGGGGCGGGGGTCCGGAGGACAAGGAAGGCCGCCGCGCCCGCGAGGGCGAGTGCCGTGACTAGGGTCGCGTAGGGAGCAGGGGGGAAGGGGACTGAGACTGCGGCAATACGGGACTCGGGACGGGGAGAGCCTGGTTCAGGCCTACCATAGCAGGCCTTGGGCCGTAGTCTATCTCTCTGCACACGTGAATTCGGAATTTCCATTTTTTTTAGTTGGAAATTTGTTGCAGCTTTTTTTTTTGAGGGAAATTGTTGCAGCTTTATTAAATTGTCACCTACAATCGGATGCCACCTCCTCGCTAACAAAAGCAGGTGAAACCCCAAATCAATTTTTACAGAGCTTATTTCTGCAACCTTTTCTATCTAGTATATGGTCAAAATTTTATTTACCGATCGACACGCCCAAATGACCCTAAGCCCCACAAAAGTTTGTAGTAGCCCTTTCACCTCTTCAATAAGAGGACCATGTGACAAGAGGTCTTTCACCATATTATTAATCTTGCGAGCGATATTTTATAAGTCGGATTCCAGTAGCAATTTATGTACCCCAAACTCCTTAGCTAAAAGAATAGAACGCCATGATCTCAGCTAACCCGGGATCGTTGGTGGAGGCAAAAAAGTGACAAGCACCAACCAAAAAAACCTCCACCATCGTCCCGAAGCACTGCTCCTCTACCTCCATAATCATTGTCTTTCAACATATTTGCATCTGCAATGCCTTTAGTGAGCATCGATCGAGTTGATTGTCATTCTTTCAACACTCTCATGTATCGATTTCCCTTCATCGGACAGATACAACACTCTGTCCCTGATATCTGTTGGCTAGCACGCGCCCCTCCCGTGCATTGTTCCTAGCTATCCAGAGCTCGTAAAAGCCCGTGAGCATCGTCATCTTCTGCTCCTCTCCTGCATGGTGTAGCCAGTCCATGTTTATAACTGGCCATGTGTAAATCCTAGGTACCCCCGTGCCTATATAAGCCGAGTGGTTAGGTCCGTAGAGGCACAATTTCAAGATTTTAGAGCTTAGAATTCATTCATATGATCTCGAGGTAGATCAGACTATACTCTGTACCCCCATTCACGACCAATATAATAAGAGCAGGACGTAGGTTTTTACCTCTTCGAGAGGGCCTGAACCTGGGTAAATATTGTGTCCCTATCCTTCCTATTACCATCTTACTCAGATCACCAGCTTGGGACCCCTACCCGAGATCTGCCGGTTTTAGCACCAACAATGCCCAGCTCACGTTGGCGCAGCGCCATGACCCAACGTACGCGGAGGACTCCTCGAACTGGGACGTGTTGCTCACCATCGAGCATGATGTGTGCCGCCGTAGCGCCATCCAGATCGAGCCCGCCTTCGCACCGCCGCCCCCCGTGGTGGGGCCGGAGGTCGAGGCGGCATACCTTGCCGCACTAGAGGAGGCGTACCAGCACGCCCTCGAGGAGTCCCAGCGGGAGGAGGACGCCCGCTGGCTTGGCCTCGAGGAGGCACCCAAGCTGTCAGTGATGATGACATGTACCTAAGGTAGAGTCTTAGGCCTGACCTGGACGTCCTACCCAAGGACACTACACAAGAGTTCAAGGCCTATAAAGTTAAACAGAAGATACCGACTGAAATCCCCATGAAGTGCAATCCACTCGACAGAAGATTCCACTCGGATATCCCAATTCCACTCGACCGTCGTTATTTCACTCGGAAGACAAGAATCCACTCGAAGGACAGAAGACCTAGAGCCACCTCTGGATGGCAACGTTCAGACATTAACTCCGTAGCCTTAAAGGTCATTAAATACGGGCGTTACCAGTAACGTACGCGACATTATACTCTCATTGAACCCTTGCGTGGCGAGGATTGCGAGGGTGGCGACTCTATATAAGCTACCCTTCCCCTCTTGCACAAGGGTTCACACCCCCTGTAACTCAACACTCCAATCTGCAGAGCCTCCGCGACACCGAGACGTAGGGATGTTACCTCCTCCGAGAGGGGCCCGAACTCGTAAAACCAAGGGTACAACCTTACCGTAGCTAGGCACTACCTCCTCCTACATAACCCTTATCACTACTATCAGATTTGTTCCCACGACGGTTGACGCACACCATGGGGCAGGCGTCTGAGCGACTTCTGGTGAGGTTGCAATCTTTGATCTTCGTCAACATGGTTTCTGGCGATGGATTGTCCTTGGGTCACGAGATCCGTCTCGGCGTGCTCACCTTCATCGCCGACAATTCGGCCTGGCTCCAAGAGGCCTCCCTTGACGTCGAGGCGCTCCCCATTCGCGGGGTGGTGCACTTCCGCGTGAGTGCCTGCGGCGTCCTCCTGCGGCAGCCGTCGACTCAGTGTTGGTCGGCTCCCGCGTCGTCTTCGCTTCCTACTGCCCGTCGCCGCAAGCGATCCGGCCGCTCGCGGCTCCAGCGGTGGGTGAAGCACGCGGTGGCCCGTCGGTCGTCCATACCTCAAATAGTGGCAATTGAGCCTGATGAGTCCCTTTATGGCTTGTTCGATCTGTCGAGTGGGCATCGGATACCCTCTCCAAGTGCGAAAGCAACAACCCCATGGCAGAGGTCCTCATGGTTTGTCCTCAGCGCGGCCCACTAGGGTTTCCCCCATGGCGGCGGTAGCGGCGGTCCGTCGCACGACAACAACGAGTACTATCCTCAAGCACTCACTGCAGAGCAGAGGGAAGAACTGCAGCGTAGGAGTGATCAGGCTCTCCAGACCCCCATCATTAGGGAGACCCCCGAGGCTCATGCCCTGGAGGTTGCGCGCGTAGCCACTCTGGCCGAGCGTGCGCGCCTGGAGAACCTTTAGCAAACACTCGACGAACGCGCCTGCAGGCAAATCCCGAGTTTCAGTCGACGACAGCGGCAGTTGTTTCTGACTGGACCTCAAGATGAGTGTCCGGTATACCGTACTCTGATTCAAAATGTTGCAGCAGCCACGCATATAGCAGATTCGATCCAGCCATCCCGTTCTAAGGCTGGTAGAGACTTACAGCAGATCCGGGCATTTCTCAAGGCGGCTGGTGAACAGAACTCGGTTGTTTCCTAGTCGCGCAACAAGATTCACAGCAGGTCTGTCATGGCAGACACAGTTCAGTCGGCACACAGCCCAAGATCGCCTCTGCGGTGTGAAGATCATGGTTATCGCCAGGACCAGTACCTGGGTCGAGGCCACGGGCAGTTTGACCCTCGATACCATCGTGATGACCGCCGTCGAGTGCCTACGCCCCCTCCGAGGGATGGTTCGACGCGCCCCGACGATATGATGATAGGTGCCCGTATGGCGACGAGCGGAGGGATCCAGTCGACCCCTGAGAGCCCGGGTTTGACGCAAGGTCAATCCTCGTGCAGGGCCTGGTTGACAGAGGCAGAGCTAACAAAGAAGGTTTGGACAGAGATTATCCGAGTGGGAGTAGAGCATCATCTCTGGGCCCGAGTGTTTCAGCAGAGCCATTCGAGCCGCTGAGATTCCTCCCAACTTCAGATTGACTGCCGGAGTAAGCAAGTTTACTGGCGAGTCAAAGCCAGACACGTGGTTGGAGGATTATCGAGTGGCAGTGCAGATTGGTGGAGGCAATGACGAAGTGGCCATGAAGCACCTGCCCTTGATGCTTGAAGGCTCAACCAGAGCATGGTTGAATCAGTTGGCTTCTGGTAGCATATTCTGTTGGGAAGACTTGGCCCGAGTGTTTATCAAAACATTTGAAGGCACTTGCAAGCGACCCGCTGGATTACTGAGTTGCAACACTGTGTCCATAATCCGAATAAAACCTTGAGAGATTACATTTAGCGTTGAACTACACTTCACCATTTGGTGGAGAATGTTTCAGATCACCAAGCAGTTTGCGCTTTCAAGGAAGGCGTACGGTACAGAGAGCTAACTCTGAAGTTTGGTCGCTCTGGGGCCATGACTCTGAACCGGGTGATGGAGATAGCCACTCGATACGCCAATGGTGAATAGGAAGACCGACTCCGCAATGGCAAAGGGAAGACAGTCGACCCCGACACTGGAGGCGGAAATCCCAATCGGAAGCAGAAACGCAAAGCTGAAGCCACAGGTCAGGTTGAAGCTCCGATGGTGAATACAGTTCAAGGGAAAGCCCAAGGAGCCATGGATACCCAAGAAGATCAAGGATCAGTCAGGCCAGGATGTCCTGGATTTACCGTGTGCCATCCACACGAAGAAAGATGAAGATGGTAATTCAATTTTGCCCAAGCACACCACTCGACAGTGCAGATTGCTTATTCAGTAGTTCCGTGAAGGACAACAGAGTGAAAAAGGCTCTAATAAGGACGAAGATGAAGAAAAGTCAGATGGTTACCCGAAAGTCAATGCAACCCTGGTGATTTTTGCTCACGTTGAGAGCAAAAGTCGATTGAAAGTCATCAACAGAGAGGTGAACATGGTTGCTCCGGCAACTACAACATACTCAAGTGGTCAAAGACTCCTATTACATTCGACCAGTCAGATCACCCAGCTCACGTTGCTACCCCCGGGCAGCAAGCATTGGTGGTCGACCCAGTCGTTGGAGGCACTCGACTGCGTAAAGTTCTCATGGATGGTGGCCGTGGTCTGAACATTCTGCATGCTAAGACCCTCCTGGGGATGGGCATTCCGATGTCCCGACTAAGTGAAAGCAACATGCAATTCCACAGAGTCATCCCAGAGAAGAAGGCAAAGTCTCTCGGACAGACTACTCTGGACGTGGTTTTCGGTGATTCAAAGAACTTTCGCAAGGAAAAGTTGACGTTTGAAGTGGTGGATTTTCATAGTGCCTATCATGCCATCCTGGGCAGGCTGGCATATGCTCGTTTCATGGCCCGTTCATGTTACGTGTATCTCAAACTGAAGATGTCCGACCCAAAGGTGTGATCACGGTCACCGGGAATAGACAGAGAGCAGAGGAATGCTCCCGAAGGGTTTCAAGATCGCTGACGAGCAAATGGCGGTGGTGGAACTGGAAGAGTACAAGAAGAATGTCGGTCCGAGTGATTTGCTCCATTCCAAGAAGCCTGCTTCTGAGTCTGCATTTCAGTCGGCCGACAAGACAAAACCAGTTAACATTCACCCGGAAGATCCCACAGCTGCTCCGACCCACATCTCAACGACACTCGACAGCAAATAGGAAGCCACGCTCATCCAGTTCCTCCATGAGAACTGGGACATCTTCGCGTGGAAACCATCAGACATGCCTAGTGTACCCAGGGGGCTGGCTGAGCACCGTTTGCGTGTCGACTCCAAAGCTAAACCAGTCAAAGAGCATCTCCGTCGGTCCCCCGCGGAGAAGAGGAAGGCGATTGGCGAGGAGGTGGCTCGGCTCCTGGCAACTGAGTTTATCCGCGAGATATACCACTCCGAGTGGCTCGCCAACGTCATCATGGTCCCCAAGAAGGATAATGCACTGCGCATGTGTATTGACTCCAAACATATCAATCGGGCCTGCCGGAAAGATCATTTTTTGCTCCCTCGCATCGATCAGATAGTCGACTCGACTGCGGGGGTGTGAGCTTTTGTCTTTTCTTGATGCGTATTCCAGATACCATCAGATCCGACTGTATGGGCCAGATGAAATAAAAACGGCCTTCATCACCCCGTTCGGGTGTTTTTGCTATGTCACCATGCCATTCGGTCTCAAAAATGTTGGTGCCACATTCATGCGCATGATTCAGAAGTGCCTGCTCACTCAGATCAGTCGGAATGTGGAGGCGTACATGGATGATATCGTGGTTAAGTCACGCAAAGGTTCCGACCTGCTGACTGACCTCGCTGAAACCTTTGCTAATCTGAGAAGGTATGACATCAAGTTGAATTTGTCCAAGTGCACATTCGGAGTACTGATGACCCACAAGTATAGGGGATCTATCGTAGTCCTTTCGATAAGTAAGAGTGTCGAACCCAACGAGGAGCAGAAGGAAATGATAAGCGGTTTTTAGCAAGGTATTCTCTGCAAGTACTGAAATAAGTGGTAACAGTCAGTTTTGTGATAAGGTAAATTGTAACGAGCAACAAGTAACAAAAGTAAACACGGTGCAGCAAGGTGGCCCGATCCTTTTTATAGCAAAGGACAAGCCTGGACAAACTCTTATAATAGGAAAAGCGCTCCCGAGGACACATGGGAATATCGTCAAGCTAGTTTTCATCATGTTCATATGATTCGCGTTCGGTACTTTGATAATTTGATATGTGGGTGGACCGGTGCTTGGGTGCTGTTCTTACTTTAACAAGCATCCCAATTATGATTAACCTCTATTGCAAGCATCCGCAACTACAAAAAAAGTATTAAGGTAAACCTAACCATATCATGAAACATATGGATCCAAAACAGCCCCTTACGAAGCAACACATAAACTAGGGTTTGAGCCTCTGTCACTCTAGCAACCCATCATCTACTTATTACTTCCCAATGCCTTCCTCTAGGCCCAAATAATGGTGAAGTGTTATGTAGTCGACGTTCACATAACACCACTAGAGGCTAGACAACATACATCTCATCAAAATATCGAACAAATACCAAATTCACATGACTACTAATAGCAAGACTTCTCCCGTGTCCTCAGGAACAAACGTAACTACTCACAAAGCATATTCATGTTCATAATCATTGGGGTAATAATATGCATAAAGGATCTGAACATATGATCTTCCACCAAGTAAACCAACTAGCATCAACTACAAGGAGTAATCAACACTACTAGCAACCTACTAGCACCAATCCCGGACTTGGAGACAAGAATTGGATACAAGAGATTAACTAGGGTTTAGATATGAGATGGTGCTGGTGAAGATGTTGATGGAGATTTCTCTCTCCCGATGAGAGGAGCGTTGGTGATGATGATGACGATGATTTCCCCCTCCCGGAGGGAAGTGTCCCCGGCAGAACAGCTTCGCCGGAGCCCTAAATTGGTTCCGCCAAGGTTCCGCCTCGTGGCGTGAGTCTCGTCCCGAAAGGTTGCTTATGATTTTTTCTCATCGAAAGACTTCATATGGGAGAAGATGGGCATCGGAGAGCCACCGGGGGCCACGAGGTAGGGCGCGCCCCCACCCTCATGAGCGAGGTGTGGGCCCCCGGCCTTCATCTTTGGCGACGATTTTTCTTTATTTATTTTAAGATATTCCGTGGAGTTTCAAGACTTTTGGAGTTGCACGAATAGGTCTCCAATATTTGCTCCTTTTCGGCCTGAATTCCAGTATCGGCATTCCCCCTCTTCATGGTAAACCTTGTAAAATAAGAGAGAATAGCCATAAGTATTGTGACATAACGTGAAATAACAGCCCATAATGCGATAAATATCGATATAAAAGCATGATGCAAAATGGACGTATCAAGTACCCAGAGGGAAGTTACTCAGTTTTTTCGTTTCCGAACGAGGGATAGATGTCAATCTGTAACATCCCAAAATTCTAAATTTTGGAATGTTATATTAGATAAATAACTATGCTTGTTGTCTGATTGTTTGTTTGATTGATTGAGTGAAATTGAGTGGAATTTGAAACTTTTGAAAGTTGGATGAGAGGGAATAAAAATGACTTTCCCAAAACTATCCCCTTTGCTCTTTTTGGATCTCAATGAATTCAATTCCATTCCAACACCAAAACCCTAGAGTGAAGATGAAATGACTTCTTCCATTTGAAATGAAAAGGGTTTTGAAAAGATTTGAATTTCATTTGAGAATATTTCAAATTCAAAGCTTTATGCAACTCAATGATTTTCATGAGGGAAGATAAAAGGACTTCTTCAATTATATGAAATATGAGTTGGAAGTTAAAGAGAATCAAATTGAAAGTCATTTGAAGGTATTTTGAAACTCCCCTTCAAATTTGGAATTATTTGGATTTTATTCAAAATTATTTTTCTCCTAAAAATAAATAAATGGAAATATGGGTAAAATGATTCCCTTGATGGAAAATTAGGAGAAAATAAATTTGAAGTCATTTTGGTAATTTTAAAATGATTTTTTGGATTTTATTAGAGCAGAAACACTCTTTGTTTTATTTGAATTTTTGTGTATTTTATTTGAACTTGAAAAATAGTTCATGTTGTAGGAAATCTTTTACGATCATTTTAATATATATATGTCCTATATAAAATATTTATATTTTATATAGTTTTTCTCTCTTTTTATTTCAAAAAAAAAACAAATAGAAAAAAAAGGAAAAGCCCACAGGCGGCGAATAGCCCAGCCAGTGGCCAGCGCCTTGACCGCGCCCGGCCAGCCAGGCCCAGCCAGCCAACCGCCCGACCTAACCCCTCGCCGAAACCCATCCGGGTCGGCCAACCGACGCCCGCACCCTCCCCTCTCTCCCGACAGGCGGGCCCCACCCGTCGTCTTCCCCTCATGCCGCCATGCCGCCGCCTTGCCCGGAGATCCCATGATCTCAGGATCTCACCCGATCCCTCCCGATTCGCCCCTCGCGCCAAGTCGACCCCCCGCCTATAAATACCCTCCCCTCACCCCATTTCCCCTCGCCTCACGGACCTCCCTCTCCTCCACATGCCCTCGCCGAGTAGCCGAATGCCGCCGCCATTTGCCGAGCTCGCCTTGGTCACCCCGAGCCCGTTGACTCCACCAACCGAACCCCTCGTCACGCCGCACCGGAAGCTCCCCGCCGTCGCCCCCGACCACCGGAGACGCCGGAACACTCGCCGCCCGAGCCGCCGCCGCCGTCGATCTTCGGTGAGTCACCGGAGTTTACCCCCGCCGTCCGATCTACTCCCTACGGCGTAGATTAGAAACCCCCAAAGGGGTATGCTCTTTTAAATAAAACCGGGTTTCATTCCGGTTTGTTCCGGTTTAGTTTAAGTTAGGGTTTTTGTTTTTGGATCGGCCCGATTCGTTTAACCCTAGGGCCCGTCTTAGTTAAGTTACACTCGGTCGTTAGTTAGGCCCATTAGGCCATTTTTCTTTATTTTCGTTTTTCTGTTTTAATGTAATAGTTCCAATTTGAAAAATTCATAACTTTTATTTTACTTAATATTTTTAAAGGATTATTTTTTGTTGGTTTGCAAATTTCATATAGTTTCTGTAGAAAATATAATTAGCTATGTTAAAATTATTTAAAATTGCTTTATTTTAATTTTAGTCAGAATAGTAAATCTGCTATAAAATGAGTTAGGAAAATTATTTTTATATGATTCTTTTGTCCCAACTTAGTTTTGTCATTGCCAAACCATAGGAATTAATTTGGGCATTTTAGGATTTATAAAAAATAGTTTTAATCAGAATCATGATATTCTTAATTAATTAACTAGCTCTTGTTTTCCTATTATTTTAATTAGCAAATAAATTTATTTTTCACATGGGATTGATTATTCTAGGATAGTTTCTGTCACTTTATAGCATGAACTTTTATTTATAATAAATAAAACTTTTATTTTAATTTTCTTAATAGAATTTGAATTAGGCCTAATAGGAGTTTTAAAATAGCTTTTAAGATGATTCTTTTGCTCCTAGTTGCATGATGGATTCTTTTACATTAGGTATCATAAACCCTTGCTTAGGTTCTGTTAAGAATTTCTTTGTTATGAAAAACTAGTTTTAGTTGTTGCTTGAAGTAGGAAAACTTTGAGTTGGATTTCTTCGAGTTTTCCTTTGGGTTTTGATTCGTTTGTTTTGGTGTGTTATGTTACTATGCTATTGTGTTAAGTGATCATATGCTATGTGCTTATTATGGTTATTGTTTGCCTCAGTAGAATTTCCGGAGTGCGAAGCCTGCTACCACGAGTCCCTAGTTTTCGAAGATCGTCAGCAAGGCAAGTTCACTTTGACCATGCTTTCATACCTATGCTTTATTGCATTTAGTGGCATCTTTGCAACCACCCCTCAGTGTTATTGAATCCTTGTAGTTGAGTAGTATGCATGAGGTAGGAACCCATCACCCTGTTACCAAGCCCGGGCGTTATTTATTTTAATGCTACGCTATAGTAGACGGGTTTGGTATGAGTGCACGAGAGTGGTGTGAAGAAGGAGGACTCTCGTCAACGGCGACAACTCCATGATGGAATCTGCAAGGACTGCACCTTCAAGACCTCAAGACTTCAAGACTCGAGACAAGAATTCAATACACACTCTTTGGGTGAAGGACGGTTGTGGGCACCTGGAGAAACCAGTGGTTGGCCGGGATGCATGGAGAAGCGCCATGACATCTTGCGGAAAGCTTCACCCGAGACTCAAAGAGACGGAAGAATACTTCATGCCCTAAGCTTACCTGCGGCAACCGTAAGTCAATATGGGCTCGCTTGGTTGACCTTAGTTGTGACTCTGACCGGGGCGGTGCTAGCGGATGTAGAACTACGGTAGGATGGGATGAGCACCGGACGGTGGTCGAGGAACTCTTCGAAGACCATGTTTGGTCATCTTGTTCTCAAACACCACGAAGTGCGAGAACGTAAAGAGAGGGATCGAATCTTGCGGGTAAAGTGTACAAACCTCTGCAGAGGGTTATAAACCTAATCGATTAGCCGTGTCCCGATTACGGACAATTTGAGCATCTGGACTTGGATCTATCTCGGAACTCTCAACACCGGATTGATAACTTAATTGTGGGTAACATATGATGATTTTGGGCTATGAGACATCGGTTGGCGGAACCATGTCATGATAGAAAACTCCATAGTACAGACTTCATTTATTCCTTTGATGTAGGGAAAACAAAAACCAGCTTTTACGCAAACAAAACTCAGATACAGAGCCACAAAGCCATATTGCATATAGTATAGTTTATCATCGGTCTTCTCTTATTGTGATCTTGCCGATACATTCAATGTAATCTTGACCTACGGCTGCAACATATCATGTTGCGAGATATTTTTCTTCCGACGAGTAAGAGTACGCAGACAGGGTTACGGTCTACACTCAACCTGCCGATGGCGTTGATGGGACTCCACACCCGTTTGATTGTTTCCGCTGAGTATTATGAGGTATATATCAGTTTTACGTTAATTATACATGTGATTGCACTTTGATATATACATTGATGTACTGTGTGTGCCAACATCTTGATCCGAGGATGGCACATATACACGAAGGCTTGAGCGTCACGAGGTCGGGTCGCTACAGAGATGGTATCAGAGCACATGTTGGCTGTAGGACGTGACCCTAGAAAATGACTTAGTAATATGAAGACCCCAACGGGAACGACCTTTGTTTTTGTTACTACTCTCGTAACACCTGATTCCTTTTACTAAACCTTCCTTAATTCAAACTATAGATGGAGAGCTACATTCTGAACAAAAGAGAACACTACGAGAAGGTTCTTGGAGGCCCCTTCCTTGTGGAGCTAGTCAGGCTGCTGAAGTTACCGATACCTGAGATCAAGGCAACTAAGAGGACGTCTAGATCGTGGGGAGTCAAGACCCAAGTTTTTGGCCGTAAAGAAGACCCCAAGACTGCAGACATCAGCTTCGGCACCATAAATGGTGACTGTGATATGGGCATCAACACTGCCGTCCATGATGCTATTGCACGCTTATGCTATCGTCATCGTGCTACACTAAACCCACACTTCTTTGGAAGGATTGGATGGCAGAAGTTTGATGGAGCAACTATTGCCTTGACGGAAGCGCAAAAGATGAAGTTCTCCCCCTTTGTTAGTATACAATCAGGATCTAGAACAATACATCAAGAATCTTCAGATGGACCTCCCGAAGCCCTGTTTGACAATGAAGCACTACGAGAAGAGGTCAAGACTCGTGAGGTGAAGGTAAACAAGCTGGAGGAGGAGAACCTCGAGATCTCGAGAATGCGTCGAGAACTGAAAAGCAGCAGGACCATGTCTCATGCCAAGGACGTTGAAATCCGAGCTCAAGGAACACCTTCAGACATACAGGTCGTCACAAGAAACTCCGTGTCGACGGGGAAAATCTAGCGGAAGAACTAGAGGAGATCAAGTCCACACAGAAGAAGCCCCAGTGGGGACAATGATCAAGTTCCTAATAAATTAGCTTAGTAGTATCCCACCATGAGAGAAATAAAGATGAACGCCTTCTCGATTTAAGTATCTGACCATACCAAATTTATGTGGGTGGCGATACCGTAGAATTGATTGAATAAATGAATGCTTGGTTGCTATTATTTTTGTGTGTTTATTGAATGGTTGGATAGATGCGATATTCGTAGGCTTGTATTTATTTCAACCATGAGAGGCGTAAGTTACGGAAAAATGGTAGAAGGCCTTCATATGGGAAAAGCATCGAGAATTGGAAACTCCGAGCATTGAAGACCAAGAAATGAGGACTTAGGAACGAAAACATAGTAGAACGGCCCATTACAAACGGTACTTCTGAGCTAGGATTCTTTTGTTGATGGGTGGGTAATTGATTTCCCTTTCTATCTCAACCAGACCCCAAAACCTTGAACCCATGGACAACTGAACACCAAACTTTTCTGGAGACAATTGCAATTTCCCCATGGAGATACATTCTTTGTTCTGAGCACCCCTCTTATCCTACACATGCAGATGACAACCCTCTATGAGTCCTTCCTTAAAGGTCCGGAAACAATCATGACCACTGACGAGTGATCATGATTACCCAAGATCCTGAAGGACATGATGAAGCATATTCACCTTGAAGGAGATGCAGTCTACAAAGGCTACCCCTTCATGCAAAAGGGAGTGGAACTTTGGTATGTGGAGGTACACCTCCACCATATGAAAGGAGTTTGCCCAAAGACGATGGGGCAGTACTTTTTCATCTCACGTGTACCACAAGCAACCTTCTTCGAAGCTGTTCGTGAAGCAGCCATGGAAGCCATACGCCAGATCGGAGAAATACTCGAAGCAAGACTCCGTTATACTCAGGAATATCTCAGAGAAGTGCATGCAGAGATGGTGGAGGTGAAGCTCAAGGCCACCACGATGAAAGAGAAGATTGAAGATTTCAAGGCGCATGTCGCACAATTCCAAAGGATGAAGAATCCTCGAGGAGGATAAATAAATAAAGTTGGAAGTAATGTCGACCATACCGAACCATGTGGGTGGTAGCATTTGTAACAAAGTACTTTTTGGAAGTTGGATGTACGAAGAATGGTTAAGGATGTAATAAAAGATTTGATATGAAAAATAATGAGATTTATGGATAAACTAGTGCATTTCATTTTAAGTGTGGTAGTACCCCGTAAAGCCACATGATCAATGAGGAAAGAAATGTGTTATTCATGACGGTCCATAGAAGGGAGCTGGACCAAATAAGTTGGATTTTTTGTATGATCATCTCCACAAGGGTATGAAGGAAGAAGCACTATTGGATTTACAGGAGATGAAGTGTTGGAATATGGAATGATAATCCTCAGAAGGATGAGTTAAACTTGTACAAGAGTTGAAGTGGGCTCATAACCCACAGGCCCGTGGATTTTGAAAAAGAACAGATGTAACCTTGATAAAGGAAGAAAAATTGGAAGAATCAGTGATTCAATCAGCATACGTCTCTTAGGAGGTTACGAAAACCCAAGAGTTGTGAAGAACGATAGATGTTTTGTTTGGCTTGCGGAACCAAAGGATTTACTCGAACCCAGTTCGAGAACAAGAGAAATTCTACAATGCTTGTGAGTATGCCCAAGTGTTAGAATACGTGATTCGATATTTACGTATGTGGTAATGATTCAAATGCAGGATGGATTGGCCCCCATACCGAGACTTCTATCATGAACTATCATATGTTGATGGAAAATCGAGAGCCTCGAAAACCTTAGAAGAGTGTCGACGCGATAAGCCATAAAACCATAGAATGGTAGGACAATGGAACCCCTTCTACGAAGCAATTGCCAATCGTAGATCATACGGTGAGGTTCAACCCAGACCCGTTTTCTGCAGGAGAAACCATTAATGGTAGACCACCATGAGTATTTCGATAGTTGTCTAGAATGGACACAGACCTATTAGCTAAGAAGATCCAGTCTCGGACGAACTTCAACTTTGACGAACCGACCCAAGATTTTGAGGAAAACTCTATGCTTCTGACAGAAGAGCGTTAATGAAGGAGCTATTGTAAGATATGTGAAGAGACATACATTGTCGGCACTCCAGAGGAAGTATCTGAGTTTATTGGAACCATAACCCTGCTTTTAAGTGTGGTAGCACCCCTGACCTTTCCGACCAAATGTTTGCAAGCGGACCCCAACCCCTCACCTTTTCTTACTAGCCTCTTCGAATCTCGAGGACGAGATTCATTTTAAGTGAGGTAGGTTTGTAACATCCCAAAATTCTAAATTTTGGAATGTTATATTAGATAAATAACTATGCTTGTTGTCTGATTGTTTGTTTGATTGATTGAGTGAAATTGAGTGGAATTTGAAACTTTTGAAAGTTGGATGAGAGGGAATAAAATGACTTTCCCAAAACTATCCCCTTTGCTCTTTTTGGATCTCAATGAATTCAATTCCATTCCAACACCAAAACCCTAGAGTGAAGATGAAATGACTTCTTCCATTTGAAATGAAAAGGGTTTTGAAAAGATTTGAATTTCATTTGAGAATATTTCAAATTCAAAGCTTTATGCAACTCAATGATTTTCATGAGGGAAGATAAAAGGACTTCTTCAATTATATGAAATATGAGTTGGAAGTTAAAAAGAATCAAATTGAAAGTCATTTGAAGGTATTTTGAAACTCCCTTCAAATTTGGAATTATTTGGATTTTATTCAAAATTATTTTTCTCCTAAAAATAAATAAATGGAAATATGGGTAAAATGATTCCCTTCAATGGAAAATTAGGAGAAAATAAATTTGAAGTCATTTTGGTAATTTTAAAATGATTTTTTTGGATTTTATTAGAGCAGAAACACTCTTTGTTTTATTTGAATTTTTGTGTATTTTATTTGAACTTGAAAAATAGTTCATGTTGTAGGAAATCTTTTTAGATCATTTTAATATATATATGTCCTAAATAAAATATTCATATTTTATATAGTTTTTCCCTCTTTTTCATTAAAAAAAAAACAAATAGAAAAAAAAAAAGGAAAAGCCCACAGGCGCGGCCGAATAGCCCAGCCCAGCCGGCTGACCCAGCCTTGACGGCCGACCCAGCCGCGCCAACCGGCCCGACCTAACCCCCTCGCCCGAAACCCATCCGGGTCGGCCAACCGACGCCCCGCACCCCACCCCTCTCGCCCCGACAGGCGGGCCCCCACCCGTCGTCTTCCCCCTCGCCCAACCATGTGCCCGCCATCACGGAGATCCCGCGATCTCCGGATCTCACCCGATCCTCCCGATTCGCCCCCTCGCAAGTCGACCCCGCCTATAAATACCCTCCCCTCACCCCATTTCCCCTCGCCCCTCACCGACCTCCCTCTCCCTCCACATGCCCTCGCCGGAGTAGCCGAATGCCCGCCGCCATTTGCCGCCCGAGCTCGCCCAGTCACCCGAGCCCGTTGACTCCTGCAACCGAACCTCGTCGCGCCCGCACCATGAGCTCCCCGCCGTCGCCCCGACCACCGGAGACGCCGGAACACTCGCCGCCGCCGCCGTCGATCTTCGGTGAGTCACCGGAGTTTACCCCCGCCGTCCGATCTACTCCCTACGGCGTAGATTAGAAACCCCCGAAGGGGTATGCTCTTTTAAATAAAACCGGGTTTCATTCCGGTTTGTTCCGGTTTAGTTTAAGTTAGGGTTTTTGTTTTTGGATCGGCCCGATTCGTTTAACCCTAGGGCCCGTCTTAGTTAAGTTACACTCAGTGCGTTAGTTAGGCCCATTAGGCCATTTTTCTTTATTTTCGTTTTTCTGTTTTAACAGAATAGTTCCAGATTTGAAAAATTCATAACTTTTATTTTACTTAATATTTTTAAATGATTATTTTTTGTTGGTTTCCAAATTTCATATAGTTTCTGTAGAAAATATAATTAGCTATGTTAAAATTATTTAAAATTGCTTTATTTTAATTTTAGTCAGAATAGTAAATCTGCTATAAAATGAGTTAGGAAAATTATTTTTATATGATTCTTTTTGTCCCAACTTAGTTTTGTCATTGCCAAACCATAGGAATTAATTTGGGCATTTTAGGATTTATAAAAAATAGTTTTAATCAGAATCATGATATTCTTAATTAATTAACTAGCAACTGTTTACCTATTATTATAATTAGCAAATAAAATTATTTTTCACATGGGATTGATTATTATAGGATAGTTTCTGTCACTTTATAGCATGAACTTTTATTTATAAAAAATAAAACTTTTATTTTAATTTTCTTAATAGAATTTTAATTAGGCCTAATAGGAGTTTTAAAATATATTTTAAGATGATTCTTTTGCTCCTAGTTGCATGATGGATTCTTTTCTGTTAGGTATCATAAACCCTTGCTTAGGTTCTGTTAAGAATTTCTTTGTTATGAAAAACTAGTTTTAGTTGTTGCTTGAAGTAGGAAAACTTTGAGTTGGATTTCTTCGAGTTTTCCTTTGGGTTTTGATTCGTTTGTTTTGGTGTGTTATGTTACTATGCTATTGTGTTAAGTGATCATATGCTATGTGCTTATTATGGTTATTGTTTGCCTCGGTAGAATTTCTGGAGTGTGAAGCCTGCTACCACGAGTCCCTAGTTTTCGAAGATCGTCAGCAAGGCAAGTTCACTTTGACCATGCTTTCATACCTATGTTTTATTGCATTTAGTGGCATCTTTGCAACCACCCCTCGTAGTGTTATTGAATCCTTGTAGTTGAGTAGTATGCATGAGGTAGGAACCCATCACCCTGTTACCAAGCCCGGGCGTTATTTATTTTAATGCTACGCTATAGTAGACGGGGTTTGGTATGAGTGCACGAGTGGTGTGAAGAAGGAGGACTCTCGTCAACGACGACAACTCCATGATGGAATCTGCAAGGACTGCACCTTCAAGACCTCAAGACTTCAAGACTCGAGACAAGAATTCAATACACACTCTTGGGTGAAGGACGGTTGTGGGCACCTGGAGAAACCAGTGGTTGGCGGGATGCATGGAGAAGCGCCATGACATCTTGCGGAAAGCTTCACCCAGACTCAAAGAGACGGAAGAATACTTCATGCCCTAAGCTTACCCGTGCAACCGTAAGTCAATATGGGCTCTGGCTTGGTTGACCTTAGTTGTGACTCTGTTGGGGCGGTGCTAGCAGATGTAGAACTACGGTAGGATGGGATGAGCACCGGACGGTGGTCGAGGAACTCTTCGGAAGACCATGTTTGGTCATCTTGTTCTCAAACACCACGAAGTGCGAGAACGTAAAGAGAGGATCGAATCTTGCGGGTAAAGTGTACAAACCTCTGCAGAGGGTTATAAACCTAATCGATTAGCCGTGTCCCGATTACGGACAATTTGAGCATCTGGACTTGGATCTATCTCGAACTCTCAACACCGGATTGATAACTTAATTGTGGGTAACATATGATGATTTTGGGCTATGAGACATCGGTTGGCGGAACCATGTCATGATAGAAAACTCCATAGTACAGACTTCATTTATTCCTTTGATGTAGGGAAAACAAAAACCAGCTTTTACGCAAACAAAACTCAGATACAGAGCCACAAAGCCATATTGCATATAGTATAGTTTATCATCGGTCTTCTCTTATTGTGATCTTGCCGATACATTCAATGTACTGACCTACACGGCTGCAACATATCATGTTGCAGATATTTTTCTTCCGACGAGTAAGAGTACGGTACAGGGTTACGGTCTACACTCAACCTGCCGATGGCGTTGATGGGACTCCACACCCGTTTGATTGTTTCACGAGTATTATGAGGTATATATCAGTTTTACGTTAATTATACATGTGATTGCACTTTGATATATACATTGATGTACTGTGTGTGCCAGCATACTGATCCAGGGATGGCACATATACACAGAGGCTTGAGCGTCTGAGGTCGGGTCGCTACAGAGATGGTATCAGAGCACATGTTGGCTGTAGGACGTGACCCTAGAAAATGACTTAGTAATATGAAGACCCCAACGGGAACGACCTTTGTTTTTGTTACTACTCTCGTAACACCTGATTCCTTTTACTAAACCTTCCTTAATTCAAACTATAGATGGAGAGCTACATTTTGAACAAAAGAGAACACTACGAGAAGGTTCTTGGAGGCCCCTTCCTTGTGGAGCTAGTCAGTCTTGAAGTTACCGATACCTGAGATCAAGGCAACTAAGAGGACGTCTAGATCGTGGGGAGTCAAGACCCAAGTTTTTGGCCGTAAAGAAGACCCCAAGACTGCAGACATCAGCTTCGGCACCATAAATGGTGACTGTGATATGGGCATCAACACTGCCGTCCATGATGCTATTGCACGCTTATGCTATCGTCATCGTGCTACACTAAACCCACACTTCTTTGGAAGGATTGGATGGCAGAAGTTTGATGGAGCAACTATTGCCTTGACGGAAGCGCAAAGATGAAGTTCTCCCCACTGTTAGTATACAATCGGGATCTAGAACAATACATCAAGAATCTTGAGATGGACCTCCTGGAAGCCCTGTTTGACAATGAAGCACTACGAGAAGAGGTCAAGACTCGGAGGTCAAGGTAAACAAGCTGGAGGAGGAGAACCTCGAGATCTCGAGAATGCGTCGAGAACTGAAAAGCAGCAGGACCATGTCTCATGCCAAGGACGTTGAAATCCGAAGCTCAAGGAACACCTTCAGACATACAGTGGTCGTCACAAGAAACTCCGTGTCGACAGGTACAATCTAGCAGAAGAACTGGAGGAGATCAAGTCCACACAGAAGAAGCCCCAGTGGGGACAATGATCAAGTTCCTAATAAATTAGCTTAGTAGTATCCCACCATGAGAGAAATAAAGATGAACGCCTTCTCGATTTAAGTATCCGACCATACCAAATTTATGTGGGTGGCGATACCGTAGAATTGATTGAATAAATGAATGCTTGGTTGCTATTATTTTTGTGTGTTTATTGAATGGTTGGATAGATGCGATATTCGTAGGCTTGTATTTATTTCAACCATGAGAGACGTAAGTTACGGAAAAATGGTAGAAGGCCTTCATATGGGAAAAGCATCAGGAATTGGAAACTCCCGAGCATTGAAGACCTGAAGAAATGAGGACTTAGGAACGAAAACATAGTAGAACGGCCCATTACAAACGGTACTTCTGAGCTAGGATTCTTTTGTTGATGGGTGGGTAATTGATTTCCCTTTCTATCTCAACCAGACCCCAAAACCTTGAACCCATGGACAACTGAACACCAAACTTTTACGGAGACAATTGCAATTTCCCCATGGAGATACATTCTTTGTTACGAGCACCCTCTTATCCTACACATGCAGATGACAACCCTCTATGAGTCCTTCCTTAAAGGTCCGGAAACAATCATGACCTGACGAGTGATCATGATTACCCGAAGATCCTGAAGGACATGATGAAGCATATTCACCTTGAAGGAGATGCAGTCTACAAAGGCTACCCCTTCATGCAAAAGGGAGTGGAACTTTGGTATGTGGAGGTACACCTCCACCATATGAAAGGAGTTTGCCCAAAGACGATGGGGCAGTACTTTTTCATCTCACGTGTACCACAAGCAACCTTCTTCGAAGCTGTTCGTGAAGCAGCCATGGAAGCCATACGCCAGATCGGAGAAATACTCAAGCAAGACTCCGTTATACTCAGGAATATCTCAGAGAAGTGCATGCAGAGATGGTGGAGGTGAAGCTCAAGGCCACCACGATGAAAGAGAAGATTGAAGATTTCAAGGCGCATGTCGCACAATTCCAGTGGGACTGAAGAATCCTCGAGGAGGATAAATAAATAAAGTTGGAAGTAATGTCTGACCATACCGAACCATGTGGGTGGTAGCATTTGTAACAAAGTACTTTTTGGAAGTTGGATGTACGAAGAATGGTTAAGGATGTAATAAAAGATTTGATATGAAAAATAATGAGATTTATGGATAAACTAGTGCATTTCATTTTAAGTGTGGTAGTACCCCGTAAAGCCACATGATCAATGAGGAAAGAAATGTGTTATTCATGACGGTCCATAGAAGGGAGCTGGACCAAATAAGTTGGATTTTTTATGATCATCTCCACAAGGGTATGAAGGAAGAAGCACTATTGGATTTACAGGAGATGAAGTGTTGGAATATGGAATGATAATCCTCAGAAGGATGAGTTAAACTTGTACAAGAGTTGAAGTGGGCTCATAACCCACAGGCCCAGGATTTTGAAAAAGAACAGATGTAACCTTGATAAAGGAAGAAAAATTGGAAGAATCAGTGATTCAATCAGCATACGTCTCTTAGGAGGTTACGAAAACCCAAGAGTTGTGAAGAACGATAGATGTTTTGTTTGGCTTGAGGAACCAAAGGATTTACTCGAACCCATTGAGATAACAAGAGAAATTCTAAAATGCTTGTGAGTATGCCCAAGTGTTAGAATACGTGATTCGATATTTACGTATGTGGTAATGATTCAAATGCACGGATGGATTGGCCCCCATACCGAGACTTCTATCATGAACTATCATATGTTGATGGAAAATCGAGAGCCTCGAAAACCTTAGAAGAGTGTCGACGCGATAAGCCATAAAACCATAGAATGGTAGGACAATGGAACCCCTTTACAGCAAATTTGCCAATCGTAGATCATACGGTGAGGTTCAACCTGCACCCGTTTCTGCATGAGAAACCATTAATGGTAGACCACCATGAGTATTTCGATAGTTGTCTAGAATGGACACAGACCTATTAGCTAAGAAGATCCAGTCTCGGACGAACTTCAACATTGACGAACCGACCCAAGATTTTGAGGAAAACTCTATGCTTATGATGTAAGAGCGTTAATGAAGGAGCTATTGTAAGATATGTGAAGAGACATACATTGTCGGCACTCCAGAGGAAGTATCTGAGTTTATTGGAACCATAACCCTGCTTTTAAGTGTGGTAGCACCCCTGACCTTTCCGACCAAATGTTTGCAAGCAGACCCCCAACCCCTAACCTTTTCTTACTAGCCTCTTCGAATCTCGAGGACGAGATTCATTTTAAGTGAGGTAGGTTTGTAACATCCCAAAATTCTAAATTTTGGAATGTTATATTAGATAAATAACTATGCTTGTTGTCTGATTGTTTGTTTGATTGATTGAGTGAAATTGAGTGGAATTTGAAACTTTTGAAAGTTGGATGAGAGGGAATAAAATGACTTTCCCAAAACTATCCCCTTTGCTCTTTTTGGATCTCAATGAATTCAATTCCATTCCAACACCAAAACCCTAGAGTGAAGATGAAATGACTTCTTCCATTTGAAATGAAAAGGGTTTTGAAAAGATTTGAATTTCATTTGAGAATATTTCAAATTCAAAGCTTTATGCAACTCAATGATTTTCATGAGGGAAGATAAAAGGACTTCTTCAATTATATGAAATATGAGTTGGAAGTTAAAAAGAATCAAATTGAAAGTCATTTGAAGGTATTTTGAAACTCCCCTTCAAATTTGGAATTATTTGGATTTTATTCAAAATTATTTTTCTCCTAAAAATAAATAAATGGAAATATGGGTAAAATGATTCCCTTCAATGGAAAATTAGGAGAAAATAAATTTGAAGTCATTTTGGTAATTTTAAAATGATTTTTTTTGGATTTTATTAGAGCAGAAACACTCTTTGTTTTATTTGAATTTTTGTGTATTTTATTTGAACTTGAAAAATAGTTCATGTTGTAGGAAATCTTTTTCTGATCATTTTAATATATATATGTCCTATATAAAATATTTATATTTTATATAGTTTTTCTCTCTTTTTATTTAAAAAAAAAACAAATAGAAAAAAAAAAGGAAAAGCCCCACAGGCGGCCAGCTAATTGGCCCAGCCCAGCCAGGCGGCAACAGCGCCAGCCCGGCCCGGCCAACCGGCCCGACCTAACCCCTCGCCCGAAACCCATCCGGTCGGCCAACCGACGCCCGCACCTCCCTCTCTCCCCGACAGGCGGGCCCCACCGTCGTCTTCCCCCTCGCCCACCCCGCGCCCGCCCATCTCGGAGATCCCGCGATCTCCGGATCTCACCCGATCCTCCCGATTCGCCTCGCGCAAGTCGACCCCCCGCCTATAAATACCTCCCCTCACCCCATTTCCCCCTCGCCCCTCACGGACCTCCCTCTCCCTCCACATGCCCTCGCCGGAGTAGCCGAATGTCCGCCGCCATTTGCTTCCCAGGCTCGCCCAGTCACCCCGAGCCCCGTTGACTCCTGTAGGAACCCTCGTCGCGCCCGCACCACGGAACTCCCCGCCGTCGCCCCGACCACCGGAGACGCCGAACACTCGCCCTTGAAACGCCCGCCGCCGTCGATCTTGGTGAGTCACGGAGTTTACCCCGCCGTCCGATCTACTCCCTGGCGTGAATTAGAAACCCCAAGGGGTATGCTCTTTAAATAAAACCGGGTTTCATTCCGGTTTGTTCCGTTTAGTTTAAGTTAGGGTTTTGTTTTTGGATCGGCCCGATTCGTTTAACCCTAGGGCCCGTCTTAGTTAAGTTACACTCGGTCGTTAGTTAGGCCCATTAGGCCATTTTTCTTTATTTTCGTTTTTCTGCTTTTAATGTAATAGTTCCATTTGAAAAATTCATAACTTTTATTTTACTTAATATTTTTAAATGATTATTTTTTGTTGGTTTGCAAATTTCATATAGTTTCTGTAGAAAATATAATTAGCTATGTTAAAATTATTTAAAATTGCTTTATTTTAATTTTAGTCAGAATAGTAAATCTGCTATAAAATGAGTTAGGAAAATTATTTTTATATGATTCTTTTGTCCCAACTTAGTTTTGTCATTGCCAAACCGTAGGAATTAATTTGGGCATTTTAGGATTTATAAAAAAATAGTTTTAATCAGAATCATGATATTCTTAATTAATTAACTAGCTACTGTTTTCCTATTATTTTAATTAGCAAATAAATTTATTTTTCACATGGGATTGATTATTCTAGGATAGTTTCTGTCACTTTATAGCATGAACTTTTATTTATAATAAATAAAACTTTTATTTTAATTTTCTTAATAGAATTTGAATTAGGCCTAATAGGAGTTTTAAAATAGCTTTTAAGATGATTCTTTTTGCTCCTAGTTGCATGATGGATTCTTTTCTGTTAGGTATCATAAACCCTTGCTTAGGTTCTGTTAAGAATTTCTTTGTTATGAAAAACTAGTTTTAGTTGTTGCTTGAAGTAGGAAAACTTTGAGTTGGATTTCTTGAGTTTTCCTTTGGGTTTTGATTCGTTTGTTTTGGTGTGTTATGTTACTATCCAATAGTGTTAAGTGATCATATGCAATGTGCTTATAAAGGTTATAGTTTGCCTCGGTAGAAATAACGTAGTGCGAAGCCTGCTACCACGAGTCCCTAGTTTTCGAAGATCGTCAGCAAGGCAAGTTCACTTTGACCATGCTTTCATACCTATGCTTTATTGCATTTAGTGGCATCTTTGCAACCACCCCTCAGTAGTGTTATTGAATCCTTGTAGTTGAGTAGTATGCATGAGGTAGGAACCCATCACCCTGTTACCAAGCCCGGGACGTTATTTATTTTAATGCTACGCTATAGTAGACGGGTTTGGTATGAGTGCACGAGAGTGGTGTGAAGAAGGAGGACTCTCGTCAACGCATTTACAACTCCATGATGGAATCTGCAAGGACTGCACCTTCAAGACCTCAAGACTTCAAGACTCGAGACAAGAATTCAATACACACTCTTGGGTGAAGGACGGTTGACGGGCACCTGGAGAAACCGGTGGTTGGCGGGATGCATGGAGAAGCGCCATGACATCTTGCGGAAAGCTTCACCCAGACTCAAAGAGACGGAAGAATACTTCATGCCCTAAGCTTACCTGTGCAACCGTAAGTCAATATGGGCTCGCTTGGTTGACCTTAGTTGTGACTCGACCGGGACGGTGCTAGCAGATGTAGAACTACGGTAGGATGGGATGAGCACCGGACGGTGGTCGAGGAACTCTTCTAAGACCATGTTTGGTCATCTTGTTCTCAAACACCACGAAGTGCGAGAACGTAA
Source organism: Aegilops bicornis (assembly GCA_021605145.1). Taxonomy (NCBI): domain Eukaryota; kingdom Viridiplantae; phylum Streptophyta; class Magnoliopsida; order Poales; family Poaceae; genus Aegilops; species Aegilops bicornis. The sequence goes on from CM038669.1 coordinate 441,984,973, forward strand.
AGAGAGGATCGAATCTTGCGGGTAAAGTGTACAAACCTCTGCAGAGGGTTATAAACCTAATCGATTAGCCGTGTCCCCGATTCACGGACAATTTGAGAATCTGGACTTTGATCTATCTCGGAACTCTCAACACCGGATTGATAACTTAATTGTGGGTAACATATGATGATTTTGGGCTATGAGACATCGGTTGGCGGAACCATGTCATGATAGAAAACTCCATAGTACAGACTTCATTTATTCCTTTGATGTAGGGAAAACAAAAACCAGCTTTTACGCAAACAAAACTTCGAATCTGAGCCACAAAGCCATATTGCATATAGTATAGTTTATCATCGGTCTTCTCTTATTGTGATCTTGCCGATACATTCAATGTATCGATTTACCTACGGCTGCAACATATCATGTTGCGTATATTTTTCTTCCGACGAGTAAGAGTACGCAGTGCAGGTTACGGTCTACACTCAACCTGCCGATGGCGTTGATGGGACTCCACACCCGTTTGATTGTTTCATTGAGTATTATGAGGTATATATCAGTTTTACGTTAATTATACATGTGATTGCACTTTGATATATACATTGATGTACCGTGTGTGCCAAAGATACCGATCTGAGGATGGCACATATACACGAAGGCTTGAGCGTCTGAGGTCGGGTCGCTCTGAGAGATGGTATCGAGCACATGTTGGCTGTAGGGACGTGACCCTAGAAAATGACTTAGTAATATGAAGACCCCAACGGAACGACCTTTGTTTTTGTTACTACTCTCGTAACACCTGATTCCTTTTACTAAACCTTCCTTAATTCAAACTATAGATGGAGAGCTACATTTTGAACAAAAGAGAACACTACGAGAAGGTTCTTGGAGGCCCCTTCCTTGTGGAGCTAGTCAGTCTTTGAAGTTACCGATACACGAGATCAAGGCAACTAAGAGGGCGTCTAGATCGTGGGGAGTCAAGACCCAAGTTTTTGGCCGTAAAGAAGACCCCAAGACTCGCAGACATCAGCTTGGCACCATAAATGGTGATCGTGATATGGGCATCAACACCGCCGTCCATGATGCTATTGCACGCTTATGCTATCGTCATCGTGCTACACTAAACCCACACTTCTTTGGAAGGATTGGATGGCGAAGTTTGATGGAGCAACTATTGCCTTGACGGAAGCGCAAAAGATGAAGTTCTCCCCCTTTGTTAGTATACAATCGGGATCTAGAACAATACATCAAGAATCTTCGATGGACCTCCTGGAAGCCCTGTTTGACAATGAAGCACTACGAGAAGAGGTCAAGACTCGGAGGTGAAGGTAAACAAGCTGGAGGAGGAGAACCTCGAGATCTCGAGAATGCGTCGAGAACTGAAAAGCAGCAGGACCATGTCTCATGCCAAGGACGTTGAAATCCGTAAGCTCAAGGAACACCTTCAGATACAGAAGTCGTCACAAGAAACTCCGTGTCGACAGGGAAAATCTAGCGTAAGAACTGGAGGAGATCAAGTCCACACGTAAGAAGCCCGGTGGGGACAATGATCAAGTTCCTAATAAATTAGCTTAGTAGTATCCCACCATGAGAGAAATAAAGATGAACGCCTTCTCGATTTAAGTAACTGACCATACCAAATTTAAGTGGGTGGCGATACAGTAGAATTGATTGAATAAATGAATGATTGGTTGCTATTAATTTTGTGTGTTTATTGAATGGTTGGATAGATGCGATATTCTTAGGCTTGTATTTATTTCAACCATGAGAGACGTAAGTTACGGAAAAATGGTAGAAGGCCTTCATATGGGAAAAGCATCAGAATTGGAAACTCCGAGCATTGAAGACCTGAAGAAATGAGGACTTAGGAACGAAAACATAGTAGAACGGCCCATTACAAACGGTACTTCTGAGCTAGGACTCTTTTGTTGATGGGTGGGTAATTGATTTCCCTTTCTATCTCAACCAGACCCCAAAACCTTGAACCCATGGACAATCGAACACCAAACTTTTCTGGAGACAATTGCAATTTCCCCATGGAGATACATTCTTTGTTCTGAGCACCCCTCTTATCCTACACATGCAGATGACAACCCTCTATGAGTCCTTCCTTAAAGGTCCGGAAACAATCATGACCCTGACGAGTGATCATGATTACCCGAAGATCCTGAAGGACATGATGAAGCATATTCACCTTGAAGGAGATGCACGGTCTACAAAGGCTACCCCTTCATGCAAAAGGGAGTGGAACTTTGGTATGTGGAGGTACACCTCCACCATATGAAAGGAGTTTGCCCAAAGACGATGGGGCAGTACTTTTTCATCTCACGTGTACCACAAGCAACCTTCTTCGAAGCTGTTCGTGAAGCAGCCATGGAAGCCATACGCCAGATCGGAGAAATACTCGAAGCAAGACTCCGTTATACTCAGGAATATCTCAGAGAAGTGCATGCAGAGATGGTGGAGGTGAAGCTCAAGGCCACCACGATGAAAGAGAAGATTGAAGATTTCAAGGCGCATGTCGCACAATTCCAGTGGGACTGAAGAATCCTCGAGGAGGATAAATAAATAAAGTTGGAAGTAATGTAAACCATACCGAACCATGTGGGTGGTAGCATTTGTAACAAAGTACTTTTTGGAAGTTGGATGTACGAAGAATGGTTAAGGATGTAATAAAAGATTTGATATGAAAAATAATGAGATTTATGGATAAACTAGTGCATTTCATTTTAAGTGTGGTAGTACCCCGTAAAGCCACATGATCAATGAGGAAAGAAATGTGTTATTCATGACGGTCCATAGAAGGGAGCTGGACCAAATAAGTTGGATTTTTTATGATCATCTCCACAAGGGTATGAAGGAAGAAGCACTATTGGATTTACAGGAGATGAAGTGTTGGAATATGGAATGATAATCCTCAGAAGGATGAGTTAAACTTGTACAAGAGTTGAAGTGGGCTCATAACCCACAGGCCCAGGATTTTGAAAAAGAATGATGTAACCTTGATAAAGGAAGAAAAATTGGAAGAATCAGTGATTCAATCAGCATACGTCTCTTAGGAGGTTACGAAAACCCAAGAGTTGTGAAGAACGATAGATGTTTTGTTTGGCTTGCGGAACCAAAGGATTTACTCGAACCCAGTTCGAGAACAAGAGAAATTCTACAATGCTTGTGAGTATGCCCAAGTGTTAGAATACGTGATTCGATATTTACGTATGTGGTAATGATTCAAATGCAGGATGGATTGGCCCCATACCGGAGACTTCTATCATGAACTATCATATGTTGATGGAAAATCGAGAGAGCCTCGAAAACCTTAGAAGAGTGTCGACGCGATAAGCCATAAAACCATAGAATGGTAGGACAATGGAACCCCTTCTGAGCAACCGTTGCCAATCGTAGATCATACGGTGAGGTTCAACCTGCACCCGTTTTCTGCAGGAGAAACCATTAATGGTAGACCACCATGAGTATTTCGATAGTTGTCTAGAATGGACACAGACCTATTAGCTAAGAAGATCCAGTCTCGGACGAACTTCAACATTGACGAACCGACCCAAGATTTTGAGGAAAACTCTATGCTTCCGATGTAAGAGCGTTAATGAAGGAGCTATTGTAAGATATGTGAAGAGACATACATTATCGGCACTCCGGAGGAAGTATCTGAGTTTATTGGAACCATAACCACCTTTTAAGTGTGGTAGCACCCCGACCTTTCCGACCAAATGTTTGCAAGCGGACCCCCAACCCTAACCTTTTCTTACTAGCCTCTTGAATCTCGAGGGCGAGATTCATTTTAAGTGAGGTAGGTTTGTAACATCCCAAAATTCTAAATTTTGGAATGTTATATTAGATAAATAACTATGCTTGTTGTCCGATTGTTTGTTTGATTGATTGAGTGAAATTGAGTGGAATTTGAAACTTTTGAAAGTTGGATGAGAGAGGAATAAAATGACTTTCCCAAAACTATCCCCTTTGCTCTTTTGGATCTCAATGAATTCAATTCCATTCCAACACCAAAACCCTAGAGTGAAGATGAAATGACTTCTTCCATTTGAAATGAAAAGGGTTTTGAAAAGATTTGAATTTCATTTGAGAATATTTCAAATTCAAAGCTTTATGCAACTCAATGATTTTCATGAGGGAAGATAAAAGGACTTCTTCAATTATATGAAATATGAGTTGGAAGTTAAAAGAATCAAATTGAAAGTCATTTGAAGGTATTTTGAAACTCCCTTCAAATTTGGAATTATTTGCATTTTATTCAAAATTATTTTTCTCCTAAAAATAAATAAATGGAAATATGGGTAAAATGATTCCCTTCAATGGAAAATTAGGAGAAAATAAATTTGAAGTCATTTTGGTAATTTTAAAATGATTTTTTTGGATTTTATTAGAGCAGAAACACTCTTTGTTTTATTTGAATTTTTGTGTATTTTATTTGAACTTGAAAAATAGTTCATGTTGTAGGAAATCTTTTTCTGATCATTTTAATATATATATGTCCTATATAAAATATTTATATTTTATATAGTTTTTCTCTCTTTTTATTTCAAAAAAAAAATAAAAAAAAAGGAAAAGCCCTGGCGTGGCCAGAATATTGTGGCCCAGCCGGCCAAAAGCCCAGCGCCCGGCCAGCCCGGCCCAGCCCAACCGCCCGACCTAACCTCGCCTGAAACCCATCCGGGTCGGCCCAACCGACGCTCCTCCCTCTCTCCCGACAGGGGCCCCCCACCGTCGTCTTCCTCCTCGCCCGCAACCGCCCGCGCCCACGGAGATCCGCGATCTCCGGATCTCACCCGATCCCTCGATTCGCCCCTCGCGCCAAGTCGACCCCCGCCTATAAATACCCTCCCTCACCCCATTTCCCCTCGCCTCACCGACCTCCCTCTCCCTCCACACGCCCTCGCCGGAGTAGCGAACGCCGCGCCGCCATTTGCCGCCCAAAGCTCGCCTGGTCACCCCGAGCCCGTTGACTCCACCAACCGAACCCCTCGTCACGCCCGCACCCGGAGCTCCCGCTGTCGCCCCGACCACCGGAGACGCCGGAACACGCGCCGCCGCCGCCGTCGATCTTCGGTGAGTCACCGGAGTTTACCCCCGCCGTCCGATCTACTCCCTACGGCGTAGATTAGAAACCCCCGAAGGGGTATGCTCTTTTAAATAAAACCGGGTTTCATTCCGGTTCGTTCTGGTTTAGTTTAAGTTAGGGTTTTTGTTTTTAGATCGGCCCGATTCGTTTAACCCTAGGGCTCGTCTTAGTTAAGTTACACTCAGTGCGTTAGTTAGGCCCATTAGGCCATTTTTCTTTATTTTCGTTTTTCTGTTTTAACAGAATAGTTCCAGATTTGAAAAATTCATAACTTTTATTTTACTTAATATTTTTAAATGATTATTTTTTTGTTGGTTTGCAAATTTCATATAGTTTCTGTAGAAAATATAATTAGCTATGTTAAAATTATTTAAAATTGCTTTATTTTAATTTTAGTCAGAATAGTAAATCTGCTATAAAATGAGTTAGGAAAATTATTTTTATATGATTCTTTTTGTCCCAACTTAGTTTTGTCATTGCCAAACCATAGGAATTAATTTGGGCATTTTAGGATTTATAAAAAATAGTTTTAATCAGAATCATGATATTCTTAATTAATTAACTAGCTACTGTTTTCCTATTATTTTAATTAGCAAATAAATTTATTTTTCACATGGGATTGATTATTCTAGGATATTTTCTGTCACTTTATAGCATGAACTTTTATTTATAATAAATAAAACTTTTATTTTAATTTTCTTAATAGAATTTGAATTAGGCCTAATAGGAGTTTTAAAATAGCTTTTAAGATGATTCTTTTTGCTCCTAGTTGCATGATGGATTCTTTTCTGTTAGGTATCATAAACCCTTGCTTAGGTTCTGTTAAGAATTTCTTTGTTATGAAAAACTAGTTTTAGTTGTTGCTTGAAGTAGGAAAACTTTGAGTTGGATTTCTTGAGTTTTCCTTTGGGTTTTGATTCGTTTGTTTTGGTGTGTTATGTTACTATGCTATTGTGTTAAGTGATCATATGCTATGTGCTTATTATGGTTATTGTTTGCCTCGGTAGAATTTCCGAGTCTGAGCCTGCTACCACGAGTCCCTAGTTTTCAAGATCGTCGACAAGGCAAGTTCACTTTGACCATGCTTTCATACCTATGCTTTATTGCATTTAGTGGCATCTTTGCAACCACCCCTCAAGAGTGTTATTGAATCCTTGTAGTTGAGTAGTATGCATGAGGTAGGAACCCATCACCCTGTTACCAAGCCCGGACGTTATTTATTTTAATGCTACGCTATAGTAGACGGGGTTTGGTATGAGTGCTGCAGTGGTGTGAAGAAGGAGGACTCTACGCCAACGCATTTACAACTCCATGATGGAATCTGCAAGGACTGCACCTTCAAGACCTCAAGACTTCAAGACTCGAGACAAGAATTCAATACACACTCTTTGGGTGAAGGACGGTTGTGGGCACCTGGAGAAACCGGTGGTTGGCGGGATGCATGGAGAAAGCGCCATGACATCTTGCGGAAAGCTTCACCCAGACTCAAAGAGACGGAAGAATACTTCATGCCGGAAGCTTACCTGTGCAACCGTAAGTCAATATGGGCTCGCTTGGTTGACCTTAGTTGTGACTCTGGTGGGGCGGTGCTAGCAGATGTAGAACTACGGTAGGATGGGATGAGCACGGACGGTGGTCGAGGAACTCTTCGAAGACCATGTTTCGGTCATCTTGTTCTCAAACACCACGAAGTGCGAGAACGTAAAGAGAGGGATCGAATCTTGCGGGTAAAGTGTACAAACCTCTGCAGAGGGTTATAAACCTAATCGATTAGCCGTGTCCCGATTACGGACAATTTGAGCATCTGGACTTGGATCTATCTCGGAACTCTCAACACCGGATTGATAACTTAATTGTGGGTAACATATGATGATTTTGGGCTATGAGACATCGGTTGGCGGAACCATGTCATGATAGAAAACTCCATAGTACAGACTTCATTTATTCCTTTGATGTAGGGAAAACAAAAACCAGCTTTTACGCAAACAAAACTCAGATACAGAGCCACAAAGCCATATTGCATATAGTATAGTTTATCATCGGTCTTCTCTTATTGTGATCTTGCCGATACATTCAATGTCTTGACCTACACGGCTGCAACATATCATGTTGCGTATATTTTCTTCCGACGAGTAAGAGCAGTGCAGAGGTTACGGTCTACACTCAACCCGCCGATGGCGTTGATGGGACTCCACACCCGTTTGATTGTTTCCACGAGTATTATGAGGTATATATCAGTTTTACGTTAATTATACATGTGATTGCACTTTGATATATACATTGATGTACTGTGTGCCCGATATCTTGATCCGAGGATGGCAGATACCAGAGGCTTGACCGTCTGAGGTCGGGTCGCTACACAATCCCGAGAAGATCAGTGCAATTCTCCGAATGAAACACCCTATGCGTGTGCATGATGTTCAGAAGCTCACAGGTTGCACTACAAAAAAAAGACACATCCGTGACATTTTGGGCCGAACGAGTTTTTTTCTGTCATGCTTATGACACTTCTATGACGATAATTGTGACAAAACCCAATATCATCATAGATGTGGTGGGTCCTACTTCTGTGACAAAAAATCATGACAGAAAATGGGCTTTTCGTCCTAGGCGGGCCGGAGACGCAACTGCATGACATTCTTTGGGCCGTCCATGACGGAAAAAACCGTGGTAGAAGCAAGGGCGAGGAAAATATCGGGAGTTCCGGTTATGGTGGGTGGTCGGGGCGAGCGATGCGCGTTTCTCTTGTACATGTACGCTGCGTGTGGGTGCGGCGTTGGGCTCTAATCGAACTTCGGCGAGGCGTTCGCCATCACGAACTAAGCGATTGCACTTGAGCTCTGGCGTTACCGAACCCGGCGATTGATCGATGGGTCATTGGCGAACCCGATCGAGCGATTCGCCGCTCTTTCGCTAATCAAGCCGATCGAACCTGCTGCCTCTTGATGAACAGTGAGCGTTGTTGGGGGTTTAGATGAACAGTTCCCGGTGGGGGGTTGGATGAATAGGACCCCGTGGTAGTAGAGGCCGTTGCCGCTGGATGAACAGGACCCCGATCGATCGAGCCGGTGAAGGGCTGGATGAATAGGACCCCGTGGAGGGCTGGATGAACAGGACGACCCCGTGGAGGGCTGGTTGAACAGTAGCCGGTGGAGGGCTGGATGAACAGTAGCCCGGGGAGGGGTGGTTGAACAGGACCCCGTGGAGAGGGCTGGTTGAACAGTAGCCGGTGGAGGAGCGCTGGAGGCTGGATGAACAATGGCTGGTGGAGGCAGGAGGGAAGACGCCATGGATGAACAGTCACAGGTGGAGGCTGGAGGAGGTCAACGGTGGATGAACAGTAGCCCGTGGAGGCAGTCAACGGTGGAGATGAAAAATATCCCGTGGAGTCCCGTTTTGCGGTACGCCACACCCCTCCCGATGAACAGGACCCCCGTTTCGACCATAGCGCTCCAACACAAGTCCGTTTCCTCCATTTTGCGGTACGCCACACCCCTCCCGATCATCAGGACCCCGTTTCGACCGTAGGAGGTCCAAGAGAAGTCTGTTTCCTCCGTTTTATGGTACGCCAGACCCCTCCCGGTGAACAGGATTCCGTTTCGACCGTGGCTAGTCGAACACAAGGCCGTTTCCTCCATTCTGCGGTACGCCATGCCTCGTTTCCATGGGCTGTTCCGTCCAAGCCGGTTGGCTCCCGATGAACAGCACGTGTTCCGTTGCCTCCCGATGAACACGACGCATTTCGTTGCCTCCCCATGAACACGACGACGACGCAGTTTCTCCGTTCCGACCCAGCCATGTACACGAGACTTGTCCGTGACGTGCGCGCCGTAGGCGTCGAGACCCCGCCCATATGTACGTGACGCGGATCAGATTTACTTTCTTGCACCACGGTATTTATGCGTATGTGTACATGCTACGTGCGCGCCTCTACTACGACACGTGCGCCTTTACTACGACACGTGCGTGCCTTTACTACAACACATGCGCGCCTCTACTACGACACATGCCCTTCCTTACACGGCCACGGTTCATCGCTGCAGCCTGCAGACAGACCGATCATATGTACGTACACGTTCGCGACCAGAATGACAATGCTACGTACGCTTTGATCAGGTGGGTCCCGACTGTCAGGCACTTCCTTGCACGTGAAGATGTAGCTGGTGGGTCCCAGCAGTCAGGGGGGCGAATCATTTTTTTGCCCGTAATATGGACGCACTTCCTTTGTGTGCGAAGATGTAGCTGGTGGCTCCCAGCAGTCAGGGGGGAAACATTTTTTTGAAATACGGTGGCCCGTCCCGTGGGTCCCTACTGTCAGGTGGAGGAATCATTATTTTCCACGTAATAAGGAGGCACTTCCTTGCTGCGGCCGTGGACCCAGTTGTCAGCCTCTCCACGTATAGTACTCTTCCGATGGAAGTCGTTCCTTGACCACGTTGACCACGCCACACCAAGAGCACCAGGGCGGTGGACGACGGCGAGGCCTAGGAAGGGGACGATGCGGAGCCGGGAAGAAGGCAGCGATGGATGCCCACGGAGAGGAGTACGAGGGTTCTTGGTTTGGCTGCGGTGTGAAATTTGTCGTCGCCGCAGAATAACATGGGGTGTGGGTGAGTAGAGGATGGCCGGCCAGCAACGGGAGTAGTAGGCGGTGAGGCCTCCGTGGCAACCTGTTGACCCACGGGAGGCGAAAGCGGCAACGACGACCGGTTTGGTAATTTGGAACAAGAAGACCAGAGGTTGAAGAAGTACTACGGCCGGTGAATGGACATTGTACGGTCACTAGAGCTAAAATCGTTCATATTGACTAAGTTGACAAAGCCCTCCGTCCCGTTCAACTTAATAGGCCCATAAGTCAGCCTCCCACTACGGTGGGTCCCAGCTAGCAAGGGGAGTATTCATTTTTTTGTGCGTAATAAGGAGGCACTTCCTTGCGTGCGAAGATATAGCTGGTGGGTCCGAGCTGACAGCGGGGGGAATGTTATTTTCGCGAAATACAGAGGCCATTCCGGTGGGTCCCAGCTGTCAGGTGGAGGAATCATTATTTTGCGCATAATAAGGAGGCATTTCCTTGTGTGGGCCCCTACTGTCAGCCTCTTCCGATGGCTATTGTTTGTTGACCATGTTGACCTCGCCGTGCCGAGAGCACAAACACGGTGGACGAGGGCGAGACCCAGGAAGGGAACGAACCGGAGCCGGCGAAGCCACCGCAGCGGATGCCCATGCTGAGGGGAGTACGAGCGCTGACTGGTCGACTGCGGGGAGAGGCTGACGCCGCCGGAAAATTACAGGATGTGCGGGTGGGTAGAGGGATGGCCTAGCGGCAGCACAGCCAACCACGGGAGGAGGGAGCAGGCAGTCCCGCCGGCGCTGGTTTGGGCGGCTAGAGCAGGAAGATCAGAGATTGAAGAAGCACGGCGGCCGTTGGATGGACATCCAATAGTCACTATTCTGTGTTGACTAAGTTGACAAAGCCTTGCGTACGCATCAATTTTTTTTAGGACAACGTCATCGTCAACCTAGTAGGCCCAGAAGTCAGCCTCCAAATATGTGGAAAACAACATACAACCCATTAGACATTATTTTCAATAATTTACAACCCATTTGCTAATTCTTAAGGATATTTGAAGCTCATATTCTCTTTATTAACATTACAGACCATATATTCTTGGCACTGCTAAAAAATTCAATGAAATTTTGCATATTCCGGTGGGGTCCGAACTGTTTTAATCATGAAATTTCGAATCATGTTAAAAATAATATTTTGAAAATATATATCAAAATAAAATTCAAAAAACAATTCTCCGCAAAAAAGAATGAAATTTAAAATCTTAAGTTTATCTTGTGGGAGAAAAGACGATATATTAATGTAATTGCCAGTTGGCTTTGGTTTTTATAAGAGTAGAGAGTAGAGAAATCCAGAAAAATGATATTTTAATGTAATTGCCGGTTGGCTTTGGTTTAAAAATTTACAGCCCATTTCTTACAACTTACAACCCATTTTCTGGGGAAACCCATTTCTTACTACTTACATCCCTCCCGTCTTGAAAGATTTGCAGCCAATGAAGAGAAAAGCAAGTAGGCCTCGGTTTTGGTATTCTCCAAAAAAAAAAGAACTGGGCTAGCCATTTTCAGAAAGAAGAAAGATATCAACTGGGCTCATCATGTGCTTAAATAAAAGCGTAAGCATGGGCTAGACGGGCCACAGCCCCCGCACAGCGCGGAGTTGAGCTCCGTCTCTGAAACTAAAAAAACAACTGGGCGAGCTGTTGGGTCCCTGGTGTTATCCGCTCGTTGTGTAATTTTCTCGTTTATTGACTATATTGACAATGGCGTGGGACCTAGTTGTCAAACAATTAGGAGGAAGTATTTTTTGGCTTGTAATAACAAGGCACACCTTGTGTAATGCAATGACCACTGGTGGGTCCCTCTTGTCGACCTCTCCACGTCTGATCATCTCTTGACTCCTCTTAGTTGTTGACCATGTTGACAACACCAGACGGCGGCGGGCACAGCGAGCGAACCAAGGCGGAGAATGACGGCGAGGCCTCATACGGGAACGAATAGCAGCCCTGGAAGATGCGGTAGTGTAGTGGCAGGTGGAGGGGAGTACGTGGGCAACAACATGCAACTTAAGCTTACAAACGGTACAAAAAGCCCCAGGATTAATTGTTCATCAAATTTTTAGACAAAACCCAGATTGAACATGGCAGTAACATCTAACCCAACCACTCTTTTTCGTAGTCACAAACAAATGGATCGGTCTGATCCATAAAATCAACACTCCGTGCAAAAAAATTTATTTCAGGATGACTACAACTTGTTGTAAATAGAAGTCGAGCATGTTTAGAAGCCCATTTGTCCACCTGAAACTTCTTTTTTTGCTGTTCAACGTGTCCGTCTGTGAGAAATCTCTGGCGGTAAAACTTAAGCCTCATGGACAATAGTAACCTCGCATTCAACAGGAAGAATGTGACAAAGCTTCTGTTTGCCTGGTTGGATGCATATCCTTCCATCGTTATGGAACTCAAACGAATGTCATGAGAACTGAGAAAAATCCTGGTGCTTATTGCACCACCGATTGGTTATACGTTTTTCTCCATGTGGTTGCAGTACCTAAGTAGACATGAAGATTTGAAAACAGTTAAGGTATGAAAAAAGAGTATGTCGAAAGAGCAACAACTAAACGGTTAATTCTAGTACAATATATACGGTCTTTCAATGTGCATGAAATCATCACCTTTATATATAAATTCTCCAGAGACCGAAAGCATCGCATCAAGCCAATAATTATGTTTGGATCATAACTATACATTCCGATATATATAAGATCTTGACAGAATCCAGCAGCATTGATAAGCTATCCATGGACGGACTCTTCATTGAGCATATAACATAATATTAGTACCCAAATTGTACTCCAAGATGATATAAAACTTATGCACACAAATGAAAAATGCAGCTTATGATTACAAATGTGTAGATGATAATATACGGTACCTGAAAAAGTGAGGAGCCAAACACCAACTTGTTGTGATCATCAAACAGAGCACTAAATAGACCCAAGGTCTCCATTTTGGGCGCAGAGACGACAATTATTTGCGAAGGTTTATAACAATCATCAAGGAGCAACCTTTGAAGTGAAGGGGCATCTTCGATGATGAGCTGATGTCCTTCAAAACAAATCCCAATGCTTTTAAGGTGAGGCGACTTTATTTGGGGACAACATATAGGGATTTCTATTCCCAAAACAATCAGCAAGCGCTCCAGGGCAGGGAAACTGGAGTGGATGATGTTGTGCAGTGAGGCCTCCGACAAATAAACCACCACAAGCGAAAGTTTTTTTAGCAGTGGGAGTCGAAGCATTGGTACCAGATCGTCTGGTAGATGGCACCGAGCGAAGGTGGAGGTGTGGAGAGAGGAGGAAAACCGCGAGATGGACAATGGTGGTGTGGGCATGACTTCTTGGTTTGTTCGTGGTATGAAACTTTTGTGGTAATGGTAGAACTCAAACTGCTGGAGTTTTCTGAATTCAGGGGATGTCAGTCAAGCAACCACCATGTCGGGTATGGACAACAGGTAGTGTGTCAGGTGCAGAGGCGTTGAACGGGGCCCTGCTGGTGAAAGGAGACGATGGCTCCGAGGAGATCAAATTCGGGAAGGACAGATATCTGACGATAGTTGAGATTGAGGGGCGCGGTGCGCCATAGAGGGCGCCACCGAGTTGTGAGGACTTGTGTGCGGAAGCAATCCTTGGTGGGGAGAAGCGAGATGATCTCCTCAAGGATGACGTCCGGGAGATCGCTGATGCGGTCCACCGGAGATTCTACTGGTTCCTTAGATCCGGGTGGGGGGGAGGGCTCACCGCTTCTCCCCGTGATGCCGGGTGCGGGATATGCAACCGGCGTCGTCGCTGGAGGGAGACTCATCTTCTTGGCGCTGGGGCCAGCCGACTCCATTTTCCTTGTGGGCGTCGCGCCGAGCTCACTGATTTGAGAAGAGTAGCCAGAGACGAGCCTAGTGGCAGTGCGAGTGGGGAAAGAGGGCTAGGATTTTCTATAGGAGTGGAAGAAGAGGAGCAGGCGTTTTCTGTACGAGTGAGGAAGAAGTTGAGGGGGGGGGGGGGTTTCTGGACGAGTGAGGAAGATGGGGAGCGGGGGGAATTGGGGCGAGACGGAAGCGTAAGTGGAAGCGAGGAGGAAGGAGGGTTTTCCTGGGATCGCCCCTCTTCAAGAAATATGGGCTTCTCCTCGCAAAAAACAAAAAACAAATGGGCTGTAAGATGGATAGGCTTTTGCATCGGGCTAGTCGGCTGCCCGTGTTTTGTACTGGAGGGCCTTGTGCTAGAGGCATCCCGAGACACTCTCCAGCTTATTGCCCATTCGAAAGAAAAAAAGAGAAGCCTCCAGCTTATGGCTACTCATCGGTAACCTTTTTCAACTTGGCATCCACCAAATTAGAGGATGCGGTATCGATGCGAACACTCACACCGGTCGCGTGGCCGGTAAAGTGAGGTGTCAAATAACAGGCCTACAATATACTTACTAGATTGTGAAGGTTTACAGGCTAGTCAACATTCACATTAAACTAAGCTTCAGAAGATACGGTATGCATACTAACATTCATAAGAACAAAAGTTCAACATGTTTATGCATCTCAATGATTCACCATACTATAACGAATACAAAGCTGTGAGAAGTTTGGAAATAAAGAAAATTGGTCGATGCTTCTCTAAGCAAAGGGCCTCCCTGCGCACACATTAATTTCCTGGGCATCTTTGTTTCTTCTCAATGTTGCGAGCACTTTGAGCATGTTGGCAACTCCACAGCTAGCTAGCTGCCTCATCTTTCAATTGATGCTGACACATTTGCAGCAAACACATGAGGCAATAGAGATGACTCAACATGAGTCCATATTGTGTAGTTCCCCTGAAATCATCTTCATTGTCCTGAATATGAAAAGATAGGAAAACAATAGCTATACTTAAACGGAGTTGCAAAACAGTAGCACATATCAATAGCTCGGCATGACAAAACACGGTCATCTGGACGAAGGGGATACTGACATGCCTTATATATAATTTCATAAGTCCTTGGTTGATTTCCACCTTCGGCTGCACTGCTTGTTTGCTCCTCCACACATGACAGGATCGTTCCGCACTGCAATCAGCAAGTCAACGTATGAATAAGCTTATTTCATCTTGCGGTGGTCATTGTACCTGAGTTACGAATGTAGGAATAACACGGAGCACCATGAGGTTAGGCTGACGGTAGATGCAGCCATATAAATTTTGTGCGGTGCTACCAAAATTGAGGTTTGTATCCCTTCCGTTATGAGAATTCTTCTTGAAGTTGGTAGAATGTGACGACTTGTTCTTTGCATCAAACTTGCCTTTCCCCTGAGATTTGTTCTTGTTGTTTTGGGGCTGGTTGGGCTGGAAGTTCTTCTTATGTACCATGTAGGCACTAGAAGCTCCCTCAGTGACCCGAGCACGTGTGTCTTTTGCTCTTGCCTTCTCTTCAAAATCAAGAGTGCTAATGGGATCTGAAACGGAAAACTCATGTCTCTTGTTTTTCATAGAAGTAGCAATATCGTTCCACAAAGGTGGAAGCTTGGCAATGATGGTACCAGCAACAAATTTGTCCGGCAACACACACTTAAAGTACTCAAGTTCCTTAGCGAAAGTGATCAGATCTCATGAGTCTGCTGAGCAATGAGCGCTCATCGATCATCTTGTAGTCACATAATTGCTCCATGACGTACAACTTCGTTGCGGCGCCGAGGTCCCAAACGTGGCCTCGAGCGCAACCCACATGTCTTTGCCGCTGTCAAACGACATATATGAATCCACAATGGAATGATCAAGAACACTCAGCAGGGCGGCTTTGACGAGGTTATCCATGTTCTCAAAAGCTTCCTGCTCTGTAGGATTAAGATCGCCCTCAGGCTTACCCTTAGTGGCGTCATAGCAGTACATGATCTGAAACCAATATACCGCTCTTGTGCGCCACCTTTTATATTGCACCCCCTTAAAAGTAGGCGGCTTCAAAAGCGCAACAAAACCACTCGGAGTAAATTGCCTATAATCAGGTTTTTGGATTGGATTGTTGAATATATGAGCAATTTACTATGAGATTTAATCCGAATCAACAGTAAATAGATCATGACGACAACTGCAAAGACCAAAGTAATGATGCGGACTAAACCAGGAGGTCAGAATCACATACTATACAGCAGGAGCAGAACCGCTGTGGCTGATGTTGTCACTCATGTCATTGATGAAGAGGTTACCGAGGTCGGGGAAGAAGGCTGTCGTTGAGGAAGTCGTCATGGCAGCGATCACAGTGTGCTCCCCAAAAACCTTATCGCCCCTCTCCCGTACAGGATCACGAAAGGCGGGGTTCGAAGGACTGCTGTCCCTTCTCGCGGTGCACGCCGGAAGGAGGGATGGAGAATAATTGCATGGCGGCGCTAAGATCTGGATCGGTGCGAAACCATATGATACAGCGGCTGCTAGGGTAGAGCCTGTCAGGTCGGTCGTGCGAGTAAGACCAAGTATAATAGTAGGCCTTTGGCCCAAACCCCATGTCCAAGTCAATAATAGCCCCACTATCCAAAAGAATCAGAAATGACTGAGTAATTAAGGCACCCGTTAATTAATAATTAATGACTTAATAAATTTTTCGACTCACGCCACACTTAGAGCATGGTTAATAGTAGAGCCAACATCCGACTATATGAAGTTGACACATCATCTAGAGCCAACCTAATAGCCTGCTTACAATAGTTAGTCCCTTTAATATAATACTATATCATTAATAATGGCCCCACCTTTTGTCTCACAAAGTATGTTGGAGCTCCTGCTACAATCGGCTAGTACAAGTTTACAACCCGCTTCTCTTCTCTCTCCTTCAACTAAGCACAAATACTATATATAAATGCTTATAGCCTGCTTATGTCATCTAATTGTAGTACTTGCTCTAAAGTTACTCTCCACTGTATAGTCTGAAATGCCTGGCGTGCAGCGGTCGGTGCCCTCGGTCGGCGCGCCGCTTCAACGTGGAAGTAGTGAGAGGTCGCGTCGCCCTGACTTGCCATCAATGTGGAGCGGCGGGCTTAGCTGGCGCCGGGCGGGGAAGCGCGCGTGAGAGGGGGGAGGGTTTTTTGATGGGCCAAGAAGGTGAGAAGCCAACTTGGGATCGGTCCAGACGGGGAAATATCATGTGCTCCCATACTCACTAGTTTCATGCATATGACCCTAGTCTATGTTACTGCCCCCTCATTTCCGGTTTATAGGGCTTATCTCAAAATCTTAGTTTTTCCATTTTATAAGGATCAATTTGGTTGTTCCCCATCACAAGTTTAGATTTCAAGGTGCATTAAATAATGGCATGCAAGTATTAAGAGAAAATTGACCAATGCATGTACTTTATGCATGCATGCATTGCAATTAATACAATGGTAAACATAAATTTTTGAGGAAAACAAGAGCATTAATTGGGTGCTTTTGCAAATTACAAAAAGTATTCCACCACTCATCATCTACCTTGGTTGGTAAGATTTTCGAATTGAGCTCTATAAACCGGAAAACATGGAGCCCTATAAACCGGAAAGCAGGGAGTAGTACAGTAATGTTATGATGGCTTCATTTATTAGCTTGTAGACTCATCTTGTCTTGGGAAACGCTATGTTACAGTAACATATTATGTTACCACTTCTCGTCGTTCTACGAGTTGACGGGACACATCAAAGTTATTTAGTACGTACTCTCTCCAAAAAGGGCCAACAATGTCCATGCCTACCATCCCGTGCTCGGTCATTGAGTACATGCACTATTCACGTGCCATCGAGGAGGAAAAATATTGCGTAGCACTAGGTGCCATCGTTGTGCGCGACTCACTTATGCACTGCTTATCTCCATTTTCTTGCATGACATGTGCACCTTAATGCTAGATGTCCCGCGTGTTGGCAAAAGGATGAACAAAACTCACGTAAAAAAGAGAGTGGAAGAATATAGATTCCCGACGACCGAGAAGGAGCAAGGAACCTCGTGGTGGAGCGTCTGCACTCATAATATTTTATATTATTCAGCAATATAAAATCAACCAATCATCTCCACAAGAGACCTAAGAGTACGAAACACGGCAGCCCAGTGTAGTTACATCATACTACATGGCTAACCCACGCTATCGCCATATTTCTTGGCCTCTGTGCGACACCTAGCTCTAGTAATCCACCAGCCCGTATCGCTTCTCGCTCCTCGTCTCTCTCAAAGTGCGGCGGGCTGGCGTTTTTGTCATCTATTGAGGTTGGTTAACTCATCACATGTAAGCGACTCTTGGGGGATAGTTTTTTTGGTGGGTTTGGGGCAACTTGCTCCAAATTAATCCTCATGTTTGGATACTTTAGGGCTATTTGAGCCCCAACTAGCTCAAACTAACTCTAAACCATGGATCCAAACAGGGCCAAAGTTAGTCTCGCAAAACGCATTAAGCCCTATATACATGGACAGACAAAGTACATGATACTAGCAAACGCTCACCAGTAGTAGTAGTTCATTGGTTGGTTTCGATTTTTGATTCACTTGATGTGCTGCTACTGCCCAATATTCACTTGTGGTTGTTTCTAGAATAAAAAAGGAGGTACTCCTACTTATGTTACTCCCACTGTGGCTAGCCTAAGGTTAGTAGGTGACCCTACGCTTGGCTCTTTGCCTCTTCCGGAAGTCGAAAAATAATGATGGTACTACCGTAGTACTTCTAGCAATCTGACACCAAATGAACTGCTACATGTCCACCGCTTGTAAGCAAAAGTTTCTCCTCGTGCTGCGAGCCACCGCGCATGCGTTGGCGAGGGAGAAGGCGTAGTAAGCAAGCTTCTCGTCATTCTGCGAGTTGACAGGACACATCAAAGTTATTTAGTACGTACTCTCTCCAAAAAAGGGTTGGCCATGTCATGGCTACCATCCTGTGCTCCGTCGTTGAGTACATGCACTATTCATGTGCCATCAAGGAGAAAAAATATTGCGTAGTAGGTGCCATCGAAGTGCACGACTCACTTACGCACTGCTTATCTGATTATCTCCATTTTCTTGCATGTCACATGCACCTTGATGCTAGATGTCTCGCGTGTTGGCAAAAGGATGAACAAAGCTCACGTAAAAAAGAGAGTGGAAGAACATAGATTCCCGGCGACCGAGAAGGAGCAAGGAACCTTGCGGTGGAGCGTCTGCAAGGAACCTTGCACGTTTTCCCCTGTTTTTTGCCGCCTGCCCACCTATAAACAAATAAAAGAACATGAACTCTTCGCTAACCACTAGAGACGATACATCAGGATGCTAAGTTGAAGATATTTTATTAGTTTATATTGATAACCACACAAGAAGCCACGCATGTACAGGACGCATGCATCCACACATGTACACACGCCAACGCACTAACTCATGCCGATCCAACTCATGCACATACGCGCACAACATGGAGCACACAACACATGTACACAACACATGCATGCACACACACTCGGCCGCAGAATGCACGTGAATAACACATGCATGCGCACACACTCGGCTGCATGGAGGCGTGCGCCATCTGCGGCAACGTCCGGTTCATCGTGCTATGGCGAAGCTCGCACACAACTGCGCCTACACATCTCTTGCAGCACCTCTTTGCCATCGTTGCTCAACGACTAGCTGGAGACGAAGACGACCGCAACCTCGGCCTTAGAGCTAGCACCGATGGAAAAGCACGCACGCTGCATGCACACGAGCATGTACGGAGTGCCCATGACGTGGTGCGTCCCTAGTCACCTCTACTCCTTCTGCGCATGTTGTCTATGAAGGCGGCTGCATGCCTAATGATGATGTGGGTGAGATCTTCTAGGACTCAGATGATGACGAGGAAAATTATGGGGGGTGTCTCCAACAGTGTTACTCAGCTCGCACCTCTTGCATCACGGTGGTCGAGCTTGGAGTCATTCATCTGGTACACGTGGCATCTCAGATCTGGACACAAGGTGACGTACACCGTCAAGGTCCACGGTCGAGGGGTCAGGGCGGACGCCACCTCTCACTGCGTCCGCCATTTGAAGCGGCGCGCCCGCCTGTGGCACCGCCACGCACTCCCAGCTGTACCCGCCTCCTCACCGCATTCAAAAACCTACATTTAAACCCGCGTGGAATGCGAGAAACCAACTCCGGCCACACACATCCGTTCAAGAGCAGGATGACGGCCAAGCTACTCCTTCCACCATTTTGTCCACTCTTCCGGCGGCATCCGACGAGCAGGAAGAGAAGTTCTCCGGCATAAAAGCCGTCTAGGTGGCCCGCCGAGCCCGTCAGCTCGCTTCTCCACCTACCTCGCCTAGCCCGTCGGAGGCAGTTGCCGCACTAAGCCAGCGTGTGGTTCCGCAGCTGTCCTTTCCAATACAGCTCGAGGAAGAGTGCCAACTTGCTCAACTCCGGCTTGTCGGGGAGCACGGAGGCACAGGCATCGTCGCTGCCCTCGACGCCGCCGCGTTGTACAATGCCTCCAGTGTCTGCGACTGCGCCATCCGCCGTCGACGCGCGCGTAGCCGCGACATGCAGGCAGAGAAAGAAGCCGCCGCGGATGTCGACGAGGCGATGTGGCTACGCGGATATGGACGAGGTGATGGGCAGCACGTCCCCGCCCGCTGCCATCATCGAGGAGAAGTAGAACACGGGAGGCCGCCGCCGATTGTATCCCATGAATACCACCGCCGAGGAGACGCCGGCGAATACAGCCGGTGTCTTGCTCGATTCTTCTTCTGCCGGATGCTGGAGGAGGACAAAGAGATCGGGCGGCGACCATTTAGATTAGGTATTTTAATTCTACCAGGCTGGTTGTAATGGGAGTATTATAAGTAGTATCATGCATGCCAACTACTCCCTCTGTTCTTAAATATAGGAGTATTATAAGAGCATGGTTAATAGTATAGCCAGCTAATGGCTACATGACATTGCCACGTCATCTATAGCCAACCTTGTAGCTGAAAGTGCAATATTGCACTAAATTGTTTTTGACATCTATGACAACATCATTTGTGTTTCTAACCACATGCTCTAAGTGTTAACAACCCTGAGTAAGTCAAAGTGAAGCATGGATGGTTTTTTCCCTCTCTTATTGGAAAAAGGAAATGCGGTGTGCTCGAGGAAAGAAGAAGTTCCATTAAGTTTTTTTTACTTGAGTCCTTAGGGCAACCGCACAATTAAGAGGGGGTGCATCATGAAAACATCCAGGGAATCAACTTACCTTCTCACATTGATCTGAAAATCTTAATGTCATGTTTCTGTTCAGGCCGGAACTTCCGGGACGACCGGAACTTCTGGGGACCGGAAGGTCCGGGAAGCTTCCGGGGTACCTAGAAAAACTGCACTTTTCGTGCAATCTCTCTGTGTAGCCCGGAACCTCTCCGGAACTTCCGTCTCCCGGAACTTCCGGGGCCGCCGGAACTTCCGTCCTCTGTTTCTGCAACTTCCGGGGTACAACTGAGTGGTGCAAACTCTCTGTGTATCCCGGAACCTGGCCGGAACTTGGCCGGAACTTCCGGGGTCCGGAACTTCCGTCTGTCGCCGGAACTTCCAGGCTATGCAGAAATCTGACTCCAATGGCCAGATTCCATCCCCACCTATAAATAGTCTTCTTCTTCCTCACGAAGAAGGTGACGACTCCATTTCTCTCACCTCCATTTTCAGACCTCTATTTCTTGGAGATCTCCCTCCTTAGCCAACAAAAGCTCTTGATCTTTTGAGAAGTGAAGGAGAAGTGCTCGATCTACACATTCACCAAAGCGAAAGTTGATTCCCCTCTTGTTTTTGTGGTGCATCTTGTTATTCTTGGAGGTTGGAGACTCCTAGGCGGTAGGAGTGCTCCGGCGAGGAATCAACCCTTGTGATTACCCCCGGAAAAGTTTATGAGGGTTTGGAGACCACCCAAAGGTCTACCACTAGTGGTTGAGAAACGCCTTCGTGGTGTTGTCTCAAAGGGAGAATAGGGAGATCCTTCGTGGCGTTGGTGTGCCTTCGTGGTAACATCCACCTCCCTAACGGCGACTAGCTTCCCTCCAAGGAAGTGAACATCGGCATACATCCTCGTCTCCCGGAAGTTGCGGTTATTCCTAACCCTAACTTTCTACTTGTGGTTACTTGTCTCTTAGCACTTACTTATATCACATTGTGCTTGCTTACCTACGTGCTCGTGTTACTTGCTTAGTACTTTGTACTCACTTGCAATTGTTAGGCTCACCTTCATATTCCGCATTATTGCCTAAAATTGCTAAGTAAAACTTAAAATTTGTAATTGTACCTATTCACCCCCTCTAGGTCCATCTCGATCCTTTCAATTGGTATCAGAGCCTCGTGCTCTATTCTTGTGGCTTAACCGCCCTAGAGCGAGATGAACCCGGATGGGACTCCCCAGTTGTAGATCCTAAGGATAAAGGCGAGGCTTCTTCCAAGTCAAGTCCTTTACGTCGGAGGATCTAGAACGGGCCCTTGCTAAGCAAAAAGAGGAGCATGATGCTTCTCTTGAGGCCTTTGTCCAAATGAGATTGGCCACGTTGTCCATGGTGCTTGCACCACTCTCGGGTGGTGCTGCTTCGAGGCCAACTGTGCCTACTCCATCACTTGGTCAACAACCTCCTAGCAATGAACACGCCAGTGTTCCTTGGCTTTATGCAAGACCTCAGGTTGAGAAACCAAGATATAATCCTCAAGGAAAACCTCCTTTACTTAGTGCCACTTCCGATTTTGCTTTGTGGAGAGTTGCTATGCAGGATCATCTTCGACATGGAAACGATGAGATGCTGGAGATCTTGGAGTATGGCTATCATGTGGTTGATCCAAAGAACCCCACACCAAGAGAAATATATGACAAGAACCTCAATGACACTTCAATCATGTGTATAAGGAGAGGTATGGATGAAAAGCAAAGGAGACCGTTCATACACATCACAAGTGCCAAGGAACTATGGGAAAGTGTTATACGATCCAAGACTGGCACTTCTACCCTCCGGAGTGCTCAATATGAAATTGCCAAGGGGCAATTGCAAAACTTTTGTATGGAGAAAGGTGAAACCCCCAATCAACTCCATGAGCGGCTCATGAATCTCACTGCCGATATTGAGTCATGTGAGTGTGACAATACACAAGATGGATTCAACATGACTAAGAGGTTCCTTGTGGATAAGTTGCGTCATGCTCTTGCTCCATATCACCATCAAATGGTGTGGGACATAAGACAACACCATACCTTCAAGGAAATGACTACAGATGACATCGTATCCACCTTTCAACTATTTGAAGAGTCAAAGGCTAATGCCACAAAACATCTTGCCATGCATGGTTCCCCATCATCAAAGATCAATCTTGCATTGAAGGCCAATCATGTATGTGAAGATGAACAAAGTGAAGAAGAAGAAGAAGATGATGATGATGAAGATGGTGATGAGATTGAATCCGACGATGGCCCTTCATATGAAGACATGGCTCTTTTTGTCAAGAAGTTTAGCGCGGGAAAATTCAAGGGAAGATTTCAAAAGAAGAAAGTAATAAAATGCTACAACTGTGAAGAAACCAATCACTTCTCCAACGAGTGCCCTTATGAGAAGAGAGAAGATAAACCAAGGTTTCCCCAGACCTTTCCCAAGAAGAAGTTGCCAAATCCTTTGAACTCCAAGCTCAAGAAGAGAGATGGAAAAGCAATGATTGCTCAAGAAGAATCCGATCCGAATGATGTTAGTAGTGTTGCCGGAGTTGCTCAAGACTCTCAAAACAGTTTGAGGTTAGTAAACAAGAGTGGTGATGTGGTCACCTACAACTACATGAAAGACTACAAGGGCAACGCTCACAAGTGCCTAATGGAAAAGGTCGTGGTAGAAGATGGAGACGACCAAAGCTCTCCTGACAAGGTCAAGGTAACTCCACGATCAAATCCTCCTCTTTTCACTCCTTCTACTCCTAGTGATGAGTATCTTGATGCGGAGGATAGTTATGAGGATGATGATCTAAATGACCCTATGCTTGCTAAACTTAATAAGTTCATGTGCTCCCTCAAAGGAAAGAAGCTCACTATGTTTCAGATATGCTTATGGAGATGGTGAGTAAGCACACCATCACCATTAAGGAACTCAAACCCTCGTCACCGAGGAAAAGGAAAAATGTGAAATCCTTGAGCGGAAAGTCCAATATGAGGAAGCACGAAATGATGAACTATGCTTAAAAATTGGTGCAAATATAGATGTTCATACTAAGATCTTGCCTCCTTGAAAAAGGCTA
This sequence comes from Aegilops bicornis, assembly GCA_021605145.1. NCBI lineage: Eukaryota > Viridiplantae > Streptophyta > Magnoliopsida > Poales > Poaceae > Aegilops > Aegilops bicornis. The sequence continues at coordinate 442,008,837 of CM038669.1, forward strand.
TTGGCTCTTGTGAAGAGTTGATGAATGATAAAAGTAAGCTTGCGAAGTCTCATGCTTCTCTCTCTAAGGATTGTGAGCTTCTATCCGTGTCCCTCAAGACTAAGGAAGAAGATCTCACCCTTCTTACAAAGAGTTTTGAGACGCTCAAACTTACTTATCTTGAAACTCTAGCTAAGGCTTACTCGTCTCCTATTATCAATGTTGATGCTTGTTCTACGAACTCTAGTAGTGATCTAGCATCTATTCTTGAGGATAATTGTTTTCTCAAGGCTCAAATCGAGAAAGGGCTCATGACATGTGCTCAAGCGCAAAAGAACCTTAATGAGGTGTTGAGCCAACACAATGAAGTGTTCGCCAAAGAGGGACTCGGGTTTGACCCAAGCACAAGCAAGAAGAAGACGTCCTCTCAAAAGTGCACCACCCCTTTAAAAGAAACTTTTGTACAAGAAGGAAACAAGGAGAAAGGTAAGGTTGTTAGTGGGAAGGCCACAAGGGGCATGCCCACTCTCAACAAGCCAAAAGAGTTCGTGCCTCCATCCTATGTACTTCGTAAGACTAAGGATGGAGAAGTTTATGCAAAGTTTGTTGGTCCTCAAAATGCATTTCGGTTTTATGCTATTTGGGTCCCTAAGACCCTTGTGACTAACTTGAGAGGTCCCATTGCAAAATGGGCGCCTCTAACCAAGTAATAATTGTGTGTAGGTTGCCTTCTCCGGTGGAGTAAAATGGGTGATTGATAGTGGATGTACCAATCATATGACCGGAGATAGCAAATTGCTCTACGATTTCATGGAAGCTATTCAACCATTTATGAGCATTATGTTTGGTGGAGGATCAAATGGACAGGTACTTGGGTTGGGGAAGGTGGCTATCACAAATGACATGTCTCTTGCAAATGTCATGCTTGTCCAATCCCTTAAACACCATGTGCTTTCTCTGCTCACAATTGGCTTCGCTGGTTATGATACACTATTTGGACTAACGGATGTGAAAGTCTTTAAGAGAGATACTCTCAAGTGGCCTTTGTTGGAGAGTTGGATGGCAACCTTTACACGGTTGATTTCTCGAAAGAGAGCACATTCCACGCAACTTGTCTAATGGCCAAGGCCGACAAGGGGTGGCTATGGCATCGCCGGCCAGCCCATGTCGGCATGAGGAATCTTCAAGATCTCTTAAAGGGTAATCACATCCTTGGACTAACAAATGTCTCTTTTGAGAAAGATCGTGTGTGTAGTGCATGCATAGCCGGGAAGCAGCATCAATCAAAGCACCCACCCAAGAATATTGTGTCTACTTCAAGGCCTTTGGAGCTACTTCATGTGGATCTCTTTGGGCCTCCTTCATGGGATAGTTGGTGGGAAAAAGTATGGACTTGTCATTGTTGATGATTACTCAAGATATACATGGGTGTTTTTCCTCAAGTCCAAGGACGAGACGAAGATCACCTTCATTTATTTTGCCAAGCAAGCACAACGCAAGTTTGACAAAGAAATCTTGGCAATAAGAAGTGACAATGGAACACAGTTCAAAAACAATACCTAGGACGAAATCCTTAGTGATGAAGGGATTGAGCATCAATATAAAGCTCAAAACACTCCTCAGCAAAATGGTGTAGCCGAAAGTAAGAACCGCACCCTTGTGGAGATGGCAAGGTCCATGTTGGCTGAATACAAGTCACCACATAGTTTTTGGGCCGAAGCTGTCAACACTGCATGCCATGCATCAAATCGGCTTTTCCTCCGCACTATACTGGAAGACTCCATATGAGCTCCTAACTGGGAACAAACCAAATGTCAAGTACTTTTGTGTATTTGGGTGCAAATGTTTAATCCTCAACAAAAGAGAACGGTTAGGAAAATTTCAATCCAAAACAATTGAGGGCATATTTGTTGGCTATGGATCAAACTCTCACGCATATAGAGTCTACAACAAATCCAATGGATGTGTTGTAGAAACCTGTGACGTGGTGTTTGATGAATTTAATGGCTCCCATGGGGAGCAAGTTGATCTAAGTGATGTAGGTGAAGAAGATTCCTCTCAAGATATTTTAACCATGGGTGTTGGTGCACTTCTTCCAATGGAACAGAACCTCATGATGATGAAGAAGAAGAGGGAAGTCTCACACATCATCAAACTACTTCAACACCCATACCAGCACAAACTCCTATTGTTCAACCGATGCCCTTAGTCCAAGTACAAGAAGATGATCAAATTCCTCTTTATGAGAATCATCAAGAACAAGATCATCATCAAGGGCAAGAACAAGAAAGTCAAATCATTGATGATCAACCTCAACAAATGCAATATGTACAAGAAGATCTGCCACCACACGTTAATGATCCATATGTTGAGGACGTGGATGATGGACATGAAGTTGAACCTCGCAAAACCTTAACCTCCATCATGCCTCGAGTGGCCGGTCGTGTTGATGTTGATAAAATCCTTACCGGCATATCGGAAGGTAGAGTCACTCGTAAACAATTGACTAACTTTTGTGCTCACTTCTCGTTTGTGTCTAGTGTTGAATCTCTCAAGGTACAAGATGCATTGATGGACAACGATTGGCTCGTTGCTATGCAAGAAGAGTTGAACAGTTTTGAACGCAACCAAGTGTGGTCATTAGTCAAGAGGCCAACTACGAAACACAATGTCATCAGAACAAAATGGATTTTCAAGAACAAGCAAGATGAGAATGGTATAATCATCCGCAACAAGGCAAGGTTAGTGGCTCAAGGGTACTCACAAGTTGAAGGTTTGGACTTTGGTGAGACCTTTGCCCCCGTTGCCCGTCTTGAATCCATTCGCATCTTACTTGCTTATGCTGCTTTCAATGGATTCACATTGCATCAAATGGATGTAAAGAGTGCTTTCCTTAACGGTCCTCTACAAGAAGAAGTATATGTGTCACAACCACCCGGGTTCGTTGATCCCGATCACAAAGACTATGTGTATAAACTTCATAAGGCTCTGTATGGCCTCAAACAAGCACCTCATTCTTGGTATGATCATCTTAAGAAGTTTTTACTCGATGATGGCTTTGTGAGAGGGGTGATCGATCCCACTCTTTTTACTAAGAGGGAGAAAGGTGATTTGATCTTAAGCCAAATCTATGTAGATGATATAATTTTTGGTTCTCCTAACATTCATTTGTGCAAGAAGTTTGCGGACTCCATGAACAAGAATTTTGAAATGTCACTCAATACGGATTTGAAGTTCTTTCTTGGATTTCAAATTCAACAATTTCAAGAAGGAATTTTCTTATCTCAAGCAAAATACCTCAAGGATATCCTAGAAAAGTTCGGCATGACTGATGCTAGTCCATGTAAGACACCCATGCCAACCAAAATTGTACTCACTGAAGACACCAACAGTATTCCTTTCGACCCATCTAAATATCGCTCTATGATTGGTTTATTTCTTTATCTTTGTGCATCTAGACCAGACATCATGTTTAGTGTATGCATGTGTGCTAGATTTCAAGCTTCCCCTAGGGAAAGTCATCATAAGGCGGTTAAGCATATTCTTAGATACCTTGTTCACACCCCAAAGTTGGGTCTATGGTACCCCAAGGATGCTAAGTTTGATCTCATTGGGTATACGATGCGGATTGGGCTGGAGACAAAGTGGATCGTAAGTCCACCTCCGGTGCATGTCAATTTCTTGGTCGCTCCTTGGTAAGTTGGTCCTCAAAGAAACAAAATTGTATTGCCCTCTCTACCGCAGAAGCTGAATACATTGTAGCCCGCAGTTGTGCAGCTCAATTACTATGGATGAGACAAACCTTGAAGGATTATGGTATCACTTATAGACATGTGCCTCTCCTATGTGATAATGAAAGTGCCATCAATATTGCTGAGAACCCCAAGGATCATCTCCGAACCAAGCACATTGATATTAGGTATCACTTCTTGAGAGATCATGTGGAGAAGGGTGATATTCACATCGATCATGTTGGTACATATTTACAACTTGCAGATATTTTCACCAAACCATTGGATGAAGCAAGGTTTTGTCGACTTAGGCATGAACTTGGTATCTTGGAGCTTGACAACATTATGTGAAATCTAGTACCCATGCATGCATTTTCATAATGTTTTGTCTTGATGTAGGCATATATTTAGGGGCAGACATTCAATTCATGAATATGCTCACCCTACACAATGCATAAAAAGAACAAACACTCTCAAAGTTATCATGGTTCTCGGACTATGGTGCTTTCCATGATGGAGTAGTGATTCTGGGCTCAAGGTTAAAATCTTCGCAGTACCAAGTCACGTATACTCAAACATGGTGGACTCGTCCACCGCCCTCTCTTAGAGAGGCTGGACTTATTCTTAAATTTCATTCTCTGTGTGTTTGTCTGGTGTTTTTCTCTCTTTTGAGTGTTCTCATTGTTGCTCTTGTGCTTTGCCCCTTGTATTCATCCAACATGCCCCTTGCTCAAGTTCTACTCAAGCCTCTCTCATCTCGAAACCATCTGATATTTGTCTAGTGCACAAGCTTCAAATCATAACCATATAAATGTTGATGTGGTGTGTTGTGGTCTTGGGAGCTTTCAGACTCTCTCCCTCTAGTTCTCAGGAGTTCAGAGAGGCGGTAATCTCTCTGGATATCCCGGAACTTCCGGGGTGAGCCCGGAACTTCCGGCCGCCGGAACGTCCGGCCTTGCCCGGAACTTCCGGGCGTCGCGGGTCATGGGAACTTATTATGGGCAGGGGATAACGAAGGGGTCCTTTTTTCCCCTTCTCCCCGGTTCCACTGCTCTCTTTCCTCAAGCGCGCCTCACCCTTCGACAACTTCCGGTGAGCTTCGCCCCGGAACCTCCGGCTCCTTCTTCCCTTTCATCGTTGCTTGGAGGGGATCTGTCCTCTCCACCATCTCCATGGAGGAAGGTAACCTAAGCTTCTCTCTGCTCTCTCTAGATTCCTAGGGATTGTAGGCTACGCTTATGGTTCTAGAATAAACACAATCTTCACATCTCGAGTCCTGCATCCACTTTAGATCTGCAGTACTCCATGACTTTCAGTTCTCGTTGGTCGATCCATGTCTGTCCCCTGCTTAGATTCGGAAGGAGCCCTGCGACCATGCTGGTGCCCGGAACTTCCGGGCAGGCCGGACCTTCCGGCCTCGTTAGGGTTTCCATGGTCGGGATGGGCTGGTGTTCCGTCGGCCAGAACTTCTGGGTTCCCCGGACCTTCTAGCTCCCAGAACTTCCGGCCTCCTCGGAACTTCCGGGCTAAGCAGAGTTCTACCAAATCTCCTCGACTAGTGAGATTCTCTGATTTTCTTTTTTTAGGCTTGTGTACTTATTCTGTCCCTATGAAATTCTCTCTCTCTCTGTCAGCAGGGTCTGTTCACGTGCTCACTCATCTAAGGTGTATGAACGGAAATCCAAGGCTAGGGTCAAGAAGACAATGGCGGTTGTTTTGGGGCGTGAGAACATGTTTGATCGCCATCCCGAGGAAGATGCCGAGGTGAAGATAGTGCATCTCCTCCTGCTGCTCCCGTCCACTCCAAGAAGCGGAAGACTACTTCCAAGAAGGCCAAAGCACCAAATGTTCAACCTCCACCTCCTGAGCCAGTCACTATGAAGGAAATGCCCGCACCAGAGTGGGTTGCTCTGCGCCGAGTCAATCCCTATCGTCAGGACCGTGATCATGTGGCTGATTCCAAGTTTTGGACCCTTTTCCAGCAATGCAACTATGAAGAGATTTTTTCTCAACTCGTCAACAAGTATGTCCCCCAGAAGAGTATCAACATTGCTCACTTTGACAAGACTCCAACAAATTATGCGTACTTTGAGGGGATCCAGAACATGTGTGTGAAGCTCAACCTCCTTCCACTCATGCACTTTCAACATGATGTGTCTCCGCCCCTTGTGGCTCAGTTCTATGCCATGGTGCATTTTGGGACTGATATGCAGCGCACTCTTACCTGGATGAGTGGCAATGAGAAGTTCTCTGCTCCGTTCTCGTCTTGGCCGGGCTTCGGTCTATTAGTATCTTGACACTCATCATGGACCGTGGTTGCAAGATTCACGACAAAGGGGTCTTCCAGGCTATTCACTTGGCTGATTTGTATCCTCCATCAGGAAAGGTTGGATCTGTTGGTGATCTTCTTCCCTTCTATGACATCATGCACCACATCTTTCAAGAGATACTCGCGGTCAAGGTGGGTGACAAGACCAAGATTCGTGGTCACCTCATCAATCTTCTTCACTACACTTGTCACAACTCCGAGCAGGGCCCCATTGATGTGATGGACTTTATGTGGCATGAGATGTACAGTGTGGTAATGAACCGAAAGGTTCCTATCTATGCTCCTTATATCACTGCCTTGATTGCTGAGATTGCTCCTGAAGCACTTGCGGGTCGGCATTTGACTGGCCACTCCAGTGTTAACTTGCTTGTTAGGAAGGGCAAGGCCACTGCTCATGAGGGTGATGATGAGGAGGAAGATGAGCTACATGCTGGAGATTCTCACCGCTTTGATTTTCGTTCCCGCTCTCACACTTTTCATCGTGGGGAGCCCAGTGACTCCGGGTCAAAGAAGAGCAACAAAATTTGGCGCCTTCTCAAGAACTTGTTTTGTCTTCAGCAAGATATGCATAAGAAGCAGTGGGAGGAGCACAAGTCTAGGAAGGAGAGCATGAAGGCTCTTAAGGATGGTCTGTGTGCATCTGGTATGAACATTGCTCACGGCTTTGAGTCTCGTGTGACTTCATTTGCGGAATACCAGTCCAAGTTTGCTCGGTTTGATGTTGAAGCCGGCGATGAAGCCTCTTCTCCGCCCTCATGGCTCCGAGTCTTCTGGAGAGTCGACCGATGGCCCTTCTGCGTCCCTCTCCTAGGGGCTGTTTATGGATTCCTCCATCCTTCATTTTTGCCATCTTGGTGACAATAGGGGGAGATGTTGTGGTGCTTGATAGGGTTTATCGCTTATCTTCGATTTATCTGTCTTGAACCTTTGCCTTTATCTGCCTTAATTTGGATCTTTGCTTGCTATTTGAACCTATTTATGTTCCGCTAAATATTCTATCTGTGTGTGAGAAACTTATGGCAAGGGGTTTACATGGCATATTCTATTTGCTCATATTGTGGGTACAAAGGTTAGTAAAGCATTCTATGTCGATATATCATTCTTGTCTGGGTACACATAGTGATAGGGGGAGAATCCCTTAACCATGTCATTTCATTCAAATGCAATCTTAAAATAAAGCATGGGTTGTGGGGGAGTACCTTCCTGTCATCGAAATTGCTTAAATACTGTATATACTTTATGAGGTTATCCTCTCAAGCATTGTTGTCATCCATGTCAAAAAGGGGGAGATTGAAAGTGCAATATTGCACTAAATTGTTTTTGACATCTATGACAACATCATTTGTGTTTCTAACCACATTCTCTAAGTGTTAACAGCCCTGAGTAAGTCAAAGTGAAGCATGGATGGTTTTTCCCTCTCTTATTGGAAAAAGGAAATGCGGTGTGCTCGAGGAAAGAAGAAGCTCCATTAAGTTTTCTTTTTTACTTGAGTCCTTAGGGCAGCCGCACTATTAAGAGGGGGTGCATCATGAAAACATCCAGGGAATCAACTTACCTTCTCACATTGATCTGAAAATCTTAGTGTCATGTTTCTATTCAGGCCGGAACTTCCGGGGACCCGAAGGTCCGGGAAGCTTCCGGGGTACCCAGAAAAACTGCACTTTTCGTGCAATCTCTCTGTGTAGCCCGGAACCTCTCCGGAACTTCCGTCTCCCGGAACTTCCGGGCGCCGGAACTTCCGTCCTCTGTTTCTGCAGCTTCCGGGGTACAACTGAGTGGTGCAAACTCTCTGTGTATCCCGGAACCTGGCCGAAACTTGGCCGAAACTTCCGGGGTCTGGAACTTCCGTCTGTCGCCGGAACTTCCGGGCTACGCAGAAATCTGCCTCCAACGGCCAGATTCCATCCCCACCTATAAATAGTCTTCTTGTTCCTCACGAAGAAGGCGACGACTCCATTTCTCTCACCTCCATTTTCAGACCTCTATTTCTTGGAGATCTCCCTCCCTAGCCAACAAAAGCTCTTGATCTTTTGAGAAGTGAAGGAGAAGTGCTCGATCTACACATTCACCAAAGCGAAAGTTGATTCCCCTCTTGTTTTTGTGGTGCATCTTGTTACTCTTGGAGGTTGGAGACTCCTAGGTGGTAGGAGTGCTCCGGCGAGGAATTGACCCTTGTGATTACCCCCGGAAAAGTTTGTGAGGGTTTGGAGACCACCTCAAGGTCTACCACTAGTGGTTGAGAAACGCCTTTGTGGTGTTGTCTCAAAGGGAGAATAGGGTGAGCCTTCGTGGCGTTGGTGTGCCTTCGTGGTAACATCCACCTCTCTAACGGTGACTAGCTTCCCTCCAAGGAAGTGAACATCGGCATACATCCTCGTCTCCCGGAAGTTGCGGTTATTCCTAACCCTAACTTTCTACTTGTGGTTACTTGTCTCTTAGCACTTACTTATATCACATTGTGCTTGCTTACCTACGTGCTCGTGTTACTTGCTTAGTACTTTGTACTCACTTGCAATTGTTAGGCTCACCTTCATATTCCGCATTATTGCCTAAAATTGCTAAGTAAAACTTAAAATTTGTAATTGTACTTATTCACCCCCTCTAGGTCCATATCGATCCTTTCAGTAGCCTTCAAGTGTAATACTCGCTCCGTCTAGGTGTGTAAGTCATCTTACGAAAACCAAATAATCCCAAAACACTTAGGCGCGGTGCATTAACTTCTACCTCATTTCTTGTTTCTTGACATATCAACTAATAAGAGATTTGGGTGTGCATGTTTTTAATGACTTGAGACTACCAAACACGACATGCAGTGGTTAGTTCATTGCATGCAATGCTATTAATTAGTAAATAAACATTAAGTTCTCTTGTTTTCCCCTCCTCCTTGGTCACGGTGCACAACCTACAAAAATGTGCTATTTCATCAATACAGGGCCCACCTTCCACTCTCACATACTGCATAGGAGCACGTGTTGCAGCTGGCTCTTATTCTGTAGCCGGCTCATTTTCTCTCTCCTCTTCTATCCCCTCCATGTCAGCAAAAAAATAATATTTTAACCCTTACAGCCTGCTTACATAAGCTTATTATACTTGCTCTAAGATGAGGGAGGGAAACTTCTACACTCGCAGGGGACGTGGCATTGGCTATTGGGCGGCAACATGCGGTCATCCGGGTACGCCATAAAGGATAAGAAGAGGCATCCTATATCAGCAAGGACCAACTTCCCTACCGATAGCTCATTTAACAGAACTCCCAAGTTAACTGTGATGAGGCTGGTGTAGTCATGGGATGGGTGACCGGATGGGAAGTGGACTCGATGTTAACTAGAGGGATGGGTTACTGCAAAGGTTTATTATAAACCTTTGCAGTGACCCATCCGTGTAGTTAATATCGAGGTATTTGTTTTGTAATTTTTGACATTTTTTTGTTTTTTGAACACATGTTAATCAAAGGTTTTTTGAACATAACGCATCCCAAGACATATATGCTTATGTGGCATGGAGTTAACGAGGAGAGAGGTGTTTGTAGTAACATAATATGTTACCGTAACATAACACACACCAATGTAAAATGAGTCTACAACATAATAAATGAAGGCTTGCATGACACTACATTTATGTTACTTCCCACTACGATGATAGTAACATAAACTAGTAACATGCATATGTTACTAGTCTAAATTATTGCCCACTATGACTAGCCTTAGAGCAAGTACAATAGTGGGCTTATAGCCTGCTTACATGGCAATTTTGCTTATGTGGAGGAGAGAGACATGAAAAAGTAAGTGGAGTGGGCTCTCATGCAAGAGTCTAGCTATATGCGGATTCCTAGACAAATACAATAAAAGTGAAGAAAGAGAAAGAGAGAAGATTTGAAAAAGTACTAATCTTATAGCCAACCTTATAGCTAACCTTATTGTATGGGTGACTATATGTGTTGGCTATAGATGATATGGCAACATCTTATAGCCAGCAGTTGGCTCTATTATTAACCATGCTCTTAGGATGGTTAATAATATAGCCAACTGATGGCTACAAGGAACCGCCATGTCATCTACAACCATCATCTATATGCACTCATGCAATAGTGTGGGCTATAAGGTTGGCTATTAGTACATTAGTAATTTTTTCCATCTTCTCTCTATCTCTTTCTTCACATTTATTGCATTTACCTAGGAATGCGTATATAGCTAGGCTCTTGCATGAGAGCCCACTCCCCTTACTTTTTCACATCTCTCTCTCCTGCAAGTATAATAGTGGGCTTATAGCCCGCTTACATGACATTTTTTGCCTATGTGGAGGAGAGAGTGATGAAAAAGTAAGACTAGCCACAATGGGTAGTAACTTAGAGTACTACCTCTATAGTGGGGAGTATGTGTGGTATCATGCAACACTTCATTTATTAGGTTGTAGACTCATCTTGTCTTGGTATGTGTGATGTTACAGTAACTAGCTATGCTACCACATGCTTCTCTTTTCTCATTAATTACTCGCTACATCATCTGTTTTGCCTTGAGATGTGTGATGTTACCATCTATGTTACTATTGGGTAACGCAGCAGAAAACAAAAAATTTCTGACCTACACACCAGCCCAGGACCACTATGGAGACTGCATACATGGTTTGATCTTTTTCGTTACCGACTCGTAGCGCAGCGGAAGTAGAGTCGATGGCGAACGGCGGTGCAGATCCCCGCAACTAGGATTTACAACCTCCCAACTGCGAGGATTTATACCCTCATCCGCCCCACGGACAGCCCTCCGGGAGGCGGTCGGACAGTCCCTCGGACTGTGTCGCGGACAGCCCTTCGGGAGGACCCTCAAAACTCGGACGTTCACTCGGACAGCCCTTCGGGAGGACTCACAGAACTCGGACCGTCATGTGGACAGCCCTTCGGGAGGCACTCTCAAAATAGCCCCTCGGGCAAAAGGATCGAAACTACGACCTCTCTACGGGGTTGCACACATACGGTGTCATCTATCCGGCAGGGCTTTGCCATCCAGAACTAGTTCCCACCGGAACCCAGACAGCCTTTCGGCTCTACGAAACTATTTCACTGGGAGGAGAGAGAAGCCAGATCATGCATGGCACTTGTATGTGAGAAAGAGTGTGTCTTTAGGCAGCCCCTCCACCCCTATTTATAGGCCAAGTTTCAAGGGTGGCTTCTCCAAGAAGCCAAGGGGATAATACCAAAAGGCCCTCAAGGTGGCTTCTCCAAGAAGCCAAGCAAAAAGCACTTTCACTATTCATGACGACATTTTTCAGCGTCCGTTCAAACTGAAAATATTTACGTGGGCTCACAACATTTCCAGTACCCACTAAAATAATTTTCAACGCGTTCCGAAACAATTTCGGTTTAGTGATTTTCATCTGCGAAAAGCAAACAAGAATGCGTTTTCACTATTCATGAAGACAATTTTTCGTGTCCATTAAATCCGAAAATATTTCTGTGGATCTTAGAATAATTACAGTACCCTCTAAAATGATTTTGATTCGTTCTGAAACAATTTTAGATTAGTGAATTTCATCTGTGAAAAACAACCAAAGCGGTACCGGCAGCTCCGAAACATTTTCGGTTTTTATCCCCAAAAAGTCCCAGAAGTTTCTAGAATAATTCTGGCACCCTCCAAGAATTATCAAGCGTGTACCGAAACCAATTTGACTTAATGGTATATCCTGAAACAACTTTTCGGTGTTACGAAACTATTTCGCTATTATCTCCTAACTCTTCCATTGTCTCCAAACTTTTTCGCAAATTTCTCTCGCACTTCGCCTAGTATTCAGTAGATAGATGACCCTTACGCGTGTGACCCTATAGGTTGGGTGAAGCATAGACATGACCGGAACACTTTCCGATCAATGATCAACATCGGAGCCGTGGACACCCATATTGACCCCTATACCCACACGAATGAATATTCGAGTGAACCTCCAATTGCTGTGTGCTATTCCTGTTGCTTCGCGATATGTTACAAAGACCCGAGGTGAGATTTACTTGCATCCCCGTGGATCAACAACTTGTCCACTATGCTAGTTACCTTGTTACTGGTTTTGTTCTCTTTTCTCGTTTCCGTGTTCCGGCATCCCTGTGATCAAATCACATTGTGTCTGGCCACACGATGATGGATACCGTAACATCGAGAGGGCCCGAGAATATCTGTCCATCGTCGGAGGAGCAAATCCCAATCTTGAGCTATCAAGTTACTTAACATACTTTTCCATGAACCCGTAAGCCGCTGTAATAGCCACCCATTTACGGATGACGTTTAACAAACCCCAAAGTTCATGAAGCAAGCATGAAGAAACTCGGTACTCTCATGGTCTAAGTAATCATGCAAACGTTAACCATCTCTGTGTTATGTACCATTAACTTGTGACGAATGAATCTCATAGCATAACATCAATCCAGGTCGATTCAACACAAATGTTCTCTTAACATTGTGCCCTCAAAGTTGCTGGCATTGACATGCCCATGATCGTGAAAATAGAACCATCATGCAACACTTGAGCTAGTCTTAGAGGCCGTAATAAGAATACTTCTTACCATTATTTATTCCACACGCATATGAGTCTTCCTCCCAGCCTCGTGTTATTGCGTACTTCGAGAACCATAGCAGTTATAGCATGGAACATAAACATAATTATGAACTTGGAGATAAATAATATCATTTATTATTGCCTCTAGGGCATATCTCCTGAGACTCCCACTTGCACTAGAGTCAATAATCTAGTTAATGCTAATGCACTTTACACCTATGGCATATCGGTGTAAAAATGCTTCAGATCCGTATAGCTCGATGTCCATCGGATCTGGCAACTTCAGCTCCGTGTGTATCTCTGCATATCATCGCGTTTTCACGCTTTCAAAAAATTCATATTTTGTGCGACTTGGCTTTGTATATATGTGAATCATTGGACGAAACCTGATTCCTCAGACTGAGCTATGGAGCAACTATCTGCAATAGTGTCCCATTGACCAAAGCCTTCTTGGAACCATACTAAGTTCATGAATGAACTATATGATTCAACATCTTTCTCTTTGTCGCTTCTAAAGAGGCAACATACTTCGCCTTTGTTATAGAATTCGCCACAGTAACTTGTTTGGAACAATTTCCAACTAACTGTGCCACCATATTGTGTGTTACGCAAAACCCTAAATTGAAATCGAAAATCGAAAAGATGAAGACTTATCGACGTAACCTTTTACAATGAACTCTTCATGATCTCCACTTGCGAGGAAACATGTCATAAGTGCTACTTTAGTACTCAATGACCCTTTTCACTATTGTCCCATATCAGTACTTTTGATCACTTTGGTATCTATACTCGCTACAACTTGGGAGTATTGGACATATCTGGTTGTTTTACATACCATGGAATACATGATTAATCCAAACACATGAGTGTGTGGAATATCCATCATGTATTTTTCTCATCAGTGTTTTGGGACGCTGATTCTTGCAGAAACTCTTTCCATGTGACTTTGGCAAGAATCACTCCTTGTCGTTCTTAGTGCTAAACGGTTTTAGTATCTTGTCAATATGTATTTTTGCTCAGCCCCATTAGGTAAATCTATCTCCATAGATCATTATGCCTAATATCAAGGCTATTTAGCCCAAGCGCTTCATCGAAAAACTATTTTCAAATGAAGTCCTAATTCGTGTCAAGAAATTTATTTCCAATTAACAATGTGTCAAGCACACAAGGTTTTCAGAAATATTATTATGCTCCCACTTACTTTCTTGAAACCACAAGCATCTTCGTTACTCATTGATGAAGTCAAACCCCTTTGAACATTCCATCAAAAATGAAGATTCCAACTCCATTTTGCTCTCTTCTGTCCATTGCTGGAACTCTAAAGTTTGCATACTTACTAGCATACTCTGGACTGACAAAATACTTTGGATTGTATCACATACAAATCCTAGGTTGTATTTCCATTTCATGGAAATTATTTTGTCATCCATGTTGCATATCTCATGTTTTAAATATGTATTAATTGCTGGTTTAACCCGAACCAACTTTAAGCATTGCTACGGTGAGACAATCTCATTGTAGTTAACTCCTTGAACTTGTTGTTGCAACAAGTCGAGCTTAATGGATAAAACATTTTTATCCATATCAGCTTATAGTCCCATTACAATCCGTTATACTCCAAGTCTTTCGGAGGGTTTATCAAGATTTAAATCTTGAATCATTTATGGAAACTATCTCGGATTATATTAGCATTCAGCCAATTCCGGAGTCAGGGCCCATCAACACTTCCTTGTGTATCATAGGTATACTGTTGTCTAACAACAATATCTCGTTTGTACACCTGAGAGGTTTGCACGAGCTTTCCCTACGTTGTTCAGCTACAAGTTCGACCGAAGTACATACATCTAATGTAGAGGCTTCCGTATCAGTCGCAGTAGGAAACTTTGGAATTACTTCAAAGGTTCCTTTCCTTTGACTTGATTACGAAGATACTTGTTATCTCGTTGAGTTGCACTGTCCTCCCACTTATCGTTTTGCAAGAACTATTCTCTTTAAAAGCATACCTTTTGTGGCAAAAATCCTTTGCCTCGGTATAGTGGTGGGGGAATACCCAATGACTTGGGATAACTTACAAAGTAGCACTTGCGTGATTTGGAATAGGTTTGTAACCTTTTACACAAGCCCCATATTCCAAATGTTAAGAAAAGATATAACATGGTTGGGCGTACCATACCATGCCGTCATTTCAACAAACCTGATGGAGCTCTTTTCAGTGTAAAAGCCGCAGTCTCTAAAGCATTACTCTTTAAAAGTGATATTGGCAAATTTATTTATGTCATCTTTGATCTTACCATGTCATAAATGGTTTGATTACATCTTCACAGACATTCCACTCATAGTGGTGTTCCGGAGTTGTAAGTTATGAAACTCTTTTCACAACTCATCGACATTCGCTAAACTTGTAACTCAAATATTCCTTTCTGCAATAAAATTGCAGAAACATAATTTCCTTGTCACAATAACTTCTACTTCATTTTTGAAAACCTTTCGAATGATTTCAAAAGATCCAGACTTACTTATCATCAAGCAAATATCCATATATCTACTTGAGTCATTTCTGAAGATATATAAATCCACTACTTGCAACAACATTTATTGAACTACACACATCAAAATGTATGATCACCAGTAAGTTTGTTGCTCGTTCCTTATGGCCCGTGAACGGTATTTCAGTCACTTCACTTTTCGGATAAAAGTTGCAAGTGTCAGATGATTCAAAATCAAACGACTTCAAAATCCACCGTAATGGAATTTTTCCATGCGGGTTTCTCCAATGTGACCAAATACAGTGCCACACATGTGTGGTATTCTCATAGTCTTGCGACATTTAGCGTCAGTGTTATGGATGTATCATTTTACCATCAATATTCATAACATACATCCCATCTTGGATGGAAGCATGGCCCTTCATGTTATTCATAATCTTGAACAACAATTGTTCTTTTATGAACAACCCTTTTGCAATAAACATTGTGCAATG